>OY728149.1:112344340-113594340 GCA_963277665.1 Viscum album
CAAGACGCTAAACCGTCCGCAACCTGATCCCGTGCTCCGCACGCAGGGTCTCCCCCGGTTTGGACGTGGCCCCCACCCGCTCGTCTCTGCAGGGATGTCGGGATTGTCCCCCTTTTGGGACGATTTAATGGGAGTGGCTTTTCCCTACGGGGGCAGGGTATTACAAACCCCTAGTTTCTCGTGGGAGGCTGCACATGTGTATCTCCATTGCACCTCCCCACTGCCGAAGCCAGTAGAGGGTCTGACTGGGATCGAGGTGTCTTTTGCTTTCGGTCCAAGTCCCTTCCAACTGAGTTTTGCAGTATCCGGGCTGCCTCAAGTGCGTAAGTCCTGACAGAATGAACTACGTGGACTTTGATCCCTGTCTCCTATACAGGGTACGTAGGAAGCCTCCCCGAGGTTCAAGCCCACCACCTGGTCGTCCCGGTCGTATTTACGTCGGTTCGTCCATCAGTGGACCCCTCCAGGGTTCACGCTTGCGTTGATTCACCTATGAATCCGCCCCTGTGGGAGACTGCCCGTGTGTATCTCCACGGTGCCTCCCCACAGCCCCCCTTTTCCATTTCCCCTTTTATCGTCCAGCATGACGTGAAACTGTGATCCACCCGGCCGTTCCATCCCCCTCCGTGCGAGGTGGTTCGGTTCAATCCTCCGCCCGCCGGCCTCGACCTCTTCGTGAGTCGGCTTGCCGACGTCCAGCATGACGTTAAACTGTATGCCCGAACTACGTTGACTTTGATCCGTGTTAACGCGCGGTACGTAGGAAGCCCCTCTGGGGTCCAAGCTCTTTACTCCATCATCCACCCTGATCCTTACCCGGGCCGCCACATCCCGGTGGGGTCATGCCACTTCACTTCACTCCACGTTACTTGGGAAGCCGCCCATGTGCTGGCCCCAGCGTCGGAGGTTCCCCGCAAGGGGTTCTGTCATCTGATCCACTTTTCGTGTTGATCGGTCCGATGCCGTCCCCGCTGGACGTTAAACTCGCGGCATACCCCGTGTTAAACACGGGAAGCTGAGGAAAACCTCAGGTGACACAGTTCCCCGCACCTAGTACGGGATGCCTCAGGCCATCGTGCCTTCGAGAAGCCCTATTAGGGACGGAAGACAGACGTGCAGAGCCGCAGTGTTACGACACGCCCCCAGCACCCAGAGCCACCCGGCCTTCTCACCGCAGGTTGCTGCCCCGCCCAGACTCCTTGGAACGTCCGGGCGGAAGCAGCGTAATTAACCGGTGTCCATAAAGATATGGCGCCGGGAACGAGATTCACGAACATTCTTAAGTCTATGAGGGAGACCCGGATTAGGCGACAAGTTCCGAGGAGACGTCCAAGGAAGGAGAAGCCGACATCCCATCATCCCGGTTTCGATCAAGGAGCAGACGCCCCTGAATAAGGGACGGATGCCGCCCGCCCTTGGAAAGCGGGACTGCGGGACCACAAGCCGCGCGCCCATCCCCTCGGGTTGACGGGTGCACGCGCGAACGCGTCCTGGCGGAACAGCGTAACCCGACGCACATCCGCACCGAAACAACATACCTTATAATAAATTTGGGATGTTTCCCATAATATGACATATCTGTAAGGTCCTTCATAGAGATATGTTCTATAAATACTATTAATTCAATATTACATATTTTAGTTATTTTGAACTATAATTATATTTCTTATATTCCCAAAGATCATTTGGGTTTACAGATTATTTATTTAGTAAAATCTGTTACACATTAAACCTATAAATTACAATAAGAAACATGTAGTCACTATCAATTTTCCACCGAAGGAAACGATTTTAATATAAAACATGTTTTATTTTAATAACTAATCATCATAATTTTCAAATTTTCCTCATATTCATCCTTACTCATCTCTTACATAAAGAAGTTTTTTAAAAAACACGGTATTATCAAAAAATAATATTAAGGGAACTAAAATAAGGAAAAACAATATTCTAGTGGATATATATAAACATTTTTACGAAAATATTCATTTATTCTAAAAATGGATTATTATTTTCAAAACTATCAATACGTCACATTTTTAAAATAAATATATTTTAATTTAATCTAATTATAAATAATATAACACAAATATAGGTAACACTGGATGTCATGTTAAATCTCACACACATAAAAGATATTATGGGCTTACCCAACACTATCCGGAACACACCATGTTATGTTCTAATAATATTACATGACACTATATGGACCACTCCATGTTATGTTGTAATAAGCATACTCAACGCACTATAGGCCACCCTATGTTAATCTTTAATGGGATTTCCTAAAACTATCCAGGACACACCATGTTAATCTATAATCTTATTTTCATATTCTATGGGTCTCTCAGTGTTATATGGTCCACCCCATTTTTAATTATCACGAACCATATAATGAATAAAACATGTTTATTATTTTAATTTTTTATCAAATTGAATTTCAAAAACACTTCTAATCTAATTTTTAAATAAATTTTAGATATTTGAATTCCTTATAAATTTTTAATATAAAATTTAAAATATAAATACTAAACACATCATAAATAAACAATTTTTATTGGAAATAACTATGAAAATTTATAATAGAAGCATAAAATTATTAAAGTTTCTTGATGGTGGGAAAATATGCTAATGTCATATAAGATAAAAAATACATCCAAATTTTCTCTCTAAAAATTAACAAATAATCCCTTCTATAAAATGATAAAAACAATACAGTCAAATTATTTCAAAAATTAATATAAGTTTAGAAATTATTTTAATGAATCATAAGATAATAGTAAATCAATTGTTGGAAATAATTTTAGAATAAATGTGTAATGTAAAAATCATTGAAATCCATTAGTTTATAAATTAATTTATTACATTAGCCTAGATTCAAGATTCAAATCATGATGGAATGGAAGTTTAGCAGTTTTCGAAATCTAGAATACATACATGATACCCATAATACATTGGTATAAGAAAATAAATCATAAAAAAGTAATATATAAGAATCCTTGATACTAATTAAAAAGATTATTAATTATATCCTTTGGAATGGATACAAAAATAAGGGTGATCTCAAATTCTCAGTATGGTTAAGTACTATGGAATAAATAATGAGCAGTAAGAATTATTTAAAGTGGAATGTTGAATAATTTAGAACACATAAAATTTGTATAAATGGATAAAGAATAATCAAAATGGAATGGTATGAAGCTAAAAAAATTCATTAAATTATAAATGTGATGATGAAATGCATATATATAATTTTTCATATTTAAAATATCATGGACAAGGAATACTTAATCAAAATGAAGGAGATGCATAATTATTGTATGTCATGTCTCAGATAGAACAAAACCACTAATGTCAAGATCTATTTATTAAATAGTTTTAGAATAGAGGTATAAACATGATTATGTGGGTCAAATTATCTTTATCCTGAGAAAATTTCGACGCATTAAGGGGTCATATAATGTGTGGACCCCACCATTGATTTCATTTTGAAAGCATTCCTTATATCGAGTAATCATATTAATTAATAAAGAAATATATGTTATCACATATATATATATAATTTAAAAAATATACATCTATCAATATTTCCATAGTGGATGATAAGTAACTATAGGGTTTGTTGACATTGATGAATCAGATTACGGTTGAATGATCATTATAACATTTTTCAGGAGAATAATCCATAAACACTCCAACATGTCCAAAACCAATTTGAAACATTTGAATCATAATCCACATGAAGTAATATCATTAAATTTAACATATAATATCATGAGAGTAATAATATTCATGATTTAACATGTCATATGGTAGTATATACATCTTATAAAATTGAATTGGTGGCTTACAAAAAATAAGTCTAATGGAATGTAAATAGAGTCAAAATCTATTACCTTGAGTCTGACATGTCGTGTGTATCTTTATATTCATGGGTAATAAGCATATGTTATTTATTTAATTATTTAATTAACATTTTTAGATTTATTTTTACATTTAAAACACTTATTATAAAATTTTATACAACTACATAAACAATTAAATTTACATCGGGTGTTTTTTTAGAAAATTTAGTTCATGTGTCAAAAATGAATTTGGTTTATCGATTATGGGAAAAGGCGACATTATATAAACATATAAAAAGTGATATTCAAGAAATAATTATCATATTCATAAAAAAATTATACTTTTAAAATATATTATTAAATATGTTTACGAAAAATAAACCAACATCTCAATTATAGAGATAGTAGGTCATATGTATGCATGAGTAATATTCCCATTTTTCAAAGCTTGTTATGGAATGAAGGTAAGTAACAATATATATTTCTGTAAATATAATTATATAATACTAAATTATTTTTTAATAATATATACTTATATATATATTCTTTCTAATTTAAAAGTATTAACATCATGTCGAGGAGGAGGTAGTTCGCACGTCAAAGAATGATAATATCAATTTTAATGTGTGAACTGGGTAATATAAAAAATGAAATATTATATTCAAAAGGGTAATTATATCATTAATATTATGTATATTAAATTTATGTAACATATTGGTAACTACATAAATCCTTAATACATTACATATAATTTTTGAATGAATAACATCACTTTGAGGATGCGGTAGTCTGCAATTCAATAAACAATGTTACCATATTTCCATAAAATGAAGTATATAAATGTTCGTTTTAATGAATAATTAAATAACCATAAAGAATTTATAAATATAATTTTAATAATATATAAATAACATTTCTATAACAATTCCCTACCATGGAATGTTGTAAATGAAAAAGGAACAAAATTGTTTTGCTTGGAGGTACTTTTTCGTCCATATAAATGGTAAGTCCATTACCCTTTAGATGGATGTGTGGAAAAGTTTAGGAAGATCCATTAGAAAAAAAGATATAAATATTTTTAAGATATTGCGGTTATTATTTAATCATGGAATAAGAATATTTTACTGGGATATATATTTAAAATAAAACAATATATATTGAAGGATATTGTTAAAACATCTTTAGGTAACTCTTTTTCTTATGCATCAAAGGGCTTCATAAGATGGATTTTTATACAAGGTGAGGCTTATAGTTTGATTTTTTTGGATTTTGGTGTCATATTTAATAATATTTTTGGATATACATATGTATTTATATGTGTGAATATGGTGGAGTGGTGAGTAAAATTTTATAGTGGAGGAGAATTGGCATTCTATTAAATTTCGGAAAAGGGAATTCCATTCATGTTTTAAATATGATAGGTGTCTCCAATAATGTCAAGAATATAATATAGTGGACTAGGGAGTCAATATATGTCTATAAATATATTCTAAAAAATATTAAAAGTCAATTTGGTCCCTTATGAAGCTAATTCTTTTTTTAATCGCTCTAATTAATTTTACTCACATTCATTAATATATTTGTCCAATAAAACTTGAACATCTCAAAAATAAAAAATTGGTATTATTAAAAATATGGAAAAACTTTTTACAAATTCCAATCAAATAATTTTTAGAGATTAGTAAAAATTTAATCATGCATATAGAATTAAAACATGATGTTTTAATGTAAAAAATGTTTGAATGGTTGCTATGTTTTTATATCCAATATAAATGTGAAATTGATTAAAATTACAAAAATTGTATTATTTCATGTATAATTGAATTAATTTTCTTTTTAAACCAAAAAAATATTATTTATCCTTAAAATAAATTACAAAAAGAATAATTTTGAAATAAGATTCTATATTTTCCACTATTAATTAACTAATGAAACTCACATAAAATTTAATAAAATTAACCATAACATAATTTTACTGTTTATATATAAATAATTATATTCAAGATTTTATATTTAATATATTAAAGTGTACAAATTCATATTTAATGTACATTCACCTTTAAAATGCAGTAAAAGTAGATTTATAAAAATAAATGTTTTTTGTGTAAAATTTTGGTTGTCCATATTTTATCCCTATAAAATATGTTGGATGAATTTAAAAATATTTTATTTGATATTTATCATATAATGTTTCTCTATAAATTCTATAAAAGTGTTAGAATTTAATTTACCATGCAAAACGAGACAAAATAGTGTTTTTAAGCCCAATATTGCATCCATTGCTTGCTATCAACCAAATTATATTTTTTCTAATCCAAAACTACTATGAAGTATTATGGTGATAAATTCATACATTCAATAAAATGTTGAATTTGAATAGTTAATGGAATTACCTTCTAAAAAGATGTAGATAGTTCCCCTTTATATAATCCCATGGTTCCTTGGTTTCATCATCCATTATTGAATTATCCATAGTATGTTTCCCAAATGAGTTTTTTGGTTCCTCAATATAAACTATTTAGATTTATGAAAATGGATGGGTTATTTATAGTATGAAAGGTCGGGTTCAAAATATATTTTATTTGTAGTGAGAACATGAGTTGGGTCTGTCATGTACATTTTTATCATAGATACATGGAACACATTGTGTACGTTTGTGATATTGGGCTGCACAGCTAGATGATATGAAACAACTCAAACCCTTTCAAAAATATAGAAGTACCTAATGTACATGGGGATGTGTTTCCCTTTCTTACTAAACCAAATTTTACCATTAAATGTATAAAATTTCAAGAAAAATATATCTCGGCCTTGGGACTCTAAATATTTCCTCAGATTATCATTAAAATTATTTTTCATATTTTGAGCCATATAAATATGGTTATGAATAACAATTACCTATGTCATCAGCTCCTCAAAAACTTCTTGTCTTATGAGATTACTTTAACCAACATCATCCCAACATGTTGGAGTATAAAACCTTTTCCCGTATAATTTTTCACCCTACACCATTTGAATACATGAATCAAAACTATTATTATATAAAAACTATACCAAAGTTAAATAGAAATCCCACATAAATTGAATGTTAAGTGAGCATGGTATCAACATTTATTGCATTGTATTAATATTTCTTTTATACTTTCCATTAGTTTGGGGATGGTAGGAATTGATTAAATGAATCTTAGTGTCAAAATCTACTAAAGGATGTTTTATAATTTGGATGTAAAGCGAGGATCTCAATAAAAAATAATTAATATAGGATCAATATGAGATCGTAACTCTTCATTAATAAATATCCTTTCGAGGAATGCAAGATATAAGTATTCTCTTTTTGAAATTAAATGTGTATATTTTGTTAGGTTAACAATGATAACTTAATTTTCATCATTTTTTATTGGACTCAATGGTAGTCCCATGACAATGAAAATATTAATTTAATCTCATTTTCATATAATAATAGGATAATATTAATGGACTCTATTAGGAGTTTACCTCAAAGCATTCACTTCATTAAAAACAAAACATATGGGAAAATTTTCATCAATTTCTATCTTCATTATATCCCACCAAAAATGTGCCATATAATCCATATACATCTTTGGTCTACTAGGGTTTATAGAGATATTTGTTCTATAATCATCATAAAAATGCTAATATATTATCTCAGGTATAGATGCAACAAAAAAGACATTTTACAAATTTTAAAGCACCATCTTCACAAAAATAATTCTGCTAATATTCCATCATTTAATGATTTACTTATTTTTACTGAATTTTATCATAATCTAACTAATTTTTTTATCCAATCCAATAAATATATGTTTTAAACCATTTGAATATTAAATCATGTCTCCCCATCCATAGAAATTCCTATAACAAAATTTAAATACCCATAACAATATGATATTTCTCAATCCTCATTTTTTTAGAAATATATGATCCTTCATACTCAATGCATTTATTTCCTTAGTTACTTTCCATAGGTGGAACATAATCAAGAAATTATAATCCTTCAGTAGCTCGATTGATCAAATTGTCCTCATATTTATCACATTATCCAAGAATATTTATTTCATTCTTTTAAGATCTATTTATATCTCACATAATTCACCACATAAATAATGTCTCCATATTTTCTATGTGATGATTATAGCTACTAACTCAAGGTCGTGGTTTTTTTCATTTTTTCATTGGTATTCATATACATTGATGCCTATGTAAGAAAATTATCATTTTTTAATTATGTCTCAACCATGTACAATATTTAATGCATCACTATATATAAAAAACATATTCATATTCATATGGTAGATTAAAAAATGTATCATTAAAATATTATATCATTAGTTCATGAAAAAAAATCATTACATTCTTTTTTTTAGAAAAAATGTAACCGTTTTTGTATATGTTTGAATAACGAGATATGTAATCAATAAAAATTCTAAAAAAATAATAGACAATGTACTACCAAATCAATGAAACTATGTACCTATGTTATTTTTGTTGGTGTAGGAAATTATCAAACTAACATTTTCTTTTCATCATCAATAGATATTTCATACATGGAGACAATATTTCAATGAAATGAAACTTCTTGAAGAAAGAAAATACAATTACTAATTTTCACAAATAACAATTCGCTTATAAAATTAATAAGGATGATCAGAATGTCAATCTAATCATCCTTATAGGATTTATAATACATCTGAATATCATCAGTATATACCACAACGAAACCATCAATATATTCCTTCAATACATAATTCATCAGGTCCATCAAAATTAGGTGGGAAATCAACCAATCTAAATGTAATTAATATAAAGTCATAATGCCTATACCTCATTCAGAAAATATATAATCATAATATATTTCTTCTTATCTCATAAATAAGTGATACCTTTTAAAAGGATAAATCTTTGAAAAATATTGGGTTCTGTGAAGTTGATCAAACAAGTCACCAATGTGAGTTAAAGGATATGTTTTTTATTGTAATTGTTTTAATTTTACTATAATCAATGAACTACCTCATTAATCAATATTTATTCATAATAAAGAGGATATGGGATCCCAATGCTGACACAAAAGTGTGAATAAATCCATTTTTACCCAAATATTATAGTTGGTTCTTCAACTCCTCTAATTCCACAATGCCTATTCTATAGGGATTACATTGAGATCTAGTTAATACCAATAATTATATGAGAGTCCCCCATATCTATTCAAACTAAAAAAAATTATGTAAATAAAATTTTTGTTTTATAATAGGGAATACACGACACATCACTATTGAAATGAGAATTTATAATGGAGTTTAGATAGGAATCTCTCTTATTAAATCAACACGAATATTAGAAATTTTCTGGAAACCTGGTTAGATATAAAAGAGTGTGATGGTCCAAAATCATAAATAGGAATTAGATAAATATTTATATTGTATTAATGTACCTACCACAATATCATTGGTTACTTATACCCAGATGTTGTTCTTTAATAAGCTTTTTCATCTACCCTTGGACTCTTCATTGGTAGATTCCCTTGACGCCTAGGGGATTCATTTTCATAATTTCCCATATTTCTATAGTTAAAAAATTCAAGAAAAAGTTTACGTTCTTCTCTTTAAACTCACAAGACCAGGGACCCCTATCTCTGTAGTTATACTAAACTCACATTCCCTTCAAACAATTTTCATGGTTTTGTTTTCCACAATTTTTAAAAAGGTGGAAAATTTTGAGCTTTCATAATCTTCTAGGGAGAATTAATTTTTCGATAATTTTCATATGAACTATTCTTAAATTTTTTTTCATGAATATATTTACTCAAGAAAATTTAGTTTTATTTTTTATGGAATATAAAACTATTTCATTATATGATGAAAAAGTATAAGAAACTAGTTCCCTTATGATATTTGGCATAATACCATCAAATAACTATTTGATTGTGGACTATATGTCAAGTTTTTAATCTGATAAATACCTAGAAGAATTTATTAAGGTAGCTTTATAAACTAAAATTATGTTTTCTTCATTTTCCATAAGGATAAGGAAATTTATCTTCATTTATTTTTTATACCAAGAGGGAATTATTTATCGAAGTATTTATAATTAAATGTATTTCATTCCTTGGATAAGATTTGTTCTCCCCCTAGAATACTAGATTATGTACCACTATTTATCTACATAACCTTGGAGAAAATAACCTCCAAGTGTATCCTTTTCCATTTCACTGTATCCCAAGGCTGAAAATATCCCCTACAAGGAAATAATCCATTTCTCAGCTACAATTTTCTTTGTATTAATACTAAATAATGGGAGAATTTTTCTCATAATGTGATTTTTCATGAGAGATTCTCTATATGGAATATATTTTTAAATTTAGGAAACATTATTTTTCAAAAGATTCTTACGTTTCCCTAATATTTCCATAATTTGCTTTATTATAATATAGGATATATTATATTCCCCAATAGGGAAATATTTATATTTTCCATTATTATTGATAACATTTATCCTTCTCAGAGAATTTTCTAAATTAGTTAATATATTGTATTTGATTATAATATTAAAATGTATAATTATAAATACATTATATCACATAACATGATTTTATACAACAGAAATAATAGAATCCTAAACATTAATTTATTTTTGGAATTCATTAATTTTAAACCATAATAATGGTAGTTAAATAAAATGTTTATTATTATATGTCTATCTCTTGAGAGTGTCAAAATGGGTGCATAATATGGCATGTTGTTGTGTACATGGTTACGATTGAGTCAGAACCATGAACCTTGTTAGAGTTATTACCTCTAAGTTCAAATTTTCTATAACCATTTCCACTTATAGTATTCAGATTTATATGTATTGATTGGAATACACATATATCCTCTACTATAAAAAATTTCTTGGATGGTCTTCTATACTTATCCTAATTTTATATCTTATAGTTATGTTCACAAATATATGTTTTCAAAATATCGTTTCAAAGGATACTTCTAAACCTTCCAATGATACCGGTTATAATATCACAACATATGATTTTCAATATCTGTTTTGTTAATTTTTTACATAGGAAATGATACAATCTTAAAATCCTAAATAATTACAATATTTTAAAATATGGAAAGATAGATTACATACATGATATCCATTATACATTTGGAAAATAAAATAAATCATAACATATTTAATATCTCAACATCCTTGAAAATCATACAAAGGATTACACTTCATAACTAGGGGAAAGGATAAAAAATAATTTTTATATAAAATTCTCCATAGGGGTATGTAAAGTGGAAGAAATAATGAATCATTAAGAATAATTCAACATGGCAAGGTTAATAACTAAGAAGCCATCCCATTTAATAAAAGGATTATTAATAATCATTGTAAAAATGTTTGAAAATAAGAGCACATTCCATTAACTAAATTATATGAGAATGAAATTATCCATATATATCTTTCATAGTGGAAATATCATGGAAAAACAATTCTCAATAAAAATGAATACAATTCTTAATTAATGGACATCATGTCTCTGGTGCATGAAAACCGCAACTATAAATATCATTCCTCTAAATAGTTTAAAACTATATGTATAACATAATTTTTCTTTTAAAACTGATTTTTCAAATGATAAATCATTGATGCATCGAGGGAATATACACACACTGGGTCCCACCCATCATTAAATATCTAAATCATTCCATATATCGAATAATTTATTTTATTAACAAATAAAATTCGATATCAAATATATGAATTGAATTCAACATATGGATTTATCAATATTTTATTAGTGTATGATGAGTAATAAATATTCTTTTTATTATGATTAATAGAAATTCCATTGAATGGTCATAAAAACATTCATAAAAATATAATCCTTAAACACTCAAATGTGTGTCATAACAATTCAAAACATTTGAATCAAAATCCTCATGGTGGAATATAATTAAATAAATAATATAATATCCTGATAATAAGGATATTCATGATATAACATGTAAAAGGGAATCATATACACCATATTAATGTCAAATGGTTCATAAAAAACAAATAATCCTTAATGGAATGTAATGGGATATGGAATCCCTTACACTGTATCAGACTTGTCATGTTTGTCTTTATTTTCATGAGTAATAAACATTTTTGAATTATTCAGATATATTATATACTTTATTAGGTTTATTATTACTCTTTATCCAATTATTAAAAATATTTTAGACATCTATATAACCAATTAATTTTACATCATGCGTTTTTTTGACCAAATTCGGTTCATGAATAAAAAACGACTTTGGTTGGTTAAAAATGGTAAAAGAAACCATAATAAAAGAAGCTCCAAAAAAATTAATGAAATATTTATCATATTTATAGCTCAATTATATTTTTAAAATTAATTATTATATATGGTTATGAAAAATTATGCATCTTTACAATCATGAATACAATAGGCAGTCATACGCATGTGTACGGTTTGTATTTTTCAATAATCATTATTGAATGAAAAAATGATAAAAAATATATATATAGAATGATTATTATATCATAAATATAATTTTATTTTAAAATATATAATTATATATTTAATTCAAGTGAAGTCAAATTATTCACATCACATCGAGGAGGCATTAGTCAACTATTACATAAATAACATTATCACTTTATAGTGTGTGAAAGGGTAAATAAAAAAATGATATATTATATTTTTTATGGTTAAATATCTAATTAAGGTGATATGTATGTCATTTATTTCACATAAATTTAATTCAACCTTCCAATATAATTTCTATGTAATTTTTTTAATGAATCACATTACATTAAGGAGGCTTCTATCCACACTTCCACATATGATTTCATAGTATTCCCACAAAAGGAATTCATAAGAATATTCATCACTATAAACCCCCCAATGAAAAATTGAAATTATAAATAACATATATATCATATGTGTAAATAAAGTTTCCATCATTATTTCTATCATTGAGAGGTGGTGATGAAAAAACAAATGTCACCTTTTTTGTGAGGGAGTAGTACATCATAAAAATAACCCGTAAGTTCGTTACCCAATTAATGGAATTGTGTATATTAATAGGTAAATGAATTAGAAAAAAAAATCATTATATTGAGGATAATG
The DNA here is from genome assembly GCA_963277665.1 of Viscum album. Lineage (NCBI taxonomy): Eukaryota > Viridiplantae > Streptophyta > Magnoliopsida > Santalales > Viscaceae > Viscum > Viscum album. Next base: position 112,357,328 of record OY728149.1, read on the forward strand.
ATGTTATTTTTGAATCAGGTAGTCAGAATGTTTTGGGCAGTGTAAAATGAAAATAAAACCAAAGATCTTTAGGAAATATGTTACCACTTTTTTTTGTTACTCCTTTAGGTTGGAAACAAAGGTATGAATAAGATGGAAATAATCACAATTTTGGGATTATATGTTGATGTTAGGGTTTTAGGAGCATATTAATGTAGATTTTACGAGATCCAAAGGTCTTTATTGTTGTGAATAAGTCAGAGGATTGAGTACCTTTTTATAGTGGAAGAGGATTGATATTCCTATATTTATTAAAAAATGGAAGTCCCCCAACATTAAACCTATGACAGGTGGATCCAATAATATTACCAATCCATCAAAATTAATGATAGACTATAAACATGTACAAAAAATATCGTTTGAAAATTTTTATAGATTATTTTTCCTTTAATTTTAATGTTTTATCCATTATTAAGCTAATTTTCATCTTAATCAACATATTTAATAATAATTAGATTCACTAATTTTTGCAGTCAAAAAAATATGATTAAATTTTTAGATAATAAAAATTATTCTAATTCTATGTCGGTAATCCTTTTTCCAAATACAAATCACATAATTGGAAAAATTTAATTTAAATTTAATCTTATATATTTGATGACAAAGTGGGCGTTTCAAGTAAAAATGTCTGAAATTTTTCTATGTATTTATATTCAATTTCAAATTAAATGTATTATAATGACCCAATTTTGATTAATTAATGTATTATTGATCAAATTATTTTATAAAATAATTAAAAAATTTATTTTATCCTTATAAAAAATTTTGATGAAAAAAAAGTTTTCAAATTAGATTTAGTATTTTCACTATTAATTAAAGAATGGAAAATCGAAGAAAGTTTCAAAAATATCACCCTAAACTAATTTTTACACTTTAGAAGAAAACAAAATTTATATGTTTTCATATTAATATTATAAATGTTTCAAAATATATATTTAATGATTATGGGCCATTATAAAGAGTTAAATATACTTTTATAAAAATATAGGTGTTTATGTGTAAAATTTCAGTTGTTCTTATTTTACCACTATAAAATATATTGGATTAATTTAAAAATATTTTCTTCTTTATAAAATATAAAACATTTCTATATAAATTTTCTAAAAGTGTCATAATTAAACTTATAGTAAAAAATGGGATAAAATAGTGGTTTGTTTAAACCTGGTGTATTCTATGTGTCTAGCTATCAACCAGATAAATGTTTTTCTAAACGGAAAATAAGGTATTTTTTTTTGGAGACGCATAAGGAAAATTGATGAAAAAAGGTTTTTAAGGGTAACTCGAAAACACAATTTCCAAATACTATCCCATATAAATATTATATTTCTGATGTGGGAATTAATTAAATGAATATAATATGTGAATCCACAATAAATCCATATAAAAAGTTGAAATATATTTTAATATAATCATAATTAATATCACACATAATCATTGAATGAAATAATCAAGAAGTATAAGCTTAAACCAATAAATTGAAATTGGGTTAACAAAATCCCTTACCTCATGATTCTATTCATTAGTGTATACTTTAACATTCTATATAATAGTATAAGTAATGTTTTTAAATAATTCCATTACTATATTAATATATATAGTACCATATATGGTGATTTTATTATATCTTAATACACTTTCATTATTAATTTTTCTTGATTTTGATTGTTTTGTGTGTGTTCATTTTCTGGTTTTATGATTTTTTCTCGTGAGTATAGTTACTAATGTTCTTGTAAAATATAAATAAAACCCTAGAACTGTAATGAAATAATATGAATTAACTTCCATGATTAAATTTTCCCCAAATATCATTTTTGATAACATGATGATGATTCATTAGGTAAATGTTAATGAAAATTGTGTAGATTATTTTGGAAATTTTTTAGAACATCATAAACAAGTTTAATAATTTTTTCTTATTATGTGTGTATACTGTCTCCACAACATGATATATGTTATAATATACCTATTAAAAAATTATTTAACTACAATTAAATTTTTATGAACCTCCATTAAGGTGATAATGGAAAATAGAAAATCATTATTAATGGAGTTGGTAAACTAACATGATTTGGACAATAGTTTCACATATTTGAAAAATAGGAGTGATAAATTAAACGGATATGATATATTCCATTATAAACATAAAAATTCAGTATATACATGATTCTGGAGGTATCATGCAATGACGTATGAAAGAGGTTGGAAGAAAATTGAATGATAAAAGAAATTATAAGATGTACTTTGAAAAACGTACCTCTTCAATATCACCTATATGAGAGACCCTTGAAGACATTTGATTTGTTATTTTGGTATGAAGATATAGAGGTGGACTTTGGGAGATCAAGGAATATATGTTTTGTCGGATATTTGGGGAACTTCTTGTCTTTTGAGACGAAATGGGGTGGTTAGCGGTATTATTTATATTTGAGGAGGGGTGGGTCTAATGGATTTAAAAAATGATAATTTTATATTTAAATCCCACAACATTGATGTGGAATAAATTTCAATAAAATTGGATAAAACCTACTATTTAATAGGTTGTCTAGATTTTATAGGTACCTAAACCTACCATTAAATTCTGTAATGTTTCAGTAATTTAATACATTACCCTTTTTTTACATTGACTCATTTCCTTTTTTACCTATAAAATGGTAAATAATATATTTATCTTGGTAACAATGTTTTATGCATAAAAATGATAAATCAAAATAAAAACTAATTTTTAAATTATGATTCCAAATTTTATTACATTTTAAAAAATTTAATTCACATAATTGGTAATATTATATTAAAATGTATTTTGGTATTTACAATGAAAAGATTGAATTTAAAAAAAATCAAAACATTGTAATGTTTTTATATGAAATTTAAATGTGAAATTGATATAAATGAACTAAAATGGTTTTAAATATTTATAATTTATCAAAAACTACTTTAAAACTATTTTAATATACAATTTAACAGGATAAATAAATTATAAAAAAAGTAGTTTTGAATTAAAATTCAGTAATTTTCAATGATCATTAAAAACATATTATTCTACAAAAAATTCCAAAATTTCCCAATAAGATAAATCTGATATTGAGTTTTAAAAAAAGAAGTTTAATTTTTTAAAAATAAAATATAATTTTTTTATGTTTTATATTTTAAACAATTGAACCTTCAAAAGGGAACTAAATTGTCAACTAGAAAAATATATCTTTTGATACTCATAATTTATTTTATCCTTATCTTAAGACTATGAAAATTAGGGGATGAATCCAATCTCATTTTATTTTGTATAAAAAATATTTTTCATTAGGATATTTTACAAATATTTTTTTATATAAGTTTTTAAGATAAAATATAATTAAAGGTATAGAATGGTTTTTTAAAGACATGTATTTTATATTCAATTAGAAATTATTTTGCATTAAAAATATTCAATAACCAATGAAATAATTTTATTAACATGAATAAAATATATTTTAATAATATATTTAATATAATTAATTTCTTCCATTACAACTTCTAACTAAAACATGTCACAATTAAATAATAATATTTATTTATATGTTTTAGATTGATGTGGTGTATATTATTTGATATTGGGTCTAGTGTTTCCTTTTTAATGTCATGGGATATTACATGTTACCCAATATAAGTTATTCTATATATATTTCCCAAGGTTTCTACTAAACTTCAATTGATAATAACATTATAATACCGGACACCAGAAGCCTATAGATAGTAGTCAATTTATTACATTGGTGTTTATAAAAGGTTTCATTTACTGATGGTCCAATTAGTTTAGTAGTTTTTTTAATTCTAAGAAATACCTTATTCCCATTGAACAATTTTAATATAATATAAGACATATCAATAGAATACTCTTTATATCAATTAAATTCTTTCAATAAATTCTTCTTCAAATCCTGGGGAAATGACAAAAACATGGTTAAGCAAAAAATCACTATAAGGGTTATGTATAATGGAAGATATCATTATTAGGTAAGGAATAAAAAATGGAAATGTAAATAACTAAAAACACATTCTCTTTTTTAATAAATGGATAAAAAATACAATAAAGTATAATATTAAATAAAAAAACATATCATGGGAAACAATAACATAATTTCAAAATAAGGAAATTCATAATATTGTAGATCATTGTCTCAGAAATCATAATATCAATAACTTTAAAACATTGATCCAGATAGATTGTAAATGTGGATAAAATTAATTTAATTTGGAAACATTATTTTTCTCATGATACATGTAAATTCATCAAGGGGATGTTTAATTTTAGGCCCCAACCATTACATATTCCCAATTCATTCCAAATATATTGAATGGTTAATTTATTTCATTAACAATATATTATATCAAAAAATATCCATATTGAGTAATGAATATATATTATTAATATTTCCCATGTAAATCAAATAACATTTAATGTAAAACAATGCATGTATAATTAATATTTGTTTAAGAAAATAATAATATCATTGATAACAAAGAAATATATTTAACAGAAATTAAATTTGTAATTATTATAAGAAATTATATGATTCTAGTGAAATATATTTACCAAATAATATATATATATATATATATATGTATAATTTGACCAAAGATTCATCAGATTTTTAGGTTTTGTAATGAAATTATTTCATTGGGATAAATAAATTATATGAATGTTAAATTTTTAAAAAAGGAATTATTTTAATGATTTAATTTATAAAACAATTTACTATTTGAAGTAGTATCTTAATTTCATAAAATAGTTAAAACAGTGGTGATGTGTCTTATAGTTGTATACAATAATGAACATTCATTTTGACTTTGGGTAATGAAATCAAATACTTAAATTTCATATAAAATTATAATAATACCATTAATAGTATTTTTACATATCAATAGTGAAATAAAATTTCTATTATTCACCATTTAATAAAACATAAGTAATTTTGAAAAACCATTTTTAAAAACATGAATAGGAAACAATACTATATCTTATTAACTATGGAATAAAATTTCTTTTTTTATAAATATATATTGTATTGATTCAATTACCAAAGAGAGTAAATGTAGAAATAAAATATTCAAAATACCTAAATATCCATTGGATATGAAAATTATTGTATCTTAGGAATGATAAATAATATTATTTATTAAACTAAAATAAAAGCATTCCTAAAGAAAAGTGAGATTGGAAAATAGATTAATTATACTTTTGGTTCATTCATATTGTAATCCCTTGAAATAATAATATTTAATATAAACACTAACAATAATGAATAAATATTTATTTATTTTAAATACATTAGTGAGGTATTATATACACCACAAAAAACTGAAATGATTCATAATGATAATTATGTTTCAAGGGATTGTGAATTTAGGATAAATCAATTATCTCACACACTCCTTAAGTTGAAAAATATTTAACCACATGTATAATGTTTTAATGAATTTGAATAATTTATATAAAACCCCTATCCTTTTTATAATATAATATTTTAATCTCTTATATCATCTAACTTCTTACATTAAAAAAATATTTTATTATTTCCATTGTTTTGTGTGGTAACTTACATTGTCTTCCCACTGCTTATTTTTTCATTAACATTATAGTTATTGTTCAATATAAATAGATCCATAATATAAATAAATATATTTAATTAAGTAATGTCACCTTTATTAATTATTTAACTTGATATATCCATTATTTAATGTTGCACATGGAAAATGAATCGTATATCAATATGGAGAAGGTAGGTGGTATGTATGCCCGAGCAATAATATCATTACGTTAGTGGGTAAATGGGTAAGGAATTTTATGATACATTAATTTAATAGAATAAAAATAATATTATAATTATAAAATATATTAATTTTTTCTATCACTATATCTATCCATGTGAGTTGGGGATTTAAAATAAATTATAACAGTTTCTAACACTATAGTCCCCTCATACACAAGCTATGGATTTGATTTTTATTATATGAATAAGGAAGGATATAAACATTATTAAATTATATAATCAAATCCTAGTACATGTGTGATATTTTTATTTAATATTTTTATTTTAAAAAATAATGAATGATGTAAAATAAAAAGTAAACAAGAAAGAGTATAGTGTAGACAACTACCTTCTCATAGAAGAATCTCTATTGGATCTATTATTAAGGTCACAAGAGTTGGTCTTTTGGGAATACTAGAATCTCTAGAAGGTCTCTAAAGATGATTGGTATAGATTTATTTATGTTTTTATAATGAAAAATGGATTGTGAAATGTGATTAATTGAGGGGACAAGGTTCTGTTTTATAATTGAAGTTACTAGAACACGTGTAATTTTTCTATGTTTATCGATAATTTAATTTCAAATTTTAGGGTTATGAATATAAAAATGAATCATATTATAATGTTATATGGTTATGTTTAATATAAAATATTACAATTTGTTTTTATAATATGTGAGGTTCGTTTTTACCCTAATCATTATAAACTAACACACACAAAACTTATTTTAATCTCAACAATTGTAATTAGTTTTTACTATTTCAAATATAGATAATGAATGAATATTATGTTTTAATTATTACCTAATATAAATTATTCTATTTAAAAAATATAATATAATTTAAAAATGTCAATTCATATAATTTTAGTAATTTAATTAGAAAAATAATCTCACACATTATGTTGAAAAATTTTTTTTCATTAATTAAATTTTACTATAGTATGATGTTCTTATATTAACTATATGACTAGTAGTGATCATTCGAATAGTTTTATTTCATATAATTAAATATATAGTTTATAAATTTAATTTAAATAAATATACATTAAGGATTATTTTATATAATTAAAATTGTCTGATATTTTTCCATGAATAAATAGTTCTCTGAAAATAAAATAATTTTCAATAACCACCTCTTTCTAAAACCAAATTTATTTATATTTATTTACATGGAATTCATGATTAATATATTTAAAACTATATATATTATTATAAATTATTATAAATTAGTGTATGAATATTTAAGTAGTAAATTTGATATTTTTAATAAAATATTACATTTTAGGGAATATTAGAAACATTGGTCTATGTTTATTTTTACAAAGTAACATCAAATAAATATTCATCAAATAAAATTATAATTTTATAACATGAAATATTAAAATGTGTATTTTTTATAGTTTTATTGAAATAAAATAATCAGTTACTATAATTGTTCCTCTGGTGTTATATGCACTACTAAAATACTAGTTTAATCCAACACCCTGCATTATTAGCACTATCTAAAATCACTGATAAAGGCCAACTTTATGAACCCATTTTATCACTCATAAAGGGGGTCTTTATCAGTGATAAAAATGATCTTTCAGAAGTCATCCCTTTATAATCACTGCTAAAAATTACTGATTAAGGGGATGCCTTATTTGCACTAGTAAAAAATCACTTACCAATGGGGGCGTTTATCATCCCTTCTTTCAAGCCCTTGTAAAATATATATTTATTAATAATATTATATTTTATTAAAAAAATTTATTAGTATATTAATGTATTTATATATATATTAATATTATATATTTTTTATTAATATGCCTTGGATAGTGTTGAATAAGAATTTTCACATATTCCATAATATATTCAGTGAAAATGTATTGTACAATAATTAAAAATATTATTAATTAATAAATTTCTAATTAATATATTGAAATATAAATTTAATAATTGTTATATTACCTATATATTTAATGAATTAATGAATGTTGTAAGATAACGTGAAAACTAAACATGAACTTCAAACTACAATAACATTTGATTCGGGTGACAGTTTCAGCTCTACCACAAATCAAAAAAAACATATGACGACTTCTATGTATAAGTGTTTTGATGGAACCCCAATCAGTTGTTAGGATTTTGAAAAGGGCTTATATGTTTTTTAAAACTGAATTTTTAGTTCGGGTATCATAATTTAAGAATATTCGATGGAATTTCATCCTCGTTTAAATGGGTACTTTTCCACATTTGTAGTGGGGACTCGATGTATTCCTAGGTATTACATTCATATAGATATTATGATTTTGAAATGTCATCATTTTTTATAATATAGTTTTATTTATAAATAAATATATGAATATTATTATATATTTATTTTTATGAAATCACATTCATAAATACATATATTAACAGCATTATCTAAAATATTATTTTAAAAAATATAAACTAAATATTTATATTTAATTTTATTTAAATAATAAAGTTATATCTTTTATCAATCTTATCCTAATGCAATAATATGCATTTATATACCTATACAAAATTATTTAACAAATAACTAATCACTTATTATATTATAAAAATACATTAATATATATGTGTGTACTCATATAGATATATATATATAATGTTTATATATAAATATATTTGTGTACTAATAATCATATATATATATATATATTAATATATGTAAAATAAAATAATATATAATTTCTAATTTCTAATTTCTAATTTATAAATTATAATATACAGTATATTTATGTAAATATAATTATATATATCAAACATCGAAAGATATAGTTTATTGATTTATTTATAAATAAATATATATTTATATAAATAATATATTTATATTTATATATATATATATTATATACAAGAAAACATTTTGGTGTAGAGATAAAGGTGTTAGAGTTCAAAAAATAGTGGTATATGGATCAAATCCTGGCTCCCAGAGGGGCAAATTTTTTGATAATCACTATTAATAGTGGTGGGGAAGTTCTAATAATGACAGGGGTATGGTGAAGCACTGATTAGGGGGGAAATGATTGGGGAAGCTCATATAGGTCAGATAAAATTTACCCATTTATTATCACTGCAATTATCATCACTTTTAACGAGCGCTAATAAAGCATTCCGTTTAACCTCACTTATATAGTCACTTCATTATAAGCCCTAATAAAGGAACTTAACTAGATCTGTTAAAATCCAATTTTGTATTAGTGATTTATATAAAATATTTCCCGATGTCATATCAAACATACCTTATCTCCTACTAACTTATTATCAATTTCCAAATCCATATGGTCGTGGAATAATATCATTTCCCTTCTTATTTTTACAAAAATGAAACTCATATCCCTTATAAAAGGAAACATAATAGAAACACATAATATGACATCAATGATTATCATATTTATAAAGCTCTAAAAATTATTTCCCAACAAATCAAAAATAGTTTCAATTGTTTTTTGGTTTTCTCACAACACCACAACTCAAAGAGTTTATAAAATGTTCATAGGAGAACATTCAAAAATTATGGTAAACTTTTCAATTACTCCATTTTAATTATATATATATATTTATAAATCCTTAATATATAATATATCAATTATTAAGTAATTATATTTTTTTATAATTATAATGAATTTTTTTATGTTTATGGGATGATAATTTTCTACACTCATTTGGACAATTTCAAAAAATAAAATGTTCGTCATGTCTCGTGTGCACTACAAAATACATGAGAGACATACTCAAATTTTTTAAAAAAATTTATATGAATAAAAAATGGTAATATTTAATAAATAAATATTATATTAAAATAATTAATATTCTAAAAATAAATACCAATTTTTATTTTCATTGTATTCTATGGTGAACAATAAAGATACAAGTGTTTTCATCTGTTCTATCACTGTAATGAAGGTGACATATGTAGTTCTTCACCAAGTATATTATTCTCTGTAAAACTCATATAAAATAATATTTTCATGATTAATAATATAATACTAATATTATTATACTTTTTAATGAATATATTATTAAAAAATTAATTATCATTTCTATTATCATCCATATATTATAAGTTATTCTTGTGTGGGTATGTTTAACTACCTATTTTACCTATAACGTATATTCACAACATGTATTAAATGGAATTCATAAAAAAATTCTATTATTCATTAATGAAAACATATATTTTTTAATGGGGTTATTAAAATTTTTTACTCATTTTAAAATTTCTATTATCGTACTTCCATTTTGTCCTCTATCAATTACAGATATATGCTTGACATGAACATTCTCACCCTGAATCATAACGATAATGCTAATAGAATTAAATTAGAACATTATAATTTAATGTAGAACCAATATTTCAATAACTTCAAATGGACTCATAATGATGAAATTTGGATCAAAAAACAATAGTGAACACTACCATTATCAACATATTACAAAAAAACATTATAAGATAGTAACATTTGATGATAAAATTAATTTTTAAATAAAAAATATATTTTTGGTAAATTATTTTAAATTATATTTTATATATGGATTTATGTATGAAAATGATAATTAAACAGGTTGTTAAAATTTTTTTAAACAGAGGTTTGATCCAATGTATACGATCATGATTAATATTAAGAGTGTTTCTTTAAATATATATTCATTAGGACATGATATGTTTCATTAAAAAAACGCAATAAAATTCCATATATTATTATTATTGAATATATTATATAACAATATATTATTATTCATAATAGTTTTTATTAATTTAAATAATCTCGAATCCAAGGGATTTCATTTAAAATGGTTCTTAACCCGAATGGGGGTTTCAATATCAATTTTTCACCAACAAGATGTGATGAAGACTCACAGATTGACTAATTTTTAAGGATTATATATTATATGTGGATTAATTTCATGATTATTTCCATGAAATAAATGAAATTGACAAATACATTGGTTGTTTTAACATTCAGGGATTATCAATTCATAAGATAAGTATAATGTATTGGTTGTCTTTAAATGAATTATTTTTTCAATTGTAATGATACTTAATTTAATTATATTATTATATAATGAGTTATTTCAACTTATAATTGTAAGAAATAATAATTCCACTTTTTTATGGATTTCTAATTCATTATTAGAAAAAAAAATTAAAGGATTTCTATTTAAATGATTAAGATATTCACAATTAGTTTTTTCCCGACTCAACATATTTTATTGAGACATAATGGTAATTTTTTATAAAGTCATTATAAGTAGTATTTCCTCTATTATATGTTGATATTATAATTTTTTACTCATACATTTTTATATAATTACTTTCATGCATCTTTTCATCGTAATATATTTTGATGAAGAAAAAAATACACATTCGTTCCAAATGATCTCTTTCTCATTCATATCAATGTATTAATTACCACTATAATTGTCCATTATATTATGAAATTAAGTTCTCTACATTCTTTTCTGATCATCACATTAAAATTTTCTTCATTCTTAAATAACATTTTATTAACCCTATTTCATAATGTGGGTTTTGAGAAATTCACTTTTCTAATATTAAAGGGGGTTTTATATTCATGATTTTAAATTTTATAAACCACATCACATTTACTTAATATAACAATTATATATTCCTTATTGATCAATTATTGAGGTTAATTTTAAAAAATTATGTTTTCAATAGATTTCATAACACATTTTTGATAATTTCTATTTAATGTGATCTATAACATCATATTTTAAAACATAAATAAACACTTTTTATGAATCTTATTTATTATATATTTCGTAATTATTAGGACTTTTTATGGTGGAGGTGTTTCATCATTGATTCTACATCAAATATAATAGGGTTTAGATCATTTATTTCCCCATTGAGACTTATAATACAGACAATAAGTCATGAATATTGTTGCAGGTAGTGAGATCAGTATTATGTTGTTATGGGTGAAGATACATGTAATAACTAAAATAATAATGTCCTTTTGTCCATAGAAAAAAAATCTATGATAAATTAAATGTTTTAAATGTATTAGTGGGTGGGTTTTCCATTGGGGGGGGGATATGACTGATCCTCCCCATCCCATATATGTGGGGGTTTGTTTTTTTTGTATTTTCACATTAATAAATATTTGAAATTAAAATTATTCTTTGTGAATCATCCTTTCATTATTTAAGATTATTTTTTAATTTTTTTAACTATTAATTATTATAGAATGAAAATAGACTATTTTAATACATTCAAATGTAAAATATTTATTTTTAAAATTAACTATTGATTATAAATAATGTTTTTAATAATTATACTATTAAAAATGTATTCAACATTTTTTTTCCGCTGAAAAAATGATTTTTGATAAAATAATTAATTTCAAAAAAAAATCAGAAGAAATTATCTTAAAGGGTAATTTTTTCTAAAAAAATTAAATCTTAAAGTATTTCATTTAAATGAAAAAAATTCTAAGGAGTTATAATTATTTTTTATATGGTACATTTTATCTTTTATATCAAAGTGATTTAACCAATAATTTTAAAATTATTATTTACATCAATATCATTATTATTTGATTTTATTTTTTTACACTTGGGGCAGGTTCTTATAATATTTCCATCATTCTTTATGTTTGTGTCTTCTGAAATTTTATATTAATGTCATCATATAACCCATCTATTTGACATGGATTAATTATGTAATACTAAAATATGAATGTATTGCGTTATGATGAAGATGTCTATTTAGATGAATTATAGGTTTTATATAATAAATCATTCATATGGTTTAGTTTAGATAATGAACAAATATGGTTTGGATCTGATAATTTCTTGAGGAAATTAAAATAAAATAATGATGATAGATGGTTTTAGTTTGTCATATATGCCTGTATTTGTTTTAGAATATTATGTTATATGATACAAATATATAGTGTTTTGATTATTATTTTTCCACCAAATTGAGTGTGAGTAGTTAATGTAATGTTTTCATTGCGATTAGTTATGAAGTTAATGGTTTCATATACATATTTTTATGAAACAATTTATCATTATTCAATGTTTCATGGGCATGCTACATTTCGATGTCTTATATTTATCTTTATTTACTAAGGATTATATTTTTAATGTCTTTATTGCAAAAATTATTTTATATTATTAGATTTTTCATTTAAGATTACATGTCCATTTATCATGAATTTTGGATAACATATGTTATTCAGTGTTTTATTAACAAGATATATCACTACTAATCATGATTTATCAGATTAATATAAACCAAAACCATATGGTATATTGATATCATTATTTGTACAGAGTGTTTTATCACAAAAAATTATATGTTACTATACCATAGGTTATAAATATAAGTATATTATATGTGTTCTATTGAAGGGAGTCCATTCTATCTTAGTTATAGAGAATGTTTCACAGGCTTTGCAAAATATATTCTTTATATTGAAAGTATTTGAAGAAATTAAATTTTTTTTTTGGTTTTTGTGGTTATTGGTGAGTTTAATGTTTATCATACAGAAATGATATAAAATATATAAATTTTTAACTTATTTAATCCCTAATGTTTTTAATTATTTTTTATAATAATGTATTTTTACATGATCTAGAAATTTTGGACTAGGGTTCCTCTTGGATTATTGTAAGAGTCTTATTTTATGGTTCTGGGATTATGGTTAGATCTTAGGAAATATCTCCTTTTTCATTCATAAGATATAGGTTGTAATAAATATATTTATTTTGTAAATATATACCATTGTTCATAAAGGTATAAACTATCATAAAATTTATAATTTTTGTGTTCATCCACTATCAACATAGAAATATGTGGTCATTAATCGCTTATAGAATGTCACACACATTTTACAAGTGATTTATAGTACTATAGATATAAGTAATGTATCATCATAAGTATGATCTTGATGATTGACCACTTTCACAATTAAAGGGACAATATTTTTTTTTATGATCAAATTTGTCATGGATGTAGAAAAAATCACAATTAATATATTTAATTAACTATTTATTTTTTCATATATACTTTAAATCAGGGTCAATATTTTTTGGTTTCGGATGGACCCTATATGATTCACATCCTTGGGTGTGATAGTTTGGAAGAAATTTCTTTATAGAGATACTTTATAATGAAAATTTGAAACTCATATTTCTTAATATGAATTATTTGTAATACATAATATAAAATAGAATTGGTGTTAATGAAAATATCACCAATTGGGAAAAAATTATTTCATTCTCTCAGACTATCTTATATATTAAATTCATATTCATGAATCCTTCCAAAATCATTGTGTAAAATGTGTTTCAAAATTTCATTTGATTTATCACTAATTTTTATTGATGTGACCATATATACAAATATATATGTATAATCATCGTATTAATTTTACAAATAGTAATATATATGATTTTCTATATTAACAGATCCATATTTACGAATCTTACCCCCGCCATAATTTCTTCGAGTAGTTATGATATTAATTTTTAAGAACATAAATATTTGAGCTATGATGTTTATCACCATCCAATAAAGCCTTGTATTTTCAATGTGGTGGGATTATACTCATATTGAGGTAATAAAAAAAACGTTTTGAAATAAATCATATCCCTTTTTTTGTGTCTTTTAATGGGGATCATATAATATTTCAAAGAAATGTGATAAGATATTTTCTTCCACTGTTAATTTTCACCCATCAAGGACTATTTAATAGTAAATTATTGGTGGATTGATTTTATTTCTATGTAAATATTTTACAGGTTTATTTGATATTGGACATATTTATGAGAATACCATTTTGATTTATTTTAGATATAGTGTGAACAAATGAATATGGATTTATTTAATACATAATTAGTACCATTGAAATGGTTTATTGGGCTATTAAGGATATGCTCAATGAGTAACATATTTCCACATTTCTGATTTTTCTTAAATAGTATGGTTCATTTGGGAATATAGACATAGTGATGAGAAATATATATGTGTGTTTAATATTTCCCAACATAGATGGTTATATATGGATTTCAGAGGAATATTGCCTCATGAGTAAGGATATCGATGATTAATGATATTTGGTTTCAACATTAAGAATTATTGATGTGTATCCTCATAAATAATAATCAAATCCCACCAATTTAAAATTACATTTTATAATGTCAGGTGTCTAGACCATTCCATGAATTTTAAGAAGAATTATATATGATTTTATCATGTAGCTTTATATCATGAAACTAGAACATATATATAATGAAAGAGGTGAAAATGGAATATTGAGTGGGGATTACACAATAAGGATGACCTAAAACTACTCAATAATAAAATATATGGATTGGATAATTAAATATTGTTTGATTTATTGGGTCTTACACTTTCGGAGGAGGCACATAATGATGCTGGGGAACTCTGATACAATTAGTGAGGATACAATATCTTTCTTTATTTTATATATGTAGATGTTATTGGATCAATGATATTGTAAATAAAATAAATAATCTATGGAGACGTAGATAAGGATAGGAAATTAGAAGGATTCTATTGTAAATGGATCATTTTCGATAATTGTGAGCCTAGTTGTACTGGTTGATCTAGGTGGGACCTATAAAATGTTCACATTACAGAAATCCCTCACTATATTAGAATAAAAAATTATCATTACCCTAATGATATTTCTTATATGGGTTTCCCATTACTAATAAAATATATATAAAATGAATACATGATTAATGGATGGTGATCTGATGCTCCCAATAACTAAACCACAATGGTAATATGGTATTGCGATATGAAATGATAATTCCAATTTGTGGTTTTGACCATAGAATGAGGTATCCATGCGAACTTTTTTGGTCGATATGATCTACGTAGATGAATTGGGTAAATAATAGTTCTAATAAAAGGATTTTACTCCCATAATTTTAATCCATTTTGAATTGTCCTTAGGTGGTCCAAATTTAATGTGAGTGCATGAATATAAGATATGATACTAGTAACACTAGATATTGAAATACTTAAAAAGAAATAGTTATATGAAATATTATATTACTTCCTCAGTGTGAATGGTTTTAGGTATACTTCCTAAAGATATTTATAAGAATCTACCCTTTTTATATTTTTCTCAATGGATCCTTTCATGAAGAATCTTTCATAAGGATTTTAAAAATGTGTTTTATTTTTAATGTAAATTCACCCAAAGTTTCGCACAATTTACACTTTAGTTTGAGCTATTTGTCTCATGAGAATACCTTATTAATTTCTACAAATATTCTTTTTAAATTTCCCAAATTATTAATCACTGGAATCCTGGGATCAAGGAAGCCTACTTGTAGGGGTTGAATTTTATTTTAACTAATAAAAAATAACCAATATCATGAAATGTGGGGTTATTAATGACATGTTAAATTAGTTAATGACCATGTCCTATGGACATAAATTATAGGACCTCATGATGAAACACAACATTCCACCACAAATCACATATTATGCTTCATTTAGTGTTTCATGGGGTACACCAATGTACCAAATTTATATTACATAGATGTATCACTATGAGTTATGAATTACAATTTATTTATCACTTAGTATATATATAGTGTAATTGAAAAAGCGTATCTACATGTAGAGACTATACAGAACATGTTTTTTACTATGGGTATCATGAGGTACTATGAGAACAAAAAGGTTTTGATGTGAAAGAATAATCATATTCAATGTTTCATCAATAAATCTTTTTTTTTGTAAATTTACCTGACTTTTGAATCATCCCACAAAATATTTCTCTCCATGGGGATGAATTTGGACACATATTGTGCCCAATATGGATGAAATGTGACTAATAATTATTCATTATACAAAATTAAATATATTTTTAAAAAAAATGTATAACGATTTTTTTAAAAATAATCATTATGAGCACAATAATATTAAAATTTTCTTATTAAATTAAAATATTAGTATTCTAATATGATTTTATTTGTGATAAATCATATAGAGACCCATGTTTAACATACACAGACATTACATCATTTTATATGAAAATTATTCACAATAAAAAAATATATGCCTAAGTAATTTAATAGTTTTGTGTCTTTGGAAACATGAAAACAAAATATTTAATTCTAAGGAATGATCATCAACATATACCCTAAAGATCTCTACCTTTGTTAATTATACCAAAATAATTTCTTAATTACATGGGGAAAGAAAATATAAGAAAGTGGTGAGACAAACTACTCAGTAATCAAAAATAAGGGACATATGTAAAAAACATTAAGAGCATAACAGTATGATAAAATTATCATAAAAAATATAATATTATATTATATAAATCAATAATGACATACATGAATAATGGAACATATAATGGATGTTCATAAATCACAAATCATAAAAAATAAATAAAAGAACCCATTAAATAATAATCTAGGAATACAATATGGAATTTTGGAAGACACGTGAGAATATAATATGATTTCCATAGTAGGAAAGACCTCACTTCCAATACCATATTAGTAGAATGGGTTCACTCCCTATTTCATCATATTAGTCATGTTTCAATACCATGTCCATTATATTTGCATGATTTCACTCCTCATACCATCTTGGTATTCACGTTTCACTTCCATTTCTACCTTAGTAGCACGAGTTCGCTCCCCATACCATCTTGGTATTCATGGTTCACTCCTATGGACATCTTAACAGCCAATGTTCATTCCAAAGTACACATTATTTTATATTAGGAGATATAAATTTTTTTTTAATTCATTTTAGGGACATATAGGTCTAATCCATCTTTTGATGAAATCATACATACATGTGTCATAGTGTCATAAATAATCATATCATAACACATGATAATAAATTGGTGTCATAAATAGGTAATCATATAATTACTTGTGAAAAAATATACAGTTTTCAAAATCATTTTAACATCATTAAAACCCATGAAAATGAAGTTGGTTTCAAAAGAATATAACACATGAAAAATAAATGGGTTTTCAAATGACCATGAAATTAACCGTAACACATTCATATAAATAATATGAATGGAACCTTAAGATAATTTTCTAAAAGGGCATGATAAACATCAATTTATGTCATGTTAAATGAAAAATAATTTTTCAATATCTTTTAAGAATGTTTTTGTAGGAAAATATCATTTTTTTTATTTGAAAATGATATTTAATACATAAAACCATTTAAAAATCATTATCATAGAAAATATATTACATGATTAAAAAGAATAATTGAAATAATTTGAATAACCTTTTCTTTGAAAATATATAATATAATATTAAAATAAATATAAAAAACTTTTACATTAAAAAACATCAAAATCTTATAAAGAAAGCTTGAAAATAATTTGATAACAATTTCTTTGAAAATACACTGCAAAATTATGAATAAATCTTTAAATTTTTTTGAAACAAATTTATTTTAAAATTAATTTAAAAAATATAAATAAATATTGAAAATGTTTTGAAATCCATTTCTTTAGAAATACATTGAAATTTTAAAAATAAAAAATGAAATAATTTTGAAAACTATTTTCCTTGAAAAATTATAAAAGATGATAAAAAATTTTGTGCACCCATTTTTATTGAAAAGTTATAAAAGAATGATAAAACCATTTAAAAACGATTTTTATTTAAAAGGAATAAAAATATCTGGAAGGCGTTTTTAAAAAAAATTATCCCAATAAATATGCTATGGATTCTTCAATTAAATGATGGTGGGTAAATCCAAATATGTCTTATGAGTTAAAATAAATAATTCTTTTGAACGGTAAAAATTTTAGAAAATTTATTTGACCAGAAAAAGGCATGAATATAACTTTGAATACATTAGAATATGATAAAATGGGAAATTATTTATTTTAATGACTATAGTATTATAGTAGAATATTCATTGGAACCATTTTTAGAAAACATAGACTTCTAAGCAATGAGAGTGTAATTTCAGGATTTCTTAAAAATACATTTGTAAATATATTATGTAATAATGAGTCTAAATATGGTTCAAATACAAGAATATATCATGATTAACCAGTGTAGAGTAAATTTCATAATTGTACATGAGTTATGTATCATAATATTTAATAAAAGGAAGAATAAACATAATCATTCTTGAAAAGATATGATATTGTTCCAATAAAGACATAACACTTAGTAACATGGGGACATACACTCCATATCAAAAAATTAAATTACATGAATTTTATAATATAGTTAAAAGATGTATATGAATTATATTTCTGGTAAAATAGAACAGTATACACTTAAAAATGTATTTTGGAACATAATTAATCATGTGTCTCAATGAAGGAAGATTGAGACTAAACTATTTCACCGATTTCATAACATTTGAAACATAATTCCTGTAACGCCCCGACCCCAGCTACCCAGAGTCGGTGCATTACTTCGTAACATTGGCATGATCGCAAAAGATCAAGTCTCGAAAGACCGATTAGTTTAGTAGCCTTAGAAACACTAGATACATTCATAAGTCTTTCATTACATCAAAAAGTAAACAAACTACAATAACATGGTCTTCATAGTCCACAATCATATCCCTTTCTGACTACCCATGCAGGTCATTCATAAAATACTTCTTCACATCCTGGAAAATATTAAAACATTGAAAGGGGTGAGCTCAGATGCTCAGTAAGGATAACAATATTGCGGAAGCTTTCATATATAAACATAAACATTTAAGGCAATGTATAACTAAAACAAAAGCCTTTTAAACTTGAACATCAACATAATATGGAAAAAGTAAAATGAGATAATGCCATTCACTTCTTCACATGGATATTCTACTGGTCAAATAATCACATGAAAATATCAATAACCACTTTCATAATGATGGAATGCATAATGACGGACATTCTGAAACATTTTGTCAAGGCCTCGGCCAAGACGTCTAAAATGATTAAGGCCTCGGCCAAAACCATAAATCAAATTGGGAAAGGGCCTCGGCCCATTCCACGTCTAGTTGTCTCATGAGACCTACCGATGCATTTTTTAGAAGATACTTACATTTAAAATTGCTCAAATATACTCCAGTGTTTTTATAAAAAACATTAAGCAAGCTTCTGAAAACAAAATAACTAATTCTGAGACTGCTCGACTAATTACAGGCCATGATGGGTCCACGCCCAATCCCTTCCTATCTACCACACTCGAGAGTAGGGTTTTCTGAAAACATTTTTAAGCTTGCGTTAAATACGTATACATTTGCACTAGATTTTCATATATTAGAGAGAAATATCACTTTTTTGAAATATTTTAAAAATCACATAATTATAAAAGAAAACCTTTTGAATAAATGTAAAAGTCAAAGGGGTTTATACACTTTACAAAAGAAATTTGTGTATAAAACAAAATATGCCTCAATGAATGGAGATTGAGACGAAGTCCCTTAAAAAGATCATTTTTAAATAAAATATATCTATTATGTGTATTCACTATATGTATACATAAAGAAATTATAAATACAATATACAACATAATAATATCATGACATAATTTGAAAGTAGGAGATTAACCCAAAGAATGGAAGTTGGGTTAAGAAATTCCCTTACATTGCGTCTTGTCCTGACTCGGCCGTTCTTTAACCTCCTGAATAATAAAATAGAGATAATTTATATTTACTTAAGAACCTTTTTCATTTTCATTATTCCTTTTATATCCCTTATTACCATGTTATGAACATTATTTAATTATTTAAGTTAATAACGGTCGTTTTTTCGATCTTTGGTACTTGAGTCAAAAATAAACTTCTTATAATTACAAGTTGTTTATGGGGTAGAATATCCATTATCTCTAGAATTATATTCATGATTTAGATGTAATATATATCTTATATATCCAGTATATACATTCATTTATAATATTACGTAACATTTAGAGGTAAGAAATGAAATGCACCGTTCATGGAGATGGTAAGCCGTACGTACGCATGAACGCTACTTTCATTTCAATTTCATATTTAATGGAACAAAATCATAATGATATAAATGTATAATATAATTCCAGTATAATATAGTGTATAATACCATTTACTCCATCCTTTATACATCCCACATATGGCATTAACGATTCAAATCACTTTGAGGGGGCGGTAGTCCGCACTTCCTAAAATGAAATTATCGCGTTTTACCCATAATGGAAATCATAAGGTATGCCATAAATGAAAAATACAGAAGCATAATTAAAACATAAACATATTATATATCATATATAAAAATAGTGACATCTTAATGGCCACCTTTGAAGGTGTTATATGAGTGTTGAACAATCATCGTTTCGTGAGGCAGAAATTCGCCATCCACAGAAACCGTATGTTCTTTAACCATTAGATGTAGGTGTGTGTAAGTTTAGCTCGAATAAATCTTATAACAACATCCTAGTATATTTAGGATACTGTTTTTGTTACAAAAGAAATGAATAAAAAGAGTTTAGGGGGTTGGAGAAGAAAAATAAAACAAAACAACATTAGAGAAGACATTACCTCAAAATCGGGTAACTCTTTCTGATTTGAGCCAAAGGCTTCCTTGGGAAGAGTTCTGCCCAAAGTGAGGCTTCTATGAGTAAGAGGGGGATGTTGGGAGAGTATTTGGGCAGATTTTGGCCGAGCCAAATGGCTTTATGGTGTGAATAAGGTGGGAGAGGTGGGGGCCTTTTATAAGAGGAGAGGAGGGGCTCTTTTGGAAAGATTGAAATGTTACATTATTACACAATGCTTTTCGGATTCTAAAGGTCCCACACTTATATAATTCGTGGATAAGGTGATAAGGGTTCGACATCTCCTCATCCAATAGGCTTTGGACAAGTTTAAGCCTTGTATTTTGCATTATCTTCTCATTTTATTTAAATCGTTAAATAATGAGGTCATCGCTGCATCATAATTATGTCATAAATAATTTAATTTATTTAATGTCTAAAAATTATAAAAAAAATAATATGATGTAGAAAATCTTTTTATATTTCTAATGAATATTTATAGTCAAAATTTGGACTTGTGTAACCCCACTTAAAAACTGTTTTAGTAAAACAACTCATGTTTGTGTTAATTTAATTTTAACATTAAATAAATATATATTAATGTCATTTTCCAACTAAAGTGGCTCCATGGGGTCCCCAAGTTGACCCATGGGTTGTAGTTTTCGGCCATGACTCATCCAATAGGAGTAGGACAAGTTTCATGATCATCTCACATTATTAAAACATTATTTGTACCTTAAACTACACTAATTACCTCTAATCGTGATTAAGAACTTAAAAGTTACTATTCACCAAAAATTATTTTAATCTCATTGAACCACATTTTACTTCTTAATGACAACCATGTATGTCGGATTTTTGAAAATCAAATCACAGAAGTGGTAATATTTTATTTAAACGAAAAATCAGTTATTTAACTACCACTTAGTGGTTTCACTATTCATCAAAAATTGAAGTTTTTCAGAACAATGCCAAAATTTCACCCTAAGCTATAATTGATATTCCGAATTCAAAAATGATGTCTAGTTTTACAAAATTCCATACATATAAGTTGCATTAATTAATTTTATAATTAATTCCCGCTGTCACAACAAATAGCGTGTTTTTAAGAAACAATTTATATCAAAAGATTGGCAATTGTTTATGTCCAATTTCAATGTTAAATTAATTCTAATGACCACCATTGGATAAAACGGTAAAAATATATTATAATTATAATTTAAAACCACTAAATAGTATAATTTATCTCTATAAATTATTTTTATTAAAAAAGTTGTTTTTAAGTATTTTTCACTATTCATAAAAATAGAAGTTCTCAGAAAAATACCAAAAATTCAACATAGGCTAATTTTGATATTCCGAATCCAAAAATGAAGTCCATTTTGAAATATAAAATTTCTATAATTTTAAAAAGTGGTTATTACTATTCATAACGGCTACTTTGATTAGTCGCGGTGTTTTAGAACTCGAAGTTGCGTACAATGCAAGCTATTGCATTGTTGAATAAGAAGCGTATCGTGGAAGCTCGGGGTGTTACAATTCCCATGAATGAAATATCATAAAATTGATATTTGAATTCTGATATATTTATTTATATTATACATATAATACTATAATTTTCTCTACACACACTATAAAATAGAAAAGATTAGAGAAAATAAATTGAATCTCATAAAATTAAAAGGTGATATAGAATACACATACCTTATTCGTTGACTCTCATTGTACTCATTCAAACCACCTTTTTAATAGATATAAAATTATTATAAATATTTTTCAGCACTATATTATTATATATAATTACATATATGGTCTTATTATGACTTTATATTACCCACTAATTAACCATCCTATTTTATGGTTTCACTTTGGGTAATATTTTGATTCTTCTTCACATGTGTCTTAATTTCTTATATATTTGATCCTTATACATAAATTGTGATTTCCACAATGTAAACCACGAAATAAATATATTTTTTATATAAAATATTTTATTATAATTAACTATATAATATGTGTTTGACATGTAATACACCGTTCATGTAGACGGTAGGTCGTACATAAGCATGAATTTTATTCATGTTTTATTAGCATGTTGAATAAAAAAAGAAAAAATAAATATTTTTATGTATGCATATATATAATTATAATAGTAGGTCTACGATATCATATATATCATATATGTTTACTAAATATGTCTTTATTAATATCCATATAGAGTATGAACAAATAATATTTCTTTGACGAGGTGATAGTCAGCACTTCCTGAATCAAAATTATCTTATTAACACAAGATAGAAGGAATAAAAATACATAATATATGAAAATAATATATTAAATTTATAAATATCATATATATCATAAAAAAAATAATATTTTCTACCACGAATGGTTTTACTAGAAAAATGAACAATCATCGTTTCGTGTGGCAGTAATACATAGAAACTGTATATTCATTACACAATGAATAAAGGTGTGTGTAAGTGTACGTACGAAATTTTTCATAAAAACAAAATATAATATTTAATATTTTTTTCTTATATAATCATTATTAAAGGATTTTAGGTATTGGATAAGGAATATAAAAAAAGGACTTTAGAGAAGTTCTTACCTCTTAATTATGTAACTCCTTTTGGATTGTGCCAAAAATCTTATGTGGGTCACCTTATTCCAAGGGGTAGGATTATAAGAGGAAGGTATAGATTTTAGGAATTATATAAGGCATAGATCTTCCTAAACTAGGAGGTTTTGCTGGTGTGAAGAAGTGGGATAGGTGGTGGCCTTTTATAGAGAAGGAAAATGACTGACATTATTTTTTTTTAAAACGTTAGGCATAGACATGTCCGTACACAAATAAAAGTCCTACCAGATAGAACTAATTAAATAAAATAATGGTTATGGTAAAAATATTAACATAAAATGGGGTTTGGAAAATTTTATAGTTCATTTAGGCCGCAATGATTATAGTTCGGTCCCTATAAAATCTTAATTTATCCTTAATCATTGTGAATTATTTTCATCACTTTTACAAATATTTTAATCATAAATTATATCGATCTTATTAGAACATAAATATTATAATGATTAAGGTGGGGGATGATATTATTTATAAATTTAATTTACATAAGTGGACAAAATTATATTAATGATAATCTCACAGATAGGACGTAATTATGAGTCTGTAAAGTAGAAAAAGGTTAGAAAGTTTATTAATTTTTTATATTAAATTTCAAAGTGAAATTGATTATAATTATGTTAATTATATATATATATATAATTGATCTAATATGACCATTAAAATTTAATATATTATTTGACATTATTAAATATTTAAATGAAAATGTAGTATTTAACCTAAAAGCATTATTTTACCATATTCATCAAAAAATGAATTTCTCAAAAAAATCTAACAAATTCACCCTAAGATAATATTGGAATTATTAATTCAAAAAATTATATTTATTTTATAAAATTAAATTTCTAAATTTTTCTAAAATTAATTTTATTATTAAATGAATCTCATATGAGAAAATGGTATTTTTAAACATAAATGGTTTTTTACTGAAAATATATCATTCATTATCAAAATGTTTTATTTATATATAAAAAATATATAAAATATTTGAAAATTAGGTATTTACATTCATATTACTATTTTTAATTTATAGGTTCAATCATATATTTTTTAAAAAATTATAATAAAATGATGCTTTGTAGAAACTCAGTGTTGTGTGTAATGTATGACTAGAAGGTGTTGCGAGTAGTACAAGCCAAGTAATTTTTTATAGGGAAATCAAAGATGGTATATCATGTAGAACAAGCCAAGTTTGTTTCATGTGAATGAAATGTATTACATAGTTTATTAATATATATATATATATATACAGAACTATTTCTAGTGTCACATGATATTTAAAGTAGAAATAAGATATATTAATTTGAAAACAAATTAAAAAACTTTAGAGGAGTTACAAAGAATATATAGAAGATTTAATGTTGAAGTTACTATAATGTTTATGTTTCTATAATTTCATTATTTTGATTACTAAATATTAATTTATTTAAATGATTTTAGATGAAATTTTATAAAAAAAAATTTAATATTCAAATAGGATATAATATTAAATTATATTCCATTTTTTATGTTGTTCTGGCCATTTAAGAAGTATTTTTGTTTAAATGAATATTATAAGTCTAAGATAATATTTTTTTCAAAAGTATATGTAGTTATAATTTCATTTCACCAAAAATATAGGGATTAATTCAATATTGTGATAAATTATCTCTACATATTGTTTTTAGAAGATTTTAATGATTTGTTATTTCAATTTAGAATAAATGTGATATAAATGAAATAATTATTATAGAAAACTTATCTTAGTTTACTATATTATCTATGGAATATTCTATGTAAGAATGATAAATTATGTATCATATAAATTTATATATTTCCTCCCATGATCATTATGAATTAAAATTATTAGATATGAATTATATTTTATTTCTAGATTTAATTTATGGTTGAAGATAGTTATAATATTTAAATATTATAAAATAAAGAATGAAACATAGAATCATGGGTTATGTACTTCATTATAATAATAAGTCCATCTAAGATTACCAACATATTCTATTATTGAACTAATTTCAATCAGGTTATTTCCTACTATGAATGTGTCAATAGTTGGATTGATCATGGGTTATTTTTTTCTTCTATTGAGCTAATCTTTTTTTTGGTTGGCAAGTGTAGTATGTGTTGTAATATCAATTTTTATTCTATGTTGACATCAAATTTATTTTAATTTTTTCATTAATTTACCATGTATAATATTATATAAAATCAAAATAATCATTGAAAATGAATCTAATGTTTCATGAAACAAAATTTTAGATACTTCTCATGTTTATCAAGGGATAATAAAAGTATAACTGATTTTTTTTTGAGAAATTATAAAGACTTAATATGATTTATAACATAATTAAGATACAATATATGTTAATAATATTTAAAAAAGACATATATTAAATTTTTATTGGTAATGATTTCTTCATACCCATGTTAAATATTATATCCATGTTAGTAAATTCCGATTTGAATCTTGATTTCACTATGTAATTATGGATATTTAATTTATTACATTTAAAATCATGTGTCGCCATTAACATTTGTTATAAAATGAGAATAAATATATTTAGAACTTAATATATCCTCAACACATTATAGTTGTGTAGAAATACATAATGAATTTTGATAGTGTTGAATATATATCTCATAAATATTAATGAACAACAAGATTTATGGTTGGTTTCATCCATCTCTCATCTTTTAAGAAGACATATATAATTATCAAATATTATTTTCTATAAAACCATTCACGTGAAAAATTTTATCTATTATTGGAAATTAGATATTATATATACTATATCTAAATGATTTTACAACAGAATCATTATTAAATTCATTGAGTGATGTTACTGAATGATTTCTTTATTTGACGAATTATTAAGAATCTTTATATCATATTAACTATTAAATAATTAGTTTTCCGTATTTTTTATTTTTAAAAAATATAGTATATAATGGATGTTTTTTTAATAGGGTTTACATATCAATAAAAAATCTCATTGAAATTATTTTGGATCTATTTCACTAATATCACATTTATATGATTTAATACAAGTTTTACCACACACACGGATGTAGAGTTTTTTAAATTCAAAGTAATATTTTATAACTATGAGTACGTAATTAAAAATGAAAATCTAATTTTTTTGTTTTATAATTCCCATTTGTGATAATAATTTTTGGAACTACTAAATTATTCTATAATATTTTTTCTATAACAACTCTTATATTTTTATCAAATAAATGTTATTTTAAATTATATAATATTATTTTTCGTAGTAAAATTTTATGATGTTTCAAATTAAATGTAATGATATTTAAAAATACATTATAGATTGTTTGACCAAATTACTCTTGGTTTAATTATTTGGTAAATGGTTTTCTAAATGATTCATATATATGTGTTATCTTGGTAAATATTGAGGATGTAATGTATTCATTGAGTTTTTATTTATATACTAGGGATTTCTATACTAATGGAATTTCTATTTTAGGGGCTATTATTTTAATATAATGATTTTTAAAATGCAACCTAAAAATACCCTCTTTTCATACCAATTAACTATAAAAATTTTCTTCTACAGTACTAAACTGAGCATACATGATTTTGGAAATTTCTAATAGATCTAACAAACATTTTGTAAGATCCTAACCTATTTTGACATGTTTCATGATCATTTTCAGAGAAACATTTTACTTTTATTATTGATTTTTTGGGGGTGTGTCTTGGTTTCATTTGGGTTCAAACTGGCCAAAATTGTAATGATTGGAGGTAGTGCACATTTGGGGAATTGATTTCCCAAACCGTACACCCAGCGAAGAAAACAGTGTGAACCCGAACACTAGAGATTCGTATTTCTATTACACTATTTATCAAACCATGAACCCTCTTTGGAGTAATCATTCACCCCACCACCACCCCTAGAAGAGGCACACAGTTAAGGAAAATGATATGGAATATCATGTACCCCTTCCTAGGAAATCTTGCATATAGTTTTAATTATCCTTATAATCTGATTTTGAATACATAAATCCCTTTAATTATCCTTAAATTGATTGTAAATCGAGCCGAAATGAGTTTTGTTATTTTTTGAGGCTCACAAATGGATTTCAAGAAGTCAAACCTTGATTCGTGATTATTTTATGCAAAAATTGATGATCTAAACCTCTCCTTATAAGTGAATCTCATTTCATATTGTTTCATCAATGTATTTAGTCTTTCTCTCAATATTTAAAGGGATTTATTCCTCTATTTTTTGGATCGATTTCTTGGTTCTTCTAGATCTAATATGTTTTATATTGGATCTAGGTTTTGGATCTACATCTATTTTTTCAAAGTGGTCTTGAGGGTTCTACTTGATTTGGGGATTTCTATTAGTGAGCATTTATAACCAATCTTGAGGTAGGTGTTACAGATTCATTTATCATAGACATTAATTCTAATTTCATGTATAAATTGTTATATTTTAGTTGTAATGTTTTGAAATAAAATTTTTTATTTTAAAAAATAATTGTTTAATTTTTGATGTCATGGAATTGGATTAATTAATAGGTGAGTTAAGTAATGAAGTATGTGATGGTGAAATTAGAGGAAATTGATTAGTTAATTATTGAAATGATTAATGGGAGTTTGTTAAATTTTAAATTTGATTAATTAATTGGTAAATTAATTATTGGACTTTTTTATGTAATTTTTTAATTCGATATATTACTCGGTGAATTAATTAATGAACTATTGTGATTTTGGAATTTATTGATTTATTTTATGTTGATTTGGTTAATGAAATGGTTTTTTAATTGTTCAATTAATGTGTTATGAATTATTTTACTAAAATAATTGTTCGATTTCCAGATAAACCTTAATGGGTTAAAGGTATATATGATTTAATTTTTCTAAATGTAATAATATTGATTTGTGATAAAATTTCCTTATGATTAATGTATTGACCATGATTTGTTTTGATAATTGAAATGAAATATTAGGATGTCAAATGTGAGGAGTTTTTCAATGTTGATTAACCTTGAATTAGTTGATATATTTGATACTGTGATATATGTGATATACGTGTGTGAGACATGGTCTACTGCATCAAAATCTAATAGTGAAAAATGTGTTTTGAAGATGGTCTACCACATAAAAATACCATGGTGATAAATGAGTGTTGTTCACAGTGTACTTCATCAAAATACCCTTTATATCATTGATTGATAAATTATTTATGGGTATTATAATGTTGCTTCAAAGAGAAATATGTTCCTAGGCATGGTGATCTAGGTCCAAAATTTTTGCATTAGACTATTCTTCGAATTTCCCATGATAATAATTTGAAATGAATGGATAGTGAAATACAATTTATTATAATGAAATTTCAATTGAATATTTGATATGGTTTAGATTGATTCATGGGATGATGTTGGTATTTAGAGTTTGGTTGTCCTTGAGAACATTATTGTTACGTGGTCAAATATATAAAAATTGAAGAATTATAACTTTTACCATTATTCCATTTATTTTATTCCATAAAAATAACATACATAGTTATTGAATTGATATTTTTTTAGAAAATGATTGTGGTGGGATACTAATTTGTACTCACACCATACTCTGGATTCCTGATCGATACCTAAATAGAATTTATTTTTTCATTATAGGATTAAAGAAAATCCCTTGTGTTTGATGAATGAGTTGGGTTGGAGCATGGATGAGGGACCAGTTGTTATATGGGACATTCATGGATGTTTTTTATTTATATATTTATTTTTAATATTATATATTAAGTATTTATATGTATTTGTCATCATATATATTTTATTTAGTACTATATACTGTATTTCATATTTTAGTCATCAAGTGATACTGGTTTGGATTGGTTATTTGTAATACCAATGTCTTATTCTTCTTTATTTCTGCAATTGTACTAGTTTAATAAAGAGGGTTCAGTCTCCCCATGACTAATATTAGACCATAAATTCTAGTCGTTATCTTGTGGCCTATGTGGAGGTGTGCTTAAGGTTATGTAACTGACCTGCTCTGGGAAATAGTGTGTGGCACCTGGGTCAGGATGATACAAAGTAGTATCAAATGTAGTTTTCTTGTATTTTATTTTTTCTTAATATCTTTTAAGGATATATATGATAATATTATGAGTCAAACATTGGTTGTGAGGTCATGATAGGGGGTAGCTAACTGTTTTACTGGGGTAAAATCCAAGTACCCATGGTGGGATTGTTGTTATTTGTATTTTCTCTATAGTTGGTTGTTATTTCACCTCGGGTGATGAACTTGTTCTGAGTTATGATTATTAATTTTTGTTTTTTTATAATTGACTCATGTCCTTGAATTTAAAGAAATATGAATGAATCATTATAGGAACTCAATATTATTGTGTGGCATGTATCATTTTAGGAATGTATGGGAAAAGTATATTTTGGTTAAATTTTTAAATGACCAAAATTTTGTTTTATTTTGTGACTTAAATGAAAATGTTCCAAATGTGAAAATAGAAATTTTAATATGATTAAAATTGATGAAAATGAGTTTCTAATAATGAAATTGAATAATGTTAATTATTTTAACATTTTTTAATCAAGACCTATATGTTTGATGGTTATGTGTAGTAATAGTGACTCGGTGTGGACCATGTCATGGGAAATGGGGGAATGAATTTTTACGGCCCTATTTGAATCACTCAAAATTTTTTATGATTAACATGAAATATTATTGGATTTATAGATATATTAATACATAGTGACAATTGTTGATAGTAAATTTAAAGTTTATTGCTTGAAAAATAACTATTAGTTAAACCTCAAAGTCCAATACTGAAGGGTGAGATAATGAGAGAGTAGTTCTGAAATAACTTTTCTTGGTTAGTGTTGTTTAGGTATGGATAACCAATTCAGGTTTGGAAGAGTATTTTCCACCTAACACATGTGTTTTAGTGTCCACACCCTCTGATGTTTACCTGAGAGGGTGGAACTGAGGTTGATGAGTTAATGATTTAGTATGTCCATATTATACATACACTCATATAGAATCCTTCTAAGAAGATATTCAAATGAGTGATGTATATGTTACATGGTTAGGAAATTTGTTTATTGGACATCCTTAATTGGGATGGAAAATGAAGAATATAGAGTGGATGGAAATTCAGGAGAAGTACTTAAGGAACATTATCCTACAACTCTCCAACATTCTAGTGAAAGTATGTTTATGAGGTTGACTAAAAGAAGTATATTCATGATAGAATATGAAAGAAACAGTAAATATTTTGAAAACACTGCTTCAACATTGGTAGAAGATGAGTTTACTATGGAAAATAGGCCTTAGGATGGGCATAAATGTGAAATTAATTACATGGGGAATATCATCAAGCTGATGATATTTTAAGAAGTGGGGAATCATGCTCACATATATGAGGGTAAAATTAAATAGGATTCTAATAGAGGAAATGTGGTTTATACTAAACATCATGAGGTATGACTTTTGAGGGATGGATGTGTCACAATATGAATTTTATCCATGATGATATCAAGGAGGGAAGCTATGGGCTATGGGGAAGGGTGAGTTACCCAAGACCATTCTCGAGTGTGTCACGACCTGTCCTCAAGGCCCGTGTCGTGACTACCCCAAGCCCGCCAACCATAGGCCAGGGGATGGCGACTAGCACCAAGGCGTAATTCCCGATAAAAAGGGAAGGAATTACTTTTGTAAAGTAAACAAACACCTCATAGTAAGCAAGCAGAAGTAAACACTAAGTAAACTGGATACAATAGTAAGTGCGGAAAAGTAAGTGGGACAGAATACAAACCCAAACTGAAAGTAAAGTACAACTGAAAAAGGGAGTACAACAACTGAAAAGTAAAGATGCAACTTCGAGCTGTCCACTGGAAGTCCCACCTAATGGGTGGGTACAGATAGCCTCCTCAACTCCTCGGGTCCAGCCGTCCGCTCTGAATACGTCCCGCCCAGTGGTCCACCTCCAGGTACTGACCTGCTCTGCAAGCCTCAACCACGATCAGCGTTGTCCGTCGTTTGTAACCAACACAACGTAGTGCGGGCACAGCCCATCTAGGGGTGAGTATAGGCTACTCAGTAGGGACCACGAGACCCTGAAGGTCTCCCAGAATCCACAACGGATAATCCAAAAAAGGAAGATACAATCACAAAGTAACAACCAACACTACTTATGTATATGCCCATACATATACCTAAGTCATCAATTTCAGTTCGGCTCCAGCATCCGAGCCCAAGTTCGATCACGTCCACAGAGGATAGCACAACATAATCCACATAGGAATGCAAGTCAATCATATCTAAGATAATGATTGAATGTCAAGACTCATCTCACACAGGAATAATTCTTCGTAATACGAAAGAGATGATCAGTTGTAGCCACTGATTCATCTAAACCGTCGGACCCACACAGGATCAATAAGTACAAACCCCTACAATTACCCACACAGGATCAATAGGTACTAACCCCCGCAATGACCCACACAGGATTGGACCCACACAGGATCGGTATCCATTGGCCCACACAAGACCGCTGAGCGCTGACCCACACAGGATCGGTAGGCACTGATCCACACAAGATCCCTGGGTGTTGTAGTCATCGCTGTCGAACCCAAGGAGGGTTTCTGTACAGTCGTCATCGTCGTCATAGTCGCAGCCAGCTCTAGGGTTCTCACACACATCAAGCTCGTTCAGGTAGGGTCTCCTCCACAATCCGAGGGGCTGATACATCAACTGACATGAAGTCCGGAGTTGATGTATCCCAAAGTTTTGTATCATCAATAGGAACTCAACGCGACAGACGGCGTGTCATTCGGACGCCCGGTCTGTGAGTTATTGACTTTTTCGTTCCAGGGGCTCTATTGGTTTTTATTTCAAAACCAACGCGAACGTACTCCAACTACGTCCAAACCTAGAGCGGACGAATCCAAAAGGTCTATCTCACTATGAGGAATCCATCAAAGTCGACGGCACGTCAATCAGACGTCCGGAGCTCAAGTTATAAGTGTTTCCGCTCCGAGGGCCCGGTTGGTTTAGTGTTCGAACCAACCTGGCCGAACCCAAAGTTCTCCTAAACCATGAGTGTAGTATACCGAAACGACCATCTCGATCCAAGGATCGCATCGCAGCTAACGGTGCGTCGACCAGAGGTCTGTAGCCCAAGTTATGGGGAAAAGACCTAAAGAGGTCTGAAAATTGGGGGTTCAGTCCCGATACCCCCTGGGTCGGCCCGAACCTCGTCGACCTGACCCGGGTCCAGGTCCGGACCATTAGGTCACAGCCCCAATGTGGTGAGGGGGACTCCTTCGGCCATCCGGGGGTTACGACCCTCGGCTTCTTGGAAGTCGGCCGGCCCGATCCGGCCGGCCGATTCCTGCTGCCGCGGGACCGCCGGGGTCCCACCCTCCTGCTCCGGCGCCGACGGCTGGAAGCCGGCCACCACGGCCCAAGGCCTCGGCCTTGGTCCAACCGACGCGGCGCGATGACTCCACGACTTTGTTTGTCTTTTACGGTTCGGCGCGACGGTGCCGCGCTTCTCTGCCCATTCCTTATTATTTACGCGCTGTGTTGCTCGTGCCGCAAACAATTCAAACAATCAAGGGGGGAGGAGGGTTGGACGTTTTTGTGCAGTCCGACATCGTCCCGTTATTGCAATAATAGGCTACTCAATTATAGACGATGATCGACGATGAAAGTATTCATGAATATAAAAAAAATAATCCCCTACCTCAAGTGTTGTCGTCGAGCGAGGTTTGTCGCGGAAAGGGACATCATGGAAGGAGACTACGTAAGCGTCGTGGAAGGAGGATCGTCGGCGTCGCGGAGAAGAGAATCATCGGCGTCACGTCATCGATCTCCAAGGATGGCCTCTCACACCAGCTGCGGAGAGGGAAGATGATTGTATGACGAACTCCCCTTTGCGGTGATGGAGTTCTTCGTCGAAGGCTCAGTGTTCTTCGCGTTCTTCAACGAGGAAGAAGATGTTCTTCAAGAGTTAGAGAAAATCTTCTCCCAAAATCCTCTCGCACAACCAAACAACAACTTAATGAAATAGGACCTTGTCCTATTTAATTAACACACAAGCCAACTTTAAAATTAATATTCGAATTGAATTCAAGAATTAATTACTTTGAATAAGTTAATCAATTAATGAGTTGACTTTTAAATTAATGGGTGTGCGGGTGCGTTACCTAATTAAAAGAAGGGGTTTGAGGAAGTTGAATAGGTGGGACTCGTGTGGGCCCCACCCCACAAATATCCTACCTAGTGGAGTATGATATAGTGGGTTACACTCCAACCACTTAGCTTAGGTTAAACTACTTTAAATAAAATAAAATTGGTTGCACCATTTTATTTTATTCTTTTACTTATCCCAAAATATTAATTACCACACCTGAGCAAGCGCAACTCCAGAAAAGTTTTTCCTAAGCAATTATCGGCGCTGCGATTCCATCAGTGTCCTCAGATTTCGATTCCGAGTACCGATTCAAAAGTTAGGAAATCCCTCTCATTCGTTCACTGAACGGACCCGAGCTAAACTTTGAAAATTTATTCCGGGCTCACCAAGCCTCAGAATCAAGTGCTATGAAGAAACTGTGTTCTCGTAAAATCCAAAATAAAATTAAGAAAAAATTTCCCTTGAATTTTACGGGTCTTTTCAAAGTGATCATTAACTAGTGTAGTAGGTCAATACACATCTATTTAAAGTTCCCCTCGCCATAGATAGAGTGTTGAGCATGCGATAGTATGGGACAACTATAGATATTTAAAACGTGAAATATAGATTCTACACTATATACATCTAGTAGATTGAGTTTAAATAGATTTTGTAGAAGAGAAAGTGGATGTGGATATTCCTCGAATGTTTACTCATATTATCAGTGTGGTACAACACAAATGACTCGTAATTCATCATAGTAAAGAGGGAAATTATAGTTACATGTCATTTAGTATGCAGTAGTGCACTGTGATACTGGA
The DNA here is from genome assembly GCA_963277665.1 of Viscum album. Taxonomy (NCBI): domain Eukaryota; kingdom Viridiplantae; phylum Streptophyta; class Magnoliopsida; order Santalales; family Viscaceae; genus Viscum; species Viscum album. The sequence continues at coordinate 112,392,301 of OY728149.1, forward strand.
CCATTAACATTAATATGTAATATTATTCAATCTTCTACACTTTCTAGTTCAATATTAGATAATGGTGAATCTCATTACTTTATATCCATAAAACATCTAAATGGGTTTAAAAAGGCAGTTGAGTTTTTGTGTGGGCTAATGATGAACAATAATCCATTGGGAGTGTAGTTTATAGACATTCTATTTTGAAAAGGGGGATCTCTCAAAGCTAAAGTGTTAAAATTTCTATGAGATATTTATATCCTTGAAATGTCAGTATTTGATATCATTTTCGGTAATAACCTGAGATTTTATGAAAAATATTCTTTTCATTTTCATTGATGTCTTTTGTTGTACGCTACACCAAGATTATCTTGCACTATACGCAACACCGTAATAATTTTTAGTATACGCAAACCTGACTTGGCATACATTACACGCAATTGCGACCTTCCTCGATAGCGTGTGTTGTACGCAATACTGGTTTTTACTAGACAATGATATATTATTATAATAGTATTATCAACTAGCCGTTATGAATAGTATTAACTAAATTTTGAATTTTATAACATTATTATTCATCTTAACAATTTCATAGAAAATTGTATATGAACAAAATAAATTTTTCGGGTAAAATAAGTATTTTTCAAAAAATGCAGTTTTGCCGTCTTTTGATGGCGCACGCACATTAAATCTAGATTTTTACATTTTTATAAGTTCAATTTTTCAAAATAAAATTATTCTTTGGAATAAGGATATAAAATATTACTTTGGATAAAATTTTCATATTATTATGATAACTTATATATTTTAATGAATAGTAAAAACACGATATATTTTAATTAAAAACAACTTTTTTCATCATAGTAATTTATGTGGTTAAATTATAATATTGAATGGTTTTAAAGTATAAATAGAATATATTTTTACCATTTAATATAATTTATGTCATTACTATTGATTTTACCTTGAATTCGTAGGTTAAATCAATTCAATATTTTGCAATGTTTTAAACAAAAACCCGTTTTCTTTCGACAACGGGATTAATTTTAATTTAATTTCTGAAACTTTTGTGTATTGAATTTGGAAAAATTTATTCCATATTTGGAATCATTGGGTCCAAATTATTTTAATAAGCTACCTTTTATTTTTGGGCTTTATGAATAGTAACTACGGTAAATTTTATATACCTTAGTTAAAGGTAAATCAGGTAATTAAGGGTAAATATAAGATTATAAAATTAACCTAACACCTGAAAAAATTCTAATGGATGACTAAAAGTAGACCCATAGAACATAAGGGTTAGATTAGAATCATTTAATGGAGTTTTTTCCATGAAAATAATTTAATTATTATTAAAACCAAAGAAAGTGACAACATGTCACTCTCTTAATTATTATAAGTATATTAATTTTAATTTAGTGATAAAATTCATCAAACTTCGAACATAAATAGTCTCTAGAAATATAATTAAATTATCTACATCATATGAATTTATTTATAATTTTTAGGGATTAAATAATTATCATTAATTGTGACACAATAGTGATGCAGAAATATTTTATCTAGTGAAAAATCAAGAATATAGTTTTTATTAAACTAATAGTGATCATAAAAGGCCCAAAACCCTGACCACAACTTATTGGTCGTGTAACTATAAACCATAATCATCATATGGTCGAATATTGGACCATTTGGAGTCTCATAAAAGCGATTATGACACTTATAGTATTTTATTTTAGATGATGCCAAAGTTGTCACCTTCATAATTTAATAAATATAAAAATTTAAATATTGTGATTTTAAGATGATAAATTCGAGTAGAAGTATTATTGTGAAATTTAATAGATTTATATTCATCATAGGATTTTATTTTTAATTTTTATGCAACGAATAAATATATTAAATAATTATACAAAAAATATTGTAGTAATTATTTTATTAAGAGATAAACCAAATAAATGGTTTTAAAAATAATAAAATAAATATTATATGAACTATATAATGTGATAAAATACTTTTCTAGATACATATGACCTTTTATGAATCTATTAAAGCTTTTATTTTGAACATATATTCTTTATATATTTTATTTAAGTTCAAATAAATGAATAGTGTCAAAATTGACACTATTGTTATGTTATAAAAATAACATATTATAAAATTGTTTAAAAATCACACAAATATTTAAAAAATAAAAATTTAAATTTATATAGTCAAAAATGTTATCAAGTATCCAATTATGGACAATTCACAACAAATAAGTAATTATTTTTTATAATTTAAAATTTAGAATGGTATTACCACAAATAAAATTAAATTGATTAAATAAGGATAAATCAAGTTGATAATGTTTAAAATAAATTCCTAACAGTTCTAAATATTATTTTTTTATGATATTACAACCCTATCTCATCTAATATTCTAATATGAGTCATTGTTTGAGGTTTTTAAGTGGGGTTAGATTTATTATAAATTAATATTGTTTTAGATTTCCAAAGGTGCCCCTCTCCTCCCTTATAAAAGGGCACCTCCTCCATCTCCTCCGCAAACTAATTTGAGCCTTGTATCTCAGTAAACCCCTTCCCATTTCACTTCTACACTTCCCTACAAACATTATAGAGGTTCTGGTCGTCTTCAAAGACCAATCTTAGTGCCCTAGGGAGGAGGTTTCAAAAAGGTGTGTCGAAAAAGAGGTAATATCCATTACCGATTCTTTCAACCTTATTTATTCTTCTACTTACACTTTTTTAGTTGTTTCATTATGATTTAATAACATCAGTATCACTCATATACTGATATGTCCTTATAAATATGAAACAACCCTATTTCACCATCTATCCATCCTACGGAAAACGAAATCACCGCGCGTGCAAACGTACGAAATACCGTCTCCACACCGTGGTGTAATATATTCTCCACCATCACCTTACCTGGATAGGTATAATGGTGTAAATAATGACTATAAATGATTATTTTAAAGTTATATTGATTCTGAAATAGTATACATACACTCCAAATCAATTCTACGATCATGGGAATGATATCATCGCTCGTGCGTACGTACGGATTACCGTCTCCACGAATGCGATGAGATTCATTATCCATGATTAACCATTCAAGAATGATTATAAAGTATATATAATGAATAATAATGAAATATATGGCATAATAATTATACTAGATTTATGTATATATATATGTATGTCAACTTTTTAATTTCATTCAATTCAATAAGGAAACGAAAACAGCGTTCATGCGTACGTACGGCCTACCGTCTCCATGAACGGTGTATTTCATTCCTTTTATCGATCTATAATATATATGTATATGATGAATATATATTATATATAAATCATTTTTTACATTCTCAAATTATGTAAATCAGGATATAAATAATTATATCAAGAACGACAAGTCGAAACATATACGATAAATGAAATGATTTTACCCAAAACGTTGCTTCTACATGGAATTTACAAAAGAATGGGTAATATAAAGTCATAAGTGAAACATAGATGATATCATAACAATGAATATGATTATGTAATGAGTAAATGACCTTATTTATATCATTATATAGGCGGTTCATATACGTACGAAGCATATCGGACCTAAGTTAAGGGATAATTATTCCAAACTCATTCTTATCTGATATTGTTTACTTGTAAGTATTTACTGGGAGTTTTGTTTATTATCCATGTCCATATGCTCTCAAAATGTTTTCATAAAATGTTTACTTTAATTTCATGTATTTTAAGACATTTTTACCCTTTTATTACTTTTACCACATCGTATGGAAGAAATCATTCTTTTGTTTACCATGCGAGGTACTTTTTGACTTTTCCGGAATAAGTACAAGAAGAATGTTTTTTTAACATACAGGGCACGAACAGATTTTTACGGTTTTATAAAGACTTATTTTCATGGAGCTTCCTCCAAAAGATTTCATAACTATTTTCAAAAAAATCCTTTTCTTTTAAAATTTCATGATGTTTTGTGAAAAGAAATTGATTTTGAAGAATAAAGGACATTTTCCTCAGGAATTCATTTCAAGTGTTTTATCAAAACCGTTTTCTATCTGAGATGACATTATTTCATATTTTTATGTTTCAAGTATAATTTCTCTATGATTTACATGGTTTCAATTTCCTTATGATGAAATATCCATTTGTTTTATATGGATTATGTGATGATGGGATGATGGGATGATGTTAATGAAACCCATTTTATTTTTTTGGTTATGATGAATGCATTAAGTTTATTTTGTGGCACAAGTAAGAATGATTTCACTGTGAGATGGGTGGGACCTATATCTCCCTCTGATGCATTGGGTAAATATTTATATCTCTTGATATAGACATGGCTGGAACGGCAAGTTAAACCGGTTCAGTAATACAGGACTTGAACGAGGAGTGATCTCGATTTAGAAAGGGACTTTGTCCACTAAGATGGTCTTGGCAGCAATGCCTTGGATAATATGGAAATCATATCATGTGCTTAATGGTTTCCACAATTACATTTCTTATTCCCATGCTATTTTATAATTCTTAATGTTTCTTTATGATCTATGCCTTATGTACTTCCATGTTTTATGTCATTTCTCAAGATTTTGATGTTTAAACATTATGTTCATGTTTTTAAGTTCAAATATATATGGTATGTTTTATTTTATCCATGCTTACCGTTACTGAGAATTTGAGCTCACCTTTTTATGTTTTCCTTTCCCTAGGATATAAAGAAAGGATTTAGGTAAGAAAAAAATGGGGAAGATCTTTATGGGAGATGTTGAAGATCTTTCACCACGATTATAAGATTACGTTCCAAGTTTCCAAAGACACTAAACTATTACGTTCCTTGTGTGTCTATTTTTGTTATGTATTAAGTATTCCGAAAAAGTAATGTAATGTCCATGTACGTCTTGTTTTGGGTCTCTACAGTTGGTATCAGAGGAAAGGATTAGTGAACCTTTGGAAAATAGGATTCGAAAAAGTTAGTGAGATCCCTAGAGATATTTCTAAGGTATGTCTAGGGATGTCCCTAAGGATAAGTATACGTATAGGATATAGTCCTAGAACTATAGTAATGATCTTATAATTTAACCTAAGATGTTAGATATTGACTGCACTCCCCCTTTATTTTCTTGTTTTCCCTAGCATGATTTTTTCCTCTCACACTATTCTTTTTGGGTTTTAGACGATGGCTGGAACCCGAAGGAACCGTGTTGATCAATGCAATGATTGTCCTCCTAAACAAACGAATGTTATGGGAGATGGAGTGAAAAATCTTATTGTTATACTTACACAAGCTATGAATCATTCTGGACTTCCAAATGAGCAGAGAAGGGAACAATATTCTATTGTGTCCTTCATAAGGCAACCTCCACATTCTTTCAGTGGGTCTTCTGATCCACTTGTTGCTGAACAATGGCTCAGTACCACTGAAAAGATATTTTCCGTTCATCAATGTTCTGAACATGATAAAGTCATCTTAGCAGTATATCGTTCGGAAGGTGAAGCTGATCCATGGTGGAATCTTATCAAGAATTCGAGTCCAAGAGATGAAATTGAGTCCATGGAATGGGATGAGTTGGAGAACTTATTTTTCAATAAGTACTTCCCTTGTATTCTTCGAACAAAGATGGAAAAGGAGTTTCTTAAGCATAAGCATAAGGATGATGAATCTGTTGGTATATACGAAGTGAATTTTACAAGACTTGCAAGGTATGAATCTGGCTTTATCATCCAAACTGAAAGTAAAGTTGATGGATTTTTTAGTGGCTTAAAACCAAGTCTTCGAAGGGCATTAGCTATAAGAGACTTTAGTATCTATGAAGAAATTGTGTGTTGTGCTATCAAGGTAGAACTGGAAGTTGGTGTAACATATCCATCTCATGGTTTTGACAAGAAACGAAAGATGGAGTTCATGGAGAAATCTCATAACAATGGTGAAAAGAAGACGAATGTTTCTTTATGCTCAAAGTGTGGAAAGAAGCATGGTGGAGATTTCCTAAAAGGTACTAGAAAATGTTTTATTTTTGGAAAAGAAGGTCATCGAGCATTTGATTTTCAAAGTAATGGGAAAAAGGTTTCTAATGATGTCAATAGAGAAAATACTACAGGGAAATCTCCACTAACACTTCAATGCTTCAAGTGCAAGGAAATGAGGCATTATGCTAATAAATGCCCTAATCCACGGGTTAATGATGATCAACGTGAGCAACCTATTAAGGAAAAGGACAAAGGTATGTCTCATGCGATCACTATTTTTGATGTTGAGTATGAAAATGATGTTGTGTAATGATTAAGTGTTTATGTAATGGGATTTCAAAATAGTATCATGGAATCTCATTTATGGTATTGTGGAATTTTGGAATATCTATGTATTGGTTTTCAATAATTATATGGTACCTGTAACCATGAAAAGGTGATTGAAATATTTTTAGAAAGCAGATGAAATGCGTATAATGAAGGGATAAGGAGAAAATAATATGATAGTAATCATGAGCTCATGACTGATATAAGGACTATGTGACATTATGGTTTGAGTATATATAATTTTTTGGATTTTGGTATGTGGAAAGTGTTAAAATTTCACAACATTCATGTTTTCACTAAGGTTCAATGGGTGTTCATTCATCAAGATAATACAGGATTAAGGTATTCACATTTTTTTAATTTGACCAACAAGATATATCTTACGATATATTTGGGATAAATGATGGAATCCACTTGATTGTTATGTGACATTTCAAGTAATCATTTTCATTATACTATGAGCTTGGACCGAATTATTTTAGATAAGCCTAAAGATTGTAATGGATTATGTTGGAGATAAGTTAGTATTGTTTAAGGATATAAATTTTTCGATATTATTGATGGGATTTTATAGTAATGTAGTTTTAGAAAAAGGACAACCTACAGGATGGGAGATAGCCCATCGCGTCGGACACAGCTGTGGGAATCGAACCCACAACTGAAGTGCGTCTGGCCTTTATCACATGCCACTAGCCTACAGGAAGTCCCTGGTTAGTAGAAACTAGTTTTATTTTATTAAGCGGTATGATATATGATGTATAAGTTCATTTTTGGAATCGTATATAATTAACCTCACCATAGATGGACTTATGTATATTTGATAACTTTTTCTAACCTTTTGTTTGAAATAAATGGAATGACCCATCATTCTATCACATGATCTGTCAACAATTCACGAATAAAAAATTCAACTTCATTTCTTTAAGAGATGAAGTGGAAAATTGTTCAAAGCACGAACAACAGTGAGATTGTACCAAAATCAAGCAAGTATTTCTTCTAATTCAAAACTTTCAACTTTAGGGAAATGATATTGAAAACCAAAAATCTTTTTGTAGTGCTCTTATATACGATGAATCAGATGGTACTTTAGATCATCACAAATTTATGGCTTTCTGATTGTTTTATTTTTCATATCCATGTTCTCTACCACTCTACATCAGAACATGATGGTTAGTTTTCTCTTCCATATCCATATTTTCACCTATGTTCTTCTATGTGGAAACCAGGTGATTAGTATATTTGGGTAACCGTTACATTTCATACTTTATCTTTTAAAGATAAGTTTTGGTATTCCTTTTTATGATGTGGGTTTCAATTAATGAAACTTTCATGTAGAAAACCATTTATAATCCTGATGAATTTCGAGGGCGAAATTCATTTTAAGGGGGAAGAATGTAATAACCCGAGATTTTATGAAAACTATTCTTTTCAATTTCATTGATGTCTTCTGTTGTACGCTACGCTAAGATTATCATTCACTATACACAACACCGTATCAATTTTCAGTATACGCCACCCTGACTTGGCTTACATTACACGCAATCGCGAACTTCCTCGATAGCGTGTGTTGTACGCAATACCGGGTTTTACTAAACAACGATATATTATTATAATATTATGATGAAATAGACTTTATGAATAGTATTAACTAAATTTTGAATTTTATAACATTAATATTCATCTTACACATTTTCTAGAACATGGTATAAGAACAAAATATATTTTTTGGGTAAAATAAGTATTTTTAAAAAAATGCAGTTTTGCCGTCTTTTGATGGCGCACCCACATTAAATCTAGTTTTTTACATGTTTATAAGTTCAATTTTACAAAATAAAATTATTCTTTGGAATAATGATATAAAATTTTACCATTGATAAAATTTTCATATTATTCTGATAACTTTCATATTTTAATGAATAGTAAAAACACGCTATATTTGAATTAAAAACAACTCTTTTCATCGTAAAAACTTATGTGGATAAATTATAATATTGAATGGTTTTAAAGTATAAATAGAATATATTTTTACCATTTAATATAATTTATGTCATTAGCATTGATTTTACGTTGAATTCGTAGGTTAAATCAATTCAATCTTTTGCAATGTTTTAAACAAAAACCCATTTTCTTTCCAAAACGGGATTAATTTTAATTTTATTTCTGAAACTTTTGTGTAATGAAGTTGGAAAAATGGATTCCATATTTTTAATCAGTGGGTCCAAATTATTTTAATAAGCTACTTTTTATTTTTGGGCTTTATGAATAGTAGTTATGGTAAATTTTATTTACCTTAGTTAAAGGTAAATCGGGTAATTAAGTGTAAATATAAGATTATAAAATTAACCTAACACCAGCCAAAATCATATTGGTTGACTAAATGTCGACCCATATCACCTAAGGGTCAGATTAGAATCATTTAATGGACTTTTGTCTATGAAAATAATTTAATTATTATTAAAACCAATGAAAGTGACAACATGTCACTCTCTTAAATATTATAAGTATATTAATTTTAATTTAGTGATCAAATTCATGAAACTTAGAACATAAATAGTCTCCAGAAAGATAATAAAATTATCTACATCATATGAATTTATTTATAATTTTTAGGGATTAAATAATTATCATGAATTGTGACACAATAGTGATGCAGAAATATTTTATCTGGTGAAAAATCAAAAATATAGTATTTATTAAACTAATAGTGACCATAAAATGCCCAAATCCCTGACCAAAACTTATTTTTCGTTTAAATGTAAACCATAATCATCCAATGGTCGAATATTTTACATTTTGAGCCTTATAAAAGTGATTATGACACTTATATTATTTTATTTTAAATGATGCCAAAGTTGTCACCTTCATAATTTAATAAATATAACAATTTAAATATTGTGATTTTAAGATGATAAATTTGAGTAAATGTCTTATTGTGAAATTTAATAGATTTATATTAATTATAGGATTTTATTTTTAATTTTTATAAAACAAATAAGTATATTAAATAATTATACAAAAATATTGTAGTAATTATTTTATTAAGAGATAAACCAAATAAATGGTTTTAAAAATAATAAAATAAATATTATATAAACTATTTAATGTTCTCCAATAATTTTATAGATACATATGACCTTTTATTAATCTATTTAAGCTTTTAGTTTGAAAATGTCTTCTATATATATTTTATTTAAATTCCAATAAATGAATAGTGTCAAAATTGACACTATTGTTATGTTATAAAAATAACATATTATAAAATTGTTTAACAATCACAAAAATATTTAAAAATTATAAATATAAATTTATATGGTCAAAAATGTTATAAAGTATCCAATTATGGACAATTCACAACAAATAAGTAATTAATTTTTATAATTTAAAATTTAGAATGTTATTACCTAAAATAAAATTAAATTGATTAAATAAGGTTAAATCAAGTTGATAATGTCTAAAATAAATTCCTAACATGTCTAAATTTTATTAGTTTATGATATTACAACCCAATCTCATCTAATATTCGAATATGAGTCATTTTTTGAGGTTTTTAAGTGGGGTTAGATTTATTATAAATTAATATTGTTTTAGATTTCCAAAGGTGCCCCTCTCCTCCCTTATAAAAGGGAACCTCCTCCCTCTCCTCCTCACACCAATTTGAGCCTTAAAGATCGGACTAACCCTGCCCATTTAACTTCTACACTTCCCTAGAAACATTATAGAGGTTCTGGTCTTCTTCAAAGACCAATCTTAGTGCCTTAAGAGGTGGTTTCAAAAAGGCGTGTCGAAAGAAGAGGTAATATCCGTTACCGATTCATTAAACGTTATTTCTTCTCCTACTTCTTCTTCTTTAGTTGTTTCATTATGAAGTAGTAACATCAGTATAATTCATATACTGATATATTATTATAAGTATGAAACAACCCTGTTTCACCATCAATCCATCCTACGGAAAATGAAATCACCGCGCGTGCGTACGTACGGAATACCGTCTCCATGCCAGGGTGTAATATATTTTCCACCATCACCATAATTGGATAGGTATAATGGTGTAAATAATGAGTATATATGATCATTGTAAAGTGATATTGATTCTGAAATAGTATACATACACTCCAATACAATTCCATGATCAAGGGAATGAGATCATCGCTCATGCGTACATACGGACTACCGTCTCCACGGACGCGATGAGATTCATTTTCCATGATTAACCATTCAAGAATTATTATAAAGTATATATAATGAATAATAATGAAATATATGGAATAATAATGCTACTGGATTTATGTATATATATATTTATTTCATTTATTTATTTTCATTCAATTCAATAAGGAAACGAAAACAGCGTTCATGCGTACGTACGGCCTACCGTCTCCATGAACAGTGTATTTCATTCCTTTTATCGATCTATAATATATATGTATATGATGGATATATATTATATATAAATAATATTTTATATTCTGGAATTATATAAATGAGGATATAAGTAATAATATCAAGAATGACATGTCGAAACATATATGATAAATGAAATGATTTTACCCAAAACGCTGCTTCTACATAGAATTTACAAAAGAACGGATAATATAAAGTCATAAGTGAAACATATATTATATCATAATAATGAATATGATTATGTAATGAGTCAATGACATTATTTAAATCATTATACAGGAGGTTTGGATACGTACGAATCATATCGGACCTAAGGTAAGGGATAATTATTCCAATCTCATTCTTATCTGAGATTGTTTACTCGTAAGTATTTACTGGGGGTTATGTTTATTATCCATGTCCATATGATCTCAAAATGTTTTCATAAAATGTTTAATTTCCTTCCATGTATGTTTAAGACATTTTTACCCTTTTCTTTACTTTTACCACATCATATTGAAGGAATCTTTCTTTTGTTTACCATGCGATGTACTTTTTGACTTTTCTAGCGAAAGTATGAGAAGAATGTTTTTTTAACTTATACGGCACGAACATATTTTTATGGTTTAATAAATCCTTATTTTGTTGAAGATTCCTCAAAAAGATTTCATTACTATTTTCAAGAAAATACTTTTCTTTTAAAATTTCATGATGTTTTGTGAAAAGAAATTGATTTTGAAGAAGAAAGGATATTTTCCTCAAAAATTCATTTCAAGTGTTTTATCAAAACCATTTTCTATCTATGATGACATTATTTAATATGTGTATGTTTCAAGTATAATGTCTCTATGATTAACATGGTTTCAATTTTCTTATGATGAAATATCCATTTATTTTATATGTATTATGTGATGATGGGATGATGTTTATGAAACCCATTTTATTCTTTGGGTTATGATGAATGTTTTAAGTTTATTTTGTGGCACAAGTAAGAATTATTTCACTATGAGATGGGTGGGACCTATATCTCCCTCCAATGCATTGGGTAAAGATTTATATCTCATGAGATAGACATGGCTGGAACATCAAGTTAAACCGGTTCAGTAATACAGGAGTGGAATGAGGAGTGAACTCGATTCAGAATGGGACTTTGTCCACTAATATGGTCTTGGAAGCAATTCCTTGGCTAATATGGAAATCATATCATGTGATTAATGGTTTCCACAATTACATTTTTTATTCCCATGCTATTTTATCATTATTAATGTTTCTTTATTATCTATTCCTTATGTACATCCATGTTTTATGTCATTGCTCAAGATTTTGATGTTTAAACATCATGTTCATGTTTTTATGTTCATATGTATATGGTATGTTTTATTTTATCCATGCTTACCCTTACTGAGCATTTGAGCTCACCCTTTTTATGTTTTATTTTCCCCAGGATATAAAGAAAGGTTTTAGGTAAGAAAAAAAGGGGAAGATCTTTATGGGAGATGTTGAAGATCTTTCACCACGATTAGAAGATTATGTTCCATGTTTTCAAAGACATTAAACTATTACGGTCCTTGTGTGTCTATTTTTTGTTATGTATTATGTATTCCGAAAAAGTAATGTAATTTCCATGTATGTCAAGCTTTGGGTCTCTACATTTTCTGTATGGATTGATTAGTAGTATACCCAATCCATATAGATTGTTAATGTTGGAGAGTGTCAATTACATCTCATAAGCGTGAAAATTATTTTATCCTAGGATATTGGGACATTCAAGGGGGTCATGCAAGTCTAGTTCATAAAAAAACTATGGGATATAACTACCTAGATTTATATTATTATTATTGATGATGTGAGTATGAAATAAGATTCCCTTACACCTCTTGTTGATAGATTCTATGATGTTTTTTCTGAATACTTCTCATAGATAACACCTATGAGTTATGTTGAATTTTAAATTGAGATCATTATAATGGATTATAAATTTTATATTCCACCATACAAAGTGGAACCAATAGAGCAACAGAAGATTATGACTCAGCTGAAATTGTTTGAGGGTAAGGGATTTATCAATCAGAGTATGTCACCTTGGGGTTCTCCTATTTTGTTTTCTAGAAGGGATTAAAAGACTATATGCTTATGTGTTGATTACTATAACTTTAAGAAAATGACCTCGAATAACTACTTTTATTTTCCATATATCAAAAATTTGTTTGACCTGTTGAGGGGAGATAGTATTTTATCTAATATCAACATCAGATCTGGTTATCATCAGTTTGGAGTTTGAGAGTTTGATATATAGAGGACTTATATCAAAAATTGCTATGATATTTTTGAGTTAGTCAGGATATCGTTCAGATTGATGAACACATCGAAAATGATTATATCCTTGATAAACCAAATATTCTATCAAATACTATATTGATTATAGATGTTTTTGTGGATGACATCTTTTTGTACAGAAATACGCTTGATGATCATGCCTAAAATCTTTACATATTCATTATTATACTAAGAGATCGTTTTTTATATGCCAATCTATTTATGTTTATATGTTGGATTTATCAGGTACACTTGGTTGGTCACATCATCTATGAAGAATGTTTGTCTGGGGACCCATTAATGGTCTTGATAGTTATTTATTAGGTGCAGTTGTAGTTTGTTTTACATGAACGATTTTCTAGGGTGATTAGGCTATCCTTATATGTTTATACATGATGTTTCCTAATTAATAGTATCAAATTCAAGATATACCAAAAATGGAGTAATCTTTTAATGGTCTGCATCATGTGAGTATACATTCAATGATTTTAAGATGTTATTGAAAAAAACAACACAAATCATGAACCTACCAAAGCCGAGTGAGAAATATACAATGTCTAGTGACACATCTGGAATTAATATTGGATTATTGTTGATGTAGGGAGATCAAGTGGTGGTGAATCAGTCATGGTAGTTGATTCTACAAGAATGAAACTACCCTACACATGCCCTTGAGTTTTCAGTAGGGGTATGTGATTTGAAGTGCTGGGGGAATTTTCTATTGGTAAAAAAGTTTACTCTGTATACTAATCAAAATAGAATAATGTATATATTTTCATAGTTATTTTAGAATCTCTAGTAGTGGAGTTTGTTTGTGTATATGTGGTCATTTGATTTTAAAAAATAATATATGATTTGTAAGGGAAGAATTATTGGTGATGGTCAAAGATGGAATGCTCAAACTCAAATATTTTAGGAGTCTATTTCTGAGAAAAGATGATGAATTTAGTTACTGAGATGCATGTTTTGGTTTAGGAGAGCTAGGAATAGATGAATCTCATATTAGTTTCAATGGAGTCAAAAATTTTGATCTGTATTAGACACAAAAAGTATAAGGATCTAAAATGTTTGTCCATGAGGTAAATCCTAGATGGTTGGGATCCACCTTCATATTGAACCATATACAATGATGAGATTATCTTTTCTAGGAATCAGGTTTTTGTGCTTAAGAGTAAACAATAGAAGATTATTTTTTGAATGTCGTCATGCGAAGTGGCCAGTGAATTTATGTGTTTCCAAAAATATATCATGGCCCGCAATGATTGTTTTTGTGTTAAGGAATAAAAAATAAATATAAGGGTTTATTAAATGATGATACACATATCAATAGTTGAAGGACGAGCATCAACGACATGGTGGTTTACCACAGCCATTGACCATTCTAGAGTGGAGGTGGGATAAAATTACTATGAACATTGTGGTGGCACACCTGGGGATTCTTTAAAAGAATTATGATATTTTGGTGAATTTGGAACATTTGAAAAAGGTATAATATTTCATACACATTTGACAAACTTTCTCAGTGGATCAGTTGGGAGATATGTACATTTAAAATTTATTTTTTCTGTATGGGGTCTTGTGGTGTATAGTTTCATACCATAATTCATGTTTTCTTTGATATTTTAGAAGGTATAATAGAATTTACTTGGTTGATATATTATACTAAGTACAAAATTCTCTCTAGGGATAGTTGGGAAGCAATAACATACTACAAAAGTTCTTGAGGAAATGATGTGGGCTTGGGTCCTAGACATTGGCGGGTGTTGAGAGAAGCAGCTAGGGTTGGAGAAATTTTTTAACAACATTATTTAAAAAGATACATTTCAAATGAAACCATAAGAGTATATTTATGGTAGTAAATATATACCTCTTCTATTTTGGATGGTGGTTGGAATGTCGGAGTTATTGGGATCGAGTCTCATGCAAGAGACATTGAAGCTGGTTCTGTTGATTTAGAATCATATGTCTACATCTCAAAGAAAGAAAAAGTCATATGTTGATAGAAATTGATGTCCCCTATAGATTATAGAGGGTAATAGTGTATTCATTTTGTTTTCCTAAATATTGAGTCACCATAGGATATAGATAAAGGGAAATTTAGTGCCCATGTTTGTTTGACCATTTGAGGTTCACGAGAGAATCGGGCTGGTGGAATACAGATTAGATATTACAACTAAAACGTTATAGATGATTTTTACCTATTTAATAACATTAGTGGTATTCCCCAAGCCTTATCATGTTACTTATGTGGACTATTTTGAGTATGAGACTGGTGTTTTGTTTTAAGAGAATATGATAGGCATGTTGGATCACAGTGAGAATTTTTTGTGTTTAAAGAATGTTATCATAGTTCATATATTGTAGTATAATGGTCATAATGAGGAGGAAACATGGGAGGGATAAACTTATATGTGGTCTTAGTTTCACGATATGTTTTCCTCATAATCTTATAGATGCATGGTAGTACATCTCAAAGACGAGATATTATGAGATGAGAGATTATAAGATCCCATCCTTTTCTTGAGATGTTTGGAGCACATTTTAATGTAAAATTTTTCCTTTTTTAATTTTTTTTTGGATGTATCTTGGGTGTGTTTGGGTGAAAATTGGGGACAATTTGATATTTGACAGGCAGTGTATTTTTTCTGAATGGTTTTCCCAAATCCTGTTCCCAACCCAACAAACTATGTGAATCCAAACTGAGGGGATTGACATGGCTAGCTCATGGTTTTTAAAACCATGAACTCTATTATGAGTAACCAAGCCCCACTTCATAATATGATCATGTTTATGGAATATGGTTTTGAATACTATGATCTCATGCCTTCGAATCTATGAAATGTATTTTTATTAAACCAAAAATTAGATTGTAAATACCTAAACAACTAGAATTAACCCAACATCAACCCGAACATGGACCTAAATAAATTATATATTTTTTGTGGATATAAGACCAATTAAATCCCTTTTAAACACAACACTTGTCAATTTGAGTCTTTTATTGATTTTCCACCCATCTCATTGTAGCATAATCCAATCCCTTATAGTTTATTCCAACTCTCCAATCCTACTCTTATTCATTGAAGGGATTTTTTCACTATTTCTTATGGCTAAATATCTTGGTTTTGGTTGATATAATCCTTTTGATTTTGGATCTAGGTTTTGAATCTTTATCTCATTGTTGGTATTTTTCTTGTTTGTTCTACTTAAATGGTGGATTTTTATTAGAGAGAATTTATCAACAACGTTGAGGCAGACGGTCTAAATTAATTTCCCATTAACATGAATTCCAATTGTGTTTATGTGTTGTTAATTTCTATTGTAATATTTAGAAATTGTGTCATGGATTAGATAAATTAATGGATTGATTATGTTGTGGAAACACTAACTTGGATTAATAAATTTGTTAATTGTTTAATAGAATGTGAGATTATAAAATTGGAAGAACTGGATTAATTAATTTTAAAATTAATTAAAGGGAAATTGGGATTTTCAAATTGGATTATATTATTTGTTAATTATTTAATAGAAAATTATGCTTACTAAATTATTCAATTGTATTAATTAATATGTGAATTAATTAATTTACTCTTATGATTGTGTAATTCATTGATTAATTGAAATTTTATCTAGATAATTATTGAGTTTGTGTAATTAGTCAATTAAGGTGTTTTAAAATATTATAATACACTAATTAAGCAATTATTGGGTTATCCATAATTGGTTAAAGTGATATATGATTTAATGTGGGTAAATGGAATAATGGTGATTTTTCAGATTAATTCAACGTGGTTAAAATATTTACCATGAATTATTTTGATAATTGAAATGGCAAATCATGATGTGAAATTTGATGATATGGTTAATGTTTTGATTAACCTTTATTGATGTGATATATGTTATATTGTTATATATATGATATATGGGTGTGGGACATAGTCAGCTACATAAAAATCCCATAGTTATAATTCAGTGCGGAACATGGTCTAATACCTCAAATACCATATTGATAATTGTGTGTGGGACATAGACTGTGGCCCCAAAATCATGCTTGTCTGATCAATTTATAATTGAGATCATGGTCACAAACTACTTATTCAAATGAAAATTGAGTCCTAGGCATGAAGATATAGCCAAAAATTGTTGGCATTGGACTATAGTTCCACTTACTCGTGATAATAAATTTAAATTAATGGATAATTAAACACCCTCTATTAGAATATATTTTTAATTGATCATGATATGGTTCAAACACCATCATGGGTTGAACTGGACATTGAGTGTTTGGAGTTTCAACTATAAACTGGGAGATATGGGGTAAAATAAATAGTAAGTGAATAAATTTAACTATTTACATTATTGGTTGTGTTTTATTATTTATAAAACTACATAAATTATTATCGAATGGATATTGTTTTAGACGTCATTGTTGGTGTCCAACTTACGTGTAATCACTCCCTACTTAGGATACCTAATCAGTACTCATATATACTTTGTGATTGCAGGATAAGATAATGAAAAATTCCCTAGGTAAGATTGTTGAGTTGGGTGTAGAATGGATGAGAGAACCAAATATGATTTGGGAACCTATTGGATGTTTCCAGTGTTATTATTTATTTTGGTTTCATTATAGTAATACTACACACGTATTTAACATGACATATCAGATGATTAGTAGTAGATATTGTATTTCATATTTTAGTCATCTTGTTATATTTGGTTGGTTTAATTATTGGTAATATCACATAGTTATTATTATTTATTTTCAATGTTGAGATACACTGATAACGAGGTTATAGTCTATCCATGATCGATATTATATCCTCATTTCTACTTTGCAGCTTATGGTGTATAGAGAGTCACACATGATGCCATGTAACATATATTTTTAGGGAACTAGTTTGTGAAACTAGGGTCAAAATGTATAAATTTGTTCCACTGTAAACATTCAAATATACATAAATTATATGAAAAAATTAATCTTCTAGAACATATATCACAGTCACCTTTAGATATCCACTATTTATTCATTTCAATCAACTAAATATTCTATAATGTTTTAGTATTTCAAATCCATGTGTTATTTAATATTTTATTTAAATATCTATTGAGATTGAGTTTAACATTTTACTATAGTTGAAACCATATGTTTTCATTACCAAATCAAATGAATAAATAATATATGGAATTATTTTCATAGTATTCACTATGATTGGCATTAACATGGTTTTATGGTTATCTAATGAAAACATTTTGATGATTTATATTAATAACTCTTCATAACCAAAATTATTCTTAAAAAACCAATACTCTAAGTTTTGATGGACTTTTTATAATGATAAAAGAAAAAAATTAATAGTTTTTTCCAAAATATCCTATAAAACCTGTACATGAACCATCATGCTTTATGAGTCGCGTTCTATGTCTGGTTGATTCACTCTAAAAAACATTATCTAGGTATACTCTTCAAAAAAAAGAATCAATTTTTTGTACCAAATCTATTTGGAATACCTAAAATCATATTCCCCACTATTATCAAAACATAATATATATTCCTTATTGTGACATCATTCTCAACCATGGATCTCCATTTAGAAAATACTATGAAGACCACTAGTTATTACTTATTTATATACATTCATTATTTTAAACCTTTATAATTATGAGCTTTAATTATTAAGGCTCAGAACCTCTATAGTTCTGAGCTCTAACATTTCAGGCTTATGTTCCTTTATGTTGGTCACAAACTATACCAATATTTAATTTCCATGAATAAAATTATAAAATTATATGAATTCTATTTGAAAAATAAGATGTATCTCTTTACCCATTAATAATATCATGTTCATCTCCATCATGTTGGAAAATAAAAAATTCCCCAACTATAAAAATTTAGAAGTTATCATTCTAGGATTCATCAACACATCAGATCTTCTTGGTAGATAATTAATTCTATAAATAAAACCATTTCTACAACTGAAGATCTTTATATTATTTTCACACACCATTTTTCTTAATTTATCATAATACATATCCATCTAACATTCCTAAAATAGTTATATTCTCTTATTAGTGGGGATTATTTTAAACACCATCCAACTCTATCAATTTTCATTTTAAAATTCCTATAATAATATATCATTTATCTAAAAGCTAAATATCCCATTTATCATCAGCCAAAATCATTATAAATACACCAAAACATAGTTATTCATGGTCCCCCCACTCATTAGATATTGAAATAATTTTCTAGAATCAATAATGAATTATTATAGTGGATAATTATAACATAGATGGAAACCACATTCACACTCAAAAATTGTATATGTAAAACTTCCAAAACCTCCTATTCTGAAAATTACTCCATAATCCCAAATATCATTCTTTAGACTGACCATCTATTTTTTATACCAATTTACTAATTCATTTAGCTTACTTATTTTTTATTCATATTATCAAGCATTTTATTTTGATCAATCTGTTGAATGGAATAACTTATATATTATAAATTATGTTCTTTCCAAAATCTATTTTTTACTTCTCTATTCTTTGTATTAATATTTAATATGACATTATGATTGTGATTAAACATGTTGTAATACTTACTTTTAGAATTATTGATAGTTGTAAACATCACATGCCATGATTAATAATGATAATTATAATATCAATGATTCCCACAATAAAACTATGAGCATTACACTTCATGATTCCAACCAGCTCCTTGTCACGTTAAAGATGATGAAATGGCATTCCTATTTATTTCCTTATTGTATTCTCAATGGAAATCATCATTAAAAAATGAAAAATTTAGTAATTTATTTTGGATTATCATATATATCAATATTATATTTCACAAACTACATATTTGGTTTTACCTCTTAGATATTTTATATGAAATTCAATGATAATGTTATATGTGTCATGAAATGTTCCTTCAATTCATGCCTTTATCATTCCTCTTTATATTTTTCATCTTGTATGGCTCTTTGAAGATTAATATTGAGGTCATTCTAGAATAAATAATCATTTCTCTACATCCTCTAGTATTTGATGTCCATCTGGTTGAATTTTTCAATCTAGAACATTCTGTATCCAAAAAATATACTACATCAAATAGAGAACTAACACTCAATTGAACAATTTTAAAAAATATATCTATTATTTTTAATCAATGTGGTATCTAATAGCTGGTCATTATTTTTGTAACATAGAATAATACAATCCATATATTTCATAATATAACTGAGAAAGAATCAAAATTTAATGAATGTAATGTATATAAAATATGTACCAGTAAATCCATTATTCTAACCATAATTTTAGTAGAGATGTCTACTGTAGGTGATTAAAGACTCATACACCCAATGGTTTTAGACCGACTAGTAGACCCCTTATTGAAATACGTTGATCTTCATCCCACAATGTTGTGTTCATTCCTTCACAAAGTGATAAAAAGTGTTTTTGGATAATTAATGTTTTAAAAGACTTTCTTACTACTTGTAGTACCCATGTAAGAGAATGTATTTCATTTATATAGGCCATTAATAACACTCAATATTAAATAAGTATAATTTTTTATATACCAAAATGTTAAAACCTACATTTAAAAAATACAATTTAAACATTCAAATGTTTCTACTATCTTAAATGTACCTGAAAATATGTTAATTTTTAATGAAACCAATTTGAGATGACATAACCGAACACATACAAAGAAATTCATGGGACTAAAACACGTTAAAAAAAGAGTCTCAAACTATGTTTCATATTATAGAAAATATTGAAATAAATGTAGTCATATACCTGAATTGATATTATATATCATCCTCAACATTCATCTCAATCTTGGATTTCAGTTTGAAACTCCCCCTCATGACAATGGAACATTCAAATAATTATTATCACAAAATTTATCAATTCTATAAAAATCAATAGGTAATCCTCTAAATCTATAAGAATACAATTTTAATATTTTTATTGATAAAGAGATTCATATTTAGTGGAAGAGTAACAGTTTTGAAAACATACACTTACGCATTTGTATATTAACATTAACATTTTTTATTTATATTATTATAAACCAGTCATTGTGTGACCTTTATTCTTATAGAGTTACCAACATCAAACACAACTACTAAATTGTTTTATAGATAATACCAATCACCATATATTCATTTAAAATCCACCATTTTCATCACCAAACATAGTGAATTTGATTTTATTTAATATCAATATCTATAATGGCCTTGAACCCAGACTCCCATGTCCAATTATAAAAACACAACAGTTATATTATAGTCATCAAACAACCAAACGTGACCCAATTTCAACTTCCAATAATAATAAACATTAAAATTGAATATTGGGTCACATTAATAACCAAGTATAATTTGGGAATATATATCTAGATATTATTCTAGGCTCTATAAAAAAGTAAATTTCAACAAAGTAACCACTTTTAATATAAAATAAGTTCTTCTATTAAATAATACTTTTTTAATTTATGGAAATATCAATATCTCTATATCATAAATTATAAATATTACTAATCAACCTTTAGACCAATAAAAACAATAAAAATATAAAATGAGCAACAAAATTTCTCAACACGGGAAATAAAATTATGAAATTTGTTAGTCTAGTAAAAACATGAAAAAAATAAAATCATTACCTTCTTAAAATATTCATTGATCATGTAAAATAAATCATATCTCAAAGAAAAACTAAAATATTTTTCAAATAAAACAATTAAAACTCATTAGGAAAATTTGAAATTGATTAAACAATCTTTTATAATTGTAGTCATATCTCATGATTGAAATAAGTAGAACCCCATTAAATCCATATGAGACAGCCCATGTTTAACTCCCTCCATAATATCTATAAATTAAATAAAAATTACCCAATATATTTGATAGAAATATTACACTCATCCATTTAAATAATATATGCCACACTCACCCATCCATATATTATATGTATGGATAACTAGTCTGTATAAGATGTCTCTGCCCCACCCTTTTCTATAAGATTTATTTGGATAACACATTAATATAAGCTATATAAGGAACAAATGTAATAAATATTAATGATCATGTACCATAACATGAATTGTAAATTTTATTCTTACACCTTTTCATCATTAAACCTTAAAAAATAATCCTGTGAACCCATATGAAAAACTATTTTTCATATTGAATTACGCATTCCATTTTAAAACCCATTTTAAATATTAAACTACCTAGAAACAAGATAACAATGGTTTTTATTTTAATAAAAAAATTCCTTTAATGGAATGAGGAAATGAAATAAGGGTTTGGGTGGTATGAAAAAATATTACACAAAATACATTAAAAAGGATTATCCCTTTTTTTCTTTTGTAAATAAAGTCAAAATGTTCCATATAATATAAATAAAAAATATTTATTTTAAAATGAATCAACAGAAATTAAAATGGCAAACAATATAGAATTTATAATTCCATTTTTACCACTTAAATACATCCATATTATAATTTTAATAATACTAACATGGAAGGATATTATTTGGAAATAAATAATAAAAACATTAAAAATAATGTTTTTTTATGAAAATCATATCTTACCTTGATTCTAGATCAATACCTACATTATTTATATTCCTAAAATTGAATAATATGGTATTTATTTACTTTATAATTACCCTATATAAATATTATTATTAATTTTATTTTATTTATTTAAATTTTGGATTTAATTATTAAATCCATTGAGTTCACATCATACATTTTTATTTTTTTTTCTCAAATGTCCAAAATTACATCTGTAGGTCAACAACGGTGAAAGAGACCATTATTCCACAATGTAATGAATAGTAATAATGAAATAATTAAAATTTTATAACATAAATTATACTTTTAAATCCTAACTTGGCGGATGTTTATGAAAAATGATCTTTGTTACAATCATGGAGAAGGTTGCAGTATATATAGATAAGAAAGATTTACTTTTTTCAAAAAACTTAATGGACAAAGAGTAAGAATTAATTTTTAATTATATAAGTATTATTATATAATAAATATAATATAATATAATATCATTAAATAAAATTTTATATAGTAACCATGTGGTGTGGTTTCAAAAAACGAATTGCTTCACTTCATGGATGTGGTAATCGACACATACCAAAGAACAACAATATCATTTTTCAATGAATATATAGGTAAGAATATAGATGATATATTTTTATTACATATTTATAATTAAATCATGAATTTCATTTATTAACATTAAATATAACATTATAACCATTCTTTATTATTGGTGATAGAAAAAAATTAAATCTGTTCTCAATTTGGTAGTCTACAGTACACAAAAAAGGCTGATTTAATTCACAATTAATTGAATAAGGATATATGTAAATATTTTTTTAAAATAAAAAAAATAAAAAAAAATTAAATATACTTTTTTTATTTTAATTGTTATGAATATTATTGGAAGAATGTATATGAGGGAATAAAACTAAAAAATTCACCTAAAATCTATAGCTCTTCATCAGATGACCTCCATTATATCACACTATAAGCCCAATATGGTAAGATTAATACCTAAAATAAGACCATTAAAATATGGGTAGATATGTTATAAAAGTATTTGGGTATTTATTTTCTGAGTTAGAGTTATAAAATATTTTGAGGAAGAGAGGTGAGGAGTTTCCCTTTTATAAGTGAGGGAAGCGTCATATTAGGATTTGTTTAATGAATTGAAATAATATAAATTAATTTTCAAGTAAAAGTCACATTAAATTGATATAATAAAACAAAAATTGTTGTGTATAAATTATAATTACCTCATATAGTAAAACTTGACATTTTTTGATTCTTTTATCACAATTATTTTTTTTAACATATTGTTACACCTTTTGAAAATTATCATGATATTAATGCCTTTTACTATTCTTGGGTCAATATTTTGATTATAAAATAATAAAAGGAATATAAATGAACCTTAGATGATATTTTAAACCATATATCATTTTGTTTTATAATTATTTAATTTTTATTAATTTTAAATCATATAATAAAATAATTTTTTTTATAAAATATGATTAAATTTATTTTTGGAAATACATAAAACATTATGATAGAATATTTTTATAAATTATTTAAAATGGTTTTGAAATGAATTTTAATTTATAATATGTATTATATGTTATTAATTTATTCATAAAATAATATTTATATTTGTTTTTATATTATTACGAATGTAATAATTTGGTTTACCCCCTTCGTTAAAAAATATTAACCTTAATTGTGGAAATAAATATTTCGATGTTAAATGCTTCTAATTTTACTTATAATTTGAGACGTTTTTATAAATTAAAAAGGGATAATATTTTGGATAGGTGGCCTGCATAAGTTTACTCGATCAAGTTTTTTTTGATTTTTAAATAATGTATTAATAAATTTTTTAACATAAAATACCATTATTTTCAATTTTGATATTATTTTAATATCTTGAATTTGAAAACTATCTGAAATCCAAGTAATTATAATATAAACATTTCAATGATCCCCAATATGTATCTATTATCTATAACGTTCTTGTTACACTATTACATACAAAAAATTACCTTTAGAGATTTAAATTCATTTACATGCTTTTTCTAATTCCTACACAAGAACTATGTCAATATTAGGTAATATTTTTTTGTAATCATTTCATCACTAGAATTTTAAAATAAATTAAAATGATAAAAAATTATTATTAAAATAACCATTTATAATTGATCATAAATTGTTTTCCCAATCATAAAATATTATAAATATAAAAATAAAGAGGGTGAAATTTTTTTATGTTTTATTTATGTAATAAAATATATTATTAATTTTTAATGATAATGTTTATAAAATTATTATAATTTTGAATATAAATAATGAAGGTATAAAACCACTCATCCAATATATTAAATGCAAGTTTTATAATAACATTCATTTATTTTTTTTATTTTTTACATTAATTACCAGATTTAACCATGTGGAGGTGACATATATTTACTACGATTACATTTAACAATAAAACAATTAAAAGTGAACCATTTACCAAATTCAGTCATACAGATTCAAAATATAGAATTTTTTTAGATTTAATTTATAGAATTTGAATAAATAAATTTATTATTAAAAGAAAATTTAAATAAAAAATACTTTTAAAAAATACAGTTCTAATACAAAAACGAAGATATATCATATCTCGTAAATTAAGGATTCCCAAGAAAATATTCATAAATGTTTTAAATACTTATTATAGACACACAAAAAATCAACCAAAATGTCATGTTATTGAGGATAGAAATAATATAATCCTAGTGCATCAACAATCACCCAGGCCACACACTCACAAAAAATGGATCCCAACATAGAAAATAAAGATAAGTGATTAGTTTGGGTGCTTATGGAGGAATGAAATTGAGGAACCTTATTAAGTTCTCTTCATGATTGATGAACCTCCACCTGATTATCTATAAGACTCGTGATTATTTGGATAAGGTAGCCAAAGGAATATGGCTTGGTGACAGTATTATGGATATAGTACTAGATAATAAATAAATTATACACTATAAATTCCAAAAAGAGATATTTATCCCAAAAGAGGAGAATACCATAATTAATTGTATAATAATCCACCCAAAGGGAATAAACCTATTTGTATATAGTATATAACACCAAAGTATCCAATCCCCTGGGATCATGAATGGACTCTCAGTCCCGTATTCGACCATCGATGTTGGACCAATCCATGTTCAACTTTATACCGGGGCTAGGAAGAACACATTTCAACCTAGTTTTAAGCATGAGAAAATCTTACAATTATAAGGATGATATAATAACTATAAAAAGAGTTCTCAATGAAGGATATTTGACTCAGTGCTTGATCGGTAGGCCTAGATCAGCGTCCATATTTTGGGATATAGAAACCATTATCATTGGGGAGCTAAAGGAGCATTCACTGTGTGATTTTCAATGAGCATACCAAATGATCCAACACACTACATCCAGAAGAATCGACTTGGATTTATATTCCTATTTATTGATAGATGTACCAAAAAACTTTTAGAAATAAATTAATTGATGGAATTGTCATATTGGATGAATCTTATGATTTATCACAGAATTACCCATACCGTGCCCACCCATTTTATATGGAAAAATAAGTGCATAGATGCTTCATCCACGGAATCCTGACAACATACACACCATAAAAAATAGGACGCCCTTATGCATGATTTCCTTATCTATAGGTACTTGATAAGCATTGATACTTCATAATAAGAAATATTAAACATTGGGAATCTCACGAAACCAATATAAATCTAATAATAAATCACAAAAATATATCTATAATAATTTTGATGAAAAAATAATATTGAAGAATAAATAGACTAATTTTAGACATATATTTCTTAGAGAAACCCAAATATTTAAGAATTATTTTTAAAAGATATCTATAAAAAATATAAATAAAATGTAAACAAATGGTTAAAAATCCTTGTGTCTTTGGAAGACTACTTATATAATTTGACCACATGAAACTAAAATAAAGCATCATTATATTAAGCCTTAAAATGATCTCATGAGTACCTATCAGATAGTAAAATTAAACAGGATTGCCTATGAAATGTATAGTAAATAATGGTTGGAAAACCCCTAATAAGTTAATAATCATTGAAGTAATGAATAACATATGAGGGGAAAGGAATAATATGATAATATAAATGAAATGTTTCATGATGAATCTTATTTTAAATAACATATATAACATGGAATCATAAGATCTGGGTGTCATATTTATCTGCATGAAATAAATTATATAACAAAAACATGAGTCAATGATTATTTCCAAGATGATGTCATATGGTCAATAGAGTCCCATAATTAATTACGTTTACTCCCTAATCCTATATATAACATCTAATAAGACTTAATATTCACCCTCTACATTGGATCTCTATCTAAGTGAACCAATAATAACATGTGCACGTATATGTGTGACACATAACGAAATAAAACATAAAAAATAAAAATAATTATTACCCATGGAAAGAAATGGGTTTTGTAATCATGTCATAATCCATAACCAAAGGTCACATCATAACAGTATCCATGAAAGAAGATATTAAATCATTCTTGGAAATTTATAAATGGGAATTAATTAAATACTTGTATAAACCATGTCCAATAGAAGTGAATAAATTAAAATAGTGGTTAGGTAACGTTATCTTCATGCCTCTTAAGAAAGGATTTATGTAAAATAATAATGTTCTTTTTAAGAGGATTGAACAATATTTAATTACATAAAACACAAAATTACCTAAAATTAGTTTTCATATTTTTTTTTGATTTTATAAAATATGGGTACTGTAAAACATTTTATTTGTTTTCTGTGAAATAGTGTAAGAAAAATAAATGTTTCCTTTAATTGAGTTCTCTTAAATAGAGGAATTGAGTATATAACATTTTATGAAATGTATATCTTTAAAAAATAAATATAAATTAATCGATATAAATATTCTTATTGAATATATATATATATTATGTAGAATAATATATTAAGAAAACTATAATAATAATTTAATGTAAGATAGAGAAATACTAACCCAAAAATTATTGGGAGTTTCGAAAATATCCCTTACCTTATGATTCGAAATTATTCTATGCTTTAATTTAATTTCCATAATAAGAAGATTCATTTATTTAATTACTAGAACCATTAATAATTACATATATATATATATATATATATATATTATTAATTAGAAACTTTTTTTATCCATATGTCAATGAGTTATAGAGTTAAATTATATTGTACCAATACAATTAATTTATTAGTTAAAAAGTCAGATCATGAGTGGTTATTTTTTTAAGTTCATGTAAATTGGGATAAATATGAAGATGTAAAATGAAATTGTATTAATGAAATTAATTAAATTTGAAGGGTAAAAAATACTCAAATGTGTCCCAACATAGGGACAGTTCCTTGGGTAAATATATTAACATTAATTGGTTAGTTTATATAGGTGGTTTAACCGACCATCACACACATTTTTTTTAAATTTTTAATAGGTATATATAATAATTATAGAACATAAAATAGGTTATAACATAAATATTATAATCTTATTTTTAAATAATAAATTTTTCTAACCACATTTGAATATGGTAATGGAAAATACAATCACATTATCCCCAATGGTGGTGAGATGGAAACCTATAGACAATAGTTTCGTTTTATTGAATATGATTACAAAAAGATAGGATGGATGTTACATATTTCACTACAATTATAAAATTATATTATATATATGATACTAGAGTTATTATTCTATTATAGAATATGGATATTAGTATAACTTTTCAGAAGAAATTAATTTAAAAAAATTATTTGATACTGTTACATCTTGAATATCACTACATAGAATGACCCCTTATGGGTTGTGGATTTGGTCTTTTGGTGAGACCATTAGAACTAAGTAATGTGGAGCAGTGTGGGGAATAGGGTTTGGAAGATATTTGTAAATCTAAAATGATATGAATGTGTGAGGATTAGGGGTGATGAGTGGTGTTATTTATAAATGGTCTAGTGGGATGTCTTTGAATATTATATTCATTAGTTAATTATTATGGCCCAACAATATAAATATTACATACTTTAGTGATTATATATAGAAAATTTTGCATGTAAGGTCAAGATAATTTCTGCTTATATTACCCATGACTCAAAAATAAATTTTCATGACATATAATATAAAATACATTAAATTACTCAATTTGATTATTCACAAAAAACTCAAATATGGTAGAAAAAAAAATTAACTTTAAACATATATTGTATGGATTATATAAAAAGTGTAATACATTTTTGGAAATTAATTTCATAAATAGTTATATTGAAACATAAAATAAAATTCTAATTTCTTATAAATTACTGATTTTAATACAATAACTGATTTTATAACTTTATGAGAAATTTTTATGGTGTTATAAAATTATATTAACATTATTATACATCTTAATATTTATTTATAAATAAATTTTATAAAAATAAATAACAATTCAAATTATAATATTTATTATAAAATAGTGATTAAAATATTTAGGTTTTTATAAAAATACGTACATTTAATTTAACATTTTTTAAGCATTTATTTTCTTGTAGCACGGTCTAAATATGTCATATTTTCAATTAATGAGATACCAAAATATTATCTCACGCTTACATGTGTGATTTAACTATTCCAATAATTGTATTACTATTACCAATGGTTAAGATATTATTCCAATGACAAGTTTACTATTCAAATAGTTTTATTACTATTAGAATTCTTATATTTGTACCTATCATATGGGATCCATACACCTTATAAATACCACTTATTCCAATTATTATTCATTCACTTATAATTTCTAACATTCTAATATATACATTCATCTTAAAAATAAATATTTAATTATTAATATTATGTATCAATTCTATATATTTTTTAGTGAATATGGTCAACATAGTTGATGGAGAAGATCCAAATTTTCCTAAGTTACTAATCTTATTTTTTTATTTTAATTCTAATATTAGTAATTCATATTGTTTTATTTACTGATTAATTTATCATTATTCGTTTTATATAATATTTTTTTGTTGGTTTCTCTATGTTACAAATTTTCATTATACTACACGATACAATTATAAGAACTAAAATTCTACTGAAAAAACATTAGATCATTAAATTATTCAATCCTTAATATATTTTACACTAGAAATTATATTTTACCTAAATTAATGAAAATTGGTGAGGATAATTATGTTTTGTGGATTCCTCTAGTTCCAATATCCCCACTATATACTCATGGTTTTTCTATATTTTATTTGATTTGGTGATTTTCCTTGTTGTCTCAAAATTTATCTCTATGGTCCATGATCAACGCCAAAATCTCATCATAAGAGGGATCATCATATGGTTATCTAAACTATAAATTCAATATAGGTGAGGGATATTAAATTATCCTTCTTAATAGGGTTATAAGGAATACATCATGTAAATGAGACATAGTTGGTGGAACTAATAGTTATATATCCATAGCTCATACATGATCAATAATATTAGAGGGGAGAATGCAACTGAGGCATAGTTATCCCATAATATAGAATATCATGAATATCATCCATTAATATATGAAATGGAATACCTTATCTCAAATCTCAATCTCTTTAACCCATCAATGATTTTCAGTAAAGATCTTCATTCTACACAGATATACCTGGTTGTGTTGCAGAATGACCAACCCATTTTCAACTATTTCTTCAATAATTTAAGGTCCCAAAATCTTTTATTCAACATCTACATCTAATAATTCTTGTGACTCACATATTTAACCAAAATGGGATTCGAATGGATCCATGTTTTTTCTTTACTGTTACTTATTATTTTATGTGAACATGACTGGAGGAAGATATTATTCCCATCAACCATTTATGATCATTGTGAATTACAAAAACAATTCCATAATTGTTTGGATTGTTTTCATACATTGGCCATAAATTTTGGGGTCATTATAAAGGTTAAATCACTAATTAGTATATGTTAGAGACTCTTCATGAACATGGAGGTAAATTTTATATCTCGATCAGAAATAATAAATAATATTACTCAAAGCAGACTCACCGTGTAATTGATGTATATCTGTGTAAGATGATCAAGTGAAAATTCCTCTTGAATTTAAATAAATTTATAACTCATTTTATTATAATCCACAACAACCCATATAGAATTATTTTCTATGGTTGTATTCGGATGACCAATGAAAATGTCCACAGTGATGAGTTCTTATATCCATGTAGGTGTTAGTAATGGTTTCAACATCGCTTTTACGTTGTCATTAAAGTATTAACATGATGGCATATCTGGAACATAGATCTACTCTCAATGATATCCATCATTTTATTGTCCCACCATTAGTTTCCTTGGATACATCGATATATATTCGTTATCCCTTTGTCGATAGTGATAGTTGGGCTATGTTCATCATTCAAATAAACCTTCTTTACCTAATTAATTAATGGAACACATTGTTATGACCCATATCTTATAACTATGTCCTCATCAAATACAATATATATGGATTTTCCATTTACGATAGCTTCCACATTATTCATAATTTATACATAATCTATTTTATAATACTTTAGCATTTTTAGAAGGGATTGTTGGATAATAGTTTTAAAAAAGAAAAATACTGTTACTTATTTTATAATTCTAATGTTCATCTGTTTCAATTCAACTAAGATTGGATCCTTGTCAATCACCTTCATTGATAACTTCACAAGATCCTTTCTACTGAGAGAATCTAACACATTATTAGCATTCTTGTGATGGTTCTTTATTGAGTAGTCATAATCCTTGATTAGATCTAACCATTATCAAAGGTCCATATTAATCAACTTCTATATAAATATATATTTTTAGGCTTCTTTGATTTGAATGTATCTCACACCTCTCTTCGTAGAGATTATGAATCCATATATTCATTATAAAGATTATATCATCATGTTCTAGATCATGAATTTGTTAATTATGATCTCGATTATTAATAAACATTGATACATAAGTTACTACATTTCATTTGACAATATTACACATCCTATTCCATTAATTGAAGCATCATTTAATGCCATAATGATTTCCCTACATATGGGTAGTTTAATTACTGGTTTAGTAATAAAAATCATTTTTAACTCTATAAATCAATCTTCACACTAAATGGTCAATGAATTCATTACTCCCTTCGAAGTAATATTGCATATTGGGTTTCAAAATCATGAGATGTTTCTCACAAATTTTCATTAATTACTAGCAAGTCCATGGAATATTTGGATATCCATTTTTGATATTGGTATTGGTAACCAATATTTTCACTATCCTTGAAGTGTATTTAGATTCCCATTTAGTATTTATTAAATTCCATATTAATGATACTTCAACCATAAAAAATTAACATTTAAAAATAATTTCCATATAGATTATTCATTCAGAGGGTCCATAGAACATTATTTAAATTCACCTCATGATCCTCATTCCTCTTGGATCAATTCAAAATAAAATCTGTAAAGACTACCAAAATATTATCTGGGTAATATCTAAAGAGTCTTATACTTGTGTCCTTAAAATTTTTCTATGATTAGTTAGTTATAAGTGAATCATAATGAAATCATAGTGTAGAAACCATATTCAATATGTGGTCTTGTGAATATCTTCCAACTTCACATTTATTTGGTTATATCTCAACCAATGTTGTAACATAGAGAAATATTGGACACCATATAGTGGATCAAACATATAATGTATACGTGATAGGGGATACTTTTCATTTTATGATTTTATTGTTATTAGGATATTCAACATAGAGGTGTATATAATCAAACTTAGTCTAGGAATGAGGTATGAAGAGCCCCATAGTGAATCACTCAGGCATATAAAACACTTTTATTGACTCTCTAGTAAATTATACATCAGTTATTATTACATGTTAGTGAAAATTTTATGGAGTGTTCTAGATAATGTTAGAGATCCAGATATATTATTTATTGAATAATCAACCTCATGGTTAGGGGGAATACCATTCAAATATTTCGAGAATAAAACTATGTTGTCACTCATAATGTTTATGTCTTCAAGCATGATCATATCCATTGTCTAAATCAGCTTATTTATATATGTTATCCCGTGAGTCAATAATATCCTCCAATGAGGTAATAATTCTACGTAACTTGATTTATCCACCTTATATATATACAGAATCATTGGATGAGTTGGTATATGGAGTGTGATATCGCAATCATGATAGTTTGTGTTGTATTTAATAAGGATATCCAATCCATGAACATTATATAGGAAATTATTACTAAATTATATAAGATAGTATTTTTTCGAGATTATATCCACAAAAAAATTTAACAGAGAAGAATTATATACTAGATATTAAATAATTTTTGTATTTTATATTTTCATATAGAGATCATCCTGACCATATTAATGTGGTGTATTAATCATTCTACAATCATGATGATTGGAAATATTTCATAGAATATAAATAAAGAATTATGTTTTCTAGTCGTGACTACATAACAATTATACCTATCAACATATCATGCTCAGGATCCACCCTAGTAGTAATGATGGAATATACCCTTCCTAGATCTCTTGTCCTTAGTGTCTATTTATATTGATATTCATAAAAAAACCTTGTAACGGGGATTTTTCATACATAATTATCATGATCGTTGAAATTAAAACATTGTATTGTACACTATGTGTTCGTCTGAACCACATATTATACTTCCACATTAGTCGGATTCGTTTTATCCGTTTGATAGTGTCTAGTCTAATTCCTCTCTTCTCAAAATTTGAACCATCTATTGGATCAAATGAGACAATTTCCATGTTGATTATCCCCATATTATTGAAACTTCAAATGATGTGATTTTGTTCATCCTAATATTTATCCTGGCATCCTATAAAATTAAAAAATATTTCAGACACTATATATATAATCCCACAAGACCAAAATGAGTAACAAATATCCATAATAATAATAAGGTCACAATATAAAAGCAATA
Organism: Viscum album; assembly: GCA_963277665.1. NCBI lineage: Eukaryota > Viridiplantae > Streptophyta > Magnoliopsida > Santalales > Viscaceae > Viscum > Viscum album. The sequence continues at coordinate 112,425,941 of OY728149.1, forward strand.
AGAATTTCTGGAAAGGATTATAAGGTTTTCCAAATATTTCCCGATTGAATAATCTTTTATTTGCATCTGTAGAAGGAATTCCCGCTCTATTTTAAGAATATGTATCTGGGAAAATTATTTATTGAAAAGTATTTTCATTAATCCATCACATTCCATGGAATCCATTTTCTATTTGGAAGTCGTTTTATTGAATAGTTTCTACAACTGATTTTCCACCACATCAAAATGATAGAGTTCCAGAATTTCATTATCTTATTCTGAACATTTGAGAATATATAATATATTTTCAGTGGTGTTAATCCATTTTCCCATTATGAGGGGACCATAATATAAACTAATTATAAGATGCATTTTCTTAAAAAGGTTTCAATTTGGACATTATCATTCTTGGTAGAATAATGGAGTTATTCATGAATAAAGCTATCATTTATAACATGATCCCATTGATCTAATGCTATCATCATATTATGATCTTCTTCTCCCATCATGTTAGGCCTACCATTGGGTAAATCATTACATTTTATATCCCATAGGTTATTGGAATAGGATATCATATTTACATCTATTAACCAAAAAATGAAAAATACAATAAGTGGTTTTAATACTAATCTAATATGAATATAAAAAAACTACAAACATATAAGGTAGAACATATAATTTAAAATATTATCCTATGTTATTAGTCACTTGTCCCAATATCATTTCTCCATGGATATTTTTTATATACATGGATATATCCCTATGTTTCTCAATAATATTTTCTAGTCCTAGTCCGTAAATATATTTATTCAATTATCTGATTCCAACTATAGAGACCAGAACCTTTTGGACAACTTTTTACAGATTTATTAACATAAATATCCATAAATATAAACCACGGGTAGAAAATACTAGTTATTTTGAAGAATAATTTCAGAATTATAAAACAAGAAACGAAAATAAAACATTTTTATATTAATATCCATAATGACATCATAAATTTCATTGAGCTCATAAAATAGAATAGGTAAAACTAAGAATAAAATGGCATAATGTACAAAATAAAAATCTCAGTATGGGAATAATAAGTGAATTAAAGGATAACATATGAGTCACAAGGAATAACATATAACGATACAGCCTTAAAACATTACATAATCTTGAAATAAATGGATAATTCTCATTGAGGATATATTTGAGTTTAGAGTTTTAGAGAATTAGGTCATAACTATTTCATTACATCTCAATGATTACAAAGTATAAACTTCTACCCAGTTTCCATTTTAATAAAAACTCTTGAAAAATATTAATGTCTAGTTCCATGTTTTAGATAACATGACTTTTCAATGATCCCATCCCTGGCCCTATTCATCCTTAAGTCATGTGAAAAACTTTTCAAAACATGGGATAAGCCTTAAAAGATCAATAACGGTTATAAAATAAACAAAGAAAACATTAGTCCATCAAAACATGATATTTTCAACATACCTCATTAAATCACATGATTTAGGAATAACACATAGTAATCAAAAATCATAAAGGTAACTTGTGGTATCAATAACAAACTTACATTATAGCTTTCACTGCCACATAGGGAGTCAAATTTACAATATCCATCTTAGTATATTCCATAAATCTATTAGGAGAAACATTCACATTTACCTCTTCCACTTTACCCAATGCATTGGTGATCGATCACAGGCTCACACGCCCTAGGTATATCACATAACCACACATATTTGTAAAAAATCCCAAAAAATGATAACATAATCATAAAACATAAAACAAACATAAAGGAAAGGTTACATTTCATCTTTTCAATCACAATATATCATTTAAATATATTGACATGAACAATCCATTATCAAAACCATTTTCAATACCAAAATATGTAAAAGAGTATATGGTATTTATTTTCCTTTTAAAAACATTACGGCTTGTTAAGGATGCCATATATCAATTAATAGTCATGGTAGTAGAAAAGGTTATTGTCACCAATTACATTAAAATAAACATTCTTTTTTCCATTTAGTAAAATTCCACATTGAAAAATATTCCCTTTGAATGAAATAGAAATTCAATGGTGTTTATACACTATATAAAATAAATTCATGTATAAAACAAAATTTGCCCCAATGAAAGGAGATCGAGACAAAGTCCCTTGCAAAGATAATTTTGTAAATAAAATATATTGATTATGTGTATTCACAATAAGTACATATAAAGAATTATAAATACATGATAATAATTAAAAATCCATTTCACACATAATCAATGAACAAAATAAATACGAAAGATAAGATCAACAAAAAGAATGTGAATTGGGTTAAGATGTTCCCTTTACCTTGGGTCCCACTTGAACTGTTCATTCTTTAAACTCTTGAATAATAAACTAATGTTAATTTCAACTATATTAATAATCTTTTTAATGTTTATTATTCCTTTTATATATCTTATTTCTATTTTATAAACATTGTGTAATCATATATGTAAATGATGGTCATTTTGTCGATATTTGGTACATAAGTCAAAAATGAACTTCTTATAATTTCAAGTTGTCCATTTGGTAAAAAGTTGATTATCTCCATAATGATATTCATGATTTTTATATCATATATATAATATATAACCATTATATATATGTATTTATAATATTACATAACATTTGGAGGTAAGAAATAAAATGCACCATTCATGGAGATGGAAAGCCATACGTACGCATGAATGCTACTTTAATTTCTATTTCGTATTTTTAATGGAATGAAAAATTAATTATAAATAGATATATTATAATTATAGTTTAATATAATATATAATTTCATTAACTTTATATTTTATAAATTCCATGTATGCCATGGACGTGTCATATCACATACATGGGGCGGTAGTACGCACTTCCTCAAATGAAATTATCACGTTTACTAATTATGGAAACCATAAAGTTATGATATAAATGGAAAATACAAAAGCATATAAATTATATAAATACAATAGATATGACAAATAAATACAATGTCATCTTAATGACCATCATAAGAGGTGGTGGAGAATATTGAACAATCGTCATTTAGTGAGGTAGTAGTTCACTATCCATAGAAATAGTATGTTTTTTACCCATTAGATGGAGGTGTGTGTAAGTTTTTTTCGAATCCTTATCATAAAAAATTCTATTTTATTTAGGATACTATTTTTTTATAAATGAAAGAAATAAAAAGAGTTTAGTTGGTCCGTAATGTAAAATAATAGAACAGACCTTAAAAGAGGATGTTTCCTTTAAATTGGTTAACTCCATTTTGTTTTAACCAAAATGTTTACTTGAGTTTCCTTCTGCCTAAGGGAAGGATTATAGGACTAAGGGAGGGATCTTGACAGCTAATTTGGATAGATTTTGGACGAGTCAAGGGTCTTGAGAAGTGTGAGTAAAGGGTTAATTGTTTGGGCTTTTTATAAGGGGGTGGAGGGGCGCTTTAAGAATGTATGAAAACATTATTTTATTATTGTTGATGCTGAAAATTTTGAGAAGTACTGCATCAGGTGGATAAAGGATAAATTAATGAATACATGATGAAAAAAGTGGAGATTTTGGGGCCCAGGAGGTGTATGCGTGCATGATCAGGGATTCACGCACAAGCCGACTTCCGACACGCAAACCCCTACGTGCGGGTCTCCTGTTCCACTCCCCAAACCCCAGTTTACGCAACCGGCTATGACCAATAACTTTTTTGTGGAAAATTTGACGACGAATGGGAGTTTCCATGCCCAACCGGGTTTCCGTGCCAAAATTGAAATCGAAAGGGGCTTTATGTTCCCGACGCCATTTCGGTACACATGGCGACGAAGAACAGGAGTTTTCATGCCCGGCTGGGCTTCCACACTGAAGGCAATGTCGAATGGGGCTTTGTGAACCCAACACCATTTTCGTGCACAAGGTGATGAAAAATAGGTGTTTATGTGCCCGGCACCCCCTCTTCACACACAAGCTGACATCCAAAGGGATTTTGTGATATAGTCTCTTGTGCACCACTCCGTGGAGGCTAGCTATAAAATGGGACAAATCCCCTCCCTTTAGGGAAGAAAAAACTGAATATGAATCGACGATCTTCTTCATGAATACCCCATCTTCTGTGACTGTGCAAAAAATCCATGGCCTTCAGGTATTGTTTTTCATGTGATAGGTCCCCCGGGGGTGCCTTCGGGTAGGCCCTCTGATCCTAGAGAATTTCATTTCTTTCCGAAGTTATTGGGTGCAAGTGGTCCCATTTTGAGTGCAAGGTCCCTCTATGTTGGGTGCTCTTGTGTACAACCCTTCCACCCTACGTTCAAACCCTCTACCCTACGTACAAACTGTAACACCCAAGACTTTTATGTTATATAAATCATCAAAGGAATCTTTTTCTACACAACACTTGCTTGGCTTGCTTTACACGCAATCGCGACCTTCCTCGATAGCTTGCGTCGTACGCAATACCGAGTTTCACTAAACAACAATATGCTATTAAAACTAGCCGTTATGAATAGTAATAACCACTTTTTGAAATTTTACAAATTTTATTTTTCAAAATGGACTTCATTTTTGGACTCAGAATATCGAAATTAGCCTAGGGTGAAATTTTGGTATTTTTCTGAAAACTTTCAATTTTTGATGAATAGTGAAACCACTAAGTGGTAGGTTAAAAACTGAATTTTGCATAAAACTTAATTTTACCGCTTCTGTGAATGGAATTTCAAAAATCCGAGAGACACGGTTAATATTAAGGACTAAAATGTGGTTCAATGATATGAAAATAATTTTTTGGTGAATAGTAACTTTTTACTATTTTTACCGCGGTTAATAGTAAATAGGGTAACTAAGGGTAAATATGATATTAATATTACCCTAACACATGTCCTAATTCTATTGGACAAGTTTAATTCGACCAAAAACAAACTTAGGAATAAAATATGACCATTTAGGCCCACTTGGATTAGATTAGGACATTTATTATTAATTTATTTAAAGAAGGGTTAAAATAGTTAAAATCAAAGTTTAATAAGTAAATAATTTTTAATATAGGGTTATACATAAGATAAATTCGATTGTAAATATTCATTAGAAAGCTAAAAAGATTTCCTACATGATGGTATTTTATTTGTAATTTTTAGACATCAAATAATTTAATTTATTTATGACACAAAGATGATGCAGTAATTATCTTATTAATGAAATATTGACAAAATTGATAATATAAATACCAAAATAAATGTAATTTGAGACTTTTTATGAATTCCACTAATTTTCTAGGTTACTATGATATATTATTGTTGATTTAATCAACTTGGTTCGAACATATAATTCTGTTATGACCTTCACAAAAATCATATATCAAATAGTGTCAAAATTGACACAAAATAGTTTTTAAATCAAATATTATATTATTAATTGTTATTTTATTCCTAAAAATCTAAGGTTCGGCCAAATGACTTAGATAAGGATATATATATTAATAATAAACAATTTGGGGTTCGTTTGGCATGTTATAGTAAGTGTATTAACCATATAGTGAAAGAAAACAAAAAGACACGGTAAAAGTTAAATTAATTAACTTAGAGTTAAATCTAATTGATAAGGTTAAACTAATACCCTAAACTTGTCTAAATCCTATTGGTTGATAGGATTTCGACCCATCCCCACTTTAGCTTCGAAATAATACCCTTTGGAACCATTATAAACCGATTTTGACTTTAATATAAAATAATATTTTGAGATATTCCTAAGGTACCCCTCTCCTCCCTTATAAAAGGGCACCTCCTCCCCCTCCTCCTCACACCAATTTGAGCACTCAAGCTCGTCCAACCCCTGCCATTTTCTCCTCTCCACTTCCCTAGAATAATCCTAGAGGTTCTGGTCTTCTCCAAAGACCAATCTTAGTTCCTTAAGTGGAGGATTCAAAGAGGCGTTCCAAAGAAGAGGTAATATCCATTACCGATCTTTTCAATTTCTTTCTTCTTCAACTTTTTCTTCTTTAGTTGTTTCATGATAAAGTAATAACATCAGTATTACTTACATACTGATATGTTATTATAAATATGAAACAACCCTAATTCACCTTCTATCCATCCTACGGAAAAATGAAATCACCGCGCGTGCGTACGTACGGAATACTGTCTCCACGCCGTGGTGTAATCTATTTTCCACCATCACCTTACAAGGATGGGTATAATGGTGTAATGAGTAACTATATATGATTATTATTAAGTAATATTGATACTGAAATAATATATATATATACTCCAATACAATTCCACGATCATAGGAACGATATCATCACTCGTGCGTACGTACGGAATACCGTCTCCACGATGTGATGCGACTTGTTCTACATGATCTTCATTTCATAATGATTATATAAATGAATTGAATGAATGAATATGGTATATACTACACTAATACCATTCTGGAAATGAATTATCTATAACCTAAAGATATGAATAAGAATTTATTCGACAAAACACGCATAAGAACAAAAAGTTATAAAGACCCGAGTAACAAGTAACAATGAAATATTACTAACAAGAAGCTAATAATATGACTATATATGATATCATATCAATATGTATGATTCTGGAATAAGTCAATAACATTATTTAAACCATTATACAGGAGCTTCGGACACGAACAAAGCAAATCAGACCTAAGGTAAGGGAAATATCACAATCTCATTTTTATCCGAGATTGTTTATTCGTAAGTATTTACTGGGGTGTATTTTATCATCCACATACATGTTTCCTCAATATGTAATATTATTTACATCCACTTGCAATAGTTTAAATCCAATTTTACCCTTAGGTGAATTTTTAGTAAAGAATATGAAAGGAATCTTTTGTCGTTTTTCCGTACGAGGTACTTTTTTACTTTTCCGACAAAAGTACGAAGAATGTTTTTTTTAACTTATACGGCATGAATGGATTTTTAAAACATTGTTTCCAAGAAGATTCCTTTACAAGTTTTTAAGTTTATTTTTAATCAACTTCTTTTATTTTAAATTTGTATGACATGTTATGAAAGGAAAAATGTTTTTGAAGAAGAAAGGATATTTTCCTCAAGAATGGAGTTCAAGTTATTTTCAAAATTATTTTCCATCTAAGATAATAAAGGGTTCTGTTTTTATCCCTATCATTACATTGATTTGATCATGTTGTGATGGAATTATTTTTATGAATTCCTTTATCTTATATGAATTGATTTATGATGTCATGATGTTTCAAGAATCCCATTTTTGTTTCATGTGTTATGCGATGATGTATGTTTTATGATTATGTGGCACACATAAGAAAGGATTCATTATAAGATGGGTGGGACCTATATCTCCCTCCAATTCATTGGGTAAAGATTTTATATCTCATGAGATAGACATGGCTGGAACGGAAGGTTATTTCGGTTCAGTGATACAGGACTGAAACGAGGAGTGAACTCGGTTCAGAAAGGGACTTTGTCCACTAAGATAGTCTTGGCAATGAGTCATGACTAACAAGAAATGATTTTCCATGATTATGTGTGCATGCCACAAAGTTTCAAGTCTTATGTTATGATTATGGGGATCTCATTTTCACTTCTATGATTTATTCCATGTTAAGATATTATGATCTCTTTTGCAGGTTTTGATTTTCATAAAGATATGATATGATTTTTATTTCCTTTATTTGCCCTTGCTGAGCATTTGAGCTCACCCTTTTATGTTTTCTTTTCTCCAGGCCAGGAAGATGGATATTAAGTAGAATATGCTAAAAGGGACCCTAGATATGATGAAATAAATGGGAGACACTGTAGAAGATTTATGAACCAGTTGTTTATGTTTCCCAGTTTCTAAAGACACTATACCTATACGGTCCTTTGTGGTTTTGTCATATGTTGTAATAAGTGTGCTTCAATTTTGAAGTATTAACAATGTATGTAAAGTGTGGGTCGTTATAGTTGGTATCAGAGGAAAGGTATATTCAACCTTTGGAAACTAGGATGTGAAAGCCTTAGTAAGAACCCTAAGGATAAGTCTAAGCATAGAACACAATCTTAGAAATGGCCATGAATAACCTAGGATAAGACCATAAGCATGAAAATTTTATTCTTGAATTATGTGGTTTCCTATTATAATTAGTGTTGCTCACACTATTCTTCTTGGTTTTAGTCAATGGCTGGAACCCGAAGGAACCGTGTTAATGCGGAATGCGATGGGCAATGCAATGATTGTCCCCCTGAGCAACCAAACGATATGGGAGCTGGAATGCAAAATCTTGTAGCCATGCTCACACAACTTTCTCAAGCTATGAATCATGCGGGATTTCCAAACGAACAAAGGAGGGAGCAACATTCTGTTGAATCCTTCATGAGGCAGCGTCCACCATCTTTCAGCGGGTCTACTGATCCATTAGTTGCTGAACAATGGATTAGTACTACTGAAAAGATATTTTCAGTTCTTCAATGTTCTGAGCATGATAAAGTCATCCTAGCAGTGTATCGTTTGGAAGGAGATGCGAATCAATGGTGGAATCTTGTTAAGAATACGAGGCAAAGGGATGAAATTGAGTCTATGGAATGGGACGAGTTCAAGAACTTATTTTTCAATAAGTACTTCCCTCGTATTCTCCGAACAAAGATGGAGAAAGAGTTCCTTGAACTGAAGCAAAGGGATGATGAATCTGTTAGTACCTATGAAGCAAATTTTACAAGACTTTCAAGGTACGCTTCTGGTATTATTATCCAACCTGAGAGTAAGATCGATCGATTCTTTAGTGGCTTAAAACCAAGTCTTCGAAGGGCGTTAGCCATAAGGGACTTCAATAGCTACGAAGAAATCGTTCGATGTGCTCTCAAAGTCGAGATGGAGATTGGAGTAACCCATCAGTCACATGGGTTTGATAAGAAGAGGAAGGTGGAATTCAAAGAAAAATCTAGAGAGCACACGGAAAAGAAGATGAACTTCCCATTATGCTCAAAGTGTGGAAAGAAACATGGAGGGAGTTGTCTTAAAGGGACAAGTAAATGTTTTAAATGTGGAAAGGAAGGTCATCGGGCATTTGAATGTCGTGATAATGGGAAGAAGATGTCTAATGATGCAAACAAAGGAAGGGATACACAGAATGAACCTGCTACACTTCAATGTTTCAAGTGCAAGGAGATGGGGCATTATGCCAATCAATGCCCAAATCCAAGGGTTGATGATGATGGTCGACGTCAACAAACTCTTAAGGCTAAAGACAAAGGAAAGTCACATGCAATTTCTATCAGCGAGGTGGAGTACGATAACGATGTGGTGAAAGGTACACTTACCATCCACTCTAAAGTAGAAAATGTTTTATTTGATTCTGGATCCACCCACTCTTTTATTTCTGAAAAATTTTCTAAGGGTATCACCGTATTACCTCAACAATTAGATGTTGAGTTAGCTGTGACAACACCTAATGGCACATCAATCGCATCAGAAGTTTATAATTCTTCTCCGATCGAAGTTTGTGGGAAAGTGCTTCCTGCAAATCTTGTGATCCTTCCTTTAGTGGAATTTGATGTGATTCTTGGCATGGATTGGCTTTCTCTACATGGAGCTCATATCAATTGCCAAAGAAGGGAAGTCACATTTCATATTCCAGATCAACCTACGATCGTCTATCAATGCAAGGATGAACATAACCTTCCAGTGGAAATTTCTTCCATCTTATGGGTATTGATTACACTAAATGAAGGTTATTTATCTCAAATAGTTGGTGAGAAACTCACGATTAAGAATATGCCCATTGTACGGGAGTTTGATGATGTCTTTCCGGAGGAATTGTCGGGTCTTCCACCAAATCGTGAAGTTGAGTTTTCAATAGAACTCGTACCGGGTGCTTTGCCTATTTCAAAGACACCTTATAGAATGGCCCCAATTGAGTTGCAAGAATTGAAGAAGCAACTCCAAGAGAATCTTGATAAGGGATTCATACTCCCTAGTGCGTCACCTTGGGGAGCACCTGTTCTATTTGTTAAGAAGAAAGATGGATCAATGAGACTCTGCATTGATTATCGAGAACTTAACAAGATCACTATCAAGAACAAATATCCTCTCCCACGCATTGATGACTTATTTGACCAACTACGCGGAGCTCAATAATTTTCCAAGATTGATCTTCGTTTAGGGTATCATCAATTAAGGGTCAAAAGGGAGGATATACCAAAGACGGCTTTCCGTACAAGGTATGGACACTATGAATTTATAGTGATGCCATTTGGTCTTACTAATGCCCCTGCTATCTTCATGGATCTAATGAATAGAGTCTTTAGAGACTATCTTGATCAATTTGTGGTAGTCTTTATAGACGATATTCTTGTCTATTCAAAGAGCAAGGAAGAGCATGAAGATCACTTGAGAATTATATTGAAGACCCTGAGAAAGGAGAAGCTTTATGCCAAATTTACCAAGTGTGAATTTTGGCTTCAAAAAGTTGCATTTTTGGGTCACATAATCTCAAAAGAGGGGATATCTGTGGATCCAGCAAAAACAGAGGTTATCGAAAGATGGTCAAGACCAACAACAGTAACTGAGATCCGAAGTTTTCTTGGTTTGGCTGGATATTATCGACGTTTTGTAAAAGATTTTTCACGATTATCTAATCCACTCACCAAGTTGACTCGGAAAGGAGTTAAGTTTGTCTGGACAGAGGAATGTGAAGAGAATTTCAAGGAGTTGAAAAGAAGGTTATCCAGTGCACCTGTGCTCACACTGCCTTGTAGTGGAGAAAGGTTTGTGATCTACAGTGATGCATCCAAGAAGGGATTGGGGTGTGTTCTTATGCGAAATGATATGGTGATAGCTTATGCCTCACGACAGTTGAAAATCCATGAGCAAAATTACCAAACACATGATTTGGAGTTGGCTGCGGCAATCTTTGCATTAAAGATTTGGAGGCATTACCTTTATGGTGAAAGGTGTGATATTTATACTGATCATAAAAGTTTAAAGTATATTTTCACACAAAATGAGTTGAATATGCGTCAAAGAAGATGGTTGGAGCTGATTAAGGATTATGACTGCTCAATCCATTACCACCCTGGAAAAGCAAACAAGGTGGCAGATGCATTAAGTCGACAAGACCATGCTAGTTTATCCATGATGAGGATCACAAAAGATCCAATATTTATGGATTTACAAAGGATGGATCTTGGAATTATAATGGAAGGGGAAAAATCTTATCTTTCTCAAATGAATGTTCAACCATCTATACATGTGAAGATTAAAGAGGCACAGAAAGAAGATGTCGAGTTACAAAAGAAGGTGAGAAATGTTCCTGAATTCAACCTTGATTGTGATGGGATAATAAAGTTCAGGAATCGGGTTTGTGTTCCTTCCATCCCCGAATTAAAGAAAGAGCTGCTGGATGAGGCTCATAGTTCTTCATTCTCTATTCATCCTGGAAGCACGAAGATGTATAGGGACCTGAAAGAGTACTTCTGGTGGGATGGCATGAAAAGATATGTTGCTGAATATGTCTCTCGATGCTTGGTTTGTCAACAAGTTAAAGCTGAGAGACAGAAGTCTAAGGGGATGTTACAACCATTACCCATACCCGAATGGAAATGGGAAAACATCACTATGGACTTTGTCACAGGACTTCCTAAAACATCCAAAGGCAATAATGCTATCTGGGTCATAGTTGATCGTCTTACAAAGTCTGCACACTTCATTGCTATTAGAGAGGATTTCTCTCTAGATCAGCTTGCCAGGATATATATAAAGGAAGTGGTAAGATTGCATGGAGTACCACTTTCTATTATATCTGATCGAGATCTGAGATTTACCTCGAAGTTCTGGCGAAGTCTTCAGCATACTCTGGATACAGAGTTGAGTTTCAGCACTGCTTATCATCCCCAGACAGATGGTCAGTCTGAGAGAACAATTCAAACCCTAGAAGATATGTTGAGAGCTTGCTCTATGGATTTCAAAGGAGGTTGGGATCAACACCTACCTTTGGTGGAATTTTCTTATAATAATAGCTTTCACTCCAGTATTCAGATGGCTCCTTATGAAGCTCTCTATGGAAAGAAATGCAGGACTCCAACTTGCTGGGATGAAGTTGGGGAAAGAAAGCTATTAGGACCTGATCTCGTTGATGAAATGGCAGAAAAGGTCAGATCTATTCAACAACACATAAGAGCAGCTCAGAGCCGACAGAAAAGTTATGCCGACAACCGAAGAAAAGACCTAGAGTTTGAAGTAGGCGATAAAGTGTTCTTACGAATATCTCCCTGGAAGAGGGTTATGAGATTTGGAAAGAAGGGGAAGTTGAGCCCTAGATATATCGGTCCTTTTGAAATACTGGATCGTGTTGGGAAGGTAGCTTACCGATTGGCGCTTCCACCGAATCTCTCTCAAGTTCACGATGTGTTCCATGTATCTCTCCTGAGAAAGTACATACCAGATCCTTCACATGTACTCAGCTCAGAAGTTGTACCGCTGGAGCAAGATCTTTCTTATGAAGAACAGCCGATAGAGATTCTGGATCGTAGCGAAAAAGTCCTACGAAACAAGACCACTCGCTTGGTGAAAGTTTTATGGAGAAACCACCAACTTGAAGAAGCTACATGGGAGCTTGAGGATATGATGAGGGAGAAGTATCCTCATTTGTTTGTTGCAAAGTGACGAATTTCGAGGGCGAAATTCTTTTTAAGGGGGGTAGAATGTAACACCCAAGACTTTTATGTTATATAAATCATCAAAGGAATCTTTTTCTACACAACACTTGCTTGGCTTGCTTTACACGCAATCGCGACCTTCCTCGATAGCTTGCGTCGTACGCAATACCGAGTTTCACTAAACAACAATATGCTATTAAAACTAGCCGTTATGAATAGTAATAACCACTTTTTGAAATTTTATAAATTTTATTTTTCAAAATGGACTTCATTTTTGGACTCAGAATATCGAAATTAGCCTAGGGTGAAATTTTGGTATTTTTCTGAAAACTTTCAATTTTTGATGAATAGTGAAACCACTAAGTGGTAGGTTAAAAACGGAATTTTGCATAAAACTTAATTTTACCGCTTCTGTGAATGGAATTTCAAAAATCCGAGAGACACGGTTAATATCAAGGACTAAAATGTGGTTCAATGAGATGAAAATAATTTTTTGGTGAATAGTAACTTTTTACTATTTTTACCGCGGTTAATAGTAAATAGGGTAACTAAGGGTAAATATGATATTAATATTACCCTAACACATGTCCTAATTCTATTGGACAAGTGTAATTCGACCAAAAACAAACTTAGGAATAAAATATGACCATTTAGGCCCACTTGGATTAGATTAGGACATTTATTATTAATTTATTTAAAGAAGGGTTAAAATAGTTAAAATCAAAGTTTAATAAGTAAATCATTTTTAATATAGGGTTATACATAAGATAAATTCGATTGTAAATATTCATTAGAAAGATAAAAAGATTTCCTACATGATGGTATTTTATTTGTAATTTTTAGACATCAAATAATTTAATTTATTTATGACACAAAGATGATGCAGTAATTATCTTATTAATGAAATATTGACAAAATTGATAATATAAATACCAAAATAAATGTAATTTGAGACTTTTTATGAATTCCACTAATTTTCTAGGTTACTATGATATATTATTGTTGATTTTATCAACTTGGTTCGAACATATAATTCTGTTATGACCTTCAAAAAAATCATATATCAAATAGTGTCAAAATTGACACAAAATAGTTTTTAAATCAAATATTATATTATTAATTGTTATTTTATTCCTAAAAATCTAAGGATCGTCCAAATGACTTAGATAAGGATATATATATTAATAATAAACAATTTGGGGTTCGTTTGGCAAGTTATAGTAAGTTTATTAACCATATAGTGAAAGAAAACAAAAAGACATGGTAAAAGTTAAATTAATTAACTTAGAGTTAAATCTAATTGATAAGGTTAAAATAATACCCTAAACTTGTCTAAATCCTATTGGTTGATAGGGTTTAGACCCATCCCCACTTTAGCTTCGAAATAATACCCTTTGGAACCATTATAAACCGATTTTGACTTTAATATAAAATAATATTTTGAGATATTCCTAGGGTGCCCCTCTCCTCCCTTATAAAAGGGCACCTCCTCCCCCTCCTCCTCACACCAATTTGAGCACTCAAGCTCGTCCAACCCCTGCCATTTTCTCCTCTCCACTTCCCTAGAATAATCCTAGAGGTCCTGGTCTTCTCCAAAGACCAATCTTAGTTCCTTAAGTGGAGGATTCAAAGAGGCGTTCCAAAGAAGAGGTAATATCCATTACCGATCTTTTCAATTTCTTTCTTCTTCAACTTTTTCTTCTTTAGTTGTTTCATGATAAAGTAATAACATCAGTATTACTTACATACTGATATGTTATTATAAATATGAAACAACCCTAATTCACCTTCTATCCATCCTACGGAAAAATGAAATCACCGCGCGTGCGTACGTACGGAATATCGTCTCCACGCCGTGGTGTAATCTATTTTCCACCATCACCTTACAAGGATGGGTATAATGGTGTAATGAGTAACTATATATTATTATTATTAAGTAATATTGATACTGAAATAATATATATATATACTCCAATACAATTCCACGATCATAGGAACGATATCATCACTCGTGCGTACGTACGGAATACCGTCTCCACGATGTGATGCGACTCGTTCTACATGATCTTCATTTCATAATGATTATATAAATGAATTGAATGAATGAATATGGTATATACTACACTAATACCATTCTGGAAATGAATTATCTATAACCTAATGATAAGAATAAGAATTTATTCGACAAAACACGCATAAGAACAAAAAGTTATAAAGACCCGAGTAACAAGTAACAATGAAATATTACTAACAAGAAGCTAATAATATGACCATATATGATATCATATCAATATGTATGATTCTGGAATAAGTCAATAACATTATTTAAACCATTATACAGGAGCTTCGGACACGAACAAAGCAAATCGGACCTAAGGTAAGGGAAATATCACAATCTCATTTTTATCTGAGATTGTTTATTCGTAAGTATTTACTGGGGTGTATTTTATCATCCACATACATGTTTCCTCAATATGTAATATTATTTACATCCACTTGCAATAGTTTAAATCCAATTTTACCCTTAGGTGAATTTTTAGTAAAGAATATGAAAGGAATCTTTTGTCGTTTTTCCGTACGAGGTACTATTTGACTTTTCCGACAAAAGTACGAAGAATGTTTTTTTTAACTTATACGGCATGAATGGATTTTTAAAACATTGTTTCCAAGAAGCTTCCTTTACAAGTTTTCAAGTTTATTTTTAATCAACTTCTTTTATTTTAAATTTGTATGACATGTTATGAAAGGAAAAATGTTTTTGAAGAAGAAAGGATATTTTCCTCAAGAATGGAGTTCAAGTGATTTTCAAAATTATTTTCTATCTAAGATAATAAAGGGTTCTGTTTTTATCCCTATCATTACATTGATTTGATCATGTTGTGATGGAATTATTTTTATGAATTCCTTTATCTTATATGAATTGATTTATGATGTCATGATGTTTCAAGAATCCCATTTTTGTTTCATGTGTTATGCGATGATGTATGTTTTATGATTATGTGGCACACATAAGAAATGATTCATTATAAGATGGGTGGGACCTATATCTCCCTCCAATGCATTGGGTAAAGATTTTATATCTCATGAGATAGACATGGCTGGAACGGAAGGTTATTTCAGTTCAGTGACACAGGACTGAAACGAGGAGTGAACTCGGTTCAGAAAGGGACTTTGTCCACTAAGATAGTCTTGGCAATGAGTCATGACTAACAAGAAATGATTTTCCATGATTATGTGTGCATTCCACAAAGTTTCAAGTCTTATGTTATGATTATGGGGATCTCATTTTCACTTCTATGATTTATTCCATGTTAAGATATTATGATCTCTTTTGCAGGTTTTGATTTTCATAAAGATATGATATGATTTTTATTTCCTTTATTTGCCCTTGCTGAGCATTTGAGCTCACCCTTTTATGTTTTCTTTTCCCCAGGTCAGGAAGATGGATATTAAGTAGAATATGCTAAAAGGGACCCTAGATATGATGAAATAAATGGGAGACACTGTAGAAGATTTATGAACCAGTTGTTTATGTTTCCCAGTTTCTAAAGACACTATACCTATACGGTCCTTTGTGGTTTTGTCATATGTTGTAATAAGTGTGCTTCAATTTTGAAGTATTAACAATGTATGTAAAGTGTGGTTTGTTATACAACCCCTCCTTTTTATGCACAAACCCTGCATCTTGCGTACAAAACCCCCCTCTTACGTGAAAACCCTCGGTCATGCGCGCCACCCGTACTTCTTACATGCAAAAATCTTTATATGGCATGCAAACCTTGTGAATTTCATGCAGACCTCCAATCTTTCCCTAGCCCATTCTCTTACCCTTGATCCAGGCACTTCTCTCACCTTGAGGAACCCTGTTCGAGCCACCTTCATGCACGACACACTTGCATCACGTGCTCATTTTCCGTGTGGCCCTTCAGGTTTTCACGGAGCAATGTCGATGTCCCTTGGGTGCTACATTCTGTTGTGTTTCTTTTCATCATGATTCTTCGCATAGGCATTCTAACGGCTATTTCTTCTTCGCAGATCCATACTAACGGGGACCCCCAATGGGATCACCTCTCGACACCCTCTAGTTAGGGTGTTGCATGTCCCTTATCTTCACAAAGGTGTAGAGGGCACTAGTTATGTAAATCCTAGGGGTGAGGAGTAAACACATATTCTCGGAGCTACAGGACGTTAAACTACCAAGCACCACCATCCTCAGCACATAACGATAAACTGTGACCTCACCCCATGCATCATATGCGAGGCACCTAGGCTCGAACATTCTTTATGCCTGCACATCTCAATGAGAGTGAAACCTTCCTCACAATGATGGAGATCCTTGTTGCGGAGGCAACACATGTCCGCGGGGAAGGGAAACTATCAGGGTGTAATCCCCTAGCCTTTTTAGTAGGAGGTAGTACCCCTACTCATAATTTCTTTTTCGGTGCCAAAGGCCAGCAAACGGCATGGTGGGGAATGGTGCTCCTCCTCTCTTCCTTTCCAAATCCCTCTTCTGCTGGGTTTGGTCACCATTGGGCCACCATCCGAGAGTTAGTCCCAAAATCCATATCCTTGGGCATTGAACCATGCAAAAGCCCCTGTTTCCTATTTATAATGTCAAACACATGTACACCCATTCCACTTCCCAGGGACACACCTTTTACAACATTGATCGTCAGGTCTCTGTTGCTTCTTGTTTATCACACCAAGCATTAATCAAGTGAGCTTAGAGTAAGAATCAACCATTACATCCTCTCCGGGCTACCTAGAGTGTAATCCCCACACCCAGACTAAACTACCTAGACTTTGACCCTTTCCAAGGCAAGGTATGTAGGAAGCCTCCACAAGGTTCATGCCCAATACCCATTGGTCTCAGCACCCTTCACATCGGTTCACCAAAACATTAGGCTCCCTTAGAGCGTAATCCCCAAATTCCCATAACCTATCCTATGAGGTATTTGATTCCCTGCCAATGGGATACGTAAGAAGCCTCCCCGAGGTTCAATCCCAACACCCATAATGAACTATGTTGACTTCTATCCATTCCCAGGAAAGGTACGTATGAAGCCTCATCAAGGTTCAAGCCCACTATCCATCTATTCTGACCCCCTTCACTTCAGTTCACATCATCCCGCATGATGCTAAACAACATTCACCCCTTTCCGAACAATGAGGAATTTGATCCTTTATAAGGCAAGGTACGTAGGAAACCTACATAAGGCTCATGCCCAATACCATCCATCTGGACTCTGGGTCGTTATTCACGTCGATTCACCACCGTCCTGCATGAGTTTAAATTGTAAGCTCCAATTAGTGGAAAGATGGTTTTCCCAATCTAGCGGTAAGCTGTTTTGTATCCTATTCAGCAGTAATCTGTTGTAAATCCCTTTTCTAGGACCCTCATCTCAATTCCATCCTAGTGGTGTCAGACCATCTCAAGCTTCTAACCACACGTAAGACTCATATACATTATCGGGTTTTTGTCCTATATGTACACCCAAATTCAATCCCCTTGCCTGGCCTTTTCCTATAGCTTATGTGTTTCGGGAAGGACAGGCCTTAACCTAGAGTTTTTTCACTTCCTCCGGGGCTAATTTGGGCATTCATTCTCATGGGCCACCTCCTTAGGCGTCCCATCACCCTCCCGAACTACACGGACTTTGATTCCCTAAAACGATGATACGTAGGAAGTATCATCCAGACTCAAGCCCAACATTACCTTCATTCTCATGGTGGTTCCATCACATTCACTATTCACTTAATTCGAACACTCCATCATCGATATGGATTCTTACCCAGGCCACCACATCCTAGTGAGTACATGTCAACCCACCTACATCAGTCTATCCTCTAGGGGTTACGCTCATTTGATTCACTCGAGTCAGTGTTCTGATCAATCTGATCCATCTCCTACAGGTGTTAAACTCGCGGAATACCCTGTGTTAAACATGGGAAGCTGAGGAAATCCTTAGATACCAAGTTATGGAATATGATTCTCTGCATTCGATGTTGGATTCCTTGGGCATTCATGCCCTCGAGAAGACCTATAATAAGGGGATGAAACCCAAACGTGTCAGTGTTCTAGCGTCCAGTCATGCTAGTAATGTACATCATGACTTCTCTCCCGACCGATTGTTGCGGACCTGACCGAACCCCTTGGAATGTCCTGACAGAATCAGTGTAATTAACCAGAAACCATGAAGATGTGTCTCTAGGAAGAGATTCACGAACAATATGTTAAATCTATAAAGGATACCCGGACTTTGCGACGAATTCTGAGGAAGAATCCTCAGAAGGAAGAATTGACATCCCATCATCTCGTTTTTATCAAGGGGAAAACATCCTTTAACATGGAATGAATGTTTTCCGCCTTTGGAATGCGGGAATGCGGTGTAGAAAATAGTATCGCCCCCCCCCCCCAACGAGATAGAAGCACACACCCCGATGAAAGCGTCAGAAATAGAAATGGTGAACCCGACGTGAAGGTATTCTACTCAAAATAGAGATTAGTATCATTCGATACATCATTGGATTAGCATGTCATTAGATCTAGCTATCCGGTGTCGGGTCCCGCCAAGAAAAAAGTGGTTTTATCGTGAAACTCACCATAAATTGTGGCAGTAGAGCATTGGACATCCCGATTTGTGACGTTGTCAGTGTGGACCCCTCTTACCATTCGTGGAGGACGGGATGACACAGGGGAACTAGTCATCGATTATTTTTTTCTTTCAGCACTAATGAGTTAATCTCCCTACATTCAGGAATATTGTTTTTTGGGCCATAACTCGATCACCACATGTACACCGACGATGGGGAAGGGGAAGTACTAGAACAGCAGTCCCGAGTGGCTTCGCCTCTTCTATGACGGTCTAAACGTCCATGACTGTTGGGATCCCCTACCATATCTCTCCATCTGAGTTCATCCAATGAAGGGTGATCAATGACCTCGTACACCGGTACAAGGAGGAGGGTATCATCCCTAGGTGGGATATGGCCCGCCTGGATTTAGAGACATCTATTCCTCATCGTCAACGCCACCCCTGAGGGACGCGTAGGGTGCCACCACTCCCCACTCCAACATATAACAGTTTTGGGAGCATGAACCAGGAATTCCTCGATAATTCCCATCCCAACACTGACGAGGTAGGAGATGTCTGAGCCAGACCAGTCAGAGTCCCATTGCAGTGGCTCCCATCGAGGGTGCCGACTAGGCCACGCCAGTGCTACCACCCGGTTCTGTAGGCTGAGGATCAGGTAATCCATGTACCTGGACCACAGGGTCTGGTCCGTCTTACCCGATGCCAGCATTGGGCGCAAGGTGAAGAGGATGCCCGCCAAGGGGCGTCAAAGTCATCGACTACTATGGCAGAACCACCGCTGATTCATATCACAAGATTCCTGCATATGATGAGTAGGGTAATTTATATGCCCAACCTGGATCGAGGCTCCAACCACCCCATGGGTATGTTGGGTCAACTCTCATGGTTTTCGGCGCAGGAACTGGCCGTCGCAGACCAACCCACTGTGATTCCACCCAGTACGGAGTTCCTCCCCATACCAAAAATGTGGAAAACAATGATATTCCTTGCTTGCAAGATCAACGTGCATGTCCGCCCATGGAACCCTAAATCAAAATGAGGGTCCTCTACATGGTGATGTCGCTTCATATGGATGTCTCTCCCATACTCATCACACCGAGTATGGATTAACTTCTCCTGCCACAGACCACCGGTGTGGGGACGTTGCACCCCTAGTCACTCTCCCACGTGGGGGCCCTCCCCACTTCCTAGTAGTAGATGGAGAAGGTCCTCCTTACCCCAGTAATCAGGGGAGTGAGGGACATCTTTTCTTCACCAGTGCCCAGCATGGAGGTCCATCCCATGTTCATATCAATCAGTACGAGGACCTTCCTTGCACTGATGTCACTAGGGGAAATAACTGTGGAGGTCCTCTCCATGCACCCACCAGCTCCAGTGGAAGTCTCACCTACTCCAGAACTACCCACGATGGTCCTCCTCAGGTCTAATTTGATATCTATCCCAGTGCTCCTCGCACCCTGGCTTACCCAGGTGGAAACACTCTATGTACCAGCACTAGTATAGACAAAGGACCTCCCCGTGTGAGGTATATACCCTATCCTGAAGAGCTATCCAGGGGAAGGGAGGGCCGTAAGAAGAGTTCTAGTAATGTCCAGACAGAAATCAAACTAGTATGCTTATCAGACTCTGATGTAGAGTATGACCCAGTGTAGGAACCCTCCCCTCGCTCCTCCGAGTCAAGGGCTATAGTAGGAAAGAGGAACATCAGTCCAATTCTGCTTGAATATGTGGTCCTTAGGATTACCACCTCCCTCTTCATGTATATCCAGGACGATTAAAATTTGGCAACCCTACAGTTTGCGGTCGGGCAATCACCACCGTCGTCACCAGAAGCACTCTCTACCTCAACTAGAGATCACAGAGAGCTATTCTAGGGGCTAATGGTGGGAAAGAAACAGCACAACCCATAGGCAATATACCTGGTCTATGCACCAGGAAAAATGGCCTTCATCCTATCCTATAATGATTTAGTAGCTACGTTGTTACACTCTTTGGAGGAAAGCCCGAGATTCGGCGGCCAGTCAGCCCGTTCATTGTATTCACCACCAGCCAGCCTACCATCCCAGCGGTCTACCCAGTACTATTTCTAGTTCCTCAGCCACCCCCAGTTGACGATTGGGGTAATCAAGGGTCGGACCCTGAATTTGAACCGAGTAGCTTATGGGATATCCTCACAGCAGAACACTTCCCTGAGATGTTCTGATCAGTTGTGACACAAAATTTCAGTGCGTCGATATCCCTTACCCAAGAGGAGTTCAAATGATTCCATCAAACACTTTGGACAATTTACTTTATCCTTCGTCATCAGTGAGTGAATTATCCTAGGAGACAAATGCACTTCGGGGACATCAGAATGAAATTCCATTTGGTCAATCTTGTCGCGCTCCCTATGGACCAGTGCCCTGAGTCACCAGGCCGACGTAGGTCCCTCTAATAGTAATGCATTCAGAGTTTTAAGGTACTCCGCAAGATTATCAAGGAGGCTTCCCCCATGCTTAGGTCTGTGGCTGGGGGAAGTATGTTTCCCTATTTTCAGTCTTATCCACTGGCAGCCCGACCATCCATGTGATATCGGGGACATGTGCCCAGGTAGAGTCAAGGTCAAAATGGTAAATCTAGCGTAAGATAAAAATGAACTAGAGATTATTGATGGGGACCTACACCCTAATAGAATACCACCACTATTGGATCCATCGAGAAAGGGTCACTCACCAACAGAGAAACCTTCTAGGTCTCCCTGAACACACTGAGGCATTAGTCCTTAGCTGAAATCACAGCAAGGGTAAGAAGAAACTTGGGGCCTCTAAACACTCTAGCACATCCTCCTCTGTGCAGAATACTGAGGAAGACATAGAAAAATCCATGTTGCGTCAACAACATTCTGAACAGAAGAAGTTGGTCGATGACCTCCTAGCTGAATGGTCTTTAGAGTGACGGTTGGACTATAGTAATCCTATACTGGGACAGTAGGGGTATGAATGAATTCCCCTCCGCGAGCAGCCTCCAGGTGACCCTGACCATATTGACCCCATGGACATGGTTGAAACTGGAACTTACGGCAAGAGGGTGTGGTATGTCTCTACAAACCATCTGGAACAGTGTGACAATCCATGGGACCCAGCTCAGGTTCCCCTAGCTGCCCCGAGGGTCATGCCACCAGCCCCTCCACGAGCCGCTGGCCCTGCTTACCATTTTGAAGAAACTTCCAACACACTCGTGGTTAGAGATCCTTATTAGGACAAGGACCTCATCTAGATGATCCAATGGCTGCACTCATTACCCACCTCGAGGTGTTGAAAATGTTAAATGTGGCACTCCCACTTGATGGAAAGCTATATCCGTCATGGGTGGATGATATTCCAGCACCCCCGGGATTCATAAATCCTACCTTTTCCCCTTTTAATGGGACATGGGACCCTCTTAAGCATCTGGACCTCTTTATTTCAAGGTTTGGGTGCATGTTAGGGACTCCAACGCAACAAGAGGCCGCGAAGCTCCGTTGTTTTGTAAAAACATTGGAGGGCCTGCATTTTCCTGGTAAGCCAACTCCCTATCAGGTTTATAGCGGTATGTGAGGATCTTCGTAGGTAGTTTATGTACCAGTTCTGATCCACCACATGAAATACATGTATCACATACCTCTTTAAGTGAAAATAGAGGCCTGATGACCACATTACACACTTTATCACCCTGTGGAAAGGTCTTACATATTCTTTTGACATGGAACATATTTCGGAGCAATTACTAATGATTTGTGTGGGAAATGTTAAGACGGAATTGGTTCCCTCTCTGATAACCCAGAACTACCCTAGAGGATTCTGAGACTTCTCTACTAAGGCCCAGCGCCTAGAGGAAGCCCTGCAATAGGCCAGCCAGGCACATCTGTTTCCCCACATCAATTCTCTAGAGAAGGGATATCAGAGCCGATCCCACCTCGGTGGCCCTAATAATATCCCC
Organism: Viscum album; assembly: GCA_963277665.1. Classification (NCBI taxonomy): domain Eukaryota; kingdom Viridiplantae; phylum Streptophyta; class Magnoliopsida; order Santalales; family Viscaceae; genus Viscum; species Viscum album. The sequence continues at coordinate 112,449,114 of OY728149.1, forward strand.
CAAACAACTGGAATTATTACTAGTGGAGCCTCCTCTGCACCCTCGTAGAGGCCCACCACCACAGGCACAGCCTCCGGCCCTAGAAAAGTCCACCTCAAAATCGGCAGGCACCCCTACGTAACACACAACCACCACACCGGTGGGATAATCTGGATCCACCTCCTTGATAGGATCCTCCAGCTCATTGTTAAGGCCAAGATCCGAGGCCCCCTTTCTAGATAGAAGAAACTGAACATACTTGATCAATGAGAATCTTGTCCTCGGATATTTCCAAACTGCCTTGGAATAAGGGATTGTGGATTTTTTTTGTGTCGAAGGCCAGAAGAGATGAACCTCACGGACCACCCCAACTGCTACCCTTCTGACCATATCATGTGGAACACCCACAGATAATGCTATGTGTTCAAAGACTGGATTCAAGACCAGGTTGACAACAACATAGTAAGACTAGTCCAAGCACTGGTGCAGGTACTATGCATCTTTGTGAGGCCGGTCAACATCAGCACTAGTGAGGCCGAGTGACATCATCCTTCCAGTCGTGGATCTCAGAATTATGATGACTGGATGACCTAAAAAACAGTCACTGATGCCCATGGTGTCATTTGGGATCACCTGAATTGGCCAAAGCCTTTAGAAGCTTAGCCACCACTTTTTCATTGTCATCTCAACCCTCCTCTTCCCAATAAAGCAAATTCCGGTGACACAAGGGAAACCTAAGTCCCCGGACGATGCCATCATCACCCATACTCCTGGAGACTTCATGCTCCCGAAGATTGTGATTCCTCCAAGAATCCATCCAGTAGTGGAAGACTCTTCAACTGAATTCCAAGGGTATGCTTCGGTTTATACCATAAAGCTGGTAAACCCCTACATAATTCCCGATGAAAGGGAGTGCCAAGCGAATCCTCCCAACGTCCCAAGTCATCGTCAACATCTAAAGAGCCACAGATATATGGGTCATCACGGTATATCAGTTTTCACTTCCAGAGAGGTCATGCACGCCACTGAGATTAGACAGCAGGCCCAGCACAGAGCTTAGTACACACAACCACTTCATTCGGTGTCTTCTGGCCCGCATCCACTACTGTTTCTGCTACTAGACCAGGAAGAGCCAACCATACCTCACCGAGATCAGCCACGGTCCACTATGAATGGGTCTTAGCCTACTGAACCCCATCTGGTAGTCACTCTGCATGCTTCAACTAGTGAGTAGCGGGACATTCCCTCCACCAGTCAGCCGCATGTCCAGCCAACAGGGGCACGCCCTGCCTCCTATCATAGAGCGGCCTCCTACAAGTAGAATTTCATGCCTAGCATGAAAGTACGATGTTCATAAGCATATTACCATTATTCCAGAAAGGCTCTCCATCTTTGAGTTCCTTCACTTGTCCTCATACATGCGTGAGGCCCTCGCTGAGGCTTTAAGAAGCCCCGTCTAGTTTGAGATGGAGGTAGTAGCTGGAGAGGCCTTTCATGCTGAGGTGATCGAGAATGATGAATTCCAGGACATTATCTCCTTCTCTGGAGAAGATGAGGGTTCTCACATACAGGGTAAAATAATCCCACTGTACATCACTGGACATTTTAATGGCGTGGAAATCCGTCGCTGCCTCACTGACACCGGATCTGGGATTATCCTTATCTCGACTCAGACACTGCGAAATATGGGATTGTCTGCAGATAACCTGAGTCCCTCTGACTTAATAATCCATGGTTATGATGGTACAAAACAAACACCGGTCGGTAAGATCCTCTTGAAGACCCTGTTTTGTGGCCTAGTTTCCAACACTGAATTTATGGTAGTCTCCCAGGACACCACCTACAATGCGTTGATGGGAAGGCCTTGGCTCCAACTACATGTGGTAGTTCCCTCATTGTATCACTAGTGCCTCATGTACTCCCATAATGGTCAAGTGGGCATACTTCAATGTGAAACATCTGTATTTTCTTCTTTTGAGTCTCGCTATCTGGATGCAAAATACTACAAGTGCAAATACATGCAGATTCAGACCAACAAGGTCGATCATGCCATGGTTGCGACTGACCTATGGATATATATAGATGATGTCTTTGTCATTCCAATCCACAGATTTGAGTTTACAACCGAAGACATGGGAAAATGATTTGTTGTATCTGGGACGAGGTGGAATATATTCCTAGTTCTAGGTGACGGTGAAAAATTACCTTGTACTCCAATAAAAATAAGGCTCAGGTGATCCCAGAGCCTCCTACCCCGATAATATATTGTGATGTCTGCCCAATGACAATACCGATACATCATACGTGTTTTTTCTACTGGGCGAGAATTAACCGGCTCAAGCCAACAAACCATTATTTCTTCTATATCATCAGGCATGGCACCTTAGGCCGAAGGCTAGATGGGATTAGATCAATAGACTTCATCTCTATGGCTGCGATGGCACATGAGTCTTCCGATATATTGTCCATTGCTACTCAGGCAGGTACCAGCTTCCCATAGGGATCTGCGGACTTAGAAGTGACTCCTCCTACCGAGGATTCCGCCTCCAAAAGTGAAGGGGGAGATTTGGAGGATGCCCCCAGCCTTTGAAGATGGTGTCTCATCCATAGTAGATGAATTGTTATAGGTAAACCTCGGTAGTGAGGCAGACCTGAGACCGACATCGATTAGTGAAAAAATCTCTTTTGAGGAGAAACTACCAAACATAGACTTCCTAAAACAACACTGTGATGTGTTCGCATGGAGTTGTGATGAGATGACAAGATAAAATCCTTAGGTAGTAGTCCACTGCCTCAGTCTCCCTACAAATCATCGCAAGTTCAAGTAGCCTCCCATGAAGATGCACCCTTGTCACACTGCCATGGTAGATTCAAAAGTTGATAATCTCATCAGAAACAATTTCTTTAATAAAGTCCAATACCACAAATGGCTAGACAACATTGTTCCAGTTAGGAAGAAGAATGGACAGATTAGATTCTGCATCAAATTATGTGATCTTAACTGCCACTGCCCAAAGGATGGTTTTTCCCTTCCTGTGATAGAGTTGATGTTTGATGCTAAATCTGGATTCCAAGCCCTCTCTTTCATGGATGGGTGCTCCAGGTACAACCAGATACGAATGTCCCCTGAGGAAGAGGAGTCCGTAGCTTTCAAGAAACAAAAAGGAACGTTTTTCTTCCAATTCATTCCCTTCAGCATAAAGAATTCAGGTGACACCTATCAGTGGACCATGCATCGCATATTCAAGCCAATCCTTGGGACATTGGTGGAATGCTATGTGAATGATCTGGTGGTAAAATCTCACTAGCGTCGGGACCTTGTCAATGACCTTGAGAGAATGTTTGGTTTCCCTTCTTCTCACCACATGAAGATGAAACCTTTAAAATGTGCATTCGGGATCACCTCTGGGATGTTCCTCAGCTTCGTTGTCTGATATCGGGGCATCGAGATTGACCTAGAGAAGATCAAGGCCATCTGCCAGATGTCCCCCCCGAGCAACATTCGGGATCTTCGGGGCTTCCAAGGCCACTAGGCCTACATACGCTGATTCATTGTGAATCTAGCTAGGAAGTGTAATCCATTTTCTCGTCTCATGATGAAAGGAACTTCCTTTGAATGGGATGAAGGGTGCCAGACCACATTTTTGAAAATCAAGTAATATCTTCTTCATCCTCTGATCTTCATTCCACCTGTCTTCGAAAAACCACTGGTCCTTTATGTGACCACCCTAGAATAATATCTCGGCTCCCTTCTCTCCCATAAGAACAAAGAGGGAACTAAAAACAGACTCTACTACCTCAGCCACATGCTCCTTGATATAGAGACCAGATACTCCACCAACCATAAAAGGTTCCTTGGGAATATATTCGCATTACAAAAGTTGTGACATTATTTGAAGCACCACGACGTACAGCTACTGTCCCGAGTAGACCCGCTAAAGTACATTCTAAAATTCCCCATGCTGACAGGACACCTATAATGGTGGGAAGTAATCCTCCCGCAGTTCGAAGTCATGATTGTCCCTCAGAAGGCTATTAGAGGGAGTGCATTGGAAGATTTCCTTGCTGCCCATCCAACCCCTGTAGACCAGTCTCTGGACCTAGATTTTCCTGATGAGGCAATCCTCTCAGTAGACTATGCCATACAGTTTTGGTAGATTCATTTTGATGGTGCTTCCCAGAGCCACACTGGCAGAAGGCTCAATGCTACCAAGATCAATATGGTAGGCTTGGGTATCATCAGTATTAACCCGGAACAAGCTATTTGGCCATACTCATTCCTGTTGTCAGAATGTTGCACTAATAATGAGGTAGAGTTTCAGGCTCTCATAACTGGCCTTGAGCTAGCCCTCGATATTTATGTGCCCCATATTCATGTGAAATGGGATTTAGAACTAATTTTCAAATAGATCAATGGTGATTATGTCATCAAGAAAGCAAGAGTTCAAACCATTGTTGAAATGCACTCTTTATCTAATAGAACAGTTCTGTTCTTGTCTGAAGGTTACCGATGTCCCTCGGTCACAGAATGGCCAACCAATTGCTTTGGATAGCATAGCTGCATCACATGCAGAGCCCGAGCAGGATGATCTGATTATCGATGTGGTACATCGAAGAGTCATTGATCACATCATTCCATATAACAATGACGGACCATGGGTAAGCTATCTTACCACTGACACCTCCCCATCCGGACCCCCATGTCCCTTGTATGTTGTGATTTAATTAGATCCTAATTGGTGGATACCTTTGGTTGAATACCTCCATCATGGTAATCTGCCCATTACATTAGGCCGAGCACGAGCGAATCTTATGCCGAACGCTACAGTTTTACCCTTCAAAGTTGTCCCAGTCGTGAGAAGATCCTATACAAGCACTGGTTCGATGATGTTCTCCTCCATTGCAACCAAGGAGTCGAGATTTCTCAGGTCATGTAGGAGGTTCACACTGGTTCCTGAGGTGCCTACCATACTGGGCCTAAGAATTCTCATTAGATCCGAAGACTAGGGTACTTTTTGCATTCAATGATCCATGACTGCATCGAGTTTTCCAAAAGGTTTAATGTGTTTCAAATTCATGCCAACTTCCTACATCGTCCGCTAGAGCCTCTACACACTACCAATTACTCTTGTCCCTTTACAGACTGGGGACTAGATGTCGTGGGACCACATCCATCGGCGATGGATCATCAATGTAATTTCATCCTGACTGCTACGAATTTATTTTCCAAGTGGGCAGAGGCAGTTCCACTCAAGGAGGTCAAGGCACAATCTATCATTGACTTCATGAGATCCAATATCATCTACCGGTTTGGATTCCCTCAAGATTTCCTCACTGATGATTTCACCAACTTCCCATCAGTTGAGTTGAATAATTTGTACGCTATGTACAATATCTATTCTAGTCATACCTCCTTCTACCACGCATAAGAAAATGGAAAGCTCGAGGTGTTTAATAAGACCCTATTTAACATTTTACAGAGAAGTTTTGGTCAGAACTAGAATATTTGGCTGGAAAATCTCCCCAACGCCCTCTAGGATTATCAGATGATGACTTGTAATTCCACACCAGTGATCCCATATTTCCCAGTGTACGGAATCGAGGTCATCCTGCCTATCTAGATTCAGTTTCCTTCATTATGCACAGCTATCTATGATCTGCGGGTTCCAGATAATGTAGCTAAAATTCATCTGGACAAGGTGGAATCACTTGATGAAAATAGGCTATGTTCCATGCACAATCTAGAAAGATATCAGAATAAAATTTCTAGAGCCTTCATCAAGAAAGTTCATCTCCACTACTTGCAAGGTGAGTTGGTATTGGCCATCAGGACACTGATGATAGCTGGCCAAAAAACACCCATGTTAGAGCCCAAATCGGAAGGACATTACATTATTCACAAGGTTTACCCCAATGGTTTATACTCACTGGTACCCTGGGATGGTGAGCGTATAACTCCCCCTACCAATTCCATGTTCCTTAAGAAATACATTTCTTGAGCCATTTGGTCCTGCATGACCATAAACTGCGGGGGTCCTTCTTGACCCTAAAATTCATGGTACCACACAACCATAAGCATTATATAGTAATGCATGACACTAAACTATCAGGTCCTACATAACCCCAAACTGCTTGGGCCACAAGGCCTTAAACTGTATCTGGTCTTAAATGATCGTACATTTTCCAATCTTGCATGACTTTAAACTGTGAAACGTCTCGCATGATGTTAAACTATATGATGTCCTGCAAGACGTTAAACTGCATGCCAAGAAGAACTCAAGGCATGATTCCCATTTTTAAGGGATTTGTAGGAACACTCAGACGTTTCGTCTCAATTCCAGCCCCAAAACTCTTCATTTAGACTATCCCCATTGGGTATAGTTCTCTCATAGGATCCCCACATGGTGTAGTATGGGTTTATTTGGACCTATTCATGTTATATTTATGGTGATCACACAATGTTCTCTCTTCTCATTATTTTATTCTCCCACATCCTCACCACATGACGCTAAACTATATGGCCTTCAAAGACTATGTACAGCTCGATTCTCATCCTCCCGGGATATGTAGGAACACCCAAACATTTCATTTGTTGGCCCATCCCCAAAACTCCAGAGTCTCCCCATGGGTCAAATCAAATGGTGCGGTGTAGTATTTTTCCGTAATGCACATCGAGTTCATCATAATCCCTCCACACATCCCATTCCCTGGAGAATTCCACCACTTTCACCTCGACCCCTTGGCTCAAGTTCTCATATTGAATTGTGTGATGTGGTATGGAAAGAAACCTCATTCACATTAGGTTATCTGGACACACCACAAACATCCCCATGAGACATTACCTCTCCATTTATTCCACATTCATAAGAAGAGGCCTTTCCATTCTTCGTGGGCCCATCATTTGGGTTTCTGTTCTTCTATTTCTGAAAGGACCCCCAGATGGGATGGATGCTCAGCCCAAGTGTCCTCCTACCATCTTGGGCCAACGTCCTCAAGGATTTGAATAAAAAAATTGATACAATTCCATTGTTTCAAATACGGTCAATGGTTGATGCCCAGTTGTTAGCCATGACCTCTGGTCATGCAAGGACGGATGTTGTGTTGCAAATCTGGTCAACAACTATACTCTATTAGTCTATGTTCTACGACCTTAAACTATGATCACTATCTTCCTCACTATAAGACGTTAAACAACAATCTGGCGACGAAATTCTATCTGTGGAACAATCTTGGGCCCCCAGTCCAAGTCTCCACTCAGGATTTTACGGTGTGGTAGGGGATTATGTCCTCATTTACATCGGGTTACTCGTTGTGCCATACACCTCCCTTGTTTGTGGTATCTTACCCATTTTCATCCTTATTCCATGACAGTAAAGTGCACATTACCCTCTTCTAAAACTACATGTGGCTTGATTTCCATACTCATGGGATACGTAAGACTGCCCAAACATATTGTCTTCAGTCCAACCTCTTATCTTAGAAATATCACTTTCACCATGGCCCCTTGGACTACATTTTCCCAAGTAAATGGGTATATGGTGTGGTATAGGATTATGTCCTCATTCACGCCGGGTTTTGTGACAGCCACACCATGTACCTCTTTATCCTAGGAGTTTGCTATTCCCTTGTTCTATAATCATCTTTTCAAATCATCCTCTCTCTAGCTGAGCCCCTTGACCCTCTTCGGTGATTCTCCAACATGCCCAAGGGTACTCTGGTTCATCACCTAGAGTGTCGGGTTCTTCCTGGATGTGATTTCATTCATTTTTTTAAGGCTTTGTTTTACCCTCCATTAGGACTTCCATCCCCATTCACATCCAAAGGTACCCCCGAGTGCCCTGGATGCTTAGACCAAGGTCCCTCCTTCCATTAAGGGCCAACTTCTTCGAGGGTTTCAAACAAAAATATTGATACATGTCCCACATTGCGAATATGGTCAGTGGTCGACGCTTGTTTATTGTTGCCATTTTAGGTCACACAATATGGATGGTGTATTTCGAACATGGTCAGTAGTTACCCTCCATCTTCATGCCAACCCTATTAATCACAAAATGTCAGTTACATTATTCACACAATTTTCTACTTCATCATGTCCATGTATAACTTCAAAACTCTTGGTACTGTTCCTCTGTGTACACCCGTAGGATAGGAGGAATAAGATCGTGACAAGGTGTTTTTTGGGACTCCGCACCAATTTTACCTTCGTATGTACTCCACGTATGAAAAATACCTTATCCTCCCTTGTTTCCTACACCGTGTTCGAATCACGTAGGCTTAGGGACTGGGTGAATGTCCCTTCTTATTTGGAAAAGATCCGTTATTCTCTGGTCTGAGCTCTAAAGACCCTAAAATAAGATCTTTGTTTACATGCTTTCTAAAGAAATATGTACAACTTGATTCCCATCCTCATGGGATACATATAAACACCCTGCCATCTTCTCTATGGGTCCAGCTCAATTGAGAGCTAGTATCTCCTGCCCCATATCCTCTAACCTTTTCTGGCCCCTTGGCCCAAGGTTTCTCTCTTTGAATTGCTCACGGTGTGATGTGAACCTCATCCTCATTAACGTGAGGTATGCTTTACTGCACCATGCACATTCCCTCATAAACAACAACTCCCCTGTATATGCATGATCCATATAACTTTAAACTATTTTGCCTACTCCCACATGAATCTAAACTATTACGTCTATACTGCATGATGATAAAGTTCACGGATGGTCCCATCACATGTCCCTAAACTGTGATAGTATAGTCCTGACCGTACAATGAAAAACAACACTGTGTTGTGGTGTCCTCTCTTAACGTACATTATGTTTGGTATTGGTCAAACACCATACCATTTTTCAATTCCTTTATTTGAATGTATTCTTGTTGTGATGCATGTATTCGCTGTTCTAGGCCCACCACTTCACAAAACAAAACACATCAATTTACCCTGAAGGAAAAAAAACAAGATCTATTAAATGCCGCTTCTTTTGGTGAGAGAGCTAAAAACAACTGCCCCATTTATCCCTGGCACTAGTACATTACCGTGCCACCACCTAGAACTATTTTTATCTCGATTCTCATCTTTATGGGATACATAGATATTCCCATGCATTTATCCTAGGGTCTAGCCTTAGGAATCATAAGTCTTATTCCTTATAATTTTATCCCCTTGGAATGAACACTTTTGGGGAACCATTAAATACAACTCTATCCTAAACACGTTTGGGATGACTCATGATAATCATGGAATACATTACCTTCCTCTCCAATGATGTCATGTTTAGAAGTAAGAAGGATCCATGATCAAACTGGTACATCCACCAAATGTATTTCCACCACGATGGCATAATTTCAAGAGTATTGGACTCCATCCAAAAAAAACCACCACTCCACCTTGCATGCTTTGTGTGACCATTATTCGGACCCTCATCCCCATTCATGTAAAAAAGAAAACCCTAACAGTATGGATGCTCGACCTATGGCTCGCCTACTATCTTGGGCCAATGTTCTGGATAACTAATGGATGACATTCTCAGTCAGGCCCCGTGTTTTGAACATGGTCAGTTTTCGAGCCTATTTTGTCATCTCCATTTCATTCCAATACATTAAGGATACTATGTTGTGAACATGGTCATCAGTTATCCTTAATCTTCACACTACCCCCACAGTTTTCTGAATTTGGGGTATCGTAATTAACACTTTTTTCTCCCTTATGTTCGGATTAATCTTTAATGCCCCTGGCATTACCCTGCTCGTGCACTAGAGCACATTGTTAAGATGTCATTTCGATTGGTCTCAGGTCCTCAACCTCTAATCAGGCCTCTCTATTCTCTTCCTAGGAATCCGGATTGATTGTTCGAACCTAGAGTGCCTGAGGTTGGTCAGTACTCCTACATCCAAATGATATAATATTGCGAGCCACCCTTATTTATCACATCAGGTACGACCCACGTGAGATTAGGAATGGATTTATATTTAATTCAAGATTGTGTATGAATTCATTATACCAAACAGACATGTTAATACATACATTACTACATGTAGTTCAGAATAAGAGGCGGTAAAAAGAAATGTGTTTATATGTTAAACCAATACAAGGTTCTTAAGGATCAACATCTTGGATACATTGCTCTAGAACCGCTAACATTTGGCTTGTGGCCTCTAGGATTACCTCCTTTTCACTGAGAACCTTCACTTCATCAGGAGCCGCAGAGCACAGTGCACTTTTCCGAGCCTATTCTTGCACCTGTTCAGTTTTAAGTTTAGTCATATGGTGACCCACATCCACGATCTTCTCTTGGGAGTTCGCCAGCTAGGCCCTCAATTGTTTCACTAGCTCGGAGCAGTTTGCAATGAATAACACATTTTATTTCATCTGTTTATCAAGGCACCATACTTCTTGTTCCACCTTCAAGGATTCTTGGGTACTCCCAAATGATTTCTGACATCGGGAAACATCGGAGTGTCAGCTGCTCTTGCGTAGCTTCTTAGCCATGTAGTCATGGAGTGTCGAATGAAGGCATCAAGCATCCAACCCTCTGGCATATATAAAGCGCAACTAGGTGTGGGGTGATCCCATAAATTTTATACATTCCGTATGACGCTGATTGAGCATGTGCTTGATACACTTCCACCGATTGCACCGCATCATAGATCTATCATCGGTCGCCTCTGAATCAGATTCATATACCTCTTCAGGATCTCCAGGATGATAGTTGGGGAAAGCAGCGAGGAGTTCATCAGTAGAGTCTTCTTCGAGGACCTCCACCTCATCAGTGAAATCGCTTCGTTGGGCTGGAGTTCCACCCCATCAGCATTACCACCCCTCATTGGAATCTCTGTCATACCTAGTGATGGGGTAGGGTTTCTTATGATGGTTTCTTTTTCAAAGGATGACACCTTCGCCGCCCCTCCCACTCCTGTAGATGTCCCAGACTCTATGGTTCATCGTTCCTCTAACCTTGCGATTACTGTCTTAGGAATAACCATCTTGATTAGCTAAATTCTTTAGAAAAGAGGGAAAACCAATGAGAAAGGACTTACAGGAACCAAGTGGAGCATTTTACAATGCACGTTTCATGGCGAGGGCCCCTGCCACGGGAGATACTTCGGCGCTTGTCAAATCGATTACTGATGTCAGCTCCTCTTGGATAATGGGGATGGCAGGGGGATCTTTTTCTGGATCATTATCACCTAATCTAGTAGAAACTGGTGCACCACTATGCTTGGTCCTGATGACTTTCCCTCAAGGTTGCTTCCCAGCCTCCATAGGCGTACCGGTGCCCCTAGTGGGAAGGCTCTCGGGGGAATCTTGATCAAGTGTTCCTGAATAGGGTAGGGTTTTGTTGATAGATCAAGATTATGAAAGGATAAAGGCTGGTAGAGGTAAGGTTTAAACAATACCTCATGATGCTGCACCGGTTCAGCATCAGATCGCATTATTTCACCACTCTCTCGGGAACTCTGCTGATGAGTGGGAGTATTTAAAGAACCATCACCACCAAGACCATCAACTTGGTCCTCCTCCTCCTCTTCACCATCACCCTATTCACCTTCTCCATCTTCTTCATCTTCATCTTATTCTTCTTCTTATTCTCCCTCTTCTTCTTCTTCTTCACTTTCATCCTCGTATGGCAAACTTTCTTGGTCATGCTTCTAGAAAAGCATCACTTTCACGAAGAGATGTGGTTCTTCATACTGTCCCCGCTGGTAGGCGTACAAATCCATGGCTGTCAGGTATACATGCTGACGATGAAAGTTTTCTCTATCTATCACTCGAATGTGTCCTAAGTCTGCCAAATCAAGACTGGTGCGTAACAACCTCTTACACAATTCTTCGGCAGGCATATACTATCGCAACATTCTCCAAGCGGACCAGAGAGAAGGGAAGATAACAATCGCAGATGGCGTCAGAAGGTTCCTGAGTTGCTTCCCTGGGAGATCCCTAGATGAACCTTGAGGCCGTGTACAAGACCAGACTCCCCCAGAAGGTGGAGGTATGTTCTCGACCTATACTTCCCCTATTGATGAAGTACCGACCTGTGTCGTTCTAGTCACATGAGTCGTTCTTTGCCTCAATTCCCCCGCAACACCTCATCAACCAATTTTCTCCTCAGGATCTTCACTAGTTGCCTTGATCTGTCGGATGTGATTTTAAAGGATCACCTCAGGGCATGTTCTTGTCCAGTGTAAGACATACTCTATTAAATTCCATCACTATCATTTTTGGGTGGAAGAGTGATGATTTCTCCTAGGATTTCACTCATAAACATTAGTAACAACTGGCGGATAATGAAGGGATGCCTCTCTTCATGAACATCTATTAAAATTTCATGGGAATCTGTTTCAAGCACCAGAACTTCCTGGAAAATCTAGACGGCACATATGGGTTGCAAGAATATTTTTTCATCAATTCGGGCCACCAGAACGCCGCCCTGGATTCTCTTCAGTTACCCCCTCTGCTCGAGTAAACCCTGCCCATCATCTACCATTTGTGCGACCGGGGTTCGGAACGGGCGGAAGTCGAAATGATTCCGACTGCCGATCTAGAGCTTGATTTTGTCAACCTTGAGCATCAATTGGTTGATCCCAACGACGTTCAAGCGGGATTTCCGCATACCGTCACCAATGGGCAGATGAAATTTGGGAAGTCATACCCACCACAGTGGGTTGCGACCCGACAATAGAGAATCTGAACGGCCTACATATCCTCCCGGGCGTACTTCCCCTCACAATGCTCCCTATAATATTATATAGCCTAGCCAATACGAGTACCCTGAGGTTAACCATGTTCTTTTCAGCTATAATCTCGGCCATCACCAACGTCCCTGAGAAAACTCCCATCCTCGTTTCCCTCACAGGTAACAACCATCCGCTCCAAAACGGGGTGAGGAACCCAACAGATCGCACAATCGGGTATCGACCTTCATTGATACCAAATCCCTATGATCGATACTCTCTCGTCTCCAAAATCTTCTAATATGATCCCACCTTTCCCCTTTGAGATTTTTTCGGGCACTTCTTCCCTCGGCCTGGCATCTCCACAGTCGTGTTCTGCATCAGGAAGAGACAAAACCATCCTGAGTAGGAGATGTCCTTCTGGATTTATTTTATTTTGAGCTCCTCTTTATCCAATTCCAGCAGGTGCCATGACAGAATTGGAGTAAGAGTCCTATTCCCCCTGATATTCTCCATCGGGAGATACTCATTGTATTTATACCCTTTCAAGGGGATTCCCCGGATACAGTGTACATCCCACATACTGATGCCCACTTCTCCATGATGGAGGTGAAAAGTGTTGGCATCATGAAACCAGCAACTGAAGAGCAATGCTACCAAGTCCTGTTGTTAGTAAAAGTGGAATTGAGACATCCAAACATCCTCGAAAAGCCCAATGAAACACATTTCCATCCCGAATTCCTCGAAAGTTTGACGTACCTAGTACGACCATGACCATTCATTTGTCATGTTTCCCAAGGATCTAAAATCCCAATCCTGCCAGCCTTTTGTCTCATCAGAAATGTTGCTTTCGAAAGTTCTTACATAAATAGTGGGAGATTCCTCAGGAAATGGATTGCTTCCAGAAATCATCATAGTCTTCTGATTTAAGACATAGATGATTGTATTCTTTGTTTGCCAAGCAGGATGGCCATAGTTGGTAATGTAGATTGTGGAAGACTATCCTCGCATGTCACACGACTGTGGTGTGTCCATCTCGAAACCAGGTATCAACACCTCTTCCAAAAGACCAATGTTCCATAGCAGCAGGCTACCGCTTAGTACGTAATCCTTTGGAGCTTGAGTAAGCATGCAAAAAAGCATATGGTTATCAGACACAACCCTCCTTGCACGATGAATATAAGCGTTCATGATCATTTGGGCGCTTCTTTCAGCATCAGCAACTACCCTCTCAGTCTGTTGAGCGGCCATTTTTAGTTCTTCAAAGGGTTCGGTGCCAAAGAAGGAAGATTTGGCATGAAAAAGTGGTGGCGGTGCGAAAGAAGGTCGATGCGTCCAGGAACATTTTTTGGCACGCAAAAACCAGAATCGGTCGAGGAATCAAAAGCATGGATCAGTACTGTTTTTGTGCACGAGAGCAACAAAGCCTATTGGGTAGAAAAAGTCAAAGTCGGGCCTACTGGGGGACCTCAACCTATTTATAAAGCTCTATCATGTCTTCTGCATGCGCGAAAAACTCTCGTGTGTGAAAATTGAATTTTGTACGCCTTCAAAGATGTCTTCTATTTTTTTGGAGTACCCTCAAAATCAGACCTTCAGGTTCCCTTTCGGATCTGATTCTAAGGGGGGGACATGATCGGGGAGTCACGCGCAAGCGGACTTCCGGTGCGCAAACCCTTGCGTGCCTTTCTCCCCTTCCATGCCCCAATCCCTGTCCTCCGCAACCGGCTGCGGCCGGTTCCATTTTCCTACCGAAGGTGACGACGAATGGGCTTTTGCATGCCCAGTTGGGTTTATGTGCCGAAGGATATGTCGAAAGGGTATTTACGCACCCTTCATCGTTTCCGCGCACAAAGTGACGACGAGCGGGAGTTGGCGTTCCCGGCTGGGTTTTTGTGCCGAAGGAAACATTGAAAGTGGATTTGTGCGCCCGACACCGTTTCTGCACCCAAGGTGATGACGAATGGGCATTTAGCCCCTCCCCCCTGCACACACAAGCTGGTGTACAAAGGGAGATTGCGTCTCAAGATCTTGCGCACCACTCCGAGGACGCCAGCTATAAAATGAGCCATATCCCCGCCCTTCAGGGAAGAAAAAACCAACGACGAAGCGATGCTCTGCTACGCCAAAACCCTGTGTTCCGCTATCGCATGAAAAACCCATGGCCTTTCGGTATTGTTTTTGTGTGGTAGGTCCCATGGGGGAACCTATGGAAAGGCCCTCTAATTCTTAGGAATTGCATTTCATTCCGATGTTATTTTCCAGCAAGTGGTCCCATTTTGTGCGCAAGTTCCCTCTATCTTGGGAATTCTTGCGCGCAACACTTCCACCCTATACGCAAACTCTCTATTCAGTGTGCAAACCCTCCGTCCTTTGCACAAACATTCCATATAGAGAGAAAAACCTTCTTCTTGCACGCAAACCCTCCGTCTTGCATGCCACCCATACTTCTTGTATGAAAACTCTTCGTCATGCATGAAAAAATTATGTCTTACAACTGAACCACCTATCTTACCGTGAACCATTCTCTTACACACACTCCATGTGCTGCTCTCACTTTGAGGCACCATGTTCTAGCCTCTCTCATGCCTGATACACCTACGTCATATGCTATTTTCCCGTGTGGCCCCTCAGGTTTTCACGGTGCAATTTTAATGTCCCTTGGGCGATACTTTCTTTTGTCTTACACTGCCTCATGCTTCTTCGCATTGGCATGCTAATGGATATTTCTTATTTTCATAGCCACACTAACGTGGACCCCAAATGTGATCCCCTCTCGGCACCCCCCCCCCCAGTCATGGCGTTGCATGTCCCTTCTCTTCACCAAGGTGCAGAGGGTACCAGTTTTGTAAACCCTAGGAGTGCGGAGTAAACCCACCGTGTCTGAACTGTAGGATGTTAAAATGCCTAGCACCATTGTCATCAACACATGATGTTAAACTGTGTCCTTGACCCGTGCATCATACGCAAGGCACCCCGGCTCGGACATTCTTTATGGCGACACTTCTCAATGGGAGTGAAATATTCCTCACATGGAATGCGGTCCTTTTTTCTGAGGCGGATCCTATCCATGGGGAAGGGAAACCATATGGGTGTAATCCCCTAGCCTTTCATGCATGAGGTAGTACCCCTACTCCTCTTTTCATTTTTAGTAACAAATGCTAACAAGGGAATTGTGGGGAATGGTGATACTCCTCTCTTTCATGCCAAATCCCTCTCCTGCTGGGCTTTGTCACCATTGGGCCTCCATCCTGGAGTAAGTCCCAATATTCATATCCATGGGCTGAGAACCACCCGTAAGCCCTTGTTTCCTCTTTAGGATACCAAAAACGAGTAATCGCCATTCCACTTCCCACAGACGCACCATTCACGACGTGATCGTCAGGTCTCTACTGACTCTTGTTTCTCACACCAAGCATGACTCTTGTGAGTTTAGGGTAAGCATCGACCATGAAATCCTCTCTGGGCTAGAAATAGGGTAAGCCCCACACCCAACATGAACTATGAGGTCTTTTATCCTTGCCTAGGCAAGTTACGAAAGAGGCCTCAACGTGGTTCAAGTGCAACACCCATTGGTCCCAACTCCCTTCGCGTTGGTTCACCAACCCTTTGGGCTACCTTAGAGCGTAAGCCCCAAATTCCCCCAACCTGAACAATGAGGAATGTGATTCCCTGCCATAGGGATATGTAGGAAGCCTCCCGGAGGTTCAATCCCAACACCCCTCATGAACTACGTGGACATTGATCCTTCCCAAGTCAAGGTATGTTGGAAGCCTCTATGAGGATCAAGCCTACTTTCCATCTGTTCTGACCCCCTTCACATTGGTTCACTTCATCTCGCATAATGCTAAAATGCATTCAACCCTTTTTGAACTACAAGGTCTTTGATCCCTGCAAAGGAAAGGTACGTAAGAAACCTCCCTGAGGCTCAAGCGAAACACCATCCATTTGGACCCCAGGTATTTATTCACATCGATTCACCCTCGTCCTGCATGAAGTTAAACTGTATGCTCCAATCAGTGGTAATCCATTATTCCCCATCCAGCGGTAAGCCAATGTGTCCGCTATTTAATGGGAAGCCGTTGTAATACCCTTTGTTTGGACCCACATCTCTGGTCTGTCCTAGTGGTGTCAGACTATCTCGGGTTGCTAACCATGCATATTCCCCATATACAACACCAGGTTGTTGTCTTATGTGTACACCCAAATTCAAGCCCCTTGCCTGGCCTATTCCTATAGATTATGTGTGTCGGGAAGGACAAGCCTTAACCCAGTGGTTTTCACTTCCTTCAGGTCTAATTTCTGTGTTCATTCTCATGGGCCACCTCCTTAGGCATCCCATCACCCTCCCGATCTACACGAACTTTAATTCCCTCAAACGGGGATTCGTAGGAAGTCTCCTCCAGACTCAAGCCCAACATTACCATCATCATCATGGAGGTTCCATCCAATTCACCATTCACTTCATTCTATCACTCCTTCATCTATATTGATTGTCACCCTAGCCGCCCCATCCAAGTGAGGTCATGTCAACCCACATACATCAATGTATCCACCAGGGGTTACCCTCATCTGATCCACTCTAGTAAATGTTCTGATTAGTCTGATCCATCTCCGCCAGACATTAAACACGCAGGATACCCTGTTTTAGACATGGAAAGCTGTGGAAAAATGCATATACATGCCTATGGAATATGATTCCTCGCATTCGACATGGGCTGCCGCGTGATTCCACACCCTCAAGAAGGCCTATAATAATGGGAAGAAACCCAGACGTGCTGGTGTTCTAGTGTCCTGACATGCATGTGATGTCCAACGCGACTACTCCCTCGACCGAAGGTTGCTACCCTAACCAGACCCTTTGAAATGTCCTGAAAGAATCAATGTAATTAACTACTGTCTATGATGATATGGCCGGGGAAAATTTTCACAAACAACATCTTTAATCTATAAGGGAGACCCAGACAATGAGACCAATTCTGAGGAGGAATCCCTAGAAGTAAGAACTGACATCCCATAATATTGTTTCAATCAAGCCAAAAACGTCCCTGAACAAGTAATGAATGATGCCCGCCTTTGGAAAGTAAGAATTTAGGGTCGCAAAGAGCCCCCCCCCCAAACGAGACGGACATGCGTGCCCCGACGAAAGAATAGAAAAGAATTATATAATTATTTTTAAGTTATAATGGTCCAAAACATATTAACATCGAGGATAAAATGGATATTTTTTTAAATATAATCATCAAATAAGAATTGGATAAGATTTGGATATTGTTTTAATCTTCATAATCTTATTTATTTAAACAATTCATTAATGAGGTAAACACCGCATCATTACTGTGTCATAATTAATTTCATTTAGTTGATGTCTAAAAATTATAAACAAAATACCATAATTTAATAAATCTTCTTATCTTTTAGCTGAATATTTATAGTCTATGTGATAACTTAAATAACCCCATGTACAAATTGATTTAATGAAATATATATGTTTATATCATTTTTGTCATTAATTGAAATTAATTAATATAAAGTGACATTATAACTTTTATTTGGCTCAACGGGATCCCACAATCCACCCAAGGATTCCCATGGTCAGAAATGTATCAACCAATAAGATTATGACACATGATAAGGTAATTTAATATTATTATAACATTACTTTTACCTTGAATTACTGTAATTTTTTTAACCGCGGTAAATAAATGTCAAAAGTTGCAATTCACCAAAATTATTTTTCATCATATTTGACAAAATTTTAATTACTAATAACAACCATGTATGTCATATTTTCAAAATTCAATTCCTAGAAGTGGTAAAATTTTATTTAAATGATGAAGTAAGTTTTGTAACTACTACTTAGTGTTTTCACTACTCATAAAAAATTGATGTTTTTCAAAAAACACCAAAAATCTTGCCTAAGCTATATTTGATATTCCGAATTCAAATTTTTTAACTATTTTACCAAATTCTAAAGATAGAAATTGGATTAATTAATTTAAAATTAAATCATGTTGTCAAAATAAAAGGCATGTTTTTAAGTAATAATAACTTTCAAAAGATTGACACTAGTTTTAGTACAATTTCAATGTGAAAATACTTCATATGACAATCATTGGATTAAAATGTATAAATATAATATAATTACGCTATAAAACTAATTAAAAAGATAAAAAATTAATACAAATAAATTACATTAAAAGGAAATTTTGAATTAAAATACAGTATTTTTTAATATTAATTAAATATTAATTTTATCAGAAAAATACCAATATTTTACCAAAGAATATTTTGATGTCCCAATTATATAGAATAATTTTATTTTGTAAAATAGAACATATAATAGTAACCAAAACAATATTTAAAGAGGGTTCTCCATCAAAATGTGGTAAATCGACCTTTTAATTAATATTAGAGTATTTATGTTCAAAATCAAATTATTTATTATTATAAGCCCCTAATAATTATTAGATCTGTGTAAATAAATTTAACAAATTTGTATATTTATATTGTATTTAGTTTCATTTATTCCCACCAATTCAATGGCTAGGTATTAATTACTATTTAAAATAATATTATATTATTATTTTTTTAGTATGACTTAGTATTGTGTTCAGCATTCTACTTTGGAGAAACCAATTGTTGTGTGTTAAGTATGCCATAAAACTTAGAATCCCCTTTTATGTAAAATAAATATTTAATTCAAAAAATTTAGAAAATATAAAAATATCTTATTATTTATTTACCTGAGTTGTTACATCATTCCCCCCTTTTAGAAATTGCGTCCTAATAATTTTTATTCATTTATCAAATAAGTGGTGGTATTTATCCCTCATAGAATTTTAGAATTTTCACATTTCCTCGACAACCATATAGTTTTTCTAAAAATCTTTTACCTAATTAATTTCCTTATTCTACAACACTTTCTCTCTTCGGTCAAAAATCTGGACCGGTTATTCCGCATAAGAGAGATTCTCTTTTAACTGAAATATATTTGATCTCAAAACATGAGATAGATCTAGCATATACTTTATCAACATTGAAACATGAAAAACATTGTGTATATAGGATAAACATGGATGTAAATCCACTCTATAGGCAACTGATCTAACATTCTCCAAGATTTGATAAGGTCCAATAAAAATCAGACTCAAATTTACTTTCTTACCAAAATGCATCAAACTTTTCCATGGAGAAACATTGAGAGAGACATGATCACCTACCTTAAAAGAAATATTCTTCCTCCAGTTATCAGGATAACTTTTCTTCCTTATATGAGTTGTTCTCATGTGCTTCTGAATCAACTGAACCTTTTATGCCACCGATTCTACCAATTATGGTCTCGTCAGCTTTTTTTCACCTACTTCATCCCAAAAAACTGGAGTTTGACACTGCTTCCCATATAATTCCCCAAATGGATCCATATGTATACTAGAATAAAAACAATTAATATAAGAAAATTGAACCAAAGAAATATGTTGGTCCCAAATTCTCTAGCAATCCAGTGAACAAGAACATATCATCTCCTCTAAGGTCTGAATTGTTCTTTCTGATTGCTCATGTGATTGAGAATGAAAAGCTCTACGAAAATTTAATCCAGTACCCAATGACTTCTGAAAGCCTTTCCAAAAGTTAGAATTATACCATCAATTATGATTAGATACATTGGATGGAGGGAACTCCATGGAACCTAAATATCTCTTTAATATATAACTGAGAAAGTTGATCTAGAGAGAAAGTATCTTGAATAGGAAGGAATTGATAAAATTTAGTCAATCGATCAGCAATAACCCAGATTGCATTATTTCCTCGAGATGTCTTTGGTAATCCCACAAGGAACTCCATAGATATATTTTCCCATTTCGACTCCAGTACCAGTAATGACGGAATTATACCATTTGGTAACTGCCACTCTGTTTTATCCTATTGACAAGTCAAACAATTCATAGTAAAATCAACAATATCTATTTTCATTACATCCAACCAGTAATACACCATATGATATATGTACATATTATTTCTGTTAGGATGAACTCAAAATGGAGAACTATTATCTTCACCTAAAAACTATATCTTATACATTGAATCCCATGGCACACATAATATTTTCTCAAACCTCAAAACACAATCATTATCAATGTTAAATTCAGGCAACATAGCCTTCTAAACCAACTCTACCTTTTTCAATAACACACTTTCTTCTTTCTACGCTTTCTTAATTCTATCTGATATAGATGATTTCACTGACACCTAAAACAAAACAATGGAATTTCTTACACCAACAACTTTTACCTCAATGTTCATCAAATAAAAATCAAATGGATATCATTCCAAACATAGCATGGTTTATGTAGCATTACTTTTTTGAATCAAAGAATCATCCACATTATTTGCTTTTCTCTGGTGATAATAAGTCATGCAATCATAATCCTTGATTAATTCAAGCCGTCTCCTATGTCTCCTATTTAATTTTTTCTAAGTGAATATATACTTTAATATTTTGTGGTCAGTATATATTTCACATTTTAACCTATACAAATGATTCCTCCAGATTTTTAAATACAAATCAATAGCAGCTAATTCCAAATCATGTGTAGGGTAATATAACTCATGAGGTTTCAACTGACGTAGATCATAATCAATTACCTGATCATTTTTTATAATGACATAATCATGTTCTTTCAACGAAGCATCACTCTAGGCAAGAAACTCACCATTTCAGGAAGGTAATTCCAATGCATGAGAATTCACATTTCTTTATTTCAATTTCTAAAAACAATCATCACATTTTTTTGTCCAAATGCACATAACACCTTTTTGAGTTGACATAGAAAGGGGGATAGATAGCCAGGCACAATATTCATCAATCCTCGGGTAATAACCAACCAAACCCTGAAAACTATGAATCTCTGTTATATATATGTGTGTTTTGGCCATTATTCAACAACTTTTTTATCATGATCAACATTTATGCTATTATTGGAAACAATGTGAACAAATAATGAAATTTTTTGTAACCAAAACTCACACTTGGTGAATTTCCCAAACATTTTCTTTTATTTTAATGTTGGCAAGACAACCCTTAAATTAATTTCAGGTTCCTCTTTACTTTTGAAATATACCAAAATATCATCAATAAACACAGCCATAATTTATCACCTGAGTCAACTGATCCATCACTACATAAAACTATTAAATTCTAATTCTGACTATCTCAGGATGCTTATTTTTAAGGTCATTTCCCTCTATATGCCTTCCTAGAATTGTTGACATGTTTTCTCTATGAAAAAAATTATTGAACACATATGTATCTTATATAAAAAAACATGTTAAATTATAAATGCTATATAATGTAAATCTTATCAGAAATTATATTTAACAATATCCTAACTCCTAAATTTGTCTAAACAAAACACTGTTACAAACATTACGGACCAGACCTTAAAACATTACATAATCTAGAAATAAGTGTATAATTCACATTGAGGGTGTTTTCCGGTTTAGTGTTTTTGAAAATTAGGCTATAACTATTAAATTACATCTAAAAAGTTACAGAGTATACACGTCAACTCAGTTTCCATTTTTTCATAAAATAAAAACTCTTGAAAGAAAGCCATGTCTATTTTCACGTTTTAGACATCCTGAATTTTTTTTTGATCCCATCCTCGACCATATTCATCATTATGTCCTATGAAAATCATTTCAAAACATGGGATGAGAATAAAAAGATTTGTAAGGGTTATATAATGAATAAATAAAGTATTATTACATAAAAACATAATCATTTTAACATACCTCATGAAATCATATGATTTGTGAATAATACAAAGTAATTAAAAATCATAAAGGTAGCTTGTGGAGTCCATAAAATACATACATTGTAGCATTCACAAACACATAGGGACATACATTTGGAATACCCAGCATAGTATATTCATTAAATCTCTTTGGAGTAACATTCATGTTTTCCTCCATTGCGTTACCCAATGCATTGGAGATCTGTCTCGGGCTCACCCGACCTAGATTTACCACAGAACATGCCATATGCGTAAACAATTCCCAAAACCAAAACATAATCATTACACATAAAACTAACAAAAAGGAAATATAACATTTGAAATTTTACACCACAATATATAATTTAAATATATGGAAATAACCAAATCATTATCAAAACCATTTTCAATACCAAAATACGTAACAGAGTATAGTATATTTATTTTCATTTTAAAAACATTATGGCTTGTTTAGGAAGCCATAAATCAAATAATACTCACAGTGGCAGAAAAGGTCATTGTCCCTGCTTAAGTTTAAAGAAAAATTCTTTTTTATCATTCAGTACAATTCTTCGGAGAGAATGATTCCCATTTAATGAAATAGAAATTCAATGGAATTTATACACCGTATAAAATAAATTCGTGTATAAAACAAAATAATCCTCGATGAAAGAATATTAACACGAAGTCCCTTACCAAGACAATTTTGTAAATAAACGAGATCAATTATGTCTATTAACTATAATCACACATAAAGAATGAATAAATAAATGATAATATAAAAAAATATTTTCTCACATAATCAAAGAACGAAATAAATAATAAAGATAAGATTAACCCCATGAATGGGAATTAGGTTAAGAAGTTCCCTTACCTCGTGTCGGACTAGAACCAAATGTTCATTAATCTCATGAATAATAAATTAAATTTATTTTATAATTTCTTAAGAAAATATTTCATTTTTATTATTCCTTTTGTATCACTTATTTCCATTTATAAACACTATGTAATCATTTTAGTTAATAATGGTCATTTTGTCGATATTGAGCACTTAAGTCGAAAATGAACTTCTTATAATTACTACTTGTCCATGTTGTCAAAATTATATTATCTCTATAATTATATTCAATATTTAAATATCATATATAATATATATATCCATTATATATATATAAATTTATAATAGTACAAAACATTTGGAGGTAAGAAAGGAAATTCACCATTCATGCACACGGTAAGTCATATGTACGCATAAACGCTACTTTCATTTATATTTCGCATTTTAAATGGAATGAAAATGTAATGATAAATAGGTAAATTAAAATCCATTATAATTACATATATAATTTCATTAATGCAATCCTTTATATGTTCCACGAATTTCATGAACGAGTCATATCACTTTGAGGGGGCGTTAGTCTGAACTTCTTCAAAACAAAATATCATGATTACCCATTTGGGAAACCATAAAGGTATGATATAAATGAAAAATATAATAGAATATAAAAAATATAAATATAATATATGTCACATATAAATATAGTCCCATCTTAATTCATACCATAAGAGGTGGTAGGGGAATATTGAACAGTCATCGTTTTGTGAGGCAGTAGTTCGTTGTCCACAGAAACAGTATGTTCTGTACCTATTAGATGGAGGAGTATGTAAGTGTAGTTCGAATAATTATCATAACAAAAACATATTATATTGAAGTTACTGGTGTTGTTATAAATTAAAGGAATAAAAATATTTTAGGGGGTTAGGGAAGTTAAATAAAAGAGAAAACATAAATGAATACATTACCGTTAAATCGAGTGACTCCCTTTGGATTGAACCAAAAGGTTTACTTTAATTGCTATATACCTAGGGTTATGCTTATGGAAAGAAATTTTATGGATCTTGAGAGCTTATTTCCACATATTTTGGGAGAGCCAAGGGGATTGGGAGGTGTGAGTAATGGGTTAGAGGTGGGGGATTTTTATAAGGGGGAGGAGGAGCTCTTTAAGAATGTTTGAAAATATAATTTTATTATATGATGATTTTCAGTTTCTAAAGGTCCAAAACATATTAACTTCAAATATATGATGATACTTGTTTGAAATAAAATCATAAAATAATAATTGGATGGGTTTTTTATACTGTTTTAATTATTAAAATCTTATTTATTTAAATCAATCATTAATGAGGAAAACATTGCATCATTATTATGTCATAAATAGTATTATTTATACCATGCCTAAATATTATAAAAAAATACCATGATGTATGATATATTTTTATGTTTCAAATGAATATTTATAGTTGAAGAGATAACTTATATAACTCGGTGAACAAATTTATTTACAAAAAGATATATGTTTATTTTATTTTTGTTATTATGTTAAATTAATTTATATGAACTTTCATTATCACTCTTTTTTGGCTCTATGGGGTCCCAAAATCGACCCAAGGATGAACATGGTCAGAAATGTATCTAAAAATATGATTAGTAAAATGTTATTGTAATTTTATATTATTATAATATTATTTTTACCTTGAATTACCCTTTTTACCTTTAATCACTGTAAATAAAAGACAGAAGTTACTATTCAATAAA
This sequence comes from Viscum album, assembly GCA_963277665.1. Taxonomy (NCBI): domain Eukaryota; kingdom Viridiplantae; phylum Streptophyta; class Magnoliopsida; order Santalales; family Viscaceae; genus Viscum; species Viscum album. The sequence goes on from OY728149.1 coordinate 112,474,134, forward strand.
TTTTTTTCATTTTATTGAAAAAAATATTACTTACTAATAAAAACCATGTGTTTAATGTTTTCTATATTCAATTCACATAAGAGATAAAATTTCATTTAAATGAAGAAGTTGGTTTTTTACTACTACTCAGTGTGTTCATTATTCGTCAAAAATTGATGTTTTTCAGAAAAATACAAAAATTCAGCCTAATCTATATTTTATATTACAAATTAAAAAATGATGTCTATTATAAAAAATTCAAAATATAGAATATGGATTAATTAATTTAAAATTAATTCTCGATGTCAATACAAAAAATTGTGTTTTTAAGAAATAATAACTATAAAATATTGACACATATTTATGTCAAATTTCAAAGTGAAATTACTTCTGATGACCAAAATTGGATTAAATAGTGAAAATATAATCTAATTAAACATTAAAACCAATTAAAAATATTATTTAACCATATAAATACATTACATTAAAAGACATTTTTGAATTAAAATACAGTATTTTTCACTATTCATTAAAAATGATTTGTATCAGAAAAATACCAAATATTTTACCAAAGTAAATTTTGATGTCCCAATTCTAAAAAAAATATTTTTTCAAATATATCATATAAAAGTGACCAAAACTATATTTATATAGGGTTTGAAATCAAAAGGTCGTAAATCGACTTTTTAATGAATACAAGAGTATTTATTCTTAAAATTGGATTCTTTTTTATTTTAAGCCCCTAAAATATATTTGATAAATGTAAAATAATTTAACAAACATGTATATTCACATTGTAGTTTGTTCTGTATATTTTTTCCAACACAACACCTAGTCATTAACTATATTTTAAAATAATATAATAATAATATTATTTTTAGTATGACACAGCATTGTGTGCATCATTAGACTTTGGAGAAACCAATTTTTCGATGTTTGGTACACAATCAAACATAGCATCTCCCTTTATGTAAAATTAATATTTAATTCAAAATATTTAATAAATATGAAAATGACATATTCTTTATTAACCTAGGATTTTATATAACATGATAACATAAAAGGAATGAATCAAAAATAATCATATGAAGGAATAATAAATATAACATATAACCATAAGATCATGAAAACATAGTAATGTGGTAGAAATATATAATATTACATGATTATGAGACGAATATAATTTCTAAGAAGATATCACATGGAGGAAGAGTCACATTATATATTTGATTTAATCCCTAACTTAATACATAATTTAAAATGAGACTAAAACATTTGTCAAAACATTGGAGTGATATTTTGTAAATCTCATCTCAATATGTAAATGAATATGTGTGAAAAATAAATAAATAAAATATAGGTAATAAATATTGGGGTTACACAAGGAACATATTTTTTTAATAATCCTGTCACAAGACATAACCAAAGGGCTTATCAAAATTGTATGCATGTAAGAATGGATTATGTTATTCAGGGATATTAATAAATTCAAAAAATAATAAAAGTTCTGATAAATTATACCAATTCTATGTGATAACATAAAAATAGTTTTTAGGTATCCTTTTAAATGTGCCACTTCAGATATATTTTAGGTAAAAATGGGACATTAATGTGGATAAAAATAATTTGTTCCAAATAACCAAAAATAATCAAAAAATGAATTTTTAAGAAACAATTAGTGATTATATAAAATATTGTATTCATATAGAAATTTATGGAGTGTATTTGAAAATGGATTAGATACATAGATTTTCCTTGTGATCGGGATTGTTTATTGAGAGAATTTGTGAAATAAACACTGAATACCATTTATTTCCCAATAAAATAAAGATGAATTTTAAATGATCTATATGTTTGGATATATATGAAGAATACAATAAAACATTTATGAATATTAGAGTGATATAAAGAGGTATTCAATATAAATCATAACCCCCATGGAATTGGGAATATGGGAAATATCCATTACTATATTTCCAGAAATGAACCAACACATGAACACAATTTCCAAAATAAAAAAATTAGATTAATTAATTACTTAATTGAGAACCTATTAAATATATTATCGATTTATTATAATTTTATTAATATCTTTTATTCCCATTTCAATTATATTTAATGTTCACTTTTTTTCCACGAGTGTACAATTCATGGTTCCAAAGTCATCCCACTTGGGGTTATTTATTGATGTTTTTTTCAAATGGGACTAAAACTCCATAAGTTCAACGAAATATTATTCATGAGAATATATAAAATTAAATATTTTTAAATAACCATATATTTTCCATAAAGTTTGTGGTACATTTATTAAAAAAATTAACGTTACTTGTTTATTAAATTTTGGTGGTTTTACCAAATGTCACAATTTATTTTCATTTTATTTAATATTTAGTATATATGTTAATTATTGAAAAAAATATGTTATAATCTTATTATAATCATATTAATTAACCATAATAGTAGTTATTTAATATCCTTGATGGTAGATATGGTAAATGAAAAATTATTATCAATGAATGTGGTGAACCAACATAATATAGACAATGGTTTCGATTATCTAATTAGAAGGATAAAATATAAGGATAGATGGTAGATATTTAACTAGTAATATAAAATTAAAGTATATATACGATAATATAGATATGATTCCCATTTATCTGAGAATTTATCAAAGAATTTTAGATAAGAAAATAATTTAAAAGTGGTTTTTAATGTTGTTACATTTTGAATATCACCTCCTTGAATGACCACATAAGGAAAACAGAAGTAGTATTTCGGTGGGAAAAAAAGAACTTTAACACGGGGAAGTGCAGAGGATAGGTTTTTGTAGTTATTTGAAATTATTCATGAATTATGTTGTGTAAGGATAGGGTGTGTTGAAGGTTGTACTTATAGGGGGATGAGAGGGGTTTTTAAATATTATATCATTTGTTTATTATTTTTGATCAAGGATATCAATGAAATTCATTCATTTGAATATATAAAATAACGGTACATATTAGTTTTAGATAATCATTTCTTACATCATACATGACTTAGAAATTCAATATTTTGTCTCATAATATTATATACTATAAAAAACTATATTTCACTATTCACAAAAATTAAAATATTTTAGATAAATACAGAGATAACACCTCGACCATTTACGAATTTGTAGATATCATAATTAGAATATATTTTATAAAAAATTCACAATATTTTAAATATAATTTATTTATAAAATCTTTATTTATTATTTGATGTGATGATTTTAATATTATATTCATTTTTTTTGACAATTTGAAAATTTAATTTTGTGTCATTAAATTTTGTTATAAATATATTAAGAATTATTATTAACATAAATTTTATTTAATATAGATAAAAATTATTTTAAATCATTATATTTATTATAAAAAATAATTACAACATAAATGTTTTTTTAATATATACACATAATTTATCATTTTAAAAAAATTCTTTTTCTTGTACGATGGTTTGAATATATGATTTTTTCCATTTTATTATGTACCTAAATATTATTTTATACTTTCATTGGTTATATTACAATTATAATAATCTGATTACTATTAATATTTATTATAATAAAAACACTATTTTCATTTTTCTATTTGAATGGTCATATTATTATTCCAACAGTGATATTTATAATAATCATATGGGTTACCAACATCCTATAAATAATTGTTATTATATTCAACATACATTCTCATCTAATTTATCCGAATTTTATATAAACTGTTATATTCAAAAATTCTATTGTATTGTTAATATATTCTGTTATTTATATATCATTTTTCATGAGTGTTGTAGTTCTAGAGTATTGGTCATATAATAATTTTCATATATTAATTATCTTATTTTAAATTTTTTATGCCAATGTAATATTTGTCATTCTATTTGGGTTAGTTTCTAACTAATGTATCATTCATAGTTAATGTGATTTGGTTCTGTGTTTCATTATGTAATTATTCTTATATACACTACATGAAATCATTATAAAAAATAAAAATTCAGTTGATAGATATATGGGGCATTACAATTATTATTTCATTTTAATTAATATGTATACATTTATTGACTAGTAAAAAGTTGTATTTTTCATAATTTTTTTTAATTTTATTCATATCTAATAATTTAGTATTTATATTTTAACTGTAATACTAAAATATTAATATTTTTTCTATTCGTTTATGGTCTGTGTTTCTTGTTGTATGTGCTAACCAAAAAATGGTCCATTGAAATATTAAAATATTATAATATCCCCTTAAAAATATTTCATCCTTCCATTTTCAACATGAGCTTTGTAATCAACGTATTGACATTTTAGAAATCATTTTTTATGTCACACGTAATAAAAGGGGTTAATAGAGAAACATTTTCAAAAGCGTGAATATAAAATACATTTTACATCCCAAATAACAAATATATGTGTTTCTAAATTAGAGAATTTTAGTGGGATTTTAAATTATTTATATAGAGGGAAATGTAGTTTATAAATTACAAAGTCGAGTGCATGAGAACATTGATCATAAGATGGTGAATAATAATGAGATCATCAATGAAAAAAAAACCATAAATCAGAGATCTATAAAAAGCATCATCAACTCATAATAAATGAATGAAATATGATTAATTGATTGATCATGTTCCTTTTTAATGTGTCTAGGAATTCTTTGTTCCATCTAGACTAAGAAAAAACTGAAATATATTAATTTTAATAATAAAATGTTATTTTTTATTCAATTTTCAACACTTTCTCTTATTCTTTTACAAAAAATGATGTTTAAAAATTACTTTTTTATACCCGAATTAGTAAAAACATGTTATAATTAATATTGAAATTATTAAAATGATATAATGTTATTATTCATATATTTACAAGTTGGTCAAAATGAAAATAGCTCACTCAATATAAAATAGTCCCAAAGTGGATAGACCTTCAAATAAATAAACACTACTTTTTTCTCTGTACATTAAACAACAACACCCAAAGATAATATTAGATCATTTTATAAATAAATAACCATTATATTATTCAAAATATTCATAAAATAGTTCCAAACCAAAGAAAAGAGAAATATTTCATCAATTATTCTTTGGAAATTAATTTAAAATGTATCTACAAACAATACTAATCACCCTTTGTGTCATACAAAAATATGCATATGACAATATCATAAAATAAACATAATATTCTATTCATTCTATAAATATCATAAATTAACATAAATCAAAATAAAAATCACATATTATATCAAAATATAATTTAAACATTAGTCCAAAAATAAATTCATATCTTACAGAAAAAATTACATTTATGTTGTGAAATTCATTCGATAAAACATTAATTACATGATCAAAAATTCAAATTTCAATAACATGAGTATCTATATGATAAAATATAATTTCCCAAACATTTGATAACCCATAATTAAATCAATATCAATGATATTATAAACATTAATGGTTATCCTTACCTTTAACCTTATGTTCCAAAAATATAAAATCATTCTTCCTAAAATAAAACATCATATTAAACCTAAGGATTACATATACCATAATCAAATATATTGCCTACAAAAATATCTTTAATAACTTTAAAATACCCCCCAATTAAAATGAAAATAGGGGTTTCAATTAAATTAAACTTATGATCATATTTGAACATTTAATCCCATGTTGATATTCATGATTTCAATGATAACCACATAAGAAAATATAATTTTCCCCAAAAAATTTTATACCCTTCTCTGATACAATCTATAGTATCCCTAAACCATACTCTTGAATTTGATTCTAAAAATATTTATTAACATTTAATTATTGACACTAATAAATTTGACCTATATTCATCTATCCAAATCTTAAGAAATTAAATTGAAATATTTAATAATTTATAGACCCAAAGAATATGATTGGTTTTTAGATAATTAGGATACACAATTTCAAACTGAAAATTAACCCAATTTAAATATTTTTTTTAAAATACATGTTATTTATAAAGATATAGAGACACTGTCTATGGTAACTTCTATATTTTGGTCTCTATCTTTATATTTCAGTTCTACTCATTAATATAAAATGTGAAAAATTGTATGCATTAGATGAGTATAAATATCTCTGTAAGGAACATAACATTAAGAAATATTTTTATCAAATGAGAAACATGAAAACATAAAAAAAAATTACGGTTATCACAATATTATTTAATAATAGGAAATATATCATATCACCATTAAAATCAAATACTTTTTTTATCAAAATATTTAATTTTACACCACTATCCAAAAAATAATAACCTTTTTAGGGGAATTTTAATATTATTTTTCTAACAAGTATAAAAAATAATTAGAACCCAATTGAATACATAGGAGTAACCACCCCAACTAACTCTCTATTATAGCCTCTTAAGAAAACTAATGCATATGAGAGCTCTAACAGGCTCAATCAATCTTTTAATATATTTTGGTCTCACACATTTATATAAGTTGTATGTGGACCACCTATTTATATAATCTTTATCAATCATACTCATTTTTATATGGTGTATCATTCTAACACATCGTAATATATAATTATATTGTTCTATATAATGATGAAAATAATTTATACTTGAATATTATCTTTATAAAATCCTCTTGTAAATCATTTAAACCCCAAAGCATTAAACTTTTGTATATAGAAATGCCCTTAACTTTCAAAACCCCATTTTCGAATATACATTCACAATAAAAAGTGATGAATCATTTTTATTTAAATAAAAAACAAAATATTTTAATAATCTTAAAATATAACGTAACTATTATATTGGTGGGAAATTCCATTCACGATATATATGTTATAATACACCATTCCATTTTCCTATTTCAATCAAATTCAAAATATTCTATATTATATATTTAAAATTATTACTTTTTAAATACTTTAATAAATGTAAAAAATTCATAAAAGTTCCATTATAATTCATTTTTTCCTTTGAATACATCCCTAAAATAAATTTAATATTTTTAAAATTGATGAAAAATAATGGAAAAATAAATATTTAATATAATTAAAATAATTATTTTATTGTAATGTGCCACTCACATAGACTATATATCATCACGTAAATTATTTATATTAAAAATTAATATATTCATGGTATTTATTAACATGATTCTGGATTTTTTTAATGTTTACTATTCTTTTTATTTTATTTGTTATCTTATTATATTTAATTACTAAATCAACTAAGTTTGTATTTTACATTTTGATGATACTCAACTCATATGTACATAATGTATTTGGTATGACGACCATGGTCCTGGAGTTAATTATTTCATTTTCTCTACAATAATTATAATGAAATAATTTTCATTATTTTAAATTAAATTATATATTCAAATACAACCTAGAATGATAGTTTTGAAAACTGAACTAAATTTCAATCAATGATGTAGTAAGTAGTATGTACACATGAGTAAGATTTCTATTTTTCAATGAATATAATGGAAATAAGGTAAGTGTTTTTATCATTATGTGATAACTATTATATAATAAATATAATATACATACATTAAATATCCTTATATATATTATCCATGTGATTTGTTTTTGAGAAACATATCACATCACCTGGTTGATGTGTCAATCAATGCGTACACAAAAACAATGATAATTTTTTTAAAGGATGTAAAGGTAAGAAAAAATATGATATGCAATCATGAAATAATTATAATAATCTAAAAAATTTAATTATATATATATATATATTTAAACCATCATTATGACCAATTGTAAGAGGTGGTTATAGAAAAGAAATTACATTAGTTCGCGAGGTGGTAATCCACCATACATATGAATGATGATTAATTAACTATTTGATTCATGAATAAATAGATATATGATATTAAATTAATATATTAATATCTCACAACACATAAGATAATAAAAACATTGTTTAATTATATTTGACCTGTATTCTATAGAGGTCTAATAACAAATTATGAAAAAACATTTGGTCTAAATCTATACATATTCTTCTGTCAACCTCTATTCATTGAAACATTAATCTCATGATTGTATATATAATCCTTGAACTAAGATAATTAAAATATTTATATTGATGTTAGTATTATATATGGGTAGGGATAATTTTAGCTTCATTGATAAAATGGTCAAGTAAGAGAACATAAGACGTTCCCTTCTATATGTTAGGGGAGCATAACATTTTGAATTACATGAATTAATAAATTGAAAGAAATTATTTTTCACGCTCAATATGATTCAAATTGATACTATAAAAGTATAGGGGGTTAATGATTTTATATCCTCCCATAAAATATAATTTTTATGTGTTTATATTATTCATTAACTCATATTTCCTTATATAAATCCCTATAGACACTTTTGAAAATTATAGTGATATCTAATGTTTTCAACATTTTTGGGTAATAAAAGTTAATATAAATGAAAAAATGACCAAAAAATAGAACATTGAGGATATATTAAACAATATAATATTTACTTTGTTTCCTATATTATTCATATTAATTTAAAATCATATAATAAAATATTACTTATTATAAAATTTCCTAAATTTCATTTATTGGAAATATAAGAAATATTATAATATAATATGTTTTTTAATCAAGAAAAATTGTTCTGAAATGCGTTGGATTGGATGATTAATATAATATGTCCATAATTTAAAAAATAAATAATATTTATATATGTGTTGATATTATTTTAAGCATTATATTTTGGTTTAAACCCTTGTTTAACCAGTTTTAACCATAATTGTGGTAATAACTTTTTCCTTATTAAAGGGTTATAATTATAATTATTATACCAAAGTTGGAAAATAAAAGCACAATAGATGATATTTTCTAAAATATGTCACCGTAATTGTCCTATTTGGTTATTATTATGATTTCCTAAAAACTATTAAAAATTTATTCAATATTAAATATCATTAATAACATTTTTGACACTATTCATTTTATTTAGCATTAAAAAAATGAAATCCATTGAGTTTGAATCTAAACATGCACCAAATCCCAAATATACCATATTTATCTATAACATTCATAGTAATATATAAATCAATATTAAAAATCACTTTTAGAGTTTTTAAAATAATTTAACTGATTTTTTTATTCCTATCGCAAGAACTAGGTTGACATTGTATAAGAATTTATGGCACTATTTTATCACTAAAAATTAAACTAAAATATCATGACACAAAAATATGTTATATTTTAAATAAAATTTTTTGAAAAATTATAGTCGGTAATATTGTTTTTACAATATTTTATATATAATAAAAATTTAATATTGACATTTTTAAATTTAAATTTTCATAAAATAATTTATAAGAAAATTTTAATGAATAAAGCCACACAAATGAATTTAATTATATTATCTCAAGAGTATAGACAAATCCCAATAGTCTAATTGATTATAATAATGTTTTATGGTTATTTTTTATCCTTATCATATTATATTCAACATTAATTTCCTAATTTACCCTCATCCAGGTGATAAATATTTACTAAAATTAATATTCATAATGATTAAAATCTAAAAGGGACATATAAAAACAATTCAGACACCCAAACTAAAAATATAGAATCAATTTTTCATGATTAAAATTCATTATTTTTATGAAATAATGATATGGCCTAGATCTATGTAGTCCTACCCATTACATGTTTTTATATACCATGGTTGTTGAAGGATGAATTGATTGAATCAACAGTGGTTTTCCTACCAAGAGATTGAATATTTAAAGTACATGGTAAGTGTTTCATGTCGTGTATTATGATATCACTACGGGAGGATGGATGGTGAACTACTCACTCTTTCCCTACTCTCTTCTCTTGGTAGTTACTTGTGAAATAATTCGTGGTGGTTAGTCGTCCTATAAATGTTTATATAGGGATGTAATTTCTTGTCATTAGTTCACAATTTTTTTTTCTACATATAGTATCCAAAGGATTATTATTGTTATAAAAAATATTGTTTTTAATTTATTTAGGTACTTACTTGGTGTGTGGGTTATAGTAGATTCAGATATAATACCTAACATATGAAACACATTATAAGGTGTTGTGGTTGATCCCAAAAACTACATGGTTACAATATATGGTGAAGTGATATGGGATAAAGGGATGTTGTTATGCACAAAGTGCATGTTGTGATTCCATGATTAGGTTTCTTCAGGATGTATTATTCTGTATAAAGCTATCATGGGATGTGTGACACTAGGGAAGAGCAGCAAACCATTGGGGAAGCAGGAGTAGTGTGCCGTTAATGTTTCTTTATTATACAATTTTCTACCCTGTATGTGATATATTGTGTGATTTATCTATAGTGAATCTAGGAACATAGTATACATTCCTAGGTGATGAGTTAGTTTCACTACTATTTACTATACTTTAGTATTATTTATTTTCCTTTTGCATGAGAACAACAATCAACGGTACTACTAAGAATACTATTATAATCACCCTATGTATATCTAAACTATTTTTTTCGTTAGACGTAGTGGGTAGGATATTATGGTGAATAATACATAATTGTGGGTTTTCCAGGGTTGTTTAGGCTTTGTGGTCACTCTCAACATTACCATTTTGGTAGTTGTAGTTGACCTATTATTTTTTATAGTATTATATGTAATGTTTTGTTCAGACAAGTTATTTATTTATATATATGTTTTAGAAGGTGTTTATTAGTGTATATGTCTTATATATCCCTTACTTGCGTTTTATTAGAGGGAAATCCTTCTCATATGTATTCTTATTATAACCTATGTGATAGTCACTAACCCATATCCTACTAGAGGAGGGACTCGAGATGTCAACATCTCTATTATCTCAGTGATTTCCCACGAGGGGTGCACTATTTGGGGGGAGGGGGTCCTTACAATGTTGTATTGAAGGTTAATGATTGAGGGATAAGATGAAGTGTGGATTTAATGACCCAAACTATTATCAATGCAATTTACCCCTTCTTGAAGTAATTTTATATAGTATATACACAAAAAGTCAAAATAAGAAAAACAATTTCACATCATGAATAAATGAACTACTAAATTATATGTGACCATTAAACATAAATTTTCCACTTCTATGGTTTGAATTTAAAAAATCCGACATACACTTTTGCGATCAGAAATATTTTTGGAGTATTATCAGATAAAAATAATTTTTAATGAATAATAACATACGCTTATAAATAGTAATTTTACCCTTATTGTTATTAATATTAGTCTTATGAATACTAAATATTCAGTTGAAATAGAAACATACCAATTAATGTATAAATAAAATGCATCCATCCTATATGTGAAAATATAATATAATTATATTATAGTGTTGGTATTTTATTAAGTCATGAATATTTAATGATTAATTAAAAAATTTAAAAGAAAATTTATTTTCGTATAATTTAATCCAAAACATTTATTTTTGATGTATTATGATTATATTATAAATTTATGAGACCATAAATTATTTTTAAAAGTGTAAGAAAAACAGTTTTAATTTTATAATTTGTATTTTTACAAAAAATTGTGATTTTAATTAAAAATATAATTATTCATATTTAGTAAAATATTATCCTAAAATGGAGTTCATTATTAAATTATACAGGTCAAAAAATGGTTAATGTGAATGTTTCAGATTTATCTGAAATACATTAATTTTGTTGTGAATAGTGAAATTCGATAATTTACAAAATATGTTAAATAAATGAATTTCAGAATCATGCATGAGCCATGGACAATGTAAATGTAAATTGGTTTGACCTCATATTCCCTATTTATCTTACTTCTACCTGGAATCATCACTATGGCTTGTCCTCATGTAAATAAATAATGTAATGAATTAAATATTTCAAAAATCCCCTCTCCCCTACACTATAAATACCACCCCTCACAACCTAATTTCCTCACACCTCTTAACCATCAATAATTTTATAAATTATTCCAAAAACTCATTCCTATACTATTCCACATGTCTATGAGATCATGGTATCATCAAAAGACCAAACCTATGATCTTTAATGAGGATCTCAAGAGGGGGGATTCAAGAGGTAATTTTTTTCTCTCTCTCTCTCTCTCTTCATTCAATTTCCCTTCAAATTTCATTTCTTTTATTCTCTCATACTCTAATTATCTTATCAAAATTTCAGTATTACTCCGTTATGATTTATATAATGGTATTTTATCATGTTAATGTATTATTATGTATTAATCCTTTCTCTCCCTCACTCTTTTAGTTTTTAAAAATTAAATAACTACCCAGGATTTGTTAATTTACCATCATTCTAGGTGGTACACCTTAATTATACATCAACTACATAAATTTTGTTTATAAAACTATTAAATTGATGTAAAGTATTTTAATATTTATTTTTTATCCCCTTTTAGTTTCTATAAACAATTTTTTACATAATACTAAATGATAAAACAAATCATGTTCATTGTGATCCAAAAAACCGCCAAAAATAATCCTAAAAATATCATTGTTAAAATTTATCTAAAGATTCATTCACAAGGTATAGAACCAACATAATTATAAGATATGTTAAAATTATTTAATATCATTAATAACATGTCATATAAATTTTGGATCTTTATCCATGTTCTACACGAACTTCTATTCACGTGTACAAGTGAAACGTTCTTGAAAACATAGAAAAATAACACTCCCTAACAATGAATTTAAACTCTATAACTCATCCAAAGGCACATAAAATAACATAATGAAATCATAAAAAACCATATTCATGTATAAAAGGTTTCTGAATTGTTAATTAATGAATCTAATTTCATTATATACGAAATTAAAGTGAAGAAGGAATTCAGATACAAGGTAAGGGGAATTCTCAAACCCATCATTATTTCTTCAGGATTTCCCTATTTCACTCCATTTATAGTATGGTAATTATATAAAATAATTTATTCATAATATTCTTACCTTGTCTGGATCTGCATGTTTTTTACTAGATTTTATGTCATACACAACATTTTCTAAAACAAATCTTCTTTCAAAAACAAACCTTCTACTTCTCACTCAAGGTTGATAGTTCTTCTATCAATTATTTTATTCCCTTGTTATTTTAGAAACCAAATTATTATTAATTTTTTATTTATGAAATTAAAAATAAATTCATTACATGGGTTATTTATGACCATGATTTATATATGTTTTATGTGATACTCATGATAATGTTAACGTTATGTTGTGACAGGTGCCCCCAGAATTATATATTTTAATATTGATGTTCTGTTGTGATGGGTGTGGTTAGAATTATATAGCACTTCAATTCATTGGATAATGTGATTAATATCATGTGTAAAAGTTAAATATGAGTTAACATGAATATATTTTTGTACACAACTATGTGTGGTAGTCAACCACTACATCAAAATGTTTCATTTTTATGCATTTCAACTTTTCAAGAATTTTATTAATTCTTCCTATCATGTATTTGATATAATGCCTATGTTATGATGATAATTATTGTTATCACCCCATGATGTAGTGTCTCATGTTATTATCCCTTTATTGGGATTTTAAATCACCCCTTTTTGTTGTATTTCTTCAGGTTATTAGGTGTGCTATGTAGAACTCAAGGTATAATAAGAATCTTGAGAAGATTAAATTAAATAAATGTTTATGTATTATGTTGTAATATATATATGGTCCTAGTTTATCTAAGATAGTAAAAAATTGGATCCTCTAGGTGAAATTGTTTTTATCCTTAAAATTATGTATACGTAATTTTAGAAAGGAAAGGTCTTTATAGTGGAGTTTAGAATATGTGAGATTATATGCGTTGGTAGGGAAATTCTGTCTACTATGTTTAGTGACCAATGTAAACACGAGATACAAGATGAGACACAGGTAATTAGGCCCCACTGTGTATTGAGTCATGCTCTTTTTTGTTGAATGGACCTACTAAATAAATGGGTACTTGTTTCAAGATAATGACCAAGGAAATTATGATGTTAATTTTTTCATTTTAGTTGTTTTTCTAATGGAAATTCCTTTATATAGGTCAAAATAATAATAATAAAATAAAATTATTAATTAATAAATGTTAAACCTTCAATTTTCATTGTTTTAGACCTATAAAACTTTATTATTTTTATAGAATTTATCTATTTCAATTTCCACACTATGTTCATGATGATGATGTTCATCATGATGTTCTCACATATTTTTTTAATGTCGAGGTCAATGACAGCGACTCATGGAGGTGTAAAATCTAAGCATTTTTTGATTTTGTGTATACAAAATAATAAGGGATCTATTTTGGATTTAGTCATAGAATAATTCTTGGAGGGTATTTATATAGACTTATGTTCAATCATTCCTCAAAATAACCACATGGTTTTTTTGGTTGTGAAGATTCTACATGAAGAAGTTCGGTTATGGTGATTGTTATTCCTCAAGGATCATGAGGTGTCGACGGTCTCATGGGAGATTTTTCAATGGAATATCTGAGTAATGTTTCTTTCTTAGACTATTAAATATTTTATTCACTCAGATATTCTTACCCTTCATCATGGTAGTTTTAGTGTGTGATAGTTTTCGACCCATTTTAGGGCCCTTCTACGATATGCTACAAACCTGTTACTATACGAGGATGTTAGAGGGAGGAATTTCAAGGAGAATTTGTGTTTATATATACATTGAAATAGCACCCAATTAATGCTAAATACATATCATTAGGTACTATGGATATAAGAAGTTATTGGGAGAAGGCAGGGTAGAACCTGATCAACAGGTGCTGGGAGTCATCAAGATTTCTCATGAAGTAGATTTGTCCTTCAGGATTCCCATCATTCATTACAAATTTTCATCTAGTTAGTCATCGTGAGGACCCAAAACATATCTTCACTTTTCTCCAGATTATGTGGCCCATAACCATATTCCATAGGATCATACACATTTTTTTCTTATAGAGGAAAATGTTATCAGTAGTAATTGTGCTAGACATTTTGGAGAAATCATCCTGTGTTTGGATTTATACTTTAGATTCCTCAATTGAAGAAAGTTTATTCAAATTAGAAGAACTAGTGTACTCCTGTTTGGGATTGATAGTGGGGATTTGGGGTATGGATAGTATATCCCCAATATGATCCCCCTCCTCGTAGAGTAAACTGTGGGCTGGGAGTTGGTCATCAATATGGTTAGATAGGTCATTGAGCATGTTGTGGTCATCATCATGCTCCAGTGTTCCCATCATCGATAGAGATATACATCATTTGAGGTACCCTTATCTTTTTTTCTTCATAGTTTCATACTTTATTTGATTCAGGTGTGGACCACTCTTTTATATAACCTTCCCTTATCCTTGCATGTGGAAATTATTTTGATAGGATTGTGGTTCCTTTTTAGTTTACTACAGAAATTAGGAGTTAATTTGAATTGAACAATGTATGTAGAGATTATGAGCCTGTGATAAGTATGCACCGCTCATGGGGAAACATAATATGTTTAAAAATAAAATAACATTACATCTTCCTCTGCGTGGAGTTTTTTATTTGGTGAATTCTATCATGTATTTCGTAGAGAGGCCTTTTGTGTTTTATGATTTTGATGGAGAAACGGTATGGTTTTTTAGTATGATAGATCCTCGAATGGGTTAGAGGCAAGTTTCATCCTTGACATCTTTTATGGTTTAGTTCATGGTGATCTTGTGAGTATTTTAAAAGAGTGTCTTTATTGTATTTTGGAAGAGTACCCAGTGGTATTTAAATAATATAACACAATGTTAACCCCTCAATAAGAGAACATGATGGGATCGAGCTACAACTATCCATGCCTCATATGTTGATGTATCTATATAGGATGGTTCCTTCAGAGTTATTATAGCAAGGAATAAATATAAATGATCCAATATAGTGATTTTTTTTCATCTCACTATGTGACCATGGTGTGCACCAGTTTACTCCATAAAGAAGGTCGATGGAATATTTCAAATTTTTACTGATTCACAGAGCTTGAACCTGTTAAAAGTAATTAAAATTTATCCTCTTCATAAGACTCATGATTTACTAAATCATTTGATGGTAGAAAATATAAATTATTGATTTGTGGTTCTTATAATATAATATGCAGATAAAGGATGATGATATCCCAAATATAGACTTCTGTTCTCATTATTGTCTTAATTAGTATGTTGTGATGATGTTCCGCGTGAATAATGCTCTATCTATGTCCATGAGGTTGATAAAAATAGTGTTCAGAGATTTCATAAATAAGAATCTTGTAGATTACGTTGACAAAATTATAGATTTATCTACTTCTATGTAGGAGCATTATGAACATCTCCATTCCATTTTGGGATTTCTTTATAATGATAATATGTGGATCTATTAGGGATTGAGGTTTATGTTTCTCAGGCTTCCCCCAAGATAGTAGAAGAGGTGTGATGTTTCCTTGGTCTTGTAGTATATTACAAGAGGAAATATCTAATTTCTCTTAGTTTTAACTCCTCAAATTACAATTACCTAAACGAATCATTTTTTTTGTGGATTGACCACTGTTAGGAATCATTTGATTGCTTGAAAGAGAAGTTCTTATATGCTCTAGTACATTTTCCTTAAATTGACGGAGTTTAGATTGATGTTTTATATGTTTTTCTCATATTAACTAGGGATTTTTTCTGATATGGAAGATATTGGTTCCTTTTTTTGGGTATCAATAGTCACCTCCTCGTGAGCATATCTATTCCATCTATGATCATGAGTCGGTGGTAGTTTTTTTCTGTTGATCTTCTGGTGGAATTACCTCACCAGAGATCATTTTTTGATTTTTTTGTTACTAATAGAGGCTAATGTATTCCGTCTTTCATTATCACATGAAAATTTAATTATTGTTTTGGATTATGACATCAGGATTTCATATAACCCCTGAATTTTTAATTTTGTAGGTGATGTGTAGACCCGGAAGTCAAAAAGTGATGTTGTATTGAAATATGGAGATCACTAAAGAGTTATAGAAGAAATCTCATTGATGTTATAGAAATGGGAATGGTCATAGAAAGAATTCATATCTTCTAAATGATAGTTTATTCATCATTGGTGCATCCAGTGCATTATTACTAGTTGGGGGACTCTGATTTTGAGGTATATAGGGATAAAATTGTTTTGGTTATTCCACAAATGTTCTGTCAAACGATATATAACAACATGTGATGTTCCATGGAATAATTTTTATTCCATTAGTGATTCATGATATAGTTCTCCCCGATATCCATAGTTCTCCTTTGGTGGTAAATAATGAAATGAAAATTATATATTGAGTTTTAGAGGTCATTTTTGGTGTCCAAGGTTATATCATGCTATTGTCGAGTTTGTTTCTCAATGTTTAGCTAATGAGAATTTGATGCTCGAGTACCATGTTCTTGATTACTTTCTACCACTCTTAGATATTTCCTAGTTTTATAAGGAGGATATTTTTATAGGAATAATTTCTAATTTACCTTGATCTTGTGGAAGATATGGTTCTATATAAGTGATATTGGATCATTTGGTTAAATCAATTCAAATTATAAAAATCAGGGAGTCGGGCGCAATAAAATCTTTTTGAACAAGTATTTGGATTTGGTGGAGTGAATACATGGAGTCCCATGGATGATAAACTCTTATTGATATACTTTTTCTATCTCCAGGGTATATAGAGAGCACCAGAATAGTTTTTCCTCTCAATTAGTCTGTGAAATATAATTTCATCCATAAGGGGGTTGTCAAATAGAGAGTACCATATATAATTCTAAAGACATGTTGTTCTTTATTGTCTTTTATTTTATAGGTTTTTGGATGAAAATCCATCCCTTGGTATATTTTTCTTACAATATTGATTCCAAACCACCATTGGTGCGACAATATTTAATGAATTATATGGATTAATGTTCTGTTTTCCATTAATCTAAATTAGGGTTGTAGAGGTGTCAATTATTGTGCTAGAGATGGTATATATTACAATAGATATGGTACAAGTAATTCCCAAGAGGATGAATGTAACAAATGTTTTTTTGAATATATATGATCATCATAGGAGGAGACTTATGAAGATCAACAATGGAGATCAATTATTCTTGAAGTTCACACATCATAATGGAAATAAATGTTTTGGTTGTTATTTTGGCCTTCCTAGGTGTTGGATTGTGGTAGATCCATGAAATATTAGATAGCACATCCCTAGAAGATGAGTTGTATACACAATTTATTCTTGTGTTGTAGTTCCATTAATATCTTTATAATAACTATATTTTCATTGATTTCAGGGACATAGAGGTTTACAATTTTGTGATCATAAAAGAGTTTTCAGTTTAGATACACCATCTCCTAGAGAATAAGCCATGATAGAAAGTTATTCCCATAGTCTGTGTCTTATGAAAACATATTTTAATATTGAAGAGTACCTAAAAACATGCGTCGTAGATTCTATCTCAGTAAACCAAGTTATTTTATAGTTAGATAATATCTTTTTTTATTACATTTTTTATGGATGTTTCCCATTTAGTTTTATGATATGGTTTCCTCTTATTACATATTTTGACTTGACCCTCATTTGAAATATATCGCATTCATGATAATGTTTAAGTGTTTTTTTTAATTTGTGGTTTCTCAATTTTTCTTCTCATGAATTGGGTGAGCTCTGGTGATGGAGAGACATTTGAGATGTATCATGTGGTGGGTGTTTGGATGAACCATTATTTTCTCTATATATTGTTTTTTGGATTATTGTGGACAATAATATTATTATATGTGTCTAATATAAGGTCCTGGATTTGTGTACTCTGATTGATTTCATGTTTCCAAATCACTTTTTACCTAGAAGATTCCTAAAGTTATTCTGTAGGGGATTAGATACTAAAATATTGAATCATGTATAATACACAGTGTGTATCTTTTTCACGACATGTATTCACATTTCACAAAATGTCAGACTAGATCATGGAGTGTTATAGGATATGTAAATTGTTAGTGAAAAATACAATGAGATGATGTGTGTTTCAGAAATATCTTAATACATAACTTAAAATTATGTAAAAAGGGGTTTTACACTATGTAAATATCAGGAATATTTCACTAATAAATGATACACTATCACTAGAGATGTAAAACATCTATACATTATCACATTTTACAAGCTGTTGGTGACCCTCTTTACATTATTTTTGGGATCCCATTAATGGGGATCAATCATGTTCCTTCCATATTTGATATGTGCTGATCTAAGGAATGTCCATCTTATTCTTGTTTATTTTTCCGATCTAGTTTCTCCCATTTATTCTTTTCACATGATGGTGGTTTTTCTCCAAGTTTCTTACTGATTTTCTGGGATGTTTGTTATTGTTGTTGTACATAGGCTCTATTCATGTGATAAATCTTCCTGTGGGATAGGTGATCGGGATTCATGATGCTGGTCTATTCTTATGTAATGAATTTTGATTCCATTGAGGTAAAGGATTAATTTAATCTCTATTTTTTACATGAAATCATAATTTGATCTTGGTTTACCCCTTCAGATTGATATATAATTTTCCAAATAATTATCAAACAGAATTATCAAATAATTTGGATTGATAGATTGCATGATGATGCTTAATACCATGATAAAGTATTGCATCTTGATTTTTAAGATAATTTGATAATAATGATATTATTTATTAATAAATTTTGATTCCTGGATTTGTAGTTTTAATTTGGTAAATAACATAATTAAATAATAAATTCAAAATTAATTTCATTAATAATTAATGAACACATCTATTTGATTATGGAATTTCTTATAATTTGATAATAATCAAATTGATGCAATGTGGTTGTTTAAATAAAAATGATCTTCTATGTGACAATGTAATTGATAAAGAAAGTAAGGGAGATCAATTATGTTTGATAATGTTGATAATAAATAAATTTTATGTAAAATGATAATGGTACTTCCAGCAGTTTGTTGATACAGGTTTAAAATCAAAATACCACGTTTGATAATTTGATAGAATTTTATAGTTTGATACATTTGGTTTCCCATAATTGTAACTTATGATGAATTAATTTATTAGTTAAATATGAAATAAAAACTCGTTGATTGATAATGATAATTTATGGGGCATATGTTTCTATAATTCATGAGAAGAAGGATCTCCTTCAGTTTCGAGTAGTGGGTTCTCATTTATATGTGATGGTTGGATTCCATTATTTTTGGATTGCAATTCCGACTGGATGTGCATATTTTTTTTTACTTTCTTGATGTTATTAATATGTGATCATCACTATATATGATTTTATATGGGTCATGGTGATGTAGATATGATGTGAGCCTAGGATGGCTGGGCCTGGGATGGATGGTGTGATGAGGGTGGGGAAGCCCAGTTGATGTGGTAGTAGTTGATGGATGTGATGGGGAGATACATTAGGGTTTTCATGTAGATGGCATAGATGAAACCATAAATGATGGAATAGGTTTAATCATGGTTTACATTTTAATTTTATGATAATATTTTCAATTATGAATATATTGGTTGGAAAATAGTGGAGTTTCTTGTTTTATAAGAATTCATTTTCGTACTTCTTGAGGAAACTAGATATGCTGGTTTTCGTGGTTCCTCTTTGTGGTATGTTATGGAGGTTTTCCTAGAGTTCATATACTATTTAATGATGCTAATAATGATTTAAAACTTCTTATCCCATGTGGTTTGTAATAATGGAATCCGAATGCTGAAAATATGTTTATATTGAGAAACCTTGGAATAGGTTTAGATTACTCCATAGGAAATTAGCATTAATATGGTTGTTAATGTAACATATTATAAAATAATTATAATATTTAATTTAATAGATAATGGTTTATAGAACATTAAGTTAATATTATAATGAAAATATGAAAATAACAAAGCTATTTTAAATACATTTAAACTTATAAGTTATGTAGTCCTAGTAGTGGGAGGGGGATTTTTAGTAACATTTTCTGTAGTTTAGTCTATTAATAGGTTATGACCACATCGTGGTTGTGAGATATATTATATTATGTAAATTCAGAGATTTTTTACTCTTCCCCATCCATTTTGGAATAGAAAAATGAAACTATGTGTACATATGGAGGGTGATTTTCCAAACATCCTAATGGTAGCATAGATGGCTAACTACCACATCTAGCCCCATTCTCTCCTCGTGGTATTTACGTATTCCAGTATTCATGATAATTAGTTTACCCATATATGTTTCTATAGGTTTGTAATTACTTGTGGTGATTTCATACATTTTTATTAATAGATATGGTATCCAGTGTGTAGTTATATGTATAACTTGTATAAGTTTTCATAGCATGAGGTACATACTTAGTGTATGTGTTGTAATAGTTTTCAGTATAATACAATATATATGATGCACATCATAAGTGAAATGGTGGTTCTTGGAAATTTATTGGTTCCTAAATATTGTGATGTGATATGGGATAATGGGATATAGTGACGTACATTGTGAATTTTGGGAATCCAATCCCAGGTTCCTTGGGGTTGGATTATTTTGGATAAAGATGACAGTAGACATGTACTATTGGGGTTAACTGGAAAACTAGCGAGGAAGTCAGAGTGTAGAACAACTGATGTTTCGTTTTTTTATATTCTACCTTTTATGTGATACATAGTGAGAGTTGTGTATGGTAAGGATGGTAACATACTATACATGATAAGGTGATGAGTAAGTTACACTAATGTATACAATGCATGTGTATGGTTTCATTATATTTTTCAAGAGAGGATGCATGGATGATCCTATTAATTATACTTTATGTTAACTCTATGTATATTTAAATGTTTTTATGTTTATTCTATGCATTTTGGTGATTATGTTGGATATAATTAGATCTTTGTTTTTCAGGTGTTGTTTGGGCTTCATGGTCGCTTCTAAATTTACCTTTTTGGCACTTGATGTTTTCCATTCAGTTGTTATATTAACTAATAGGATAACATGATTAAACATAGTATTTATATATATAAATATCTATGTGGGTGTCGATTGGGTTATTTGTCTTATCTCTCCCTTATGCACGTTATATTAGATAGAAATACCTACAATATGTGTTCTTATTATATGCTTAGTTATAGACACCATCCTGGGGACTACTAGATCCGTCATATGGGAATTCAACACCTAACATCCCTCATTGTTTTCCCTTGAGGGAACACTTCTTAGTAATTGGTCATGAAAAATCAATTTAAGATTATAATGAAAAAACACCATGAAAAATAGCAATAAGAGTAATTGGGTTTAAGACTTAGAATAAACCTATATAAAAATCATGAATAATAATTATTCCCCTATAACTAGTAATATTATTATTTATTAAATTATTTTTAAGTTACTTTATAATCAAATAGAATATTTTAATTAATTTATTTTACAAAAAAATAGACGATACTTTTAAAAAATATTTATTTTTTCAGTAGTCAATAATAAATTAATCATTCTTTAAAATACCAAACATTTCTATAAGATAATTTTAATATGATGAATTTAAAAATGATATCATTTTCGGCCATTTATATTTCTACGAGTTTTAAAATTAATTATAATATTTGATCAAAAATAATATAAGAATAATATTTTGATGAAAACATATTTTTAAATCAATAATGAGTTTATTATGAAATTCAGTTCTCATTTGATAATATTTAATCAACAAATTTTTATTGAATATTTCCTTTATTTATTTTTCATAAAAAGTTTATTCTTATTTAATCCTTAAATTTAACATCGTTGTTATAAAAATAAAATTTAAATAATAATATTCGACTGGTCTTTTATGTTAAGTGTTGTATCTTGAATACACTATCCAACATAATTTTGTTTTAAAATATCATGATATTACTAAACTCATTGTGTTTCAATATCTTCTATATAAAATTTTCAATAATATTATACAAAAAATCATCATTTACATCTTCTCCATTATGGTGTGTCCATTCTTCCCTTGAAAACACCATCTTTTCTCCTCAAATGATTGGTATAAAACCTTATATAATATCTTCTACAACTTATTTATCTTGAGTATTACATGAAATTATTACATATTACATAATCATCCTAATTTTAGATATACATATATATAATAATTAATAATATTTTTTATTTTACACTACATATTCATCAATTGTTTCTTATGTGTATAGGGTGTAGTTCTCTTGGACTATGTTATTTTCTCTTACTCATTCATCCAAATATTGTTTTACATATACATTGATAGTTTTCCTTTTACTATTTTTTAGTGTGTGGCGTGAATTTCTCTTGTGTAATGGATCTTTTATCATTACATTGTCTAGGGAATCCCCTCTCATAATTTTATACTTCACTGTAATTTCCTAGTAACCATTATATATTTAATTCCTTATCTACTGGTTTTGAAATTATAATGACCCAATAAAACATCCTATAGATCATTGAACATTCCATAAATTAATAATTTTACAATCCATGTAAAATAAGAATCCTAGAACCCAAAGGGTCATAACTTTTGGAGGCAGTTTACTAATGTTATTATAATGGATAAATAACCACTTATTCAAATTAGTTTCAGGTTATATATACCCTTTTACAATTTCCATGATTAGTATGACACCTAATGTGCACATAATCCTAGTAAAATATAATAATATTATAAACTATTGAATCAAAATCTACCATAAAAAAGCTACATGTAACTTCCTTCCATAAAAAATCCTTTATATAATTCCATAACAAATGGAAAAAATCAATATTATCATATTCTTAGTAATTGAAACGTACCATGAACCATAATAGTTTGTATCATGAACATGTAAAAAAAAGTATTATAGGATAAATATATACGTAATAAGACCACTTAACCATAAAAGACAATCACCTATAGTAGTATAACATCATAGATCATGAAATGAGATAAAAGAAACATCATCAAAAAAAAACATGTATACATTGTTCTTAAAGAATGTGAAGGTAACAATAAATCATGGGAAGAAAACATAAGAAGTTTTCATAACTATGAAATTTTTATAATATTTGGATTAGTTATTTATTCACTTTTTAGAAAACCTAATTAGCCCAACAAATTAAATTTTGAACAAATCGAATACTATCGACACCTAATTTTTTTAGCCTAAAAAATGATTCCCATGATATATTTAATTATATCATCAAAAAAATATTAATAAAAAGTTGGAGGTATATTTAAGACCGCGAGTGTCACATAATGATATAACATATTTATTTATACAATAAGAAAATTATAAAATTCCACATTCATTAATGTATTAATTATCCTAGGGAAAACAATCAATTTTGATGAATATTTGGATAAAATATAATCATAATCCATCCTATGAAACTAGGTAGATTCTATTAAGAGAGAATATCCCTGGTGAATTGTAATAATTATTTAATTAACATGAAATGAATTAAATAATCATAATTGTATAAATTTTATTTTTAAAAATAATAAAAAATATATTTTTCTCGTGGTATATTTTAAAAACTAGAAAATTAAAGAATAATTTAAAAAGTATTTTTATTGAGATACCATAAACATATAATCTAACCCTGATAATAATTAAAGTACAATGTTTTTGGAAAATAAATTCCACTAGTAACCATTAATTAATATACATTTCTATATTTTTAAATATTATAAAAAATGACTCATATGAAGAAAATATAGCATATTCTCTATGAAATTTTTTTCCAAAAACATTGTTGATAAAGATACCAAAAAATCATTTGTGTTTTGATAAGTGAATTATTAAAAAAACAAAAATAATGTTTATATGGATGAAATGATATTGGTAAAACGCATAATTTTTTTTTGTAATGACTATAAAATAAAACACTTAAGTGAAATAATATGATACGGTACATAGAAAAAAATGAGTTTATTTATATTCATGATGTAGTATTTGAAATATTTATTCCACAACCCATATAAATAAATAAATTTGTAAAAAATAAATATATATATCAAAAAAGGAAATTTGATATGGGAAACTGTTATTTTAATCTTCAATCACATGGTGTGTGAATCAAACCTCTTGAATAAAGAAATTTACATTAAAACATACATTAATTATAAATTTTTTCTAATATATTTCATTTTTACACTCAATTTACTAATATAATTCATCCTTTTACAATAATGTTTTTCCCTTAAATATTGGATTGGGATAGTTCCTTTAAATTCTCTCAAAGAGAATTTGTTTATTGACCATGTTAACAAACCTTATAGAATAGATTTATCAAGACCATAATTTAGTGTATATCATTTTATAATCATTATAGTAGCACACATTTTATATAATTCCATTGTATATTAAAAATAAATTCAATTAACTAAAATTTCCTCTATTTGGTTATTTTATGAACGAAATTTAATAGAGTCCATTTATTGTTATTAATAAAAATATAATGATATAATTGTACCTAAAAATACTTATAATATTATATATTCCATATTTATAAATAAAATTAAATTATATACCTCCTCATTTATGGAGGTGATGGGAAATAAAATAAAATATTTCTTTATAGTGGAAGTCACCATGTAATGTTAGAAAAATTTCTATTCTCTATTAATTATGTGGATGCTAGATCATGGTTATTAAATCAAAATAATAAATATTTAGTACAAGAATTATATATATTATATTATATTAAAATTTTTATAAAAGATTTTTTAGGTAACATAGGTTGAAAGAAAACAATAATGGTCATTGTTAAAAAGATAACATCTTCCTTGGATTTCTTTAATTATGTCTCTCTATAAGTCTTCTTATAATGGTATTTTGGTGACACTAGAATCTATAAGATCATGGAATGAGTGTGAGGGATAGGTTTTTCCCATGAATGGTCATACTCAAAAGTTTATAGAGTATAATTTAGTGATGTAGTGATGGGATGATTTTATAAGTGAGATGAATGACACAATTTCAAAAACATTATTAATTAATATGTAATAAAATTGATAAACAAATAATGAGACCTTTAATAATGAATATTATGCAGGTATCTCGTATTTTAACACCCAATCATACATTAATAACATTAACTATTATCATGGTGACTAAAATTAAACCTAGTAACACATTTTTATAAAAAATAAAAACAAGCATAATATAAAATCTAAATATTCTAATTCCAAATTGGAGAGAAATTTTGATAGAATTGTTTTCTAATACTGAAAAAATAATTATAATCCTATTACGAATAAAATTTAAAAACAGAATTTAGGAACACATTAACACCCCAAAATTTCATAGTATGTTATCTTTTCAACGTAATTCAATAACTTGCACTACACACAACAATGAGTTCGAGCGCACCACAAATTACCAAACTAGATGTTCAAAAATAGGTTATGAATAGTATTAACTAAATTTTGATTTTTATTTACTCCATATATTTTTAGTATCTATATTATGTATTTCATAGACATAATACAATAACAAATTCATTTTTTTAGATAAAATAAGTATTTTTAAAAAAAATCAATTCTACAGCCATTTAATAGCGAACCCTTTTTTTAAAACCAATATTTGACACTTTTATATATTCAATTTAATGAAATTAAAATCTTTTTTTAGAAGTGGGACATAAAAATTTATTTTGGATAAAATTTTGGTACATTTATGAAAACTTTCATTTTTTGACAAATAGTGAAAAATACTATGTTTTAATTGAAAACATCTTTTTTAATCGAAATAATTTATAGAGTTATATTTTGAATTTTAAAGGTTTTTAAGTATAATTACATTATATTTTTATCTTTTAATAAAATTTTGGTCATTATAATTAATTTCACATATACATTTGGTAAAAACACAAGTCAATCTTTTGATAGTTTTTACATTTTAAAAACTGCCTTTCGGTTTTGACAACGGGAATTAATTTTAAATTTATTAATGCAACTTATTTGATTTTAATTTGGTAAAATAGATTTAATTTTTGAATTCCTAATATCAAAATTAGATTAGGGTGAAATTTTGTTATTTTTCTGAAAACATTTAATTTTTTATGAATAGTGAAAAACATTGTGTTATTATTTAAAACTAACTTTTTATTTAAATAATTATTTATTTTATTTAAATTTATTTAAAGTGAAAATAGATATATAAATCCTATATATTTTCAATGTAATTAATTGGTTTGATTTTATAAAAAAATTGATGTATAAAATGTTATTGAATATTTTGATCTTCTTTTCCCCACCTTCTAGGCACATTAGAAAATTTGCATAAAACATAATTTCACCACTCCTATTGGCTGAATTTAAAAAATCCAAGAGACATAGTTGACATCAGTAAGATAAATTTGGTTAAATAAGGTGAAAATAATTTTTGGTGAATATTAACTTTTCACTTTTATTTACCACCATTAAAATTCAATAGGTAATTAAGGGTAAAAATTGTATTATAATTACCATAACACATGTCATAATTATATTTTAAAGGTATAATTTAACAAAAAAAGATTATGAATAAAATATGATCTTATTTGGTCAAATTTTATTAGATTGGAAAATTTATTATTATTTTATTTAAAGAATATTTAAAAGAGATAAATTCAAAGTTTAATTACTTAACCTTTTTTAATTTAGGGATACACACAATATATATTTTACTATAAATTTTTATTATAAAGATAAAAATATTTCCTAAATAATGGTATTTTATTTATAATTTTTAGATTTTATATAATTTATTTTATTTATGAGACAATGATGCTGCAATAATTAACTTATTAATGAAATATTAGAATAATTGATATTATTAATATCCAAATAAATGTAAATTTGGACATATGATGAATTAAACCATTTCTCTAGGTTAATATTATATGTTAGGGTAGGTTAAATAAATTTTTTTCGATGTGATAATGTTTTTATGGCTTTCAAAAAAATCAAATACTAAATAGTGTCAAAAACAACATAATTGAGTTTTTAAAAGAAATACTATATTATTAATTGAAATATTATTCATAAAAAATAAAAGGTTCGTCCAAAGGACCTAAATAAGGTTATTTATATTAATAATTAACCACATGGTGTTTGTTTGTCTTGTTATAATATTTTGTTAACCATATAATATAAAAATACATAGCGGGATAGTAAATGTAAAACTATTTAACTAAGTGTTAATTCTAAAAGATAAGGTTAATATTATGACATAAACCTGTCTAAAACCTATTTGTTGTGAGGTTTTATATATATAACAACCTTATTCAAGAAAAAAATATTTTTGGAGCCTTAAAAAATAGTAAATGATTTTATTATAAAATAATATTTCAAGCTTTTCCTAAAGTGACCCTCACCACTCTTATAAAAGTGAGTTTCCCCATCCCTTAATTTCACACCTCCAAAGCCTTTTGGTGTGGCCAAACCCAGCCCATGTATCCTTCCAACATCCCTAAATTCAACCTAGAGGCCATACATTGATCGGAAATACATCATATAGAGCTGTTTTGATCAACTCAAAATGGAACACCCGAAGTAGAGGTAATAATTTCACCACCCTCTTTCATGTTATTTTCTTCTTCCACTTCCAATTTCATTGTTGTTTCCATACCAAAATAATTAATCCAGTACCTCTTACTTACTGGGATGTTATTATAAATATGGTACAACCAGTTTTTTTTTCTACCCATCCTATAAATGAAAAATTTACCATACGTGCGTACGTATGGTTTACCGTCTCCAGGTTGAGGTGTAGTTTATTATTCAAACATGTAATTATTTGGATAGTTATAATAATGAGTATAACTGATGTCAATAATAAATATAACATGTTAATTATTATGTATATATGATATACCATCCAATTACATACTATTTCACAATCAATATAATGATATTGTCGCTCGTGCGTACGTATGGATTACCGTCTCCACGATGCAATGATATTCATTCCCACATTCACCATTCAACGATGATTATAAAAAAATATTATTAATAAGTATATAATATATTACATATTAATGTTACTGTATATATATAAAAATTTACTTATATATATCTTATCCACTTACTTCTGTTCAATACGATATGAAAATGGAAACAATGTTTATGCGAACGCACGACCTATCGTCTCCATAAATAGTGCCTTAAATTTCATATATCTATCTATTATAAATATTTATATTCTAAATATACATGATATATAAATCAAGTTTTATATTCTGTAAGTATTTAAACCATGATCTAAATTATACAAGTTAAAACATGTATGATAAAAAAGCTATTATTACCCAAATTGCTAATTTAACATGGAAATCATTATTACATTGGCATTACAATGTCATAAATGAATAATGTATGATATAATAAATATTAATATTTGTCTAGTATAATTTAATAACATACTATGGTCATTATAAAGGAGGTTAAACGTACCCTCGACCAATGGAATGTACAAGGTAAGGGTCAATTCCACAATCTCATTATTATATCAGATTGTTTATGTGTAAATATTTATTGGGACATATTTATCATCAATTAACATATTTCATAAAAAAGATTTCAAAAGGAATATTTTGTGGTTTTATGGAAGTGTCTCTTTAACTATATCATTATTTTAAATGTTTTAAATATTTATTCTTATATATATTTCTCATTAATGTCAATGTTTTCAAAATGGTTTTAAGGATTTATTTATATGGACATGAATGTTTTATAATTTTAATTCTATAAAATTTTTCTAAGTCATATGGGACACTTTGATTCGAAAATGTCTTTTAAATGTCTAAATTTATAAATTGTGTGACTTTTAAATGTTTTCATGAAAAAAAGGATATTTCTCTCAAAGTGTTTTTCAATTAATTTTCAACTATGTCAACATCCTTTTGGATATTATTCTTGATTGAGGTTGATTTATTATAAATACAATCTTCAAATATTTTATTGAATGATTTATGTTATCATTGACTGTGAATGTCCTATTTTTATGTCATTCATGATTTATGGTTAAAGTATTCATATTTCATATGCTATTTTTAATACGAATGTTTATGTTACGTATCAACATTTTCATATGAGGAAAGGATTGGACTTATTAAGTGATGGGTGGTGCTTTCTATAACTTCTCAATGTGTCGGTAGGTCTCATGAGACAAACTAGTGTCTTGGAACAAGGGTTTGATAAAATCTTATTTGTAGTCTTGGAAAAAGGGCTTGACTATGTGGTTATGAAGTTTGGCATTATGCATTCTGTCATTATGAAATTAGATATTAAAATTGCATGTGATTATTCGACTAGTTGAATATCCATGTGAATAAGTAAATGTCATTATTTGATTTTATCTTTACCATATTATGCTAAATTTCACATTTAAAAGGCTTTTGTTTTAGTCTTATACATTTCCTTAAATGATTATGGTTATTTATGTATGTTTCCTCTATATTGTAATCCTTACTAAGCATCTGAGCTCACCCCTTTCTATGTTTTATTTTTCCAAGGATGTGAAGAAGTATTTAATGGTTGACTAGTAGGGATAGGATAAGGGTATAAGTGTGTTCTTAGGTGACTAAATGTTGTTGAATTTTTTGTTTCATGATGTAATGTAAAACATATGAATGTATCTAGTACTTCCAAATCTACTAAACTGATTGGTCTTTCGGGACATGATTCCTTATATCAGCCCAATGTTATGTAATAATGCACCGACTTGGGGTAACTGGTGTGGGGGCATTACAGTTGGTATTAGAGGATGTTTCTAACAATCCATGAAAGGTAGATTTAGAAAAACTCGGATTAGAGAACATTACACTTAGATATACTTTGAGGATTGGTATATAAGAACTTCTTAGAATTTTGGTACTGTATAGATTTTGTGAGTTTTCCATGAAATACATCCCTGTTTAGATACGAGCATGTAGTGGTGGCTCTGGAACAGACGTACCTAGGGGTAAAACCCGAAAACACCACATTGAGCTAGACTCTAACGGTAACTGGTACATGAAAACGGGCCTTGCTGCACTCTTGGTTATGACACTCCCGGGGTATATTCTTAGGATAATTCTCATTTTCATTAAAAACCATTATGAAGGGTTTATGAGTGTATACTTTCTCAAAGAAATAATATTTAAGGTTATAGATTATATCCTTAAATTTTTCATTTTTATGTTAACTATTTTACATGTTTGAAATTATGCATTGCGATTCTTAAACTAACCTAGTGTATGTCATTATTTAGAAGGTGCATCTAGTAGAAGGAATGAGAATTCCAGCAATCCGTATAATGAAACAATTAAAACGTATCATATATTTCATGGTATTAAGAAAACATTTAAAAGGGAATTAGTCTCCCACGTATTCTCATCATATAAAAAAATAATATCAGGTGTTAATAAGATAATTAAATAATTCTCGGAGTCTTATGGCATTAAAGGGAAACACGGGAAGAAAAGGATAGAAGATAGAAAGATATATAAAGGGAAGAGGGGAAAGAAGGATTTTCCCATATGTGATAACTGTTGAAAGAATCACCTTGGTAAATGCTTGAAGGTAATTGGGGTTTTTTATATGTGTGGAGAAAAAAGAGACCAAGTACGTGATTTTAAGGGTCAGAAAAATGTTTCGAATGTAAAATGATTCATCTGTAAGGAGTTGGGACACTACGCGAGTCAATGTCCAAATCATCAGACTATACCCAAAATGCTGCTACTTCATAATAATCAAGTTATGATACTACCCTAGATTAATAGGAATGATTAGAGTTATTATGTTTTTATTAAAGTATTGTGTCAATTGAGTATTATATTAATGATGTATATGCTATAATAATAATAAATTATATAAGGATTGTACTGAAATACTATTTCATTAAGTACATGAGATTGTGTGGAACCAAGAAAAGTGACTCAATATCAGGTTAATTTTTTTGTAACATATATGGCTGAGAGAACGATAAACCATAATCTGGTTCGGATACTAAGGTAGAGATTTTGGAATAATATATGATTTATTTGGATAAATTATATTGGATATTTCTAACTGCCTTGAAACTGATTAATGATTTGTATAATCCATCATTGTTTGAGTCTACAAAATTTTTGGATAGAAGGATTTTATCTAGTATTCTATAAGTTATAAGAGAGAATGAACGTAATGTATAAGGATTTATTGTAACTGAGGGTGTTATAGTTCTTTAAAAGAATTCACGATAAAGGAATTCACATGTTATTACGTGTAAAAAAGGATGTTCATTGTGTTTACCTTCCTTATAAATTTTGTAATGTGATTTTGGACAGAAGTCTTTTGGCTAACTCTAATTGTTGGAATCAATTATATTTTACATTGAATACTATTTTTATTGATAATTTATTTCTTAATATTATTTTGTGATTTTCATAAAAAGTAAAACCCAGAGGTCGGACGACAAATCATCACCTCCATCATGCCCATGAGACTTGAACCTGCAACCAAA
The DNA here is from genome assembly GCA_963277665.1 of Viscum album. Taxonomy (NCBI): domain Eukaryota; kingdom Viridiplantae; phylum Streptophyta; class Magnoliopsida; order Santalales; family Viscaceae; genus Viscum; species Viscum album. The sequence goes on from OY728149.1 coordinate 112,506,567, forward strand.
GTGAGACAAGGGTGAATCCCCTACAACGGGCCTATATGATGACCTGGTTTGTATAATGTTGTTTATTTAAATAGTCTGACAAGTGAATTATAAATTAATTAAATTTCTAGCCCTATATAATTAAGATAAAGACAATATATTTTAATGCTATTATCATTGGAGTGAAATATGGGTTTGTGGTAGCAATTAGATAAAGGATGAAACACTACTTATCAAGTATATTTTCCCTTTATTCTATGAATAAATTAATTCTTAAACTTTAGGTAAGGGGTTATAAAACAAAAAAATGTGTTATCCTAATACCTTATATTTTGTTGAACCGATGATATTTTAAATCATCATATATTGAAATATTTGAGGCTCTCAATTGTACACTTGTTTGTGATTGATGACCTCAATCACTCCCAATAAATATCTAAGTTTTCCTCCAATTATGCTTCTCTAATTCTTACCAATGTTCTTTTAATAGATATTATAATTTGGTGGTTATTTTTTCATTTCCCTTTCCCTCTTATTAAGACTAAATTTTATTAAACCAGTTTCTGGTGTGGGTTCTCCACAAAGGTATTTTTTTAATTTTTAACCTTTTATTTTCTGAGAACAATTTAAAATTTCTAGAAAGCAATTTATTGAATTAGGGGAGAATGTAACACCCAAATATTTCATAGTATTTTATCTATTCAAATTAATTCAATAACTAACACAACAACGCAACAAGGAGTTCGAGCACGCAATGAATTACCAAACTAGACGCACAAAAAGGGGTTATGAATAGTATTGACTTAATTTTGAATTTTATAAACTCCATATAATTTTATAATCCATATTATGTGTTTCTTATTCTGAATTAAGAACAAATTCATTTTTTAGATAAAAGAGGTATTTTTCAAAAACTGAAATTTTACCGCCTTTTAAAGGTGAACAATTTTTTTTAAAACCAATATAGGACACCTTTATATAATCAATATAATGAAATTAAATTCTTCTTTATAAGAAGGAAATAAATATTTCGTTTGGATAAATTTTTTGTGCTTTTCTGATAACTTTTATATTTTGACGAATAATGAAAAATACTATGGTTTAATTAAAAACATCATTTTTAGTAGAAATAAATTATTATGTTAAATTATGAATTTGAAAGGTTTTGAAGTATAATTATATTATATTTTTATCATTTAATACAATTCAGGCCATCATAAGTAATTTCATATTTAAATTTGACATAAACACATGTGAATCTATTGAAAGTTTTAACTTTTTAAAAACCCGCTTTTCGGTTTTGACAATAGGAATTAATTTTAAATTAATTAATTCAAATTCTATGTTTTGAATTTGGTAAAATAGAATTAATATTTGAATTTGGATATCAAAATTATCTTTGGGTGAAATTTTGGTATCTTTCTAAAGACATTCAATTTTTTATGAATAATGAAAAACACTGAGTTATTGTTTAAAACCAACTTTTTATTTAAATAATAATATATTTTATATAATTTTATTTTATATCAAAATTGATATATAAAAACTATATAAGATCAATTTAATTCATTGGAGTCATTTAATAATAAGATTAGTTGTAAAAAAAATTATTGAATTTTTTTTAATGTCTATTCCCCAACTTCTAGGCACGTCAGCATATTTGCATGAAACATAATTTGACTGCTTATAGGAGTTGAATCTCAAAAATCCGAGAGACACAGTTGAAATCAGTAAGTAAAAAGTGGTTCAATAAGATGAAAATATTTTTTTGGTGAATAGTAATGTTTTCTTTTATTTACCATGGTTAAAAGTAAATAAGGAAAATAATGGTAAAAATGATATTATAATTACCCTTACACATTTCATAATTCTATTGGATAAGTTTAATTCGACAAAAAAACCCTGGGACTAAATTATTATCATCTTCGGTCCACTTAGATTAGATAAGGACATTTGATATTATTTTATTTATTGAAGAGTTAAAAGAGTAAAATTCTATGTTTAATAACTAAACCATTTTCAATATAGGGTTACACAAATTATAAATTAGACTATAAATATTCATTAGAAAGATAAAATAATTTCCTACATAATTATATTTTACTGATAATTTTTATATATTAAATTATTTAATATATTTATGACACAATGATAATGCAATAATTTCCTTATTAATGAAATATTAATATAATTGATATTATAAATATCCAAATAAATGTAAATTGAGACATCTGATAAATTACACTAATTTTCAAGGTTAATATGAAATTTTTGGGATGGCTAAATAAACTTTATTCAAAGTGATAATTTTTTTATGTCTTTTAAAAAATCAAATACTAAATAGTGTCAAAATCAACAAAATTTAGTTTTTAAAACAAATACATTATTATTAATTAACATAATATTCCTAAAAAACTAATGTTCATACAAAGGACTTAGATAAATTTATGTATATTAATAATTAACCACATGGTGTTCTCTTTCCTTTTTATAGTATGTTTATTATCCATATAATATAAAAATACTAAGAGACATGGTAAATATCAAACTATTTAACTAAGAGTTAAATCTAAAATGTAAGGTTAACATGATGAACTAAACCTATATAAAACCTATTGGTTGAGATATTTTCAAACCATCCCCAACTTATCCTAGAAATAATTTATTTTGTAGCCATTATAAACCGAAAATTATTTTATTATAAAATAATATTTCAAGATTTTCCCATGTTGACCCTCATCTCTCTTATTAATAGGCACTTCCCCTTCTCTTAATTTCACACATCCAAAGTCTGTTGGTTCGGCCAACCCCAGCCCAAATATCCTCCATGATTCTCTCACATCAACCTAGAGTCCTTACATTGATCATAAAGTCATCCTATGGAGCCCTTGTGAACTACTCAAAAGGAAACACCTGAAGTAGAGGTAATAATTTCACCACCCTCTTTATTGTTCTTTTCTTCTTCCACTTTACCTTTATTTTTTGTTTCCATACCAAAATAATAACTCCAGTACCTCTGAAGTACCGTGATGTTATTATAAATATGGTAAAACCATATTAGTTATTCTATCCATCCTATAAATTGTAAAGTCACCATACATGCGTTCAAACGGCTTACAATCTCCACGTCTTGGTGTAGTTTGTTACTAAAAAAATTCATTTTTTGGATGGGTATAATAATAAGTATAACTGAGGTAAATAATAAATATAACATGTTAATGACTCTTTATATACGATATACCATCAAATTACATGCGATTTTACCATCAATATAATGATATCGTCTCTCATGTGTACGTATGGATTACCGTCTCCACGATGCGATGATATTCTTTTCCATGTTCACCATTCAACAATGATTATAAATATATATATTATTAATAATTATGTAATATATGACATAATAATTATAATGTATAGACATATATATATATATATATATATGTACATAATTACATATATCTTATCCACTTACTCCCGTTCAATGCCTTGAGAAAACAGAAATAGCGTTTATGCGTACGTACGACATACTATCTCCATAAACGGTGCCTTCCATTTAATATATCTATGTATTATAAATATTTATATTCTAAATATATATGATATATAAATTAAGTTTTATATTCTTGAATAATTTAAATCACTATCTAAATTATACAATTTAAAACATATACGATAAAGAAAGCGATTACTACCCAAAATATTAATTTAACATGGAAATCATTATTAAATTGGCATTATAAAGTCATATATGAATCATTTATGATATAATACATATGAATATGGTTCTGGTATAATTTAATAACATACTATGGTCATTATATAGGAGGTTAAATGTACCCTCGACCAAATGAAAGTACAAGGTAATGGTTAATTCCACAATCTCATTATTATCCGAGATTGTATATGAGTAAATATTTATTGGGACATATTTATCATCAATGTCTATATTTCAAAAAAATGTTTTCAAAAGGAATATTTTATGATTATATATAAGGGTCTATTTAACTATATCATCAATTTAAATGTTTTAAATATTTATTCTTATAAATATTTCTCATTAATGTCCCTGTTTTCAAAATGGTTTAAAGGATTTATTTATGTGGAAATGAATGTTTTAAAATGTTACTTATTTAAAAAGCTTCCATGTGATATGGGGAACTATGATTCAAAAATTTCTTTGAAATGTATTAATTTATAAATCGTGTGACTTTTAAATGTATTAATGAAAAAAGGATATTTCTCACAAAGAGTTTTAGTAATAATTTTCATCTATGTCAAAATCCTTTTGGATATTATTCTTGATTGAGGTTGATTTATTATTAATAAAATCTTCAATATTTTATTGAATGAGTTATGTTATGATTGACTGTGAATGTTCTATTTTTATGCGATTAATGATTTAGGGTTAAGGTTTTGACATTTTGTATGCTAGTTTTAATACGAATGTGTATGTTATGTTTCAACATTTTTATATGAGGAATGTGTTGGACTTTGTAATAGATGGGTGGATACCACTATAGATTTTCGATGTTTCAGTAGGTCTCCTAAGACAAACTAGTATGTTGGAAATAGGTATTGACAAAATCTTATTTGTGTTCTTGGAACAAGGCCTTGACTATATTGTTATTAAGTCTCTCACTATGAATTCCATCATTATGAAATTGGATATTGAAATTGCATGTGATTATTCGACTAGTATAATATCCATGTGAATATGTAAATTCCAATATTTTATTTTATCTTTGACATATTATGCTGAATATTATGTTTAAAAATCTATTATTTTAGTCTTATACATTGCGTTAATTTTTATGCTTATTTATGAAAGTTTCCGCTATATTGGCATCCTTACTGAGCATCTGATCTCACCCCTTTCTATATTTTATTTTTCCCAGGATTTGAAAAAGTATTTAATGTTTGACCTGGAGGGATAGGATAAGGATATTAGTGTGTTCGTAGGGGACAAAAGGTTGTTGATGTTTTTGTTTCATGATGTAATGTAAAACTTATAAATATATCCAGTACGTTCACAACAACTAAACTGATCGGTCTTTTGAGACATGATTCCATGTATCATGCCAATTTTATTTAATAATGCATCGAATCTGGGTAACTGGGGTCGGGGAATTGCAGTTGGTATCTGAGGATGTTTCATACAATCATTGGAAGATAGATTTAGAAAAACCCTGATTATATAAAATTACACAAAGATAGATTTTGAGGATTAGAATAGAATAACATACTAGAATTTTGGTACTGTATAGATTTTGTGATTTTTACATGGAATACATCTCTTTCTAGATATGAATAGGTAGAGCTGGCTCTAGAACAATTGTACCTAGGGGTAAAACCCAAAAACATTTCTTTAAGGTAGACTCTAATGAGAACTGGTGCATGACAACGGGCCTTGCTGCACTCATTCATGGTATTAAGATAACATTTAAAACAGAAATAGTCTCCCACGTATTCTCATCATAGGAAGAAATAGTATCATGTGTTTATTATGTAAGTAATGAATTCTCTGAGTCCTATGGCTTTGAAGGGAAACAAGAGCAGAAAAAGATGGAAGAGAGGATGATATATAAAGGGAAGAGGCCAAAGAAGGATTTTCCCATATGTGGTAACTGTGGAAAGAATCAACTTGGTAAATGGCTGAAGGGAATGGGAGTTTATAAGTGTATAGAAAGAGGACACAAAGTACGTGATTTCAAGGGTAAGAACAATGCTTCAAATGTACAATGCTTCATCTGCATGGTGCAGGGGCACTATGCGAATTAATGACCAAATCATCAGAGTATACCCCAAATACTGCTATTGGACAATAATCATGTTATGATACTATCCTAGATGAAGAGGAATGATTAGAGTTCTTATTTTTTTATTAAATTATCATGTAATTTGTGTATTTTATTAATCATGTACATGTTATAATAATTATAAAGTATATAAGGATTGTACTTTAGTACTATTTCATTAAGGACATGAGATTGTCAGGAACCAAGAAAAGTGAATCAATAGTAGGTTAATTTTTTGGGAAAATATATGGTTGAGAGAAAGATAAACCATAATACGTTTTTCATACTGAATTAGTGATTTTGGAATAATATATGATTGATTTGAATAAATTATATTGGATATTTATGACTATCGTGAAATTTATTAATGATTTGTATATTCCATCATAGGTGGAGTTTACAACATTTTTGGATAGAAGGAGTATATCAATAATACTATAAGGAATAAGGGAGCATGAATGTAATAAATAAGGTTTTATAATAATTTATGGTGTTATAGTTTATGAAAATAATTCATGATGAAGGAATTCACATCTTATTACGTGGAAAAAGGGTCTTTATTGTGTTTACCTTCTTAAATTTCGGACTTTGAGTCTGGTTATAAGTATTTTGGATAAGTCTAAAGGTTGGAATAAATTATTTTTGACATTTGATACTATTAATAAGGTTAAATGATTTCTTAATATTATTTTTGTATTGTCATAAAAAGAAAAACCCGTAGGTCGGGCATCAACTCGTCGCCTCCAGCAAGGCCGTGAGACTTGAAACTGCAACTGAATGGAAGCAAGGGTGGAACACCTTCGACTGGATTACTTGATGTCATGGTTTGTATAGTGTCATTTCTTCAAATTATTCTGAAAATTTTCTTATAAATTAATTTTTTCTGGAACTCTATATGATTAAGATAAATAGAATATTTTTGAATTCTATTATCTTTGGAGTGAAATATGGTTTTGTGGTGGGAATTAGTTAAAGGATTAATCTCTAATTATCAAGTATATTTTTCCTTTTATTCTATGAATAAATTAATTCTTAAACTTTATTGAAGGATTCTTAAAACAAAAAATGTTTTATCCTAAAACATTATGTTTTTCTAAACCAAATATATTTTAAATAATCATAGATTGACAGCTTTGAGGCTCTCAATTGTACAATTGTTTGTGATTTATGACCTCAATCACTCCCAATAAATATTTATTTTTTCCCTCTAATTATGTGTTTCTAATTTCCACCAATTTTCTTCTAATCGAGATCAAAAATTTTTGGTGACTTTTTCATTTCCCTTTCCCTCATATTAAGAATAAATTTTATTAAACCAACTTTTGATGTGGGTTTTCCAAAATGGTATTTTTCTATTTTTAACCAATTATTTTCGAAGGACAATTTCAGTTTTCGAGACAAAATTTATTGAAGGACGATAGAATGTAACACCCAAAGATTTCATAGTATGTTATCTCATCAAAGTAATTCAATAACTTGCGCTACACGCAACAACGAGTTCGAGCCCACCACGACTTACCAAACAAGACGTTCAAAATAAGTTATCAGTAGTATTAACATAATTTAAAATTTTTTATACTCCAAGAATTTTTTTTATCCATATTATGTTTTTATTAGACACAATATAAGAACAATTTAATTTTATAGAATAAAAAAAGTATATTTCGAAAAATGAAATTTTACCCCCTTTTAATGGCGTACAATTTTTTAAAACCAATATTTGACACTTATAAATAAATAATTTAATGAAATTAAATTATTCTTTTGAAGCGGGACATAAAAAATTTATTTGGATTAATTTTTGGTACTTTTCTGATAACTTTCATATTTTGACGAATAGTGAAAAATACAATGTTTTAATTGACAAAATGTTTTTCAATAGAAATAATTTATAACGTCAAAATATGAATATAAATTTTTTTGAAGTATAATTAGATTATAATTTTATTATTTAACACAATTAATTTCATTATATGTATTTTCATATTTAAATTTGACATAAACACATGTCAATATTTTGATATTTTTTACTTTTTAAAAACACGCTTTTTTGAATTGACTACAAGAATTAATTTTAAATTAATTTATCCAAATTATATGTTTTTTATTTTGTAAAATTGAATTAATTTTTGAATTCATAATATCAAAATTAGCTTACAGTAAAAATTTTGTATTTTTCTGAAAACATTCAATTTTTGATGAATAGTGAAAACACTACGTTATTGTTTAAACCAGAATTTTATTTAAAAATATATATTTATTTTATTTAAAAGTATTTTAAGTCAAAATAGATATATAAAACCTCTATAAGTTCAATTTAATTCATTGGAGTCATTTTATAATAAAATTAGATGTGTAAAATTTTAATGAATATTTTTTAACGTCTTTTTCCCACCTTCTAGGCACGTTAACAAATTTTCATAAAACATAATTTCACAAATTCTATGAGTTGAATTAAAAAATCTGAGAGATTTGGTTGACATCAATAAGTTAAATGTGGTTCAATAAGATGAAAATAATTTTTGGTGAATAGTAACTTTTAACTTTTATTTACCATGGTTAAAAGTAAATACAGTAATTAAGGGTAAAAATGATATTATAATTACGATAACACATGTCATAATTATATTATATAGGTATAATTAAAAAAACATAAACCTTAGTATTAAAATATGATCTTATTTGGTCCACTTGGATTAGATTATGACATTTATTATTCTTTTATTTAAAGAAGAGTAAAAAGAGTTAAATTCAAAGTTTAATAACTAAATCATTTTTAATATAGGGTTAAAAACAATATAAGTTCTACTATAAATATTCATTAAAATGATAAGAATATTTCCAACATAATGGTTTTTTATTTATAATTTTTAGTCAAAAATAATTTATTTTATTTAAGACATAATGATGATGTAGTAATTACCTTATTAATGAAATATTAAAATAAATGATATTATAAATATCCAAAAATGTTAATTGAGACATATGATGAATTAAAAGAATTTTATTGGTTAATATGACATCTTAGGGAGGGTTAAATAAATTTTATTCGAAGTGATGATGTTTTAATGGCTTTCAAAAAAAATCAAATACTAAATAGTGTCAAAATCGACATAATTGAGTTTTTAAAACAAATATTATATTATTAATTGATATAATAATCCCAAAAATATAAAGTTTGGAAAAAGGACTTTTACATGGTTATATATTATAATAATGAACCACATTCTATTCTCTTGGCTTTTTATAGTATTTTTATTAACCCTATAATATAAAAATACAAAGAGACATGGTAAATGTCAAAAAATTTGACGAAAAGTTAAATCTAAAATATAAGGTTAATATGATGACCTAAACCTATCTAAAACCTATTATTTGATAGTTTTTTGACCCATACCCTATTTATCCTAGAATTAATTAATTTTGGAGCCATTATAAAGAGAAAAGTATTTTATTATAAAATAAAACATCAAGCTTTTCCAAAAGTGACTCTCATCTCTCTTATAAAAGGGCACTACTCCTTCAATAAATTTCACATATCCAAAGCCTTTTGTCTCAGACAAACCCTACCAAAAATCCTCCCAGATTCCCTTAGATCGACCTAGAGGATTTACATTGATCAGAAATCCAACCTAAAGATACCTTTAGATCAACTCAAATGTAAACACTCGAAGTAGAGGTAATAATTTCACCACCCACTTTCATGTTTCATTTAATCTTCCATGTCCCATTTATTTGTTGTTTCCATATCAATATAATAAATCCAGTACCTCCTAAAAACTATGATATTATTATAAATATGGTACAACCATATTTGTTATTTTATCCATCATATAGATGACAAAGTTACCATACGTGCATATGTACGGCTTACCGTCCCCACGTTGTAGTATAGTTTTTATTCAAACACTTCATTATATGGATGGGTATAATAATGAGGAAAACTGATGTAAATAATAAATAAAACATGTTAATGATTCTGTGTATATGATATACCATCCAATTACATACGATTTCACTATCAATATAATGATATTGTCGCTCGTGCGTGCGTACGGATTATCGTCTCCACGACGTGATGAGATTCATTACCACGTTCACCATTAAATGATGATTATAAAAATATATATTATTAATAAGTATGTAATATATGAGATAACAATGCTACTATAGAGACATATATATATATATATACTTACATATATCTTATCCACTTACTCCCGTTCAATGCGATAAGAAAATGGAAATAGAGTTTATGCCTATGTACGGCCTACTGTCTCCATAAATGGTGCCTCCCATTTCATATAACTATCGATTGTAAATATTTATATTCTAAATATATATCATATATAAATCATGTTTTATATTCTGGAAGTATTAATATCATGATCTAAATGACACATGTTAAAACACATACGATAAATAAAGTGATTATTACCAAAAATATAAATCTAACATGGAAATCATTATTAAATGGGAATTATAAAGTCATAAATGAATCATGTATGATATAATAAATATTAATATGGTTCTTTTATAAATTAATAACATACTATAGTCATTATAAAGGGGTTTAAACGTACCCTCTACCAAAGGAAAGTACAATGTAAGGGTTAATTCCACAATTTCATTTTTTTCTAAGATTGTTTATGAATAAGTATTTATTGGGAACTTATTATAATAAATGTACATATTTCATAAAAATGTTTTCCAAGGGAATCTTTCCCGTTTTTATGGAAGGTTCTATTTAACGATATCTTCATTTTAAATGTTTTAAATATTTATTCTTATAAGTCTTTCTCATTAATGTCCATGTTTTCAAAATGGTATTAAGGATTTATTTATATGGACATGAATGTTTTAAAATGATAATTCTTTCAGAAGATTCCATGTTATGGGACACTTTTGTCAGAAAAATTCTTTTAAATGTATCCATTTATAAATTCTGTGACTTTTAAATGTTTTAATGAAAAAAGGATATTTCTCTCAAAGAGTTTTACTATTAATTTTCAACTTTTTCAACATCCTTTTGGATATTATTATTTATTGAGGTTGATTTTTTATAAATAAAATCTTCAATATTATATAGAATGAGTTATGTTATGATTGACTGTGAATGTTCTATTTTTATTCCATTCATGATTTATGGTTAATGTATTGACATTTCGTATGATATTTTTAATACGAATGTTTATGTTATGTTTCAAAATTTCTATATGAGGAATGCATCGGACTTAGTATGTACTAGGTGGATCCTCCTATAGCTTCCCAATGCATTGGTCGGTATCATGAGGAAAACTAGTTTCTTGACATAAGGCCTTGAAAAAATATTATTTGATGTCTTGGTACAACGCCTTGGCTATGTGGTTCTGAAGTCTGGAATTATGCATTTCAACAATATGAAATTGGATATTAAAATTTCGTGTCATTATTCAACTAGAAGAATATCCATGTTAATAAGTAAATGGAATTAAATGATTTATTCTTTTCCATATTATTCTAAATATTATTTTTTAAACGATTTTGTTTTAGTCTTAAACATTACCTTAAATGTTTGTGCTTATTTATTAAAGTTTCTGCTATATTTTTACCCTTTCTGAGCATCTAAGCTCACCCATTTCTATGTTTTATTTTTCACAGGATGTGAAAAATTATTTAATGGTTGATCTAAAGGGATAAGATAATGATATAAGTGTGTTCATAGTGGAAAAAATGTTTTTGATGTTTTGTTTCGTGATGTAATGTAAAACTTGTTAATGTATCTCGTACCTACAAGGCTATTAAACTGATCGGTCTTTCGGGACATGATTCCTCTTATCATTCAATTTTTATGTAATAATGCACTAACTCTAGGTAACTAGGGTCGGATAAATATATATGGTATCCGTGGAAATTTCGTAAAAACATTGGAAGATAGATTTAGAAAATATCTGATTAGACAACGTTACCCTAAGATAGACTTCGAGGATTAGTATAGAAGAAAATCCTAGAATTTGGGTAATATAGAAATTGTTTGCGTTTTCCAAGCTATAAATCATTTTCTGGATAGGATCAGGTAGAGGATGCTATGGAACACTTGTACCTTGCGGTAAAATCCAAAAAAACCACCTTGTTCTGGACTCAAATTAGAACTTGTGCATGACAACAGGCCTTGCTTCACTCTTGGTTATGACACTCCTGAGCTATATTCTTAGGATAATTTTCATTTTCTTTACAAACCATTATGAATTGTTTATGAGTATATATTTCCTCAATGAAAACATTTTTATGATTATGGATTATATCCATGAATTGTTCAATTTATTTTAACTATTTAGTAACATTAGAAATATGCATTGTGATTCATAATCTAACCTAGTGTATTCCATTGTTTAGAAATGGCGTCTAGTAGAATGAATGATGATTCCAGCAATATGCATGATTGAATTATTAAAATGTATCATATCGTTCATGGTATTTATCCAACAATTAAAATGAAAATAGTCTCCCGCGTATTCTCATCATATAAAGAAACAGTATCATTTATTAATAAGATAAGTAAATAATTCATTGAGTAATATGGCTTTGAAGGGAATCAAGGGAAGAAAAAGATGGAAGAGATAAATATATATAAAGAGAAGAGGGGAAAAGGGATTTTCCCATATGTGATAAATGTTGAAAGAGTCACCTTGGTAAATGTTAAATGGGAATGGGAGTTTATTATAAGTTAGAGATAAAGGACACCAACTACGTGATATCAAGGGTAAGAAAAATGTTTCAAATGATCAAGGCTCCATCTTCCTGGATTTGGGACACTACGCGACTCAATGTCCAAATCCTCAGAGTATTCCCCAAATGCTGCTATTTGATAACAATCATGTCATGATACTACCATAGATGAAGAGGAATTATTTGAGTTCATATGTTTTTATTAATGTATTGTGTCATTTGAATATTGTATTAATTATGTACACGTTATAAGAATTATATAAGCATGTAAGGATTTTACTTCAGTTCTATTTCATTAAGGACATGGGATTGTGTGGAACCAAGAAAAGTGACTCAATAACATGTTTAATATTTTGGAAAATATACTGTTGAGAGAAAGATAAACCATAATATGGTTCTGATACTGAGATAGTGATTTTGGAATAATATATGATTGAATTGGATAAATTATATTGGATATTTCTGACTACCTTGAAACTGATTAATGGTTTGTGTATTCCATCATTGTTGGAGTTTACAACATTTTTTGATAGAAGGATTATATCAAGTATTTTATAAGGAATAATGGAGCATAAATGTAATCAATAAGGTTTTATGATAATTCTTGGAGTTACAGTTTTTGAAAAGACTTCATGATTAAGGAATACACATTTTATTATGTGGAAAAAGGATATTCATTGTCATTACATTCATTATAAAATTTGGACTGTGAGTTTGGACAGAATTATTTTGGACAAGTCTAAAGGTTGGAATCAATTATAAGGTTAAATCATTTCATAAGATTATTTTTGGACTGTCAAAAAATGGATAACGTAGAGGTTGGGGAAAAACTCGTCACCTCTGGCAAGGCCGCGAGTCATGAAACTGAAACCAAAGGGAAAAAAGGGTGCATCACATACCACAGGCCTACTTGGTGTACTGGTTTGTATAATGGAGTTTTTTTAAAATATTCTGACAAATGAATTATAAATTAATTATTTCTAGAACCCTATACAATTTGGATAAATAGAATATTTTTGAATTCAATTTTCTTTTGAGTGAAATATGGGTTTGTTGTATGAATTATTTAAATGATGAAACTCTACTTGTCAAGTATATTATTGTTCTTATTCTATGAATAAATTAATTCTTAAACTTTTGGGAAGGGGTCTTAATACCAAAAATGTGTTATCCTAATACCTTTGTTTTGTTGAACAGATGTTATTTTAAATCATCATAGATTAAGGACTTTGAGGCTTTTAATTGTACAGGTTTTTGTGATTGATGACCCCAATTAGTGCCTCAAAATATTTACATATTCCGTCCAATTATTTGTCTCTAATTTATAACAATGTTCTCCTAATCAAGATCATAATATGGTGGTGAATTTTTCATTTCCCATTCCCACTTATTAAGAAGAAATTTTTTTAAACCAATTTTCAATGTGGATTTTCCACAAAGGTATTTTTCTATTTTTAACTTTTTATTTTCAAAGAACAAATTCAAATTGCGAGAATATAATTTATTCAAGTAGGGGATAATGTAACACCCCAAGATTTCATAGTATGTTATCTCTCCAATGTAATTAAATAACTTGCGCTACACGCAACAACGTGTTCGAGCGCACCATGACTTACCAAAATAGACATTCAAAAAGAGGTTGTGAATAGTAATAACTGAATTTTGATTTTTATATACTCCATATAAAATTTTAGTATCCATATTATGTGTTTCTTATACATAATATAATAACAAATTCATTTTTCAGATAAATAAAGTATTTTTCACAAATTAAAATTTTACCTCCTTTTAATGGAGAACCCTTTTTTTAAAACCAATATTTAAGACTTTTATATATTAAATTTTAATTAAATTAAGTTCTTATTTATAAGAGGGAAATAAAAATTTAGTTTGGATAAATTTCTCATACTTTTTTGATAACTTTCATATTTTGACGAATAGTGAAAAATACTATGTTTTAATTGAAAAAAACTTTTTTAATAGAAATAATTTATAGTTTTAAATTATGAATTTCAAATATTTTTATGTATAATTAGATTAAATTTTTATCATTTAATACAATATAGGTCATTATAAGTAATTTCATATTTAAATTTGACATAAACACATGTTAATCCTTTGATATTTTTTACTTTTTAAAAACCTGCCTTTTGGTTTTAACAACAAGAATTAATTTTTAATTAATTAATGAAATTTTATGTTTTTAATTTGGTAAAATAGAATACATTTTTGGATTCGGAATATCAAAATTTGATTAGGGTGAAATTTTGGTATTTTTCTGAAAACATTCAATTTTTGATAAATGTTGAAAAACATTCCGTTATTGTTTAAAACCGACATTTTATTTAAATAATTATTTATTTATTGAAAGTTATTTTAATTATATATATATATATATAACCTATATATATTCAATGTAATTTATTTAAGTCATTTTATAATAAAATTAGATGTATAAAAGTTTATTGAATTTATTTTAACATCTTTTCCCCACCGTCTAGGCACGTTAGAAAATTTGCATAAAACATAATTTTACCACTTCAATGAGTTGAATTTCAAAATTCCAAGGGAAATGGTTGAAATCATTAATTAAAAAGTGTTTCAATAAGATGAAAATAATTTCTGGTCAATAGTAATGTTTTAATTTTATTTGCCACGGTTAAAAGTAAATAGGGTAATTAATGATAAAAATGATATTATAATTACCCTAAAACATGTCATAATTATATAATATAAGTTTAATTAGACCAAAAAAACATTAGAAATAAAATATGATCCACTTTGGTCCACATTTATTATATTTGTACATCTATTATTCTTTAATTTAAAGAAGAGTTAAAAGAGTTAAATTCAATGTTTAATAACTAATACATTTTTAATATAAGTTTACATAGAATATAAATTCTACTATAAATATTCATTAGAAATGTAAAATGATTTCCTACATAATATTATTTTATTTTATAATTTTTAGACATTTTATAATTTAATTTATTTGTGACATGATGATGATGGAGTAATAACCTTATTAATGAAATATTAAAATAATTGATATTATAAATATCCAAATAAATCTAAATTGAGTCTTCCGATGAATAAAGATAATTTTTTAAGTAAATATTACATTTTAGGGATGATTAAATAAATTTTATTCTATGTAATAATGTTTTCATGGCTTTCAAAGACATCTAATACTAAATAGTGTCAAAATCGACATAATTGAGTTTAAATAAAATACTATATTATTAATTGATATAATATTCCAAAAAATATAATGGTCAGCCAAGGGACATAGATATGGTTATATATATTAATAATGAACCACATTGCGTTCTCATGGCTTGTTATTGTATGTTTATTAACCATATAATATAAAAATACAATGAGACATGGTAAATGTCAAACTATATAACAATGAGTTAAATATAAATGATAAGGTTAATATCTTGACCTAAACCTATCTAAAACTAATTGTATGGGAGGTTTTTGACTCATTTCCACCTTATCCTAGATAAAATTCTTTTTTTATCCACTAGAAACTGAATATGATTTTACTATAAAATAATATTTCAAGCTTTTCCTAAAGTGACCCTCATCTCTCTTATAAAAGGGTACTTCATCTTATCTTAATTTCACACCTCTAAAGCCTTTTGGCTTCGCCAAAACATACCCACATATCCTCCAAACATCCATGAATTCAAACTAAAGTCCTTACATTGATTTCAATGCCAACATAAACATCCCTCTTGACCTACTCAAAAGGAAACACTCGAAGTAGAGGTAATAATTTAACCTCCCTCTATCATGTTCTTTTCTTCTTCCACTTACCAGTTTTTTGTTGTTTCCATACCCAAATAATAACTATCATACCTCCTACATACTATGATGTTATTATAAATATGGTACAACTATATTCATTATTCTATCCATACTATAAATGAAAAAGTCACTATACATGTGTACGTACGGCTTACCGTCTCTACGTCGTGGTGTAGTTTGTAATTCAAATACTTCATTATTTTGATGGGTATAATAATTAGTATAACTGATATAAATAATAAATATAACATATTAATTATTCTTTATATATGATATACCATCCAATTACATACAATTTCACCATCAATATAATGATATTGTCACTCCTGCATACGTACAGATTACCGTCTCCATGACGCGATGAGATTCATTCCCACGTTCACCATTCAACGATGATTATAAAAATATATATTATTAATAACTATGTAGTATATAAAATAATAATTCTACTTGATATATATATATGTACTCACAAATATCTTATCCACATACTCTCGTTCTATGCGATAAGAAAGCAGAAACATCGTTTATGCGTATGTATGGCCTACTGTCTCCATAAACAGAGCCTTACATTTCATATATATATCTACTATAAATATTTATATTCTAAATATATATGATATATAAATCAAATTTTATATTCTGGAAGTATTTAATTCATGATTTAAAAGATACAAGTTAAAACACGTACGATATAGAAAGAAATTATTACCCAAAATGTTAATTTAACATGGAAATCATTAATAAATGGGCATTATAAAGTCATAAATGAATCATGTATGATATAATAAATATTAATATAGTTCATGTATTATTTAATAACATAATATGGTCATTATAAATAAGGTTAAACGTACCCTCAACCAATGGAATGTACAAGGTAAAGGTTAATTCCACAATGTCATTATTATCCGAGATTGTTTATGAGTAATTATTTATTGGGACATTTTTATCATAAATATCTATATTTAATAAAAATATTTAAAAATGAATATTTTAATGTTTTATGGAAGTTTATATTTCACTACATCATTATTTTTAATGTTTTAAATATTTATTCTTATAAATCTTTCTAATTAATGTCCATGTTTTCAAGATGGGTTTAAGGATTTATTTATATGGACATGAATGTTTTAAAATGTAAATTCATTCCAAAGTTTCCAAGGGGTATGGGACACTTTGATTGAAAGATTTGTTTTAAATGTCTTCATTTATAAATAATGTGACTTTTAAATGTTCTCATGAAAAAAAAAGATATTTCTCTCAAAATGTTTTACTAATCATTTTCAACTATGTCAACATACTTTTGGATATTATTCTTGATTTATGTTGATTTATTATAAATAAAATATTCAATATTGTATTGAATTATTTATGGTATAATTGACTCTGAATGGGCTATTTTTATGCCATTCATGATATGTGGAAAACGTTTTGACATTTCATATGCTAGTTTTAATACGAATTTTTATGTTATGTTTCAACATTTTCATATGATAAATGCATTGTACTGAGTAAGTGATGGGTGGAGACCGCTATAGCTCTTGAAGTGTTAGTAGGTCTGAAGTTACAAACTAGTGTCTAGGCACAAGGCCTTGACAAAATATTATTTCTAGCCTTGGAACAAGGCCTTGACTGTATGGTTATGATGTCTGGAATTATTTACACCATCATTACAAAATTGGATATTGAAATTGCATGTGATTATTTGACTATTAGAATATCCATATGAATAAGTAAATGACATTATTTGATTTTATATTATTCATGTTATGATTAATTTTATGTTTAAAAGGATTTTGTTTTACTCTTATACATTGACTTAAATGTTTATGATTATTTATGAATGTTTCCGCTATATTGTTACCCTTACTGAGCATCTAGGCTGACCCATTTCTATGTTTTATTTATCCCAGGATATGAAGAAGTATTTAATGGTTGATCTATAGGGATAGACTAAGGATATAAGTTTGTTCATAGGGGATAAAATGTTTTTGATGTTTATGTTTCATAATGTAATGTAAAACATATGAATGTATCTATTACTTCAAAGGCTACTAAACTGATCAGTCTTTCAAAGCATGATTCCTTGTATCATGCCAATTTTATTTAATAATGCATAAACTCTGGGTAACTGGGGTCGGGCCATTACAGTTGGTATCATAGGAAGTTTCTTCCAAACCTTAGAAGATATTTTTAGAAAAACTCTGATTCGAGAACATTACCTTAAGATAGACTTTGAGGATTAGTATAGAATAACTTCCTAGAATATTTGTACTATCAAGATTTTGGGAGTTTTACAAGAAATACATCTCTTTCTAGATATGATCTGGTAGAGGCGGCTCTGGCATAGATGTACCTAGGGGTAAAACCGAAAAACACCACTTTGAGCTAGACTAAAATGTGAACTAGTGCACAACAATGGGCCTTGACGCACCTTTGGTTACGACACTCCCAGAGGATATGCTTAGGATAATTCTCATTTTTTACAAACCATTATGAAAGGTTTATGAGTATATATATCCATAAATAAATCATTTTTATGATTATGGATTATATTCATACACTGTTCAATTTATGTTAACTGTTTTACAAGTTTGGATTTTTGCAGTGTGATTCATAAACTAATATAGTGTATGCCATTGTTTGGAAATGCTGTCTAGTAGAAGGAATGAGAATTCTAGTAATTTACATGACTGAAATATTAAAAAGGGTCATATCATTCATGGTATAAATAAAATATTTAAAAGGAAAATAATATCCCATGTATTCTCATCATATGATGAAATAATATCATGTTTTAATAATATATGTAAAGAATTCCTTGAGTCCTAATGTTTTGAAGGGAATCAAGAGAAGAAAATGAAGGAAGAGAGAAAGATATATAAAGGGAATAGGGGAAAAATATTTTCCCATATGTGATAACTATGGGAAGAATAAACTTGGTAAATACTTCAATAGAATGGGAGTTTGGTATAATACTAGAGAAAAAGGACACCAAGTATGTGATTTAAAGGGTAAGAAAAATGTTTCAAATGTACAATTCTTCATCTGTAAGGAGTTGGGACACTACGTGAATCAATGATAAAATCATAAGAGTATACCCCAATTACTACTATTGGATAATTATCATGTTATGATACTACTGTAAATGAAGAGAAATGATTAGAGTTCTTCTGATTTCATTAAAGTAATGTGTCATTTGAGTATTGTATTAATGATGTACATGTTATTTGAATTATAATGTACATAAGGATTGTACTACAGTACTATTTCATTAAGGACTTGAGATTGTGAAGAACCACAAAAAGTGACTCAATATAAAGTTATCTTTTTTGGAAAATATATGGTTGATAGAAAGATAAATCATAATATCGTTCTGATACCGAGGTAGTGATTTTGGAATAATATTTGATTGATTTGGATAAATTAATTGGTCATTCCTGACTACCTTGAAACTAATAAATGATTTGTATATTCTATCATTGTTGGAGTTTACAACATTTTTTGATAGAAGGAGTATATCTAGTATTCTATAAAGAATATGGGAGCATGAATGTAATCAATAAAGTTTTATTATAATTCAGGGGGCTACAATGTTTTAAAATAATTCATGATGAAGGAATTCAAATGTTATTACATGGAGAAAATGATCTTCTTTGTGTTTACCTTCCTTATAAATTTTGGAATGTAATTTTATATAGAAGTATTTTGGATAAGTCTAACGGTTTGAAAAAATTATGTTTGACATTGGATACTATTGTTGCGGTTAAATATTTTTTGAAGACTATTTTTGGATTGTCATAAAAAGGACAACCCAAAGGTCTGTTGATTACAAGTCGCCTCCGACAAGGCTGCGAGACTTGAACCCACAACCGAATGGCGATAAAGGTGCATCACCTACCCCTAGCCTACTTGATGTCCTAGTTAGTATAATGTAGTTTTTTTTAAATTCCCTAACAAATGAATTATAAATTATTTATTTTTGGAACCCTGTATGATTAGGATAAATAGAATATTTTTGATTTCTATTATCATTGGAGTGAAATATGGATTTGTGGAAGGAATTAGTTAAATTATGAAACTATACTTGTCAATTATATTTTTCCTATTATTCTATGAATAAATAAAATCATAACATTATGGAAGGGGTCCTAAAACAAAAAATGTGTTATCCAAATACCTTATGTTATGTTGAACTGGTGATATTTTAAATCATCATAGATTGAAGGCTTCAAGGCTCTCAATTATACACTTTTTTTGATTGATGACATAAATCAATCCCTATAAATATTTATGATTTCCCAACAATTATTTGTCTCATAATTTCCACCAATTTTCTTCTAATTGAGATCATAATTTTGTGGTGACTTTTACATTTCTGTTTCCCTCTTATTAAGAATAAATTTTATTAAACCAATTTCCTATGTGGGTTTTCCACAAATGTATTTTTCTATTTTTAAACATTTATTTTCGAAGAACAATTTTAAATTGAAAGGATGAAATTTATTAAATGTGGGGAGAATGTAACACCCCATGATTTTATTGTATGTTATCTCTTCAAATTAATTAAATAACTTGCATTACACGCAACGATGAGTTTGAGCACACCACGACATACCAAACTAGACGTTAAAAAAGAGGTTATGAATAGTATTAACTAAATTTTGAATTTTATATACTCCATAAAATTTTATTATCCATATTATGTGTTTCTTAGGAAAAATATAAGAACAAATTCATTTTTCAGATAAAAGAAGTATTTTAAAAATAAAATGCAATTTTACCACCTTTTAATGGAGAACCCTTTTTGAAAACCAATATTTGACACTATTATATATTCTATTTAAGGAAATTAAAATCTTATTCAGAATAAGGACATAAAAATTTATTCTGGATAAATATTTGGTACTTTTTTGATAACATTCATATTTTGATGAATAGTGAAAAATACTATGTTTTAATTGAAAAAATATTTTTTAATAGAAATAATTTATAGTGTTAAATTATGAATTTCAAAGGGTTTTAAGTATAATTATATTATATATTTATCATTTAATACAATTTTAGTCATTAAAATTAATTTTACATTTAAATTTGACAAAAACACATGTCAATCTTTTGATAGTTTTTAATTTTTAAAAACCTTATTTTTGGTTTTGAAAATGGGAAATAATTTAAAATTAATTAATGAAACTTCTATGTTTGGAATTTGGTAAAATAGAATTCAATTTTTACTTCGGAATATCAAAATTATATTAGGGTCAAATTTCGGTATTTTTTTGAGAACATTCAATTTTTGAGGAATAGTGAAATATTGTGTGTTATTGTTTAAACCAACTTTTTATTTAAATAAATATTTATTTTATTTAATTTTTTTTAGTCAAAATATATATATATAACTTATATAAGTTCAATGTTACTCATTGGAATCATTTTATAACAAAAACTGATGTATAAACTTTTATTGAATTTTTTTAACGTCTTTTACCCACCTTCTAGGAACATTATAAAATTTTCATAAAACATAATTTTATAGCTTCTATGAGTTGAATTTCAAATATCTAAGACACAAAATTGAAATCAGTCTGTAAAAAGTGGTTCAATAAGATAACAATATTTTTTGGTGAATAGTAACATTTTACTATTATTTACCACGGTTAAACGTAAATAGGATAATTAAGGGTAAAAATGATATTATAGTTACCATAAAACATGTCCTAATTATAACGGATAAGTATAATTTGTACCAAAAAACATTAGGAATAAAATATGACCACTTTGATCCACTTGGATTAGATTACGACATTTATTATTCTTTTATTTAAAGAATAGTTAAAAGAGTTAAATTCAATGTTTAATAACTAAACCTTTTTTAATATGTGGTTAGACAAAATATAAATTCAACTTTAAATATTAATTATAAATATAAAATTATTTTCTACATAATGGTATTTTATTTATAATTTTTGGACATTAAATAAATTAATTTATTTATGACACAATGATGATGCAGTAATTACCTTATTAATGAAATATTAAAATAATTAATATTATGAATATCCAAATAAATTTAAATTGAGACGTATGATGAATTAAAATAATTTAATATGTTAATATTACATGTTATGGTTTGTAAAATTAATTTTTATCATAGTGAAAATGTTTTGATGGCATTAAAAAAATGAAGTACTAAATAGTGTCAAAATCGATATAATTGAGTTTTTAAAAAAATAATAAATTATTAATTGATATAATATTTATTAAAATATAAGTATCAACCAAAGGACTTAGATAAGGTTATATATATTAATAATGAACAACATGGGGTTCTATTTTCTTGTCATAGTATGTTTATTAACCATATAATATAAAAATACAAAGAGACATGGTAAAGGTCCAACTATTTAAATAAGAGTTAAATGTAGAAGATAATGTTAATATGATGACCTAAACCTATATAAAACCTATTGGTAGAAAGTTTTTCTACCTCTAACCACCATAACCTAGAAATAATTCATTTGGGAGACATTATAAACCGAAAATTATTTTATTATAAAATAATATTTCAAACTTTTCCTAAATTGACCCTCACCTCTCTTATAAAATTGAACATCCCATTATCTTAATTTCACACCTCAAAAACCTGTTTTATCAGCCAAAACCTGCCAAAATATCTTCCTAAAATCCCTCAAGTTAACATAGATGCCTTATTTTGATCGTAAATCTATCCTATGGAGCCCTTTTGATCAACTCAAAAGGAAACACCCGAAGTATAGGTAATAATTTCACCACCCCCTTTCATTTTCTTTTCTTCTTCCACTTCCCCTTTCATTGTTTTTCCCATACCAAAATAATAACTCCAATAACACCTAAGTACGTTTATGTTATTATAAATCTATTTCAACCATATTTTTTATTCTATCCATCCTATAAATGACAAAGTCACCAACGTGCGTACTTACGGCTTACCGTCTCCCCATCACGGTGTATTTTGTTATTCAAACACTTCATCATTTAGAAGGGTATAATAATGATTATAACTAATTTAAATAATAAATATACCATGTTATTAATTCCTTATATATGATATACCATCCAATTACATACTATTTCACCATCAATATACTGATATTGTCACTCTTGTGTACAAATGTATTACCTTCTACAAGACGTGATATGATTCATTCCCACATTCACCATTCAATGATGATTATAAAAATGTATATTATTAATAGGTATGTAATATATGAAATTATAATTCTACTGTATATATATATATATATATTCTTACATATATATTATCCAATTACTCTCCTTAAATAAAATATCAAAAAGGAAACAGCCTTAATGTGTACGTACGACTTACCGTCTCCATAAACGGTTTGTTAAATTTGATATATCTATCTATTATAAATATTTATATTCTAAATATATATGATATATAAATATTTTTTTATATTATGGATGTATTTAAATCATTATCTAGAAGTTACAAGATAAAACATGTGTGATAAAGAAATAGATTATTACCCAAAATGTTAATTTAACATGGAAATCATTATTAAATGGGAATTATAAAGTCACAAATTAATCATGTATGATATAATAATTATGAATATTGTTATGGAATAATTTAATAACAAACTATGGTTATTATAGAGGAGGTTAAATGCACCCTCTACCGAAGGAAAAGTACAAGGAAAGAGTTAATTCATCAATCCCATTATTATCCAAGATTGTTTATGAGTAAGTATTTATTGGGACATATTTATCATCAATGTCCTTATTTCATAAAAAAATCGACAGGAATCTTTTATGGTTTTATGGAAGTGTCTATTTAACTGTATCATCATTTTAAATGTTTTAAATATTTATTCCTATAAATATTTCTCATTATTGTACATGTTTTAAAAATGGTTTTGAGGGTTAATTTTTATGGACATGGATGTTTTAAAATATTAATAATTTAAAAGGATTCAAAGTGCTATGGGACACATTTATTCTAAAATTCCTTTTAAATGAATTCATTTGTAAATTGTGTGACTTTTAAATGTTTTCATGAAAATTGAATATTTCTCTCAAAGAGTTGTTCTAATCATTTTCAACTATGTCAACATCCTTTTGAATATTATTCCTGAATGTGGTTGATTTATTATAAATAAAATCATCAATATTGTATTGATTGAGTTATGATACAATTGACAATGAATGTGCTATTTTTATTTCATTCATAATTTATTGTTAATTTATTAACATTTCATATGATATTGTTAATATGAATCTTTATGTTATGTTTCACCATTTTTATATGAGGAATGAATTGGACATATTATGTGATGGGTGGAGCCAGCTATAGCTCCTCAATTAATCGGTAGGTCTCAGGAGACAAACTAGTGTCTTGGAACAAGGCCATGATAAAATCTTATTTTTAATCTTGGCACAAGGCCTTGACTATGTGGTTATGAAGTCTGAAATTATGCATTCCATCATTATGAAATTGGATATTGAATTTTCAGGTGATTATTCTTCTAGTAAAATAACCATGGGAATATGTAAATGGAATTATTTTATTTTATCTTTGCCATATTATGCTGATGTTTATGTTTGAAAGGATATTGTTTTAGTCTTATATATTGACTTAAATGATTATTCTTATTTATGAACGTTTCCACTATATTGTTATCTTTACTGTGCATTTGAGCTCACCCCTTTCTTTGTTTTATTTTTCCCAGGATGTGAAGATGTATTTAATGGTTGACCTGTAGGTTCATTATGAATATATAAGTGTGTTCAATGGGGAAAAATGTTATAGATGTTCTTGTTTCATGATGTAATGTAAAACCTATGAATATATCTTGTAATTCCAAGGCTACTAAACCGATCGATCTTTCTGGACATGATTCCTTATATCATTGCAATGTTATGTAATAATGCAACGATTTTGGGTAACTGGGGTCAGGGCATCACAAAAAATATATAGTAAAGAATAAATATTAAATTTTACTCATTTATTACGATGAAACAACCATGATATGATTATAAAATTATAAAATTGAACACAATATCTATAAAATTCATTAAATTATTTAATAAAAAGTTATTAATTTAATTTTAGTATATAAAAATACATTTTACCTATAAATTGTTTTTCTATTTAATATCAAATTTTCCATTCTTTTTATTTTATCATCATTTACATTTAATTGGAAATCAATATAATAATTATTTTTCAATCAATATATAGGTATTGAGAAATCATTTTAACGAGTATAATACTTCTAAAATGATAAAAATATCTTTTATGAAAAAGACGTAAAAAAAATTACACCAAAATATTTTGATTAGATGAATAATTAAATGAAAGTACTTTTAATTTATTAATTTATTTAATAGGATTTAGTATTTTATCCTCCCATTAATTTATCCATAATTTGTTTTATATCATTAATTTAATGAAATGAATTCAATAAAAATGCATATTTTATAAAAATTCACAATCTTTTAAATTCTACATATTAGTTAAAATTTATTGTGTTAATATTTTATTATTTTTATCATTAGAATTTCAAATTACAAAATCATTGAGGACCTCCACATAATATATATGGGTGGTAGCACATCCTATTTCTAGTCCCGAATTTACCCTCTCATCAAAATCCTCATATAGAACTCCCATAGGATTGCAGGGGAAGGGAATATTCTCTTCTGGTTCCATAATTGGTTTGGCTATATTATTGGTCTTCCATGGTACTCAGAAACATTGATCCCTTTTAGGAAATCTAATCTTCAACCCTCTTTCATCAAATATATACTAGACACAGAATAGTAGGAGACCTTTGAGTCGATGATTGTCACTCAGACCCTAACACATGCATCTTCATCGCGTCCTCCTTAGGGTGATTCTCTACCAAGAAATACCGTAAGATCTAGGCTCTGAAAGGCCACCACGATATCTAGAATACCACAGTTTGGTGGAATAAGATACCTTTAGAACATAATTTTATAACATGAAGGATTATAAATCATGTTGTGGCCACGAATGATAATGTCAAGAAGGCTGGTTTTGTATGTATTCAAAACATCACTGTTGTAGTAGTCATCTGGAAAAGAGAAGGGTTCACTTGTTCTTCAAATGTGAGTGGGCACATAATGTCTAGTCATTCTTTAGAGCCTTCAAAGAGTTGTCATCCAAATCACAAGGTGATGCTTCTTTCATTGATATATGGTTCCAAAGGATGAATCCATCAGATATGGAAAATATGGAGGGGTCCATGATATTTAGCAGAGGGTGTTGGTTTATGTAGAAATCAAGAAACCAAGCTCTCTTCAAAGGGGCTATACCTACATCATG
This sequence comes from Viscum album, assembly GCA_963277665.1. NCBI lineage: Eukaryota > Viridiplantae > Streptophyta > Magnoliopsida > Santalales > Viscaceae > Viscum > Viscum album. The sequence goes on from OY728149.1 coordinate 112,533,225, forward strand.
GTCCGTTATCATGTGAATGCAAAATATGTTAGTTCAACTGGTTAAACTCATCCAATGTAGGAAGGAAGCTCTTTTCTTGAAGTTTCTTTAGGTTATTTCTCCTCTTGTTAACTCCTTCTGCAATAGGCCTCATGGGAGATTGATATGATGAAACCCTCCGGTCTCAGTCTACAAGCTTAACTCAGTTGGTTCATGTTTTTAGGGAGACGTGAGAGGAGGTGGTGCAGTTCAAGACATGTGTGTTAGTACTGTGCTTGATTTCACTACCTTTTATGGGAATGGATATCTACATCATACATAAAAAATAGTACTGCTTACAGGGCTATCACATTGCACATATAAGAATATTTCGATCACTCAAGCTGATACTGATTCATTGATTCTTCATAACTCTCTAAGTGGTAAAATTCATATACCCTGGTCCATATCATAAATGGTTTGGAAATTCCATACGCTCCTACACAATATCATGGTGACCCAAACATGGCATGAGGGGAACAAATTTGTGGATCATCTGGTGTCCATAGCGAGCTCGTGCTCCTACATCACTTTCTTCCATTCGATTATTTTCATGGAACCTGAGGAGGTTAATTCTATTAGAGGATATTCTCTTAGTTTACATTACTTTTGGCCACCCTTGTCTTGTTTTCAATGTTTCTTGTCTATTATTATTTTCTTATCTCCTTTGTTTGTTCCTTTGTTTTCTTCTTGAATAAAATTTTGATGTTGGATGGATGGATGGTTGAAGTTGTTGGGGTATTTTAGATAGAAACGTTCTCCTATATAATTCAATGATATTGATCTTCTCTAGTAAAATATTTCACTAAATCCATAATTGTTGATATTCATCTTTTGATTTTTCTATTGAAACCCATAGGGACTCTTCATTAACATCATATATTTTTTCTCTATAAGGATTATGTATAGTGATTGATTATATTGATTGTACTATCTATATAAATTTTTACTTTTTTTACTTCATTTAATACTTACTAACTCAACAGATATGTTATAACAGAAGTGATTAATAAAATTTACAGTATTATCATATTTTTTTTAATTTAACATTGCATATGGAGAACACCATAATTTTTTTAAAATATACTTATACTAAAATCATTGTATGTTACAACACCACCTCATCTATAGTGAATCACCACCCTAACACACTATATATAAAAAAACATTATAATCAAAAAATTGAATAGTAAATAACAGAAGTTACAAAAAAATAGATTACATGGTTTTGAAATTAAAACCACATTATGGGAAAATTATTATTTTCTAGTTATTCTAAATAAATATAAAAACATAAAAAGTTCAATTACATTAAAATTCACTATATTCCATGAATTTATATTGGATCCTTTCTAGTTTATCAAGTTCAACCTCCTTCCGATCGTCTTATAGGGCCCACAAATAATTATATTCACCACTGATCGTTCACATAAGGGAAAACCTAAACCTCTTTCAACTGATAAAAAATTAATGTTAATCTCATTAATCCCTCAGGATAATAATATATGACATTAAAAAACCCAATGAAGCACACACAATTACTTTTGAGTTATTACATTGAAAACTATATCCTTTTCAATTTTGTCATCTTGACTTGTTCTCTTATTCCATGTTATGTATTTTAAACATTTAGACATATATTCATTAAATGATCTTCTTCATACGAAGGCCTCACACAAGATCTAGAAGTAATCTTCTAGAATCCTTGCATTTAAACACATGTAATATCAATTATGAAATGATTTTTCACAATCATAATAGTGTTTTATAAAGATAATTCTATAATAAAACATGTGTTAAGAATCATTTTTAGGTAACTTATCATGAATATAAATATTTTATTACATAAACTTATTATATAGAAATGAGATAGTAACATTAATAAATATATTTATATGATTGGGAGTACATATCTGTTTGAGATAGTGATGGTCAGATAGATATTAATAAATACCATTCCTTGGATATTGTTTTAGGTACATGGTCAACCATAGTCCATTGAAATGTAATTTCCAAATAGAAAGGTTGTATATGAATTTTATAAAATGAAAATATATAATTTTATATTAACCAAATTATGAGATGTATTATTTATATATCATAATAAGTCAACATATATAAATAAATTAATTAATGAAAATATGAAATAATTTCGTTGTAAATATCAATTTAAAAATTGTTTTCATTTATAATAATTAATTTAGTATTTTTTAGAATATTTTAAAAAAAATCAAAAACCACTATATCCAACCATGATCATTATTTCCCTTACCATTTTCTCTTTATTTGTTTTTAACAAATTATAATATTTAGATACTCATATAATTAGAAAAAATATAATTAATTTTCATATCATCTAATTTTCACAAGATTATGTAAAATGATGTTATAACCATTTTAAAGGTTATGTAGTTTTTAAAAAGGTAATTCACTCAGTTGGATCATAATTTTTCAAACCGTGTGGACGAACCATGCATCATGTCTTAGGTATTTAGAGTGAGGAACACATGGTTTTGAGATACTTGAAACCTATAGTGTATTTTAAAATGATTACATTCCTCATGAGCCCTACCTTGGTTTTACACCCCACATTGATCCACTTTCTCCCATTCATTCATTGAAAACTAAGGTTATCCCTAGTAATGACTCCCTCTATTTCTATATTATATTTATTTCTCTTCTTATATATTCCTTGGGAATTCATTTAGGTTTTAAATCATTTTTTTTATTGGTCCCTTTAGAACCATTTTTCTCTTCTTATTTTTATCTCAGGGGGAGGCCATGGTGTATGATCACTTAGAAATTGGTTTTTTTGATTTTTTTATATTTAATATCCAAATAATGAAAATATATACATGAAAACATTCCTTATGATGTTTCTTGAAGGTGTTATGTTTACCTTGTGTTGGTTTTTTTCTTACATGCATAACACTTAAAGTATAAAAAACAATTTATCCTAGTTATTGCAAATATAATATGGTTATAATTTAGTGAATTATGTGTGATTTAATATTATTTTTATAATATATGGTTATTTTATTTTCTATATATGGTATTTTCAATGGAAAATTTCTGAAAACAAATTAAAAAAATTCGGACCTTATACATGTTTATATAATGTATCAATGATTTCCACATGGAAATTATTGTTTAGAAATGGGTGTTTAAGATATAAAATGAACATAATTTTTCTTATATAAGTAATATCATTGAGGTTCATTTGGGTTTTCAATTTAATAGTATCATTTTTAATTTTATTTATTTATTTATTGGGGTTTTGTTTTCTTTGGATATTATTGTCTTATGTTTACCTTTGTATGATGTATTAATATGTACAATGCTATTATAAATTATGTTGGGATCTCAAATTAATCATCCTAAATGTGTTTATTGGGGAATTTAGTTTTTTTTTCAATTTTTTTCAAGAATATAAAAATATTTATTTTTACAAATAGGTTGTCCACATTTTTCAATCATTACTAGGTAGACATATGGACCATTCAGAAAAATATTAAAGTGATTTAAAGAGTTTATTTTAGAAGTGGTATAATTTAATTATGCACAATGTGTGAGAATTATTAAATTATCCCATGTATATTATTATGATTAATAATTATGGATAAATTATATGTTCAATGTTTGATGTCAATGGTTCATTTGAGTATGTGGATCTTAGAGAGGAGGTTGGGGTATTTTTTATATTGTTGAAAATTTATGTTATTTTTTTCTAACATATATTGTCCCTAATATTTTATTAATCATAAGAACCTAGGAAAATGCAGTGTGAATTATAGGAAGTGTATTTATAGTGTGGTGTTATTTCCCTATACATAGTAACTGATATAATAATAAAATAACATCTATTATTTTGTTAGGTATTCACATTATAAGGTGGCCTATTCTGTTAGGAATTGAGATTACTCTCCCTAATGATTGCAAAATTTTTTATATTGATTTTTTTAACGATAGGATGATATAGGGTATTAAGCTACACAAAATATTGATTCCATAGAGATACACCTACGATATTTTTTTTTATTCATTATTGTTTTTATTTATTATTTATACATTTTTACACACCTTTCATATTGTCTCATATTTTTCATTATGGTCGCTCATTTATTTTCTATTTTTAAGGATATTTTCATTACACTTTAAATAATATTTCTTCAGAAATGTGAATTTATATATATATAGTTATTATGTTTTATTAATAATAAAAACTATATCAAATATATTTTTCACGGAATAGTTTTAAGGATGGGGATTCTAGATAAATTTATAAATTTATTTTAGCATTAATTGTATATCTCTAATTAAATAAAAGTATCATGATTCTAAACGTAAAAAATCATTATTTATATCTCTAAAATTGAATTATTTTGAAATTTTTATATGACATAGTTAATTTCATTCAAATGTTCTTTTTTCATAGAATACATACATGTTTGAAATTTGATTAAATTAAAAAAATTTATTCGAATAAAATTATATTTCTAAAATGTTTACATGTGATTTGTTTTATTTAAAATAGAATAACTTCATTTAAAGTTATAATTTAATACATTCATGGATTCATGTGCATATAATGATCATAGATGTGGTGTGGAGAGGTTCCCTGATATAGTTTTTTTTCACACTTATACATCTAAATATCTATTCATGTTAATTTTATTGGACGACTCATGCAATATTAGTGTATTTATCAAACCACTAATTGTTTGAACATATTGATGATATTGAGGCCTAACCATGGTTTATTACATGATAGCTGTTTATTTTTCATTATATGATTTTTCAATTTTTTATTTTGGATACATCTTCAACATTAATATCCATGTACCATGGAGTTTTTCAATAATATTTATCATAAAGTGGTTATATATTTGTGGATGGGATGTTCATTTAGATAATACATGTTTTTTTATTATTCATTTTTTATAAAAAAAATATTATGTCTTCATAGATGTCTGACATAAGGATGTGTCATGCCATATTATTAGTAAGCTTCAACTATATATATTATCGTTATTATTGGAAATAAACATTCTAAAAAGTGTTTATCTTATACTCGTGAACTATTTTCTAAACAATGGGAGTTAGGAACTCCAATTAGGTTTTTCCACAAGATGGATTAGGAAGGTCAATTCTGTGGTAATTTAGTTTGGTTAGTGAAATTTTTTTATCATAATTCCAATTTTTATTTTGGATATAGTTTTTAGATTAGAGATATGAATGTTGGAATTATGATATTGTTGTGATAAGTGTCTAACTAACCATTATTATTTGGAAGCCTAAGATACCAATGACAGTAAGAATTTGAGTTTAAATCTTTCGATATAGTTTTCATTTATTTTAATATATTATGTTTTCAATTAAGAATTTTCTGAATTAAATAGATATTTTATGGTTTTTTCAATATTTATAATGTCTTAGGGTGAAAGTTAATGCATAATAAGAGGCACATGTTCATCCAACATTTGAGGACAATTATGTGCTTCCCCTGCACAAGTTTTTGATGTGTTTTCCCAATGGTAGTTAACAAGGTAAAAAATTATCCACCAAAAAATACAATGAAACTATTCACCGCCAAAATTCCTATTTAACTTTTTTATTGAACTCTTTAGTTTTGATTCATTTTTGGTTATTATTATTTACTATTTATGATGTGTTATATGGGTTTTTATTATAATTTTTTGCTGTTATATTTGGATTTATTTATGTTTTGTGATATAAAGACTAATTAAATTATTAGAGAATTTATTTTGTGTAATATATATTTTCTCAAAAATTGATTCAAATACGATAATATATATTAATATTTCAAAAATTATTCAATAAATCATATGTTAAATTGAAATATATTTTAATGTGATGTTTCTGTAAGTAATATTTTGTTATTATAAAGCAACAGATATGGAGATGGGGGAATAGATTTAAAATGATAATGATGGTGATATAATAGATCAGTTTGGATCATTCATGCTGGTGATATAGAAATTATATTGTTGATATATTGAACCAACTATGGGGGAAAAATATTGGTTATATGTTTCTAAACATTTCCCTTATTAATTAGTAATATTAAGAACATGATTCCATCCTCCCTTATCTATATTGATTGAAATGTAATACGGATTACGATTTTATATGACACAATTGATGTAACTTTTATGTGTGCATTATTATCTTTTTTTCTTATGATTTTACATAAATTCAAAGTCTATTTTCATTGTTGAAATGTGTTCATTCTTAGTTGATCTCACCCATGTCCATCCTATTACATTTAATCCACAGTGATGTCAAATTATATAGTAATTTGGTCATACTATATGGTCTAATGTGCTCACTCCAAAATTGTATTCATAATTTTTTTTAGTATTATTTTAGGGATATTGGATATCTTTTTTTTGATAAATATGACTAGATTCTAGGATATCTTATATGTTTCACCCCTCATTAATTTACATTAATTGACTTCGTGATTAATTTTTGTATGGAAAATATAACCATTTATTTTATACATTGAATTGGTTATTTTTATTGTATTATTTCTATAGTTATTGATGATTTTATTCACTACTATATTTGTTAGAGATTACCACTATTATATTCCTAGCCATTTACTATTGGAGGCATGATTTTGGGATCCCACTATTTCGTTGTGTCAAATTAAGTGATTATGTAGTGAGAGAGGATGAAGAAAAAATAGTATCAGGTGCATTCAATAAGATATAAGATGATTTTTGGACATTAGAATTGTTGATAATATTCTCATTAATTTGTGTGGGAAATAGTTTCATGAAATATCACTATTATAAGAGTTTAAGGAATTTCAAAATAAGCTTATTTATAGCCCCCTGTTAATGATTAAATAATGAAAATGTCGTAATTCAATTCAATTATATAATTGTCATGGAAACCCCTAATATAAAATATGGGTGATGTCATCCATCCATGAAATCTATTAGGAAAACGTACAAGTTGTACTTAATAATATTTATGAATAGTGAATGCCTCAAATATTGTATCTATGTTAGAACAATTTTTTTTATGTTTGTGAGCTCAATTATAATGTTATGATGTATCCATTCTGATTTTTTCTTTAATTTTTATAAAATAATTGATGACCTCTTAAACAGTTATTTTATTGAAATTTAGGATATGATATGATTTTATATCATTACTTCCATAAAATTACATGAATTGTTTTAAAATTTTATGTTTAATGTGTAAGATCCTATGTTTTTTTATGTACAATCCCCACTGATATTTTCATTATAATTATTTCAGTTGAGTTTTACTTCAATATTAAAACTTGGTGTATATTTTTTCATCATGAATGTCTGTTTTTCTGAATAATTATACACTTGGTTTTTGATTAAACATGATAAAAATTTGTGAGCATCCATGTAGAGATCCATTGTTGGTGAAAGTGACATAATTTCTAATGATGTATGTTTTTTTGAATTAATTTATTACCATTATAAATTGGTTATGTGTTACCAAGGGTTCTTGGTAACTTTAAAATCATTATAGGGGTTCAAGTTACTATATGGAAAATGGGTCTAAAACTATCTTTAGGACATTTACAGGTTGATTCAATGATATAATGATATAAATAATAATTAAAACTCACGTCTTGAACAAATACATGACATACAATGAATACATACCATGAAGGTATTACATTCCATTTCATGTTCGAATAATGTAATTTTTCAGATGAGGTGGTGTGTTTTTTTGTATGGACCTCAAAAATTAAATACCATAAGGTTAAAAAAATTACATGTCAAATAATTTACGAAAACGTTTTTAATATTGACATGTGGATACTTTTTATTCTCACCCACATGAATCATTACTCCTCTCAACCTAGGTAGGTTACCCATTTTATTTTGGTCTCCCACCCCTTGTTCTGGACATCCTGTTTGTGTGATCAATCCATGGTATTTTGTTTCGATTTTCTTCAATATTTTCTTCCTTTGTTGTCTGATAGATGTGATGTAATATCTTGAACGTGTGAATTTTTGTTTTATATCATTTTTGGATTTAACCTTGGAACACTATTTTGATCTTATAAACATTCAATCATATTAGTGAATCATTCTAGAAGCGTTGGTTGATCTTCATTTAATAGTTGGGTTTCAAAATCATAACCATATGGTCTAATTAAAAATATCTAAGAATATGCAATATTGTGATTTCAGTAAAACATGCATACAATAATTAATTAATTAAAAGTTATTCTTATAGTCATATATTTTATTCTTTATTGGATCCCTTTATATTAAATTGAACATATTTCTGGGATTATGGATACCCATTTGGATAGTGAACCATTGAAATATTTAATTGGAAATGGATTACTTATGATTTTTTTAGGACATGTGATTTAGGTGATTTCATGTTACATGTTCAACATGTACAATTGATTATTTGATTAATTTAAATAATTGGTAAATTGAATGAAAGATGGTAATTAATATATTTAACAAATTGGTCTCATTTGGTTATATTATGATATTATTTCTACGATCATATTCTCTGGAACATGTTATAATTCTTATATATCATTATATGACCCTGACATATGTTGTAATGCTTATATACTGGGTTCTGAGCCAGAAAAATCTTGTGAAGATTCTACGCCTGTTTTCACCCAGGAACATGTTTTAATGCATATATATCAGAAAATTCCCAAACTTATGTTGTGATTATTATATAGAGGGTTTGGCCCTGTAATTCATTAAAAAAAATTATATGGTTGTAGTTTTAATGGATTCCATACATGCCCAGAGATATTCAACCCTAGAACTGAATAAAGTAATGGGTTTCAATGGTTGTATTATAATGTTTGGAATGGTTCTTATACCGTAGCCTTTATATTTTTTCATGGTGTTGAACCAGTTCTTTTCTATATTTTTTTTAATTTTTAAATAAATTATAATTCCTGTTAATATCATTATTGAATACACTTTTTGTATGATTTTTTATGTTTAAACACAGTGGTGTTGACCTAATGAGTTATACTCTCACCCAATTCTTTTTGTCATTTGGTACATAGGATGATTACATGGATATAGAATTGTAAAATTGAAACGGACCTTGATTTTGATTTTTGCATGATACATGTACAAGAGTTTGGAGGTGAGGCCGATATGGAGTTTGGGACCATGGTCTTTTATTCATTCTAGATTTTTATTTTTATTTATTCGAGTACATATTTTAGTTTTATTCTATAATTTGATGACATTATTGCTATATTATTTTACTGTATTATTTAGTTGACTCTTATCATTGGTTTCCACTCTAAAATTATGATTCCATTATATATGCTACACTTGTATTTATTGATTAACATTTATCATGTCTATTTTTCTACTGTGATGTAAACTATGAAACAAGGGGGTGTAGTCTTCACACTAGGATTATCACACCCCTGTTGGTAGTCAACAACCTATGGCATGAAGGGATATCCACTTGAGGTCTCGTAACCTAACCATTCTAGGAACATGGGTGATGTCTCTATCGAGGGACATTACAAATAGGTATAAAGGAACACCAGGTCTTGTAACCAACCCTTTCTAGGATTATTTACAATTTGGTGAGGGTTTAAAAGTGAGTATTATGTGTCGTTACTTGAAAATATTATTGTTCATTGGAGGAGTTTACCCATGTTTGGGAAAAAATAAGATTTCCCAGGGATGTGATTGCTTTTCATCAATTTATCTTATTACGGTTCGATGTTATTTAAACTTGGGTGATTCATATGTTGTGTCATGTTATAGTTCATTGATATTAGTATTTGGGGCCTGGTATGGTGTAATATTTTTATGAATACATCATTACAGGAATTAAGGGACATATACTGACTATAATGGTTCATGAGAGGGACATATTTATATTCATGTGATACATTACCTATGTATACTATGATATGAGATATCTATTTAAACTAATAAATGAAGTGAAATAAATTTATGCCATGATAAAAAATTTGTTAAGACATGTTTATAGATACTTTGAGTTAGTGATTCACTATTTTTGTAACCTATTTAGGTTGACCTTGTTGTTACCCAGCACTCTAACGTGTGAGTTTTCTTATAAAGAAACTTCTACCTCATTGAGTTCAAATCCATCATCCACAAATTAAAAATCAGCAGGCTCATAAAAAATCTGATACATATATTCCTATAGTTCATAAGTATTAGATTTATTTTCATCATTGTGATAACTTTCTGAGGGTTATATGATCCATGGAGAGTGACACCAGTCATACTATACCCATGATGTATAAGCTGATGAGATATTGTCAGCTACCACATCCACCAATATTAATTGGATAGGGAGGTCAATTGGAATAAATGTTCTTGATTGGGTCAGTCCATAAAATCTTCATGAACCTTGAGAAAACCAAATATATTTGGATTAATCTTTCTATATATATTCATTGTGGGCCAATAAAGAGTTGCTGAGACATTATTGAGCATGATGGGTTGCAAGATTGTTATCCTGGGAGGACATTTAGAAAATGTTCCTGATCAATTTTAATAATAAGAGGGAGATGGATGAAAAGTCATGTATTTTAATTCATCTGATATAGGAGGAAATTTTATTGATATATTACATGGGTTTTTTCACTGATTCTCTATGTTTGGTGCCATTTTTGAAACTAATCTATTATTTAGGGAAATATGTTTTCTGGATGGAATTTGTTATGTGATCATGTCATTGGTGAGAAATTTCATTTTAGAAGTTGTTAGGATATTTTGAACTAGTAATTTATCATTGAAATGAATATTAGAGAGGGATCGAGTAGTGTCTTGGTTATTTTATCTAGGTTAACTAAGAGTTATTTTTAGGGTACTATGAATCACTGTTATGATATTTTTCTCTACGGAATTGGTGGGAAAGGAATCCAGGTAAGTGGATAACCTCCATAGGGAAGTTTTCCATATTATATCTATAAGTGTGGAAACATAATCTACATGTTAAAATCATATCCATAACATGTTGTTGAGTGTCATGTCTAGGTAATACAAATACTTATTTAGATGTTCATTGCAAAATTTTCATAACAGACCAGTGGGAGGGGAGTAGGAGAGGATCCCAAATTTAGATGGGGATCATCTACCACTAAGTATTCTAGTAGAAATAGTTCCACTAGATTATCATGCTTATGTAGGGGACCTGGTGACCCAATATAGGAGAAGTAGCTCTAGTGAGACCAGAACCTATGGTTGAAGTGAAAATCAGCTGCACATTATGTAGGATACTCCCAAAATTGGGGACGAATGACCATCAACTATCAGAGATAAAATTATTTTACCATATACCATAGCTTGTGCATTGTTTTATATGGGGGAATCGCATTACTGTTTATCCACAAGGAAAGTTATTATGAACAATATTCTTCTAAATTTTTTTAAAAAGACCCCACTATTGTCAAAAGTGGGTAAAATTTTCTATTTTTTTTGTTTAAATTTTTTTTAATATTTTTTATTAATAAATAGCATGACTAAACATTTCAAATCATGTATCTAAACTAAATTTAAGCAAGAAACATTTGAAAACATAGAGAAACTGAAATATAGAATGTTGATAGTTCCTTCCCTCAACCTTTGGGAAGGATAGATGACTTGCTAGTTTGGGGTAGAGAAGTTTTTTTTTCATGCAGACATTTTAGTCATAGACATGAAGTGTGATCAAGAGGTGCCCATCATCATGGGTAGGCCCTTTATATCCATAGGTGGTGTTTTAATTGATGATTCTAAGGGTAAATTAATTTTTACAATTAGAGAACAACAATAAGAGTTCCATGTGTTTAAAAATGTAAAAGGTCCATCCTTTTCTGAAAACTGGTCAATAGTAGAGTCCTTTTAGGATAAAAAATCAATTGGAAAATCTGTAAAATCTGAAAATCGATATTCTCCTAAAGAAAATGATTTATAATATGAAAATAACGTTGATTCTATCTTATAAATTTAAAATTCTACTCAAACACCACATTTATAAATTTTTTTAGAACTAAAAAATGGTTTAGTTTCTACGGTATAAAATTACACTATTTCTAAACATATGAGACTTTTGAGTGAGTTTTTTGGTGTTTATATTAACACCAACCTTTTTGAACACTTTGATGGTGTAGATGGAGAATATTTGAATCAACTTTATGATTATTCTCTAATAAAGCTGTTGAATTCTGATTTGAAAAATCAGGATAGTGTGTTGTCCAGTTTGGATAGTAACTGAGTTATTTTTGAAACCGAACCTGAAATTGAAAATCATTCACCGTTCAATAATCTTTAAAAAAATATGTTGAAGATAATGGACCTCCCAGGCCTAAGATTCATCATTCTATTACAAAACCACCCACTATTGAACATAAACCAATCCCTACACATCATAAATATTCATTTTTGGTTGGGAATTATTGTAACACCCTGACCCCAGTTACCCAGAGTCGGTGCATTATTACATAACATTGGCATGATCACAAAAAAGATCAAGTCTCGAAAGACCAATTAGGTTAGTAGTCTTGGAAACACTAGATACATTAATAAAGTTTACATTACATCATAAAATGAAAAATACAACAATATAGTCTCCATATTCCACACTCTTATCCCCTCATACTATCCTTGCAGGTCATTCATAAATTACTTCTTCACATCCTGGGAAAATTAAAACATAGAAAAGAGGTGAGCTCAAATTCCCAGTAAGGATGACAATATAGCGGAAACATTAATAAATAAGAATGAAAATTTAAGGCAATGTATAACTAAAACAAAAGACTTTTAAACTTGAACTTCAACATAATATGGAAGAAATAAAATGACATAATTCCATTTACTTATTTAAATGGATATTCTACTAATCAAATAATCACATGCAATATCAATAACAACTTTCATAATGATGGAATGTATAATACCAGACTATCATAACCACATAGTCAAGGCCTCGTGCCAATAACACAAATAATATTTTGTCAAGGCCTTGTGCCAAGACACTAGTTTGTCTAATGAGACCTACCAATGCATCAAGGAGCTATAGAGGGCTCCACCCGTCACTTACTAAGTCCAATGCATTCCCATATGAAAAGGTATAAACATAACATAATCATTCATATTAAAACTATCATAAAAAATGTCAATACTCTCTCCATAAACCATGAATGGTATAAAATTAACACATCCATAGTCAAACATATCACCAAACCTTCAATACAATATAGAAGTTTTTTATCATAATAAATCAACTTCAAATAAGCTTAAAATCCATCAAAGGTTGTTGACATAGATGAAATCAAAACTATTTGGGAGAAATATATTTTTTTAATCATTTTAAATTCACATAATTATAAGATGAAACATTTACATTAAAAATATCCTTATATGCTTTTAAGGGAAGCTTCCTAGATTTTATAACAGTGAAAAATAGCCTCACCCGTGGTATACGTTTAAAAAAAACATTCCTTCCTTAATTATGTTGAAAAGGTTAAAAAGGACCTTGTTTGCAAAATGATAGAAAGATTCCTTTATAAACTTCTTATGAAAAGTAAAAAAGGGTATAAATGACTTTATCCCATTATATTTAAAAATTTTAGAATAATTTGAAATAAATTTTTAAGAAACTTGGATGTGGATGATAAAGAGGTCCCAATAGATAATAACGTGTAAACAACCTCGGATAATGAAGAGATTATGAAATAAACCCTTACCTTGTACTTTTACTTAGTAGATGGTATGTTAACCTCATGTATAATAGTTAAAACATTGTAATTAAATTATAAAAGAACCATATACATAATTATGATATCATATATGATCTTTTAACATTGATTTGTTAATAATATCTTAGTATTATCATTGTTTCGGGTGTTAACATACTTGTTTTCTTTTATATGTTTTCTTACAAAGTCATGTCTGTTATGGATAGGTCATACCTTATTCATATACAGAATGATATAATGTTCTTAAATATTACTTTTAATCATCAATTTAGAATTAGTCTTGAATGGATATGATGGTGAATGAATCTCATTGCGTTCGTTGAGACGGTAGTCCGTACGTACGCACGAGCGACAATATCATTCCTTTGATATTAAAATAATATATAATTAGATTGTATATCATATATACATGAATCATTATCATGTTATATTTATTATTTACATGAATTTCGCATCACTATTATACCCATCCAAATAATAATATATTGAATAACAATTACACCACGACGTGGAGACTATAAGCCGTACATATGCACGTATTGTGACATGTCATTAAAAGGATGGATAAATTACTGAATATAGTTGTACCATATTTATAATAACATCATATTATATATAAGATAATGGATTTATTATTTTATAATGGGAATAACAATGAAAGTAGAAGTTGAAGAAGAAAAGAACTTGAAAAAGGGTGGTGAAAACATTCCCTCTTCTTCGAGTTCATCCTTTTGATTTGATCAAAAGTGATCCATAGGATGGATTTCTGATCACAAAATGTCTGTTAGATTGTATTGAGGGATGTTTAGAGAGTATTAGGGCAGGGTTTTTCCGAACAAAAAGGCTTTCAAAATTTGAATTAGTGAGAAGGGGGAGTGCCCTTTTATAAGTGGGGTAAGGGGCACCATTGGAAAAGCTATAAATATTATTATATAATAAATTAATATTCGGTGTCTAATGGCTCCAAAGTAGATTATTTAAAGGTTAAGGTGGGGATTGGTCGAAAACCACTCAAAAAATAGGTTTTAGATAGGTTTGGGTCACTATATTAACCTTATCTTTTAGTTTTAACTCTTAGTTAATTAGTTTGACACTTACCATGTCACATTGTATTATTTTATTATATAGTTAATAAATATACTATTTACCTACAAATGACCCCCCAAGTGGTCGATTAATGATACAACTATCATGATATAAGTCTCTTTTAAAAACCTTATATTTTTAGGAATTGAATATAAATTAATAATATAATATTTGTTTTAAAAACTCTTTTTTGTCAATTTTGACACTATTCAATAATTGATTTTTGTTAAAGTCTTAAAAACTTTATTAATTCGAAAAAAATTTATTTAAGCAATACTATATTTTTATATTAAGTAATAAAAGTAATTTATGTCATCAAAACATTCAAATTATATTAATTTTAACATTTATAATACCAATTATTTGATTCATTCATTAAGAAAGAAAATACTGCATCATTATTGTGTCACAAATAATATTTATTATTAAATTTATAAAAATTATAAATAAATTACCATTATTTAGTAAATCTTTTTAGATTTATAATGACTATTTACAGTCCAAAATCCAACATATAAAACACTATGTAAAAATTGTTTTACTAAAAGATATATGCTTGTGTCATTTTTGTATTTATTTTAACTTAATTAATATAAAGTGTCATTATAACTTACATGTGGCTCCATGAGATACCCAAATCTACCCAAAGATTACCAGGGTCATACATGTATCAAACAATAAGGTTAGGACACGTTTTATGGTAATTTATTATTATTATAATATTATTTTTTACCCTTACTTACCGGATTTACCCTATAACCATGGTAAATAAAATTTTTACCGAAGTAATTATTCAAAATGTCTAAAAATAAAAGTTACCTATTTAAACAATTTGGACATCCTGATTCCAAATATGGAATCCATTTTTCCAAATTCAAAACAGAGAAGTGGCAGAAATTAATTTAAAATTAATTCCCGTTGATAAAATAAAAAAGCATGTTTTTAAGAGATAATAAATATCAAAAGATTGACATTTGTTCATGTCCGGTTTAATTGCGAAATTATGTCCAATGACCAACATGGTATTAAATGGTAAAAATATATTCTAAATATACATTAAAACCACTCAAATTCATAATTTATCACTATTAGTTATTTCGAATAAAAATTTTTATTTTAATTAAAATTTAGTAATTTTCACTATTCATCAAAATATAAATGTTATCCGAAAAGTTCCAAAATTTTAACCTTGTGTAATTTCGATATTCTGAATCAAAAAATGAAGTCAATTTTGAGAGATAAAAGTTATAAAATTTCAAAAAGTGGGTATTACTATTCATAACGGCTACTTTGATTGGTTGTGGTGTGTGTGTTAGAACTCAAAGTTGCGTACAACACACGCTACTGTATTATTCAAAGGGAAGCGTACTGTGGAAGCATGGGGTGTTACATTCTCCCCTAATTTAAAGAATTTTTTCCTCAAAATTT
The DNA here is from genome assembly GCA_963277665.1 of Viscum album. Classification (NCBI taxonomy): domain Eukaryota; kingdom Viridiplantae; phylum Streptophyta; class Magnoliopsida; order Santalales; family Viscaceae; genus Viscum; species Viscum album. The sequence continues at coordinate 112,549,495 of OY728149.1, forward strand.
CTAGAATACTACCGCATGAAAGGACTCCGGTGGTTCTTCATCATAAGTTCCTCGGGTTCCCATGTTGCCTCTTCCATCTTATGGTTTCACCATAGAACTTTTACCAGACGAGTCATCCGGTTTCTCAGTACTTGTTCTCTCGTATCAACAATCCTGAAGGGATCTTCGTAGTATGACAGATCGGGTTCCAGTTCCTATATCTCATAGGTGAGTACATGCGTTGGGTCAGGCATGTATTTTCTCAATAGTGATACGTAAAACACATTGTGAAATTTGGAGATATTTGGTGGCATTGCCAAACGGTAAGCTACATCCCCAATTTTTTCTAGAATTTCAAAAGGACCGATGTGCCTAGGACTCAATTTACCTTTCTTTCCAAAACGTATAACTCCCTTCCATAGAGATACCTTCAAGAAAACATGATCTCCCACCTGAAATTCCAAATCCTTTCTTCGGTTGTCAGCATAGCTCTTCTGCCCACTTTGAGAAGCTTTGATGTGGTTTTGGATTACCTTCACCTTTTACATCGTTTCCTCCACCAGTTCTGGGCCTACAAGTTTATTTCACCAACGTCATCCCAACAGGTTGGTGTGTGAAATCTTTTTCCGTATAACGCTTCATATAGTGCCATACGAATACTTGAATGAAAGCTATTATTATAGGAAAATTACACCAGATGTAAATATTGATCCCACAAACCCTGAAAGTCATGTGAGCATGATCTCAACATGTCATCTAGGGTTTGAATAGTCCGTTCTGATTGTCCATCTGTTTGAGGGTGGTAAGCAGTGCTCAAATGAAGTTCAATATCTAAGGCTTTTTTATGACTCTTCCAGAATCTTGAAGTAAAATGGAGATCATGATCAGAAACAATCGATCAGGGTACTCCATGAAGTCTCACCACTTCATTAATATATAGCCTTGCTAGACGTTCAAGTGGTAAATCTTCCCTTATAGTAAGAAAATGTACTGACTAGGTAAGATGATCAACAATAACCCATATTGCATCATTCCTTCTAGCAGTCTTTGGTAGTCCTGTGAAAATGTCCATTGTAATATTGTCCCATTTCCACTCCAGTATGGGAAGAGGTTGCATGACTCTTTAATGTTGTTTCCTTTCAGCTTTCACTTGTCGACAAACCATACATCTTGATACAAAATCAGAAATCTCCCTCTTCATGTTGCCCCACCAAAAATGTTCCTTCAAGTATCTATACATTTTGGTGCTCCCAGGGTGTATAGTGAAATTGGAACTATGAGCATCGTCCAACAATTTCCTTTTTAGATCAAGTATATTGAGAACACAAATTCTCTTCCCAAATTTCAAAATTCCATCTTCATACCCAAAGTCATTCAATCCCCCATCATTCACAGCTTTAATCTTCTTTTGAAATTATTTGTCATCAGACTGAGAACTCTTAATCTTTTCTAGTAAAGATGGTTTGGAAACCATTTGAAAAAGCACTGATGTTTCACCTTCCATGGTTATTTACATGTCCATATTCTCTATATCCATGAAAATTGGATCCCTTTCAATTCTCATATTGTTCAAATCACCATGATCTTTTCTACTCAAAGCATCGGCTACCATATTTTCTTTCCCTGGGTGGTAGTATATCGTGCAATCATAATCCTTGAGTAGTTCAATCCATCTATTTTTCCTCATGTTGAATTATTTTTGTGAGAAAATATACTTCAAACCCTTGTGATCAGTATAAATCTCACATTTTTCACCATAGAGGTAGTGCCTCCATATCCTCAAAGCAAAGATCACAGCTACTAACTCGAGATAATGAGAAGGATAGTTTTTCTCATGAATTTTCAACTGTCATGATTCATAGGCAATAACTCTATCATTCTGCATAAGAACACAACCAAGTCCTTTCCTCGAGGCATCACTATAAATAGCGAACCCATCATTCCCCAATGGTAGATTCAATATATGAGCATTGACTAATCTTATATTCAGTTCTTCGAAACATTCTCCACACTCTTTTTTCCACACAAATTCAACCCCTTTACGTGTGAGCTTTGATAGTGGGTTAGCCAACTGGGGAAAATTCTGGACGAAACGTCGATAATAACATGCTAAACCAATATAACTGGATACCTCAGTTATACTTTTAGGTGCTATCAATTCTTGGATTTCCTTGGTCTTAGAAGGATCAACAGTGATTCCTTCTTTAAGGACAATATGGAAAAGAAAAGAAATCTCCTAAATCCATAATTCACACTTGCTAAACATCCCATACAATTCATGTCTTCTCATAGTCTTCAGGATAATGCGTAAGTGATTTTCATGATCATCGTAGCTTTTGGAGTATAGCAAGATATAATCAACAAATACTTCCATAAATTCATCAAGATATTCCTTGAAAACTCTATTCATCAGATCCATGAATATAGAGGGTGCATTAGTCAATCCAAAAGGCTGTACTGTAAACTCGTAATGCCCGTACCTGGTTCGAAATACTTTCTTCAAAATTTCTTCCTTCTTCACACACAACTGATGGTATCCAGATCGAAGTTCAATCTTTGAAAAGTATTGAGCTCTATGTATTTGGTCAAATAAATCATCAATGTGAGGTAGGGGATACTTGTTCTTTATTGTTATAGCATTGATCTCCCTATAGTCGATACATAACCTCATTGATCCATATTTCTTTTTTAACAAAAAGAACATGGGCTCCCCATGGAGAAACACCAGGGTGAATAAATCTCTTATTACTCTATTACTATAGTTGTTTATTTAGTTCAACTAATTCCACATTTTCCATTCTATAAGGGGTCTTCGATATGGGCCTTGATCCAGGAATTAAATCAATGGAAATCTAAACTTCTCGTTCTAGAGGATGTCCATGTAAATATTCCGGAAACACATCGACATATTCTTTCACAACAGGTACATCCTCTATTTGAACATTCATATCCTCACCCACAGTCATTTCATTCTCTTCTTCCCCAATAATTGAATTTAGTTGAGCTACCGGGGGTGGATTTAGATAAGTATTAGGTGGTGACGATTCTGTTATAAAGATAAGGTGTTCCTTATCATCATCATCAATAATTGTAACCTCATTCTTCTTACAATAAATCATTGCATCATGGTATGAAATCCAATCCATACCGAGGATTATATCAAAATCAATCATAGGTATGACGATGAGATCATTGGATAAAGAACATTTATGTGCTCTAATGGGGACTGATTCACAAAACATTGTTGAAATGATACATCCCTTAAGAGTTTTAACTTAAAACTCCCTTGTTAAATCAATTTGGAAATATCTAATTTTCTTAGCAAACTAGGAAGATATGAAACAATGCGATAATCTAGAATCAAATAATGCATTTGCTAAACTTGAGGAAACCATTAAATTACCTACCACCACGTCTTTCAGAGCTTCTACCTCAACATTAGTGATAGCATAATCTTGACCTGGATCCCTTGGCCTTTTCTGAGGTAAGTTCCTCGGACGATTAGGCCATTCTTTTGCATAATGTCCCATCTATATGAAATTGTAGCATTGGACATAGGTAGCTTCCATCTTCCCCATGTAATCACAATCTTGGTGGCCTTTTTCACCACACTTATAACAGACTCACATTCCTTTTAAGCAAGTACCGGGGTGTTTCTTCCGATATTTAATACACGATGGATAATCAACTTTTCCCTTCTTCCCCTTATTTCCATTCCCAGATTGATCAGTAGATCTCTTATTCTCTTGCTTTTCATTAAAGTCATAAGACTTAGATAATTCCTTTTCTATATTGATAGCACATGAGACAATGTCTTCGTATGATGAGAAGGATTGTGAGACTAATGCTCGACAGAGAAACGATTTTAACCCATCAATGAAATGATCAATCTTACTTCATGGGTTATGTATATAATCTACAACATACCTTGCTAACCTTGTAAATTTAGCCTCATTCTTTGTGACATTCTCATCCTCCTTTTGTCTCAGACTCAAAAATTGCCTTTCCATATCTGCTCAATGGTCACGAGGAAAGTCTTTTTCTAAAAACAGATCTTTGAACTCTCTCCATTCCATTTCTTACACTTCATCATCTTCCTTCGTGTTTTTAATCAATGACCACCATTGATCAGGATCTCAAGGGAGGCGATAAATTTCCATGACAACTTTTTCCCTTTCACTACTCCCCAAATCCGGAAATATTTTCTCTAGGGAACTTATACATTTCTCAGCTACTAATAGATTCTTACACCCATTGAATGTTGGTGGTTTCTGCCTCATGAAGAGATCTAACATTTATCCTCCATGTTGTGGATCAGGGTGCTCCATAAGGGTAAGGTTATTATTCATAACCTGAGTGAGTTGTCCCAGTATGGTGATTAGTTGATCAGAACCGGTTGCATCACCAGCTCCACTATAATTATCTTGAGCAGGAGGGAAATCCCTACATGGAGTGTGTGCATTGATACGGTTTCCATTTCTTCAACTAGTATCCATTTCTAAACAATGTCATAAAATAGATCATTTTATGAATAAAAATACATAATTCCATACTTATAAAACACTAAATATAAATTGAACTATTTATGGAAATAATCCATAATCATAAAAAATGTTTTCTTTGAAGACATATATACTAATAAACCCTTCATAATGATTTGTAAAGAAAATGAGAGTTATCCTAAGCATATACCCTGGGAGTTTCATAACCAAGAGTGCAGCAGGGCCTGTTGTCGTGCACCTGTTCCCGTTCGAGTCTAGCTCAAAGTGGTGTTTTTGGGTTTTACCCCTAGGTACATCTATGCCAGATTTGCCTCTACCTACTCGTATCCAAACAGGGATGTGTTTCTTGGAAAACTCATAAAATCTCTACAATAAAAAATTTTTAGGATGTTCTTCTATACTAATCCTCAAAGTCCGTCTTTGGTCTATGTGCTATAATCAGAGTTTATCTAAATCTAGCTTCCAAGGTTTGTACTATTCTTCCTCCGATACCAACTGTAACGCCCCGACCCCAGTTACTCAGAGTCGGTGCATTATTACATAACATTGGCATGATCACAAGAAATATCATGTCTCGAAAGGAAGATTAGTTTAGTAGTCTTGGAAACACTAGATACATTAATAATGTGTACATTACATCATAAAATGAAAATTACATAAATATAGTCTCCATAGACCACACTCGTATCCCCTCATACTATCCCTGCAGGTCATTCATAAATTACTTCTCCACATCCTGGGAAAAATCAAACATAGAAAAGGGGTGAGCTCAAATGCCCAGTAAGGATAACAATATAGCAGAAACTTTCATAAATAAGAATGAACATTTAAGGCAATCTATAACTAATACAAAATCCTTTTAAACTTGAACATATACATAATATGGAAGAAATTAAATTGAAATAATGTCATTTACTTATTCACATGGATATTCTACTAACCGAATAATCACATGCAATATCAATAACCACTTTCATAATGATGTAATACATAATGCCAGAATATCATAACCACATAGTCAAGGCCTCGTGCCAAGACTACAAATAATATTTTTTCAAGGCCTTGTTCCAAGACACTAGTTTGTCTCATGAGACCTACCAATTCATTGAGGTGCTATAGAGGGCTCCACCCATCACTTACTATGTCCAATGCGTTTCCATATGAAAAGGTTTAAACATAACATAAACATTCATATTAAAACTAGCATACAAAATGTCAATAAATTCACCATAAACCATGAATGGTATAAAATTAACACATCCATAGTAAAACATATCGCAAGACCTTCAATACAATATAGAAGTTTTGTATCATAATAAATCAACTTCAAATAAGCTTAAAATCCATCAAAGGATGTTGACATAGATGAAATCAAAACTATTTGATATAAATATCTATTTTTTTGAAAATCATTTAAAAGTTACATAATTATAAATTAAAAAATTTACTTTAAAAATATCCTTATAATCTTGTAAGGGAAGCTTCGTAGATTTTATAATGGTGGAAAATATCCGCACCCTCCGTATAAGTTAAAAAAACATTCTTAACTTCATTCTGTCGAAAAGGTTAAAAAAGACCTTGTTTGGAAAACAACAGAAAGATTCCTTTATAAAGATCTTATAAAAAGTCAACAAGGGTATAAATGACTTTATCACATAGTCTTTAAAATATCATGAATAATTTGAAATACATTTTTAAGAAACATGGATGTGGATGATAAAGAGGTCCCAGTAGATAATCACGTGTAAACAACCTCGGATAATGAAGAGATTGTGAAATAAACCCTTACCTTGTACTTTTCCTTACTCGATGGTATGTTAACCTCCTGTATAATAGTTAAATCATTGTTATTAAATTATAAAAGAACCATATAAATAATTATGATATCATATATGATCTTTTAACATTGATTTGTTAATAATATATTAGTATTATCATTGTTTCAGGTGTTAACAAACTCGTTTTCTTTTATATGTTTTGATACATAAGTCGTGTTTGTTACGGATTTGTTGTGACTAATTAATATCCAGAATGATATAAAGTTCTTAAAAATTACTTTTAACCATCAAATGAGAATTAGTCTTGAATGGATACGATGGGGAATGAATCTCATCACGTTCGTGGAGACGGTAGTCCGTACGTACGCACGAACGAAAATATCATTATTTTGATATAAATATAATATATAATTCGATGGTATATCATATATACAGAAAAATTATCATGTTATACTTATTATTTAAATGAATTAAACATCATTATTATACCCATCCAAATAATAATATATTGAATAACAATTACACCACGACGTGGAGACGGTAAGTCGTACGTACGCACGTATGGTGACATGTCATTCAAAGGATGAATAGAATACTGAATATGGTTATACCATATTTATAATAACATCATAGTATATATAAGATACTGTCGTTATTATTTTAGAGAGGTAATAACAATGAAAAAAGAAGTTGAAGAAGAAAGGAACTTGAAAAAGGGTGGTGAAAACATTACCTCTTCTTTGGGTTCTTCCTTTTTATTTGATCAAAAGGGATCCATAGGATGTCTTTATGATCAAAATAATTCCTCTAGGTTGTAGTGAGGTAAGTTTAGAGAGTATTTGGGAAGGTTTTGGTCTAACAAAAAGGATTTTAAATTGTGAATTAGTGAGAAGGGGGCATGCCATTTTATAAAAGGGGTAAGGGGCACCTTTGGAAAAGCTAGAAATATTTTTTTATAATAATTTCATATTTGGTTTCTAATGGTTCAAAAGTTGATTATTTAAAGGTTAATGTGGGGATGTGTCTAAAACCACTCAACCAATAAGGTTTATATTGGTTTGGTCAATATATTAAACTTATCTTTTAGTTTTAACTCTTAGTTAATTAGTTTGACACTTACCATGTCACTTTGTATTTTTATATTATATAGTTAATAAACTTACTATATACCTCCAAGATAACCCCAAGTGGTCCATTAATGATACAACTATCATTATATATGTCTCTTGGAAGAACCATATATTTTTAGGGATTGCATATAAATTAATAATATAATATTAGTTTTAAAAACTCTTTTATGTCAATTTTGACGCTATTCAATAATTGATTTTTGTTAATGTATTAAAAACTTTATTAATTCGAAATAAAATATTTTAAGAAATATTATAATGTAATATTAAGTAATAAAAGTCATGTATTTCATAAAAACATTCAAATTATATTAATTTTAACATTTATAATACGAGTTATTTGATTCTTTCATTAAGAAGGAAAATATTGCATCATTATTGTGTCATAAATAATATTATTTATTATATTTCTAAAAATTAGAAATAAAGTACCATTATATAGGAAATCATTTTAGCTTTATAATTAATATTTATAGTCCAAAATCCAACATATTTAACCATATTAAAAATTGTTTTTCTAAAAGATATATACTTATGTCATTTTTGTATTTATTTTAACTTAATTAATATAAAGTGTCATTATAACTTACAAGTGGATCCATGGGGTCCAAAAATCTACCCAAAGATGCCTATGGTCAGAAATGTGTCAACCAATAAGGCTAGGACACGTTTTAGGTTAATTTATTATTATTATAATATTATTTATTTAAACTTATTTACCAGATTTTCCCTTTAACCATGGTAAATAAAATTTTTACCTAAGTATTCATTCAAAATGTCTAAAAATAATAGTTACCTATTTACAAAATTTGGAAATAATGATTCCAAATATGGAATCTATTTTTCCAAATTCAAAACTCATAAGTGGAAGAAATTAATTTAAAATTAATTCTCATTGTTAAAACAAAAAGCGTGTTTTTAAGAGATAATAACTATAAAAAGATTGACACTTGTTCATGTCCAGTTTAATTGTAAAATTATGTCCAATGGCCAAATTTGAATTAAATGGTAAAAATATATTCAAAATATACTTTAAACCCACTCAAATTTATAATTTATCACTATTAATTATTTCGATTTAAAAAGTTGTTTTTAATTAAAATTTAGTAATTGTCACTATTCATCAAAATATAAATGTTTTCTAAAAAAGTTCCAAAATTTTACCCAAGGATAATTTCGATATTATGAATCCAAAAATGTAGTCAATTTTGAGAGATAAAATTTATAAAATTTTAAAAAGTAGGTATTACTATTCATAACGGCTAGTTTGATTGGTTGCGGTGTGTGTGCTAGAACTCGAATTTGCGTACAACAAACGCTACTGTATTATTCAAAGGGAAGCGTAATGTGGAAGCTTCGGGTGTTACAATTCCACTTTTTTGTCATAATTTATTATGAACTAAATGAAAATGATGAAAAAATACTATAGAGTGTTTTAATGAATTTTAAATTTTCCATAGGTTCGACAATTGCTGATATCATGGGTATTAGTGCCTCAATCAGCATACATATGATACCTATGGATCCGAGCCATATGTCTAGGGAAGAGTGTCAAAGAAATGTAAATCCAAATATGAATGAATTTTTGATAGAGGAAGTGATTAAGTTGTTAGACACTGGTATAATATATCCCAACTCGGATAGTGCTTGGATAAGCCTTGTTCAGGTTGTCCCCAAGAAGGGAGGTTTTACTGTTGGTAAAAATGTAACAAATTAAGAAATCCATGTTTGGAAATCCACAAAATTGAGAGTCTGTATTGATTATAGGAAGCTTAATGAAACCACTAGGAAGGATAATTTTCCAATTACATTCCATGATGAAATTCTTGAGAGTCTTGCTGGGAATTAATTTTACTATTTCCTAGATTGATATTCTTGTTACAACCAGATTCCTTTTTCTCTAGAGGATCAAGAAAATAACACAATCAAAAGACACTTTTTTTACATTTTCCTATAAGAATATTCATATTGGGTTGCGTGGATCTCTAAATACCATTCAAATTTCTATTATTTCTATCTTTTCAAATATGATTGAGAGGATCCTTTAGGTTTTCATGGATTATTTCTCCATTGTGTGTACCAGTTTTGATACATGACATAGAAATCATGAATTAGTTTTGGAATGATGCATTGAAACCCACATTGTTCTTAATTGGGATAAGGGTCAATTCAAGGACACATAAGGAATAGTTCTAGGTTATATTGTTTCCAAATAGGGGTTTAGAAGTTGATACTACTAAGTTAAAAGTCATTCAAAAAACTACCACATCCTGAAAATGTAAAAGTTATTAGAAGTTTCCTAGGGATGTTGGTTTATACCTAATTATCCCGACTTTTCCAAAATAACTAATCACTTGTGTTCATTATTGGCCAAGTATTCCCCTTTTAATTTCGATGAATACTGTTTGAAATATTTTAATCTGTTAAAATAGAAACTCAGTAAATCGCCCATTATCACTACACTTGACTGGAAACTACCTTTTGAACTTATGTGTGGTTCTAGTGACATGGTTGTAGGTGCTTTCATTGGGCAGAGAAAAATTGTGAAATTTCATTTGATTAATTATGCTAACAAACTTCTATATAAATCCAATAAAACTTACACCACTAATGAAAAAACAATTACTAGTAGTTCTTTTTTTCACCTGAGAAGTTTAGAAAGTATTTGTAATGTTTTGAAATCATCAATTACTCAAATCATTCTACCTTAAAGTAATTGTTGTCTAAGAAATAATCTAAACCCATGTTGATTAGATAGATTCTATTGCTACAAGAGTTTCATTTAGAAATTAGGGATAATAAGGGAGATGAAAAATTAGTGTCTGGCCATGTTTCTAGGCTTCCTCTTAGTCAATATGTAGATAGTAGTGAAAAAACATCTTCATTTCCTAATGAGAAGTTGCTCACTGTTTCTATTATGCAATCTGCATGGTTTTCAGATCATTCCAACATCCTCGTAGTAGGTGTGTTTACCAAAAATTTATCAAATAAACATATAAAGAAATTCATTTATGAGCTTAAATACTACCTTTGGTATGACCCCTACTATTTAGGATACATTCTAATGGTATACTTAGGATATGTGTGCATAAAGATGATATTCTTTCTGTTTTAGAGAGTTTTCAATCCTCTCCTTGGGGAGGTCACAATGGTGGAGAAAGAACTACTCAGAATGTTTTTCAATCTAGTTTCCATTGGCCCAATATTTTTAAGGATGCTAAGAGCTATGTGGTTGGATGTGATAGATGTTAGAGGCTGAGAAATGTTGGTAGGATGAAGGAGTCACTCAAAAAAGGAATTCTAGAAGATGAAATTTTTGATGTCTGTGGTTTATATTTCATGGGTCCATTTACATCATCTCATGGGAATGAGTACATTATTGTTGTTGAATATTATGTGTCAAAATTGGTTAAGGCAGTGGCACTGCCCAACAATCAATACAACTCTATGATAATGTTTGTAAAAGAGAACATATTTACAAGAATTGGAGTTCCCAATTCCTTTATCACTGATAATAGAACACAAATTAAGAACAAAAAATTTAGATCTTTTATGGTGAAATATGGTTCTGTTCATAAAATTGGTACTCTTTATCATCCACAATCTAGAGGACAAGTAGAAATATCATACCGGGAACTGAAATAGATACTTGAGAAAACTGATTCATCCTCTGGGAAAGACTGGTCTGTTAAATTGGATTAATCTTTATAAGCTTATATAACAGCTTTCAAGACCCCAATAGTTATGTCTTATTACAGGTTGTTGTTTTGGAAATGCTTTCATTTACCTGTGGAGTTGAAACACAAGTCTTTTTGGGTAGTTAAAGCTCTGAACTATGATATTAAGAGTGATGGTCGGAGGATATTACAAGATATGAGTAAACATGATGATATTAAGAGAGAGAACTATTAAAATTAAATGATTTATAATGAAGGGAAAAAAGTTTCTTGTTTCTATCATTCAAGCCAAAGAATTCAAACCAGCTCAGAAGGTTATTCTCTTTAATTCTAGACATAGACTCTTTCTTGGAATACTTTAGTCCCAGTGGTTTGGTCATTTTACTGTAGTGAAAGTTGTTATGAATGGATTTGTTTAAATTGTAGGTGAAGAAAACAACGCCATGATAGTATATGGGCATAGAGTGAAACTTTATTTTGAGGGACAAAAAAAAGGTCTTGGATACATTGACTGTGCTTAAAAACTGATCCTGAATAAAGTCTAGCAGAAGAATATAAATCTTAGCACTACATGGGAGTTAACCCATGGTTCTTTTTGTCTTTCATTTGTTTCATTATAATGACCTTTAATAAAGTGATGTTTATGTGCACTGTTTCTATGAAATTACAGTTACTACTTATTCTCTATTTTGTTATTCTATTTTATAATTATTAAGAAGCTTCTAATGTGTCATTTATAGAGTGGGTTCCCCATGTTGAATGGTAATTCAAAAACATTTATAAGGAATTACATTCAATTTATTTCATTATTCATTTCCTACTCCAATTTACTAAAAAATCTTCTTGTATTAGATAATTCTGTTAAATTTGTACTAAATATTTTGTTGCATAACTTGTACCATATAAAATTCTACAGCATGTCTTGATACTGAATTAAAAACATTTATGCATATGTTTAAATTATTCTTGTATTGGAATGGAAGCCTGCAGTATGTCACTGTGTAAATATGAGTTTTTCATGTACTTCACTACTGAAAACTGAATTTCATTGTTACTAAAATCACTCATAGCATAAACTAAGAGTGCAGGGGGGAGGGGGTACATTCGTGCTGGTTATTGTGTTTTTTATTGAAAGTGCTTTGCTAAGGGCTGTTAAAAATGCTTGCATTATGCATTATTGAACTTCCAATTGAATCATATTTTCTTAATTTCCTTACAACCTTTTCACTTTTCACCCACAAGTTACATGTCGTGTTTGAACATTAATGATAAATCAATGTCAAATAGACTAAATACTAATGTGTTTATTTAATTATGAACCTACTTTTATGTTATTATATGTGAAAAAAAAAATAATTTTTAACTTCATTATGACCCATAAAACATGTCATAAATCTACTCTTTAGAAAATCTATTTTGAACTTTAACTATCAAATTGTTCTTCTCCACTTGAGAATTCATCTTTGGGGAAAGGATGAGTTTTATGTGTGGGGTAGGGGGTCAATTTTTGGTTGTGCTAAACTATTCATAATTGTAATCTCGTTAACTCTCACTTCCACATCAAACTTTTTTTCAAAAAAATGGATAATGTTTTTTAAAATCCATTCACCATTTTAGGCTTTACATTGTTCTCAAATGAGTCTTGTCTTAGGAAAATTCCATTCTAGTAGTTAATAACTATTTTGAATCTGAAATTAATGTGGTTGGATGATTTCATAGTGAGTTAACATAAATATTTAATGGGTATTTTGTTTAGGGACTATTTTTTAGAGTGGTTTGGGTGACCTATTAGTGGATTTATGATCATAGCCCATGGAACTGGAAGTTTGAAGTGATCCTAGGGGACACATTTTTATTTATTTATTTAAGAAATCACATTAATGAGCAGGTGTAAATGGTTTTCATAAAAATCCCATGAAATTGGAGTAGTTTGGGCATCTAGGATCCCACAGTTAATCTCTGACACCCTAGATGTTGGGTGTGTTTCTGTTAACTATAATCCCTTTGTACAACTTGAATAAGTTCATTCACAGTGCATAAAACATGATACATGTCTTGGGAAAATTTAAATAAAGTCTCTAGGGTCAAAAATGAGTTCCTTAAAGTGAGGAGAAAGGTGAAAGTTTGATAAATAAGGGAAAAATTGGTTTATATGGGAGTTATTTATATTTTATAATTAATGAGATTATGACATATATATTTTTTGAAACCTAGGTGATGAGTCAAAATAAAAATTTCTTCAGATTATGTTTTTTATTCCACTGATATTTTACCTCTTTTAACTCTTGTACATAGAACCTGATCTTGGATTGAAGTGAGTTAATAGGTTGTATCACATATGACGCATGACACCTTCATTTGTTGAAGATTCAGAGCTTTATAGATTACACTTTCAGTACTTGTACGGGGAAATATATCATTTGATCATTTTTCTTATCAAAAGCCTATTGACATGTTTTTGCTCTCTGTTTCAAATGATTATACATGTTACACATTGAGGAATGTCGTACTCACTATTCTATTTTTCAAAGATAATAAAGCATGTAATTATTTGAGGGAAAAACGATTGTGTGGTGAAATTTGATGTGGCCTTAAAAACACAAGTTTTTACACATCTTTTTTATTAATTTTTATTGATTTATTTACCTATTTTAACACTTTATAGAAAATAGTGGCACTTTTTTATCTATTTTATTAAATTTATCAATTTATCAATTTTTATAATTAATTGTTTATTTTAAGCATTAAAATAATTAATTTATTTCCTACATTAATTATACAGTCTAAATGATTTTTGTTTTTTTTGTTGTTTTTTTCTACAAATTTTTCAATTTAATATTAATTATTTAACTAATTAATTCTCATTTGTCACATTAAATAATATATTTTTCATTTACCTTTTATTGTATTAAATATTTAATATTTTAGAATAACATAATTTTTTGATGCCTATCAACCGTTCATTAATTATAGTATATGATTATAAACTTACTTCATTTATTAAATCTCTGTAATTTAATTTAATTAATTATCATAATTTATTAATAAAAAAATAGATATCTATTTATTTAATTAATTTAATTTGATACAATATCCATTTTAATTAATTTAACAATGTTTTATAATGTTTAAATATTATATTAATTTTTAATAATTTAATTTATTTTTAATTTTTGTCTTAGTTTAGTACCATTTTAAGTTTTATAAATTGAAGTTAATTCTAATTTAACATATGTTTAAAGGGTTTTTTAAGTTTAGGTTATATTTAAATTTTCAATTGTTTCAAATAATTTTTAGTTTTAATTAATTATTTTGTTATATTTTATTTATGTTTAAATTTATATTTTCCTTTTGTTTGTTCTACAGTGTTCTAGTGACATATCAAACTCTTCACATTGTTTCATTAATGGTGGCACCGTAACCTCTTGACACGGTATCAATCTGTCCCTTTCAAACTGGATGAATCATAACCCTTTCCACTCTCAATTCTCTTCACGGTTTAAAAATTTTCCCTTGGTACCATTACTCTCTTCATTGTCTCTTTTCCCCGGCCACTATAACCCTTCTACCGGTGTCACCAATTCTCACTTTCTCATTGTCACTATAAACCGTGGCACCGTTTCTTGTTTTTCACACAGGTTCTCTCCATCATGATCTCACCGTTACGATATACATTTATAGAAACTTTTCCACTAGTTCATTCTTGTGTCTCCACTATAGTTTTACTCTCATCAATCTGGAATCGTTCCTTCAATACTTCACATGTACCACCGCTCCTCGCAATCTCACCATCACATGCTTTTACCGCTGAAATAAGGACTCAAACATCAATTGTCATAATTTCATCAAAACTATATATGAATGACTCAAACCATCTCTATATACCAATATATATTTAACAACCCAATCTTAACAATAGTGCATTCATAGAATAACACAATGCCATCATGAATTTGATGTGTGAAATTGAGCGAGTTCTAGTCGATTATTTTAAATGAAGATTTGAACCCACAAATCAAACCCAGGTTTCAACTCATATATGATTTCGAATCCCTACCCTTTTTAACAGATCTAGAAGGATTCATAAGAGACGACACTGCTACCTGTTGATGAAGAACCATCTGCTATTGATGAAATATGGTAGCCTCGCCGTGTGAAATTGTTCCGAAAGGGAGTTTTATTGAAGGGATATATCACAAGACATCGTAAGTAGAAGGTCGTGCCACTGCTGCTGTGGAGGAGGAGTCCAGGATGAGGAACCACTGTGCTTGGAGGAGATTGTTTCACTGTGAACTAGAGCTGGATTGGGTGAACCAGGAGGCCGCACCGCTACTGGATTTGAAGAGAAGTCGAACCCTACCACCCTGTGCGCGGATTTGGGGGGGGGTGAATGAATTTTAAAAAATAAAACTAACAAAAAATTAATGAAAACTCACCTAAATTAATAATAAGTAATAAACATAAATAAATATAGTATTATTAATTTAACTAAATAGTTAATAATAATGAAAAAAATAAACTATAATAATTTATACTAATTTAAAAAATAAGTATTTAAAACTAGAGTAATAATAATTTCCTAATAATTAATTTATATATTTTAAAAATTTTACTTTTTAAACAATGAAATAATTATATTTATAATAATAAAATTAATTGAATATAATTAATCAAAACAATATAATATTAAAATATATTTTATTACTAAGTTACTTATATTGTTCAATTATATTATTTTATAATCTAGTTGAAAATTAAATAACATAATAAACTAATTATTATAATAATTAACATAATCTAATTGATAAAATTTTAATAAATTTCATTTTCACCATAATCATATTATGTGAATACATTTATAAATAATATAAACGCAAATAAATACTATCGATTTAAATATATATTAATTAACTTTAGTTAAATTTTTAACAAGTAATATAACATTAAACTAAACAAATAACTATCTTATATTCTTTGCATTTGTATTTATTTATTTTTCTGTTCTAATTATGAATTTCATTCCAGATAAGTGGACATGTCCATATTCATTTAACTAACTCACATGGAGTTAGATTCATGGGCAACGATAGCACGACGAGTCAGTCGCGAAAAAACACATCTGTGTGGAGCACAATTGAAGGACACTTAAAGTCTGTGGAAAGATGCGATGACAAGAAGTAGGTGAAGGTTTATATATAAAGAAGAGAAGAAATGAAATAGGGAAATATAGATGGGATTAATTCGATAAATTCGATCATTCACTCGAGAGCAGAGCAAGAACCTAGAGGAAAAACTTGGCGCACTTCTCGGAGAACCATTCCTTGGTGACCCGAGGGCCAGTAGTAGTAGCGATTTGAGCTAGGATATGGAGATCTCTTCCTCTGTTTCCATTAAAATTTCTTTTATTGTAATAGAATGATTTCTTATTATGTAATAGAGATAATGATAGTCTAAATTCTACAGTTCATAGTTAATATCAAGACACCTAGTAATATATCTTCTCCTTTCTCAGAATCTTTTTGAAAGTGGTCAGAACTGATTTGTGAGATCATCTCTAATTGCGTTCAATTGCAACGAACTGCTAGAATTTAATCCTGAAAAATCGAAAATCATTCGGTGAGTTTGATTGTGGATTAATTTTCTTACACATTTTAAATGAAACGAAAACTAATAAACTTACGGTGAGTTCATTCTGTCAACTTTTTTCAAATAAAACTTTTCTCAGTTGATAAATCTTGGAGTGGAGAACTCCATGATCTTTCAGCTTGTGTGATTTATCTCATCATGAAATAAATATATTACACCTCTTCATTGGTACTAGATGTAATTACTATCATAAGAATGAATATTTTCAAAACCATTTGGATGGATATCTTTCCCCAGACATATTTCTCTCCATTGTTCATGTATCAGCATTCAATATTTCAGTTTCTCTATGTTTTCAACTCTTTCTTTCTTCAATTTAGTTGAGATACAAGATTTGAAATGTTCAGTCACTTTAATTATTAATAAATAATATTTAAAAAATTAAAAAATAAAATATAAATTTTACCCCACTATTGAAAAAATTGGGATATTTTTTTATGTGTTTAGAAGAATATTGGTCACAATGACTTTTCCTATGGGTTATACCCTTCTTTCCACATATATATTAGTTAGTAGGATTTAAAAAGTATTGATCTTTTTGAATGTTTTTAGAAGAATATTGGTCATAATCACCATCCATGTATGTTAGACCCTGTTGTACCTATACTGTCGTTGAAGTTAGTCAACGTTAAAAATTTATAATCCTACAAACTACTGTATATGTGCAGTCAGGGTCGAACCCACATGGAAGGTGATTATGACCAATATTATTCTAAGAAATTTCAAAAAAACCACCACTGTTTTCAACAGTGACGTAAATTATATATTTTCTTATTTTATTTTTTTTAATATTTTTTATTAATCAATAAAGTCACTGAACAATTCAAATCATTTATCTAAACTAAATTAAAGCAAAAAACAGTTCAAAACATAGATAAATTGAAATATATAATGCTGATACACGAACAATCAAGAGAAATATGCTCGGGAAAAGATATCCAACCTACTAGTTTTGAAAATATTCCTTCTCATGATAGTAACTACAACTAGTACCACTAATGAGGTCTAGTTTATTTCCCGATTTTGGAGATAAATCACATAAGCCAACAAATCTTGGAGTTCACTGCTCCAATATTTATAATCTTTGAAAATTTTGATTTGAAAAAAGTCAATAGAATGAACCCACCATATGTTATGTAGTTTTCGTTTCTATTAAAATGTTTATGAAAATAAATCCCCAATCCAATACACCGAATTATTGTGGATTTTCAAAAAAATAAATGCTAGCAGTACGTTGCAATTAAATGAAATCATAGCTAATCTCACTAATCAGTTCTGATCATATTCAAAATGATTGTGGGAAGGAAGAAGAAATACAACCAGAAGTCTTGATTTTAACCCCAAACTGTAGAATTTATCCTAACATTGTCTATATTATGTAAGAAGAAATCATTTGATTACAAGAAAATAAAATTGAATGAAAATAGAGGAAGATATCTCCCTCTTCTAGCTCTAATCGTTGATGCTCTTGGCCCTCATGTCACCAAGCAATGGTTCTCCATGAAGTGCTGTATGTTTTTCCTCCCAGTGCTCGCTCTCCTCCCAATTGAATGTTCGAGTTTATCGAATGAATCCCATCCATATCAAACTATTTCACTACAACACTTCTTTATATATCAACTGTCATCTGCATCTTTTCACCACATCTTTCCACAAACATTAAGTTTTCTTTACATGTGCACTGCACACGTGTTTTTTTCTATGACTGACACATTGTGATATCATTACCCATGTAATGAACTCCGTGTGAGTTAGTTAAATAAATATTGATGTGTTCTCATATCTTGAATGAACCTGCACAGTTACAACAGAAAAACAAATAAATATATATGAAAAGAAAGTAAGATAGTTATTTATTAGTTTAAAGTTATATTACTTGTTAAAAAGATAACCATAGATAATTAATAATTATATAAATTGATAGTATTTATTTTCTTTTATAGTATTTATAATGTTATTAAATTAATATTATTAGGGTAAAACATAAATTTATTAAAAATTTATTACTTAAATTAAGTTAAATTTTATAATTATTACTTTATTAAGTTATTTAATTTTTAGGTATATTATAAAAATATATATAATTGAACAACATAAGTAATTTAGTAATATAATATTTTATAAAATTATATGTAAATAATGAATTTTATTCAATTGATATTACTATTATAAATATAATTATTTCATTATTTAAAAAGAAAATGTATTAAATTATATAAATTAATTTATTAGTAAATATTTATTACACTAGTTTTAAAAGCTTATTTTTTAAATTAGTATAAATTTTTATATTTTATTATATTATTATTATTAACTATATTATTAAATAATTAATAATATATTTATTAATTTTTATTATTTATTATTAATTTATGTGAGTATTTTTTAGTTTCTAGTTTACTTGTTTTTTAAAAAATATTCATTAACCCCCCCCCCCCCAATTCTATCCAAGGGGGGAGGGTTCAGCTTCTCCTCTAATTAATCAGCAGCGTGGCCTCCTGGTTCACTCGGACCAGATCTAGTTCACAACGCAACAACCTTCTCCAAGCGCAGTTGTTTCTTAGCCTGGACTCCTCCTCCACAATAGTAGCAGTGTGACCTTCCCCTGACGGTGTCTTGTGACTCATCCCCCCCCCCCCCAGCAAAACTCCCTTTCCACACAACATCAGATGATTCTTTATCAACGGGTTGCAGTGTCATTACCTCTGGCTTCTTCTAGTTCTGGGCCAAAATCGTAGGGGTTCAAAATTCAAGAAGAGTTGAACGATTTGTTTGATTTGTGGTTTAAAAGTTTCTAGTAAAAGTTTTTACTAGAACTGGCTCAATCTCACACATCAAATTTAGGATGGTGTCGAGTTCTTTTGTGAATGTGACGCTGTTGAGATTTTTTTGTCAAATCACTATTGAAATATTGAGCTATATTGAGTCATTGATATGTGGTTTTGATGAAATTACAAATCTTGAAGGTTGATTCCTTATTTTAGCGGCAAAATAAGGTGATTGTGAGACTATGAGGAGTAGTGGTACATGTGGAGCAGTGAAGGAACAATGCCAGATTTATGAGAGTGAAATGGTAGTGGAGACATAGGAATGAAAAGGTGGAAAAGTTACTATAAATGAATATCGAAACGGTGAGATCGTGATGGAGAAAACCGATGTGAAAAAAAAGAAATGGTGCCCTAGTTTATGGTGACAAGGATAATGTGAAAAATGGTGGCACTGTTAGAAGGGTTACAAGGGAAAGGGAAAATGAGATAGTGAAGAGAGTCACTGTGCCAAAGGAAAATGGTGAGACCATGATGGGAATTAGGAGTGGAAAGGGTTGCAGTGACACGAGTTTGAAAGGGTTATAGTGAGATGGTCTCAAGTGGTGACGAGGACACCATTTATGAAACAGCGTGAGGAGTTAGATGTGTCACTCGAACACTTCAGAACAAACAGAAGGATATGTTAAATTAAAATATAAATTAAATATGAAAAATTAATTAATTAAAACTAAATATTAATTAAAACAATTGAAAATTTAAATACAACATAATCATATAAAACCCTTTAAACTTATGTTAAATTATTATTAAGATCAATTTATAAAACATAAATTGGTACTAAACTAAAACTAAAATAAAAAAAAATTAGTTATTAAAAGTTAATTTTAAATTTAAACATTATTAAACATAATTAAATTACATAAAATACATATTGTAAAAAATTATGTTAATTTAGGTAAACAGATAATTATTCTGTTATTAAACAATTATGTTAATTAGTGAAATTAAATTAAAGATATTTAATAAAGTAAGTATGTTTATAATCTTGTATATTAATTAATGAATTGTTGATAGACATCAAAAATTTATGTTATTCTCAATTATTAAATATTTAATATTGGAAAGGATAAATCAAAACTATATTATTTTATGTGAAAAATCATAATTAATTAGTTATTAAGTAATGTTAAATTATCAAATTTTCAGTCAAAAACAACAATCTAAATAAAAAATCTTTTATTATATAAAATTGAAGTAAAAAATAAATAAATTATTATAACGATTAAAATTCATAATTAATTATAAAAATTTATAAATTGAAAATATTATTAATAAAAAAAAAATGCCACTATTTACTAAAAAGTGTTCAAATAGATAAATAAATAAATAACAATTAATTAAAAATATGTGAAAAAATAGATGTTTTTATGGCCATGTCAAATTACCCAAAACTTAATCATTATCTATCCTCAAACAATCCCATACATTATTATCATTGGAAAATAGAATAGTTAGTATGACACAACTCAATGTGTAACATGTCTATTAATTTGAAACTAATAATAGAAACATGTCAATAGGCTTTTGAGAAGAAAACTGCTCAAATGATATCTTAACCCAAAAAAGTCCTCAAAGGGAAATCAAGTAATCAATGAGTCATCATGAAATGAAGATTTCATGCCTCATATGTGATACAAACTAATGACTCACTTCAGTCCAATATCAGAATCTATGTCCAAGAGTGACAAGAGGTAAAATATCAGTTGAATAAAAAACATAACCTAAGGAAATTGGTATTCTGAATCATCACCTAGGTTCCATATATATATATATATATATATATTTGTATATATATATTAATCACCTTAATGACACAATCTAAATGACTCCCATATAAACCAATTTTCCCCTTCTTCATCTGATGTTAATCATTCCCCTCACTATAATGAACTCATTTTTCCCTAGACTCTTTATTTATTTTTTCCCAATACATGTATCACATGATAAGCATTGTGCATAAACTAATTCAAGTTGTAAAGAGGGCTTATAGATAACAGAAATGCACCCAGTATCTAAGGTCTTATAGATTTACCGTGGGATCCCAGATACCTAAACTACTCAAGTTTCAAAAGATTTTTTGTGAAAAATTTTTACACTTGTTTATTAAGGTGGTGATTTAAATAAATAATAGAAAATTTTGTCCCCTAGGATCAATTCAATATTCTGGTTCAAATGGCTATGATCATAACTCCACTAATAGGTCACCCAAATCACTGTAAAGAATAGTCCATAAACCAAATTTCCATTATAACACTATGTTTACTCACTCAAAAATCATCCAACAACATTAATTCCATATTCAATGCAGTTTTTAAATACCAGAAAGGAACTTTCCATAGACAAGAATCATTTGAGAAACAATGTAAAGCCTAAAATTATGAACAAATTTTGTAAAATTGTAACCATTTTTTGAAAAATAAGATTGAAGTGTATGTGGGAATTCATGGGATTAAAATTAAGAACAGTTTAGTAGAGTCAAAAATTGACTCCCTCCCCCACACCTAAAATGCAACCATGTCCCCAAAGTTGACATCTAAAGTGGATAAGAATAATTTGATCGTTAATGTTAAAAACAGATTTCCAAAAGAGTAGATTTATGACAAGTTTTAAGGGTCATAATGAAGTACAAAAATGTTTTTTTTGCCAAAAATAATAACATAACAGCAGGTTCATATGAAAATACACACATTAGTTTTTAGTCCAGTGAATAAGTATGTTTCATTATAGTTCATAAACGATATGTAACTTGTGGGTGGCAAGGGAATAGGGTGTCAAGAAATTCGTAAAATATGATTCAAGTAGATGTTCAATAATGCATAATGAAAGCATTATTAACGTCCATTATGAAAACAAATATAGAAAAAGACAAAAAACAGAATGTATGTACCCCCCACAATTAGTTCAAGTAGTGAGTGATTTCAATACCAATGAAATTTATTTTTCTGTAGTGATGTACATAAAGAATTTTTTTTTTCACATTGATATATAACCGGCTTCCATTCCAATACATGAATAATTTAATCGTATGAAGAATTTATTTTAACATAGTATTAAGACATACTATATAATTTTAAACAGTTCAAGTCATACAATCGAATTTTCAATACTCATGTTGTATAATTTTCTGATACAAGCATAATGTTTTAGGAAAATAAGAGTAGAAAATGAATGCAGGAATAATGTTAAAAAACATCCCTGTATATGTCTGTGAATTACCCTTACGCATGGGAATTATACTCTATAAATGACATATAAATAACTTCTTAATAATTCTGAAATAGAACAATCAAAGCAAGAACAAGTAGTAATTGGAATTTCAAAAGAAGCAGAGCTTAAAAACAACACATTATTAAAGGTTATAAAAAAGAACCATGTGTTTCCTCCGATGCAGTGCTACTTCGATAGTCTTTAGCAAGAATTTATTTAGAACTAGTTTTTAAGCACAATTAAGGCATCTAATATCATTGGTTGTCCCTCAAAATAATGTTTCACTCTCTACCCATTAACTAACATGGGGTTGTTTTATTCACCTACAATTTCAAAAACTCCATTCTTAAGCACTCTCATTATAGTAAATAGTCCAAACCACATGGACATAATTTTTTCCGGAATGATTTTATGTCTATGGTTAAAGAGAAGGACCTTTTGACTAGGTTTCAATTCTTTGGCTTGAATTATAGAATCATGAATGATTTTAATCATATATTTATAAATCATTGAATTATCATAACTCTCTCTCCTAATCTTATTAGGTTCACTCAGCTCAAGTAATATCCTCTCACCATCACTCATAAAATCAACGTCCAGAGACTTAACTTCCCAAGAAGACATGTGTCGCAACTCTATAGGTAAATGAAAATATTTTTCAAGGAATAGCCTATATAGATACATACCTTTTGGGGTCTTGAAAACAGTTATATAAACCCATAAACCATTACCCAATTAATGAGACTAGTCATTCTTAGAGGATGGCACAGTTTTCTCAAGTATTTGTTTAAGTTCTCTATTTGAGATGTCCACTTGTCCATGGGACTGTGGATGATAAGGAGTACAAGTTTTATGAACACAACCATATTTCTCCATTTAAGATTTAAATTTATTGTTTTAATGTGTGTTCTATTATTAGTGATAAAGGATTTGTGAACTCTAAATATTGTAATGATGTTATTTTTCATAGACTTTATTATAGAGTTGGCTTGATTGTTGGGAAAAGTCACTACCTCAACCCATTTTGACACATAATCTAAAGCATGAAGAATGTACTCATTCCCATGAGATAATGGAAATGGACCCACGAAATCTAAATACTAGACATAAAATATTTTAACATCTGGAATTCTCTTTTTGGAGTAACATATATTTTCTACTAACATTTCTGAGCCTCTAACATCTATCACAAGAAATCACATAGCTCCTAGAATCCTTAAAATTAGTGGACCAATAGAAACCATATTATAAAAAATTCGAAGAAGTTCTTTCACCACCATAGTGACATCCCCAAGTAGAGGAGTGAAAAATCTCTAAAAAATGCATCATCTGTTCCTCAGGAACACATCTCCTAAGGATACAATCAGCACATCTCTTAAACAGCAGAAGGTCATCCCAAATGTAGTATTTAAGATCAGAAGTGAAATTATTTCCTTGGTTATTTGATAAATATTTGGGAAAGTCACCTTCTGTGAGGAAGTTGGAAAAATATGAAAACCTTGAAGATTACTTAATATAAATAGTGACCAGCTTCTCATCAGGAAAAGAAGAGTTTATCTTTATATGATATACAGATTGATTAACAGGAAGCTAAGAAAGATGGTCAGAAACTAAGTTTTCACCTCCATGCATATCCATAATATCTAAATCAATTTTTTGTATTAATAGAATACATATAATCATCATTGGTTTAGATTCATTCATAGATATCAAGTAATTTAAATCTTATTGATCAGTGAAAATGATGATTTTAAACCTATCAAATACTGTCTAAACTTTTGATGAGAATAAATACTAGATAGCTATTTTTTTCAGTAGTGGTGTAATTCTTTTAGGCTTCATCTAGAAGTACACTAGCATAATATACCACATCAAATTTCATATCTTTCCTTTTTCCAAGGACAAGACCTAAACTATTCCACTATAATCATACATAATTACAAAAGGTAGTTTCTTGTAAAGTGTAGTGATAATGGGTGATGTAGTGAGTTTCTCTTTTAGTAGAATAAAATATTTCAAACAATTTTCATAAAAATTGATAGGTGAATCCTTGACCAACAATGAACACAATGCCTTAGTTATCTAGGAAAAATATTTTGTGAATCTCTGGTAGAAACATGCATGACCAAGGAAACATCTAATACCTTTTACATTTTCAGGAGGTGGAAGTTTTTTAATTACTTCCATCATAGTATTATAAACATCTAAACCACTCTTAGACACCTTATGACTGAGAACTATACCTTCTGTGACCATGAATTGACACATCTCCCAATTAAGATCAAGGTTGTTTTCAATTAATATTTCCAAAACTAATTCAATATTTCCAAGACATGTATTAGAGGTGCTACCCACAATGGAGAAATCATCCATGAAAACACCATTGATTCAGTCAACCATGTCTGAATATATATCCATCATACACCTTTGAAAGGTGGATGGAGAACGACACAACCCAAAGGACATCCTCCTGTAGGAAAATTTCCCAAAGGGGCATGTGGAAGTGGTCTTTTCCTAATCCTCTAGAGAAATAGGAATTTGGTTGTAACCAGATTACCCATCCTGGAAGGAGAAAAATTCATTTCCAGCAAGCCTCTCAAGAATTTCATCCAGGAAATGCATTGGAAAATGATCCTTCTGAGTAGTTTCATTAAGCTTCCAATAATGAATACAAACTATCCATTTTGTGTCTTTACAAACTTGGATTTCTTCATATATATTTTTTTTCATTTTTGACAATAGTACAACCTCCTTTCGTTGGAAAAATGTGAACTTGCATTAAGAAAACACTATCAGAGAAGGGATTTATTATATCATTATCTAAAAAATTAATCACTTCCTCTCTCACAACTTTTTTCATGTTTGGATTCAATCTTCTTTAACACTCTACCCAAGGCTTATGGTCCGTCTCCAAAGGTATCTTATTCATGTAGAATAATGGACTGATACCCTTGATATCAGCTATTTTCCATCCCATTAATGATTTAAACTTCTTTGAAACACTCAAAAATCTTTTTTATTGATTTTTATTTAGTTTAGATGAAATTATGACATGAAAAGTGGAATTCTCACCCAAAAATGAATATTCAAGATGGGAAGGGATTGGTTTCAGTTCAAGAGTGGGTGGTTCTATACTAGAAGGAAGACTCATAGGCTTGGGGAGTCCAAGATATTCAAACTATATCTTATATGGATTATTTGAATGTGAAAGATTTCAATTTCAAGATCATTTTCAGAAATAGCAGTGTTACTGTCCAAACTAGACAACACACTATCCATATTTTTTAGATCAGAATACAACATGTTTATTAGATAAGAATCACCATGTTGATTTAAAAATTCTCCCCATACACCATCAACGTTTTCATAAAGTATGGTGTTAACAAAAACACCCTGAAAATCCCCCATAAAGCTCATAATATCGGATGTTGTGGAATTTTCTACATCAAAAACTGAACAGTTGTCGAGTTATGAAAATATTTTGAAATATGGTGTTTGAGAAGAATTTTCAATTTCTAAGATAGATTCAACAAGATATTGAGATTATAAATCATTTTCTTCAGTAGAGGATCAATTTTCCAATTTTTCAGATTTACCAATACAGTTTTCATATTTTAAGGTCTCTACCATTGAACATTTTTCAGAAAAAGTTGTTCATTTATTATTTTTAAACATATTGAACTATTTTTCTTGATCTATAATTTTAAAAATTAATTGAACCTTATAAACATCAATTACTACCCCTCATGTGACCATGAAGGGCCTACCCGAAATGATGGGAACCTCTTGATCACACTCCTTGTCTATCACTAATAAGTCTATAGGAAAAAACAGTTTCCCTACCCCAACTACGAAGTCATTTATCGATACCACAAGATATTTGAATGATCTATCAGCTAACTGGAGTATGACTGCAGGGGGTTGAAGATCACCCAACCTCAACTATCGAAACTGTGAATAAGGGATAAGATTAATACTATCACCTAGATCAACCAAATAGTTGAGATGATCCTAATTTCATAACATAAATGGAAAAAAGCTACTTAGGTCTTTCAATTTTGGTGGGATTTTCTTTTGAAGAACAACACCACACTCTTCAATGAGGCTATAGGCAAAAACTCTTCCATGGTCTTTTTGTTTGAAACATTTTTTTAGAGATTTCATGTAAGACGAGATTTTAATTAAGGCTTGATTGAATGGAATGTTCGCATGATTCTTGGAAAGGATACCAAGGAACTGAAGAAGTTCATCCCCAGTGTTACTTTGTGGTTTTAGTATCCTAGGGAATGGGATGGGTGGGGAATTTTTTTTAAGACATTAGGTATATCCCTCACCACTTCATCTAGATTTTATTTTCCTTTATTATTTATATTTTTATATGAATTTCCAACATGTTCTTGAGATGAAGAATTTGGATTTTGATCATTTTCATGACATTTCTGTGCATTTCTAGCATGTGTGAAAAGCGAAGTTTTATTACCAGATTCTAGTAGATTTTTATTTTTGACCTTTCTAGTGATTTGTTCAGAAACATTTTGAGTACTAAGATAGCTTCTAGTTACAAAATCTTTGACATTATCTCTAGGATTAAGCTCAATGGTACTTGGAAGCCTGTAGTTTTCCCTGATGAAAAAATTCTAGCATGTAGTCCAAGTGGTGTTTCTATATTTTATATTCACACATCAGTTTTCATTTTAACTGACTCATATTGAATTTTATGTTTGAATAAATAATTAATGTTTCTTTCCTCTTGAGAGTTAATTTTGTTCAAGATTATATCAATCTTAGAGGACATCTAATTATCATTATTTCCTTGTTCTTTTGATGACTCACCACTTTTTTTATTTTGAATGTTTTGTCTTGGTTGGTTTGAGTAATTATAGGAAGTGAATTGTTTAATTAGGCCTTGATATTTCCATGACATATTAGGATGGTTATTATAGACTTGATTGTAATTATTTAAAAATGGATATTCTTTAAGATGCATTCGAGGACAATAATTAACAAAGTTTGAATTCACTTGTTGATGGACTGGAATATCAATGTTAGGAACAAATTTTTTAGTATG
Organism: Viscum album; assembly: GCA_963277665.1. Lineage (NCBI taxonomy): Eukaryota > Viridiplantae > Streptophyta > Magnoliopsida > Santalales > Viscaceae > Viscum > Viscum album. The sequence continues at coordinate 112,577,310 of OY728149.1, forward strand.
CCCAAACATACCACACTGAACACACTATTCCATTAAATATTGGTCGATGTTTTTACATCCATGTTTGTTAACAACATTCTTTGAGTTCTGTTTCTTTAATTATTGAAGATGGATGGTGAATACAACAGGTTGAGTTTGAGTTTCATTAATTGAACTAGTGTTTGAATTAACATTTATTTTAACTCTTTTCCTTCCTGAATTTTTATGTTTTGAATTTAGGGCAATATTATAAAAAATATGATTCAATTATTTATCTATCTTGTTATTGTAGTTACCCTTAATATCATGATTAACTATATTATGTCCCGAAAATGTTATCCATTCATAGAAGGTGTATATAAGAAGCTGGTATTGTAGTTGATGAATCAGATACTTCATAATTAATGTCCCTAAATATATCCCAGGATTCATGAAAATCTTCTCCATCCTCTTGATAAAAACTAGTGATTTTTTTTCTAAGTTCACCTTTAAGTCAGTGAGGATAATATTTCATTATGAAAGAATTGTACACTAGATCCTAGTTTTCAAAAATGTTCTCATCTAGAATCAAAAAAAATTCTTAGAATTCTCTTTAAAACAAAAGAAAAAGACTCTCACTCATAGATCGTTTTCTGTGATTCCTAGTAGCGGTAGTTGTTGCACTGTATTATAGAAATATCTAATATGGGCTAGAGAGTCCTCATTAGAAAGTATATTAAATGCAGGTATCAGTGAAATGTGTGACTGTTTTATCTCATAATTTATGGACCTAAGAGATAACCTAATATAAGATGGATTGCTGGAAAATTGACGAAGATGGAACTACCTCATCTTAGGCCTTTTATTTTCATCTAAGAGTTCTGATTTATTATTTTAAAAGTTGTTATCAGAAACAAAATTATCTATGTTCTCCATTTCAATTTTATTTTTCTTTCCTCAAAGAGTAGTTATGTGATTGTCTAATTCAGGGTTCAGAGGCTCTAATATTACACCAGAATTTCTTGTGCCCATGAAAATTGTAACAGACAGTTTCCAGAAGTCAGAAAACAGTAGCAATTCAGCATGGAAATAAACATATTTTATTTACACTTTACAATTATTTTCCAATTTTTTTGATTATTTATATGATTTTTTTTAGTTTTATAAGAAGTAATGGCACATTACATCCCCAAAAAATGCGCAAAAAACATGTCCTGTACTGTCGTTGATATTAGAAAATGTTTAAAATTTATAATCCAACTAACTTCGGTTTATGCGGAAAGTGGGGTCAAACCCACAAGGAAGGTGATTATGACCAATATTCTTCTAACAACATTAAAAAACCCCATTGTTGTCAATAGTGGGGTAAATTTTCTATTATCTTTTTTACTTTTTTTAATATTCTTTATTAAAAATATATGTGACTAAACATTTAAAATATTTTATCTAAACTAAATTTAAGTAAGAAGCATTTGAAAACATAGAGAAACTTAAATATAGAATGTTGATATGTGAACACTGATGATAAATATGACCGGGGAAAGATATCCATTCTAATGGTTTTGAAAATATTCGTTCTCATGATAGTAACAACAAGTAGTACCAATAGAGAGGTGTAATTTATTTCTCTCTCCTTGAGATAAATCACACAAGATAACAAATCATGGAGTTCTCTGCTCCAAGATTTATCAACTATGAAAATTTTGATTTGAGAACAGTTGATAGAATGAAATCACTATAAGATTTTTAGTTTTCATTCCTATTAAAACGTTTAAGAAAATTAATTCACAATCAAACTCATCGAATGATTGTGGATTTAACAATATTAGATGATATAAGTACATTGAAATTGAATGCAATTGGTGATGATCTCACCGATCAGTTATAACCACATTCAAAATCATTATGAGAGGGAAGAAGAAAGATTATGAGCAGTCTTGATTTTAACATCAAACTATATAATTTAGACTAAAATTATCTCAATGAAGTTAGAAGAAATCATTCTATTACAATAAATGAAATTTGAAAGAAAACATAAGAAGATAACTCCCAATCATAGCTCGACCCACTAATGCTCTTGGCCCTAGGGTTACTAAGGAATGGTTCTATGAGAAGTGCTCCATGTTTTGTCTCTAGGTACTCGCTCTTCTCCTAAATGAATGGTCGAATGTATCAAATGAATCACATACATCCCCCCTATTTCACAACTAATCTTCTTCATATATCAATTGTCACCTGCCTCTTGTCACTGCATCTTCCCATAAACTTTATCTGTCCTTCATGTTTGCACTACACACATGTGTTTTTTCGCGACTGAAACGTCGCACTATATTTACCCATGTAACTAATTCCCAGGGAATTAACCTGCATATTTGGAACCAAAAAATATATAAATACAAATTCCATGAAAGTAAGATAGTTATTTTTTGTTCAAAGTTATATTACATGTTAAAAAGTTAAATAATGTTAATTGATAAATAATTAAATCGATAGTATTTATTTGATTTTATATTATTTATAAAGTTATTCACATAATATTTTTATGGTGAAAATAAATTTTTAAAAAAGTTATTAATTAAATTATGTTATTTATTATATTTATTAATTTGTTGAGTAATTTAATTTTCAACTAGGTTATAAAAAGATATAATTGAACAACATAATTAATTTAGTAACAAATTATTTTATATAATTTGATTCAATTAAATAATTTTATTCAATTAATATTACTATAATAAATATAATTATTTCATTATTAAAAATTATTATTAATAAATTATATAAATTAATGTATTAAAAAAATTTCTGTTGTTTTAAATACGTATTTTTAAATTAGTATAAATTTTAATTGTTTATTTTATCATTATTATTAACTATTTATTTAAATGATTTATATTAAATTTATTTATTTTTATTATATATTATTAATTTGGTGAGTTTTTTAATTTTTAGTTATTTTTTTAAAATATTCCTTCACTCTCCCCCCCCCATTTCGGTGCACTGGGGGGTTGAATTCTCTTCTAATCGAGCAGTGGCGCGGCCTCCTGGTTCACCTGGTCCAGCTCTAGTTCTTAGCGCAACAATCTCTTCTATGTGCAGTGGTTCCTTGGTATGGACTCCTCCTCCACAGTAGCACCAGTGCGACCTTCCCCGGATGGTGTCTTGGGACTCATCCCTATAGTGAAGAACCCTTTCAGCACAACATCGCAAGGTGGGCCTACCAAATTTCATCAACATGGGACTGTTCTTCATTAATGGGTAGTAGTGTCATCACCTCTACCTAATTCTAGATCTATGTAAAAAGGGTAGGGATTTGAAAGCAAAGATGAGTTGAAAAATGGGTTTGATTTGGGGGTTCAAATTTTCTTGTAAAAGTATCAACTAGAACTATCTCCATATCACTCATCAAATTTAATATGGCATTGATTTCTTATGTGAATGTGTTGTTGTTGAGATTTTTTTGTTAAATATATATGGAATATTGAGATGTTTTGAGTCATTAATATGTGGTTTTTGATGAAATTATGACTGTTGAAGTTTGAGTGATTATATCAGCGGTAAAATTAGGTGATGGCGAGACTACGAGGAGCAGTGGTACATGTGAAGTAGTGAAGGAATGATGCAAGATTGATGAGAGTGAAATGGTTGTAGATACGCAGGAAGGAACTGATAGATATGTTGCTTCACAAGAATATTGAAATGGTGAGATCATGAGGGAGACAACCGGTGTAAAAATAAGAAACAATGCAATTGTTTATGGTGACCAAGAGAAAGTGAGAACCAGTGGCACTATTAGAAGCATTACGAGGGCAAAGGAAAAATATAAAGTGGAGAGAGTCACGTTGCCATGGGAAAATGGTGAGACCGTGATGAGAATTGAGAGTGGAAAGAGTTACGGTGCCACCAGATTGAAAGGGATACGGTGCGACCGTGTCAAGAGGTTACAATTCCACCATTAATTAAACATCACATGGAGTTAGATGTGTAACTGGAAAACTACAGAACAAAGAGAAGTATAGGATAAATTAAAACAAAAAAATATGACCAAATAAATAATTAAAGCAAAATATTAATTAAAAAAATTGAAAATTTAATTACAACATAAACTTATAAAAACAATTAAACATAAGTTAAATTAGTATTAACTTCAATTTATAAAATATAAATTTATAATAAACTAAAACTAAAATTAAAAATAAATTAAATTATTAGTTTTTAATATAAAATATAAACATTATAAAACATAGATAAATTACATAAATAGTTACTGTATCAAATTAAATTAATTAATTTAAATAGGTAATTATTCTGTTATTAAACAAATATGTAAACTAATTAAATTAAATTAAATTGAATTAATAAATGAAGTATGTTTGTAATCCTTTATTATAATTACTGAATTGTTGATAGACATCTAAAAATTATGTTATTATAAATTATTAAATATTAAATATAGGAAAAGCTAAACCGAAACTATATTTTTTTATGTGAAAAATTAGAATTAATTAGTAGATTAATTAATGTTAAATTATCAAATTTGTAGACAGAAACAACAAACTAAATAAAAATATTTTACACTATAAAATTAAAGTACGAAATAAAATTATTATTTTAACTCTTAAAAGACATTGTTATTTATAAAAAATGATAAATTGATAAATATAATAATAAAAATTAAAAAGTGAAACTATTTACTAATAAGTGTTAAAATAGATAAATAAATCCATAAAAATTAATTAAAAATATGTTTCAAATATGCGTTTTTAAGGACACATAAATGACTAACTTCTATCAGAGATACAATAATAGTACCATATACTATAGCTTCTGGGTTTTTTGATATAGGAGAATCACATTCCTTTTTATCCACACTTTTTGAAAATATTTTTTCAAGGTTGTGGATAGGTTTGAAGGTTCAATTTTTATCAACACATTTTTGGGAATATAGTCAAAGAATAATAAATATCGCAAGATGAGTTCATTAGAGATTGATGGCTGTCATTTCATTTGGGAATCATATAATCCAGAAATGATATGTTTTGATTTGAATCTTGGTAGGGATTATCTTGTTCTATACCAGGATCATATAAACTATTGTATAAGGAAAGATAAATTTTTATATCCAGAAGAATGTATCCATTCTCACCAAGTAGAATATGATGTTTATGCTAGACATGAAAGTCCAATTTTGGTATTATTGTATTTTCTCATGTGTCAAATTACAGTTATTGCTATAGGAAATGGTGGAATATATTTGGATTCTTTTCCTGTAGTGGTAGATATGTTTTAAGTAATTTTTTGAAATGTAATATGGATTACCTCTCATGAAGAAGATCAAGTCGATGATCAATTTGTTTCCAAGAGAAAATCAACATTCTATCTCACTTTAGATAATGGAACCAGAAGAGAATCAGAAGTATAAACTCTATTGAGAACAAATAGAAAGTAAAATTTTCATATGGTTGAGAGAATCTCCTTGTGGTTCTTTAATTCTCTTTACCAAAAAAATATTATCGTAAATTATGCATATGATAAGATTTTCAAATATTGTTCTTAGTGATGGTTAAGAACTGGTATGGCATTCTTTTCATCTATGGTCTCTTCGATAGGCTTATAGGTTCTATGATCTTGTTTAATATTAATTTGCGATCATGGAACCATTAGTTAAGGGTGAGACCATTGGATATACCTTGGAAAACATCCTAGGTTAGGTATTTATTTTAGGAGTTTTTAGTGATGCCATTTGGATTGACCAATGCACTGGTGTTATCCATGACCATGATAAATAAAATATTTTATCCTGATCAAGACAATTTTGTGGTGGTCATTGTCAATAACATATTTGGGTACTCCCATTATTTATAATATCATAACCAACATCTTGATATCATCTTGAGTAGATTGACAGAGCATTAGATTTATGCCAAGAAAACCAAATGAAGTCTATATATTGATAAAGTACAATTAATGGGCCATGTTATCTTAGAGGTAGGGGTTCTAGTGGAACCATATAGGGTTTTAAACCAGGTATCCTTGTATAATCATAATATATTCTTTGATATTCAGATTATTTTGGGTTTTTTTGGTTATTATATGTGCTTTATCTAGGACTTCTCCCATCTGGATGAACCAATTTCTTGGATGAACAAAAATTGATTGATGTTTTTTTGTTAGATACTTGTGAGAATGATTTTCTGGAGAAAAATGGAAGGATGGCATTATCACCTATTCTCAAATTATTTTTTCATGTTAAATCATATACTGTGTCATGTGACACCACTAATGATGGACTTATAGTAGTTTACATTCAAAAGTATCGAGTGGTTTCCTGTAGATCCAAGAATCTGATTCCACACAAGTAGTATAACCCTACTCACGATATAGTGTTAGCATTAGTTGTATATGCCTTAATATGATGGACACATTATCTTATGGGAGAGAGGATTGTGGTATACACAGACCACTGGAGCCACGCATATATCTATTCTTCATTTGAATAATCCTTCAAAAGAGGTTTTGGGTAGAGTATTATCATTACTTTAACACATAATTTTATCATACATAATTCAAGGGAATCATAGTTTAGAATAAATTTATCATAATGACACAAAAGAAGAATTGATGGAACTTTTTCCGACATGAATATTTATGTTCAAGAATCATAGGAACAAGTAGTACTATTTTTTACATATTGTATACATGTTTTTTTACCAATATGAGAATAATAATTTATCTAATCTGGACTGATTAATTCTAAGAATGAGAATATAAGGTGGGAAGACACTATGAAGATGGTATATTGGAAGTTTAAATTCTCTCCTTTTCCATGGCTAAGTATTGGTTCCATTGTGCTTGTATGGGGAGCTAATGAGGGAGTTTCAATCTTCTGGATGGGTGGTACATAATGGTATGAAAAAGATGTATTGTGATATCAATAGACAGTACTGGTGTTCAATAATGAAGAAAAAGGTAGATGTCCTTATAGAAACATGATTATCCTTTCAGAAGATGAAGGACTGGAATCAAAGGCCATCTATGATTTTGTAGCATTTTCCAATTCATTACTAGAAATGGGATGATGTAACGTTGAATATTTTGATTATATTACCTGGTAAAACCCATAAAAATGTATTATGAGTGATTTTGGATCAATTGAAAAAAGGTATCCAACTACTGGATATCAATGAGTCCTTAACATTTAATGATATAGTGAGACTTCATGTTCTCATGGTAGTTCAGTTGCACGATGTTCCAAATATTATCATTTCTAATATATATCTGTGTTTTACATCGTGGTTGTGGTAGGTTCTTCCAAAGTATCTGGTTTCATGTATGTTTTTGAGTATGGACTATGATCCATAGAATGATGGTTAATCTGAGCATACTATTCAGGTTTTATAGGATATGTTGTTAGCATGTATTTTTTATTTTTTATAGATCATGGGATAAACATATAGACCTCATGGTTTTTTCTTTACTGCTCCCTTGAATCTATACTAATGGAAACTTAGAAGTATTTCTATGAAATTTTTTGGGTTTTCCCTTTTTATGGTTTATGGTAGTGGAGTTAATACTTGTCATTCCTAGTCTCGTAAAGGATATATTTGGGAAGGTTTAGTTGATCAAGATGCATTTAGTGACTATAAATAGAATACATATTTCTAATTTTTACCATGGATGTTGAGATATGGAGTTCAAGTATGATCGTTGCGGGTTTCATTGTGTTTCCCTTAGAGTGGAGGCACACCGTAACATGAAATAGGGAAATCTAACCCCCCCCCCTTTTCAGGCTGTTTGAGATAGTAGCAAGGGTTAGTCTAGCGGGGTTTGGTTTCTCCTTTATATAGAATAATAGTTACATGAATGATGTGTTTCATGTGACATAGGTTAAAAGATAGTATCTAAACCCTTCTTACATGATATACATAGAATAATTTCATATTTCTGTTAATGAAAATTATGGGGAGAATCTGATTCGGGTCATGGGTCGTAGAGAGATATATCTCCATGGTAAACCTATATTATTTATTCAAGTTTATTGGTAGAATTAGTGAGTTCAGGAGGAGATATGGGAGAGGGAGTCTAATATACAACAACATTGGTCTGACTTGCTCACTGAGACCCCACAATGATGTTTCGAGATGCTCAGGGTGAGGTGTTTTATGTTGAGGAGGTAGAAATTTCCCATCTCTGTATAGGTATGTCTATCTAGGTGTTTGTAATTAAACCTATTTTGGTTGCTTTTTTCCTTGTTTTTAAACCATGTTGTTATTATTTCATCTTGGTTAACTATTTGTATGAATAAATGAGGACTTCGATTGTTAAAAAACATGAGAAAATCATGAGAGGATCTGTACAGAGGGCCTTTGTTTTTGAAAATTTCATAGATTTTGAGGAGGTATGTTTTCATTTTTAAATTAATGGAGTCTATGTATAAATGTCTCATGTGTTACCAAGGGTTCGTTGTACGATGATAATCTGTAAAAAGTGTACAAGATTTTATAAATAAAATGAAATTAAAATAGTATGTAAGAAATTTTCACACTATGTAATGAACTTACACACCATGTAAAAGACACCAGAATCATGTCATGAATATATATATGACATGAAATGAATACAAATTTTGAATATATTTCACATCATGTAATGATTTACTATGGTAAATATGCAGCTAAGGTGATATGTTTTTTAGTATATACCTCTAAAAAATACACAACATGTAACTTAACAAAATTCGATGTAATTTCCATAGATTTTTTAATTGTTTCTTGTGGATGGTTTTTATTTTCACCTGCATGTAGATTTATCCTCATGAACTAGGGTGATCACCTAGGTGATTTTTTCCTCTTACCCTATATTCTAGATGTCTAATTCATGCGTTAAATCCCCAATATGTTGTTTTTATTTAGTTTTATATTCTTATTCATAATTATCTGATAATTTCCTTGCAATATCAGGACCATGTCTATTGTTTGTTTTGATCTTGAATGGGATTCATCTAAGAACCTTATTACGATCATCATGATCTTCTTTATTGTTTGAAAATCCTACATGATGTGTTAGTTGATCTTTAGTAAAATTATAGGGTCTAAATATTATCCCAATGATCTCATTTCTAATTACTATGTATTTGAAATATTATGATCATGATAACGCATATGACCAATAAATAAATAATTGGATAAAATATTGATAATAATATGTTGGATTCTTCATTGGTTCTATTTATATTCAATTGATTATGTTACCTAACATAAGGATACCCAATGGGAGAGCCATCTTACAAAAATAATGAATTGGAAATAGATTACTTATGATTTTTATCATGACATGTAATTTAGGTGAATTCAAGTTATATATTTACCTAATAAAATTGATTATTTGATGAATTTAATTTATATGTAAATTTCAAGACAATTGGTAATTAGAAAAAAAATATTGGTGTCATTTTGTCAGATTCATATATTCTTACTGTTATGATATGCCCTGATATAATCTCTAATGCTCACTTACCAGGTGCTGACACAGAAACATGTTGCAATGCTTATATACTATTTTATACCACTAAAACATTCTCCAAAGAATATATATAGGGATTAGACCCTAGAATATGTTGTAATTATTATATATCTATTTATTCCTTGAAATATATTGAGATTCTTATATAAGGACATTTTCCAAGTGATTCTTTATAACATAGTTGAATGGTTATGGTTTGAATGATTATTAGACATGATCATATGAATTCGATCATGGTGTCAAAGTAGGTTGTGGTTTGCCAAGGTAATATTGTAAAGGATGAAAAGGTTGTCTGAAATTCTCAATGATATTATATAATGGTTATAATGTAGGTTTCTGTTGTACTATTATTAATTGGTTAACTAAATAATAAAACATTTTATTAATACATTAGATATAGCAATTGTCAGTACAATTATTTTTAGAGAGTGTCATGTCAACCTACTAGGTTATACTCACTCTATATTCATGTCATCATTTGGTACCCAATTCGATTACGTGTAAACAAGAGTTGACAAGAGATAATGACCTTACTTATCACAGTTTCATTATGGATGGGATGAAGTTTGAATACAGTGTTGATATGGGTTTTACGATCGGGGTATGTTTTTTCTAGTAGTATATTATTTTTATTTGTTGTAGAATGAAATTTTGTTACATTACAAAATATCATTTGATTATTCCTTTATTATTTATTTACAAAATTTAGTTAAATTTTATAGATTTTTCCACTATATTATTTTGTTTCCATTATTTTCTCTACACGAATTATTATTCCTATAAAGATATATCATTTATTTTTTCAATGTGTTGTAATCTCTAAACAAGTGGGGTGTGTTCTCCTCTTCATATATATAAAACACATTCTTCTAGTCAGTATACTTGTGCATATGTATATGGGTTCTTAATGAATCATAACCACCCATTTCTGGTTATGTGAGAGAGTGATGGATTGGGGGATGTTACTGTATTAATGTTGATTAAAAAATCATTTAGAACATGGATGAAATTAAAAAATTTATTTTTTTAATAATATCACTCGAGGATAATGTGAATAAATTTCAAAAAGATCATATTTTCCTTCTATAATTCTCAAGAAGCATCGTGCTTAATTATTTCTTTGAAACTATGTTTATTTTTTTATAATAAATTTGAAAAACAATTTCAAAAAAATGTATTTTATTTTAATATATGAAAATATAAATATACATTTCATGTGTTAGGTTGAAATGAAAATTATGTTATTTTTTAAATAAAAGGCCAATTTAATGTGTATGATCATTTAAAAAACAATGAATGATATAATTATTAATTGTTGTTACTTACAAGAAAGAATTGATGAAATATTGTTAGGTTTTAATATAATATATTTTACATAAAAATAATTAATGATTAATGATGTATATTGAGAAGTATAGTGGTATACATGAACCATATTTTATAGACTATATGTTTATGATTGTAAAATGCTATTATAAAGTTATTATTGAATCATGATAATGTATGGAACATCATAATAGATATTTATTACTTTTTGATTATGGCTAGTACAATTTTATTAACTTGATTTATATTAATTTCCCAATTTACCATGATATGTTTTGATAATATATGAAGCATAAAATAAACACAATTTGAAAATATGTTATGTATTAAAAACATACTTCTATGTTCACAAAAAAACATTATTATGAGTTGAGTATTATAATAATATAGTGATTATAAAATAAATGGATATAAATTAACCATGAACTACTCAAAGTATTTATTACATATAATGATCTTGTACTGTCATGTATTGATTTATTATCTAAACAGATTAAATATTTGCACCACATATTAAATATATGATTATATTAAACCAAAATAACAATTTTGTGGTTTTTGATCAATACACTCAAGACAATGATGTGTAAAATAAATAATTATAAGGGTATAATTGATGTCTTTATAAGGGTTTGATATTATAATACATTGAGGACATGTTAGATATTGGAAATGTATGGGAAACATTCAAATGGTTTCAGTAAGATGTTATTATCAGATTAAAAAATATGTGTCAGTTAGCCACTAGTATCTTATATTCTAGATGTTTGTTTTATCTTGTAGTAGGTAATTTTTTATTTTCTAATATTTATTGAAATTAAGTGTAATGATTTATGAATTTTTTTACTGATTAATTAATGATATCATTTTCTGTTTATAATTGATGACTATTGTATGTTATAATTATATAGATAAATTAAAATACAATAGAGAATGTGATGTTGTTTTAATTATTATTAGTGTCTGACTATGTCGCATTAATTATATCCTTAATATGGAATTATTTATTAAATGTAGTGTTATTTATTAAAGGATATTTATTTCTAATGGTATATTTTTTTTAGAATTCATTCACATTTATTATGGGATTATATTTGGATGTTTATATGATTACAGATATATATTCTATCTATATTACATTCCTTTGATGTTTCTCTATGATCATGGGTGTGGTTGAATATCATTCTAAAAGGTAGTTATTTTTATTTATTATTCTGATCGATATTCGTCTTATTGAATATCCTTAGGATCCTTGAGTCTTAGTATCTTTAGTAGGTCGTTTTGGTTTTGAGTGTGCATTTTTTCATAGGTTTGTCCCTCTAATCCATTATTTATGTGGCTATTTTGTAATTATGAAAATGATGATAAAATAGAGGTTAATTTTTATTAATTTTTTTTATCATTTATTTTTAGAAAAAAAATCATTGTTTATTTTGACATATATATTTGTAATCTATATTTTTTAAAAGGGAATTGTTTTCTAAAAATTTTATTTATATTAATATTTTTATCAATTATTTAAAATGGGAATTTAGGATGAAAAATGTTTTATTTTAAATTATTCAATATTACTAAGTTGGTTGTGAGTGCGAGTGGTTGTTTTCTTGTTTGGTTTTTATTGGTGGTGAATTCATAACTTGATTTTTGTTTCCCACAGTGGTATGATTTCTAAATTTTTTTCCTACCAAAAATGAGTTGGAGGAATAACCCTACACATTTCAAGAAATATTTTTAAATCTTTTTTATTTTATATGTTTTTTCAATAGAAACAATGCTTTGTGATTTTTTTTAGGATTATTAAGGAATATAATTATTATAAAGGTATATTATATGACAATTATGGATTTTTTTTCTTTAATTTGGTTGGTTCCTCTTTTTTAAAGTTTTATTTTTATTATAGAGGGGAGGAATTATTCATTAGGTATCTAATAAAATATCCAATATATTAAATTGATGTTTATATATTTTTTCTCCATATTAGATATATTGAGAAAGTTCATGAGGTGTTTTAGAAGAACAATATCCATTATTTGGTTTTATTAAGGACAAATTACATATTTTAGAGGACATAGTGGGGTCCATTTATGTTTTCTATCCTAAGCATGATATGAATTTTTGATGTGGGTATATTGGTTGTTTGTTTTTTTATTATCCATAATCATTTTTGGTCAATGATATGGATTTGGGTGTTAGAGTTGATTTATTTATAGGGTGTTGTTAGGTGGAAATCTGGTGGGAAATGAGGAGTGTAAAAATTACCATTTTTTCCCTAACAAGGACCCATATGTAGGGAGATTAATAATAGTTTAATGTCACCTAGACCCTATTTTTTGATATCATGAATTGTGTATTTTATCCATTCAATAGAGAGAGTTTTCTTTTTGATTTTAGTGTCTATATATTATGGGTGAAATAAGTTTTAACAACCTGATGAGTTATTTTTCTATTTTAGACTACATGTTTGGGACACTCAATGGCCTTCAAATGTTTTAGAATATATTCATTTTAGGGACTTTTAGATATTTGGATGATGTGACGAGTCTGATTGCACTATTTCATGATATTTTCTTCGTCATGATAAGAAATAAAATTCTTAAATAGTGATGAGGACCAAATAGTATTGGGGGTCAACATTGTTATAGAGCTATAGAAATAAAAAATTCAAAATGGGGTAGTTTATCCATTTGATATCCTATAGATAATGATTTTTCATTCAGTTAGGCAACCACAATATTATGTGATGTCTTCATTCCATAGTGTATGTCATATGGATTAATATAAAAATTAATCCCTCTATCCCCTCTCCATATTCTTATCTTTTCTCTCAAGATACTAGAGTCATATATGGATTCTTTTGGTGACTATAGTTTTTCTATGTTTACGGATCATAGAGACCTAACTTTTATATGTGTTTTCATATTAACTTGAGGGTTTTTTATCATTAATTTTCATTATTCATTGTATTCTTATACTAAAGGATGTTACAAAATATTAAATATGGTGTTTGTGGATTTTTTATTTGTAATAAAATTAATTAAGTTTGAAAACAATTCTTGTTGATTTAATGGTCCATGATATAGTTTTTATTATCATATTATTAACTATCAGCATATGGAATTTGATTTTTAGAATCATCTTATTTTTTCTAGAATATATATATCATGATAAGATATTTAACCTTAAAAAAAATTATTCTTCCTAAACCATATCGTTTATTATACATTTAATTTCGGTGATAATAATTGTATTTTATTCAATTATGAAGATTGATTGGATTTTCCATAATTCTCTATTATTGAAACATCACGTCAAATCATGTGATCAATGAAATATTATACCACTCTACCCATTCATAATCTACCACCATCAACAAATTTTATATTTTATTTTCAAAAAGATCCTTGTTAGGGATTATGTGAGAACCTACATAGAATGACACCATAACAAAATTTGTACCTACATTCCACACCCAATATATCTCAAATACCCAATACAACACATTCAAAAAGAATAAAACACTATAAGAAATAAAATAACCATTAAATGGACAATTGTTCCTATTTGACGAAATATCCCTACATAATTTCTAGTGCAGATCTGTTACCTTTGTATCAAAATCCTTTTTAGTAAGTTTCTCAAATCAATAAGCCATCATGTCCCATGTTTCAATAAAATAAAAAACATTAATTTTATGGTCATTGAATCCTATTCTCAAAATATAATCTTAATCCATCTTCACTGCTCTTCATTGTTGTCCACTATAAAAAATCTCTCAACTATCTTGTTTGCATCCTCTGTGAGGCCTTAATTAATAAGGCTCCATCAAATATTTCATCCCTATAGTGAATGATTATATCCTAGATATTAACATTATTTTCTAAATTACAATACCTTTCCTTGAGTATTCTCTCTGTGGAAGACCTTGATTCCATTATTTTGGAATAAAGTAGTAATCCTTCCTCCCCTTGGATTTATTCCCTTTGATCAGTTTACAACTCCTAGAATCACAATTACATTCCCTCCCATCATTCTTTATTAGTTAGTGAATCCATCAATTGTGTCTTCCATATTTACTATTTTCTGAGAACAATCTAGAACACCCATCATCATTCTTTACACCATTGTTAGCTTTATCCTCAAAAGAATGTTTCACTAGTGCTAATTCTCTTTGTTAATGATTTTCACTCTAAATTTACATCCTTTAAACACGTTTACCTAGTTTAATAGAATTATTATTCCTTATATGACTTGAACTATTCATTGTACTCTTCCCAACCGCTTGTTTACTTTAAGAATCAGTCATTTCAGTATTTTGGATATTTTATATACATTAGAAACCATCACATATATCTTAAATAATTGCCTCATTAATAGAATAATGGAAATGTCTCTATCATTGCCTAAGAAGAAGAGGGAATTCTGATATTAGGGACTGAGGAATCAATCCTATATGCACTAGCTAGGGCCTTCATTGATGGCTTGCTGCAACACAAATCATGCCTTAAGTGTTCATAGACATTTTTTATCATATATGCTTTCGTCCTTCTAGTTGAAATTATTAACAACAAACAATTTATTACCTAATAGGTCCTCTACATGGTCCATGAATGAGTTTGACCCTATCATCATCATCTTTGTCCACCTTTCATGGCCATAAACTCATGATGACTAGAAGAAACAATGTGACCAAGCTATCCATATTATAAATAATGGCCTATATTGTATGATTGAAATAAATAATGTGGATTCTAAATTACAATATGGGGTGGATTTTATATTTACAAACATTTATTTTAACAATAAGGAAATATATTTTAAATTTTTTTAACCAAAGGTAAGTTAAAAAATCCCCTTTTATTTCTACGAAACAATCTTGTTTTGGGTTTGGAAATATAAATCTGGAAAAATACTTAAGAAAAATCTTCTTAATGTAAGATTATACCTCAAAGAGTACATAATCTTATTTATCAGAGTATGTAACGTAGAAGAAACAATATTAATGTTATACTTTCTTTCTTTATTAAAAAATGGTGTAAATAAAAATTAAATAAGTACAAGAAAATAGTGAAAAATCTTTTAACTCAATGAGTCATGTATAAAAAAACCATGGATAAAGGTTCCTTTATTTATTCCATCAGGAAAGGATATCTTACCCACAACTAGGTAATCCGCCGATATGAATATCAGAATCGGTCTTCATATCCCCTAAAGTAGTCAATCTTTAAGGTAGTCGGCACCTCTGTCTTCAAATACCAAGAATTCCTCAAACGTTAAGGTAGTCATTACCTTTTTCTTCCTATCCATCGAAGTCCTCAAACATTAAGGTAGTTGTTACCTCTGTCTTCCTAACTCTGGAAGCCCTTGATTATACTCAGCAATAATTTGAGTCACACAAAGTAAGATGAAAAATATGTTCAGTATGAAAAAATAATGAGATTATTTATCTCTCTAGAAATTAATTCACATCATGTAACCTCTAAGTAGATAATAAAATTTATGAGATCATTTAAATGAGATCCTATTTATAGGAAAAAACTCAAATGGTCAGCTCCCTCCTCCAACAGTCATATTTTTTGTTCAATCTCGGAGGGATGGATACATGTGTCACTCAACCAACGGTTAGTTAGAAATAGATTTTATGACATCATTTCATAATTATAACATGCATAAAAAAATGAAATTACATAACAAAATCCATTATTCGTTGTCTATGGAAAAATATAATTTTCAATCTAACAAAAGAAAAATTTAGAATCTATAAGACATGGATATTTGGATATTTTTTTTCAAAGATTTTGGAATTTCAGTTTTAAAGATTCTGGAGTCTAAATTTTCATGAATTTGAAACTATATTCTATGGAATTTGGAGTCTAAATTCTATGAAATTTGGACTATGAATTCTAAAGAATTTGGAGTATAAATTTCAATGATTTTGGAGTATGAATTTCAGATAATTTGGATTCTGAATTTCAAGGAATTATGAATCTGAATTTATGAGTATTCAGAGTCTGAATTTCAGAGAATTCAGATTCTAATTTTTAGATAATTTAGAATATGTTTTTCAGATAATTCGGAGTCTTAATTTCAGAGAATTTAGAGTTTTAATTTTAGAGAATTCAGAGACTGAATTTCAAATAATTCAGAGTCTGAATTACCTAGAATTCAGATTATGAATTTCAGAGAATTCAATGTCTGAAAATAGAACACCCAATATCCAATGAATTATAAAATTCTGTGGTTTTACATAATAATTTTTATTTTAGATATAGTAATATAATGTGTTTTATTTAGAGAGATTATAAATTGAAACAACAAAAATAATGGTAAGGATAAAAATTTATTCAAATAAGGGGAATTTTCTATATGAAATTAATCCTTAGGGAAAAAATATTTTGCCTTATGATAAAGTGTTCGTGATTTTGAAAACATAGAGGATTGGAAAGTTGATAAGTAAATTATATTGACTCGTTAATATCCCCTTTTTTGAAAGCCTAATCATCCTTACGAAAAAGTATTTAAGGGCTAAGAATTCTATTTTATAAACATAAATGAAAAACATATCTCCTTTTATATAATAATTAATCATGGTCAATACAACAAAATCACCCTTAGGTTTTGAAATCCCTAAGGATTGAATTCTTGACTTCCTTAAAATGATTTTTCTTTTTCTGGAAAAAATAAATCTTCATTGAGAAAACTCCCCCTTAATATACTCCCCCTTACGTAGGGCATTCAATTCTTAATCTAGTGTTATTTTTTATCATTAAATTATCCCCATTTGTGATTTTCCAAAAGGTATGAAGGGAATGGAAAAAAATATAGGTGTTAGATTATAACAATATACCACAAGAAAATTGATGTATAAAAAAATTTCCATTATGTTTTGGAAATATTGATATAATGAAGGTACAATAAAATATCATATTTGAAAAGAATAAATATTCATCTTTATATTTCCTTTGGAATAAACTTCTTCAGAATGATATTCTTCTTCATAGTCTTCTTATGATATTATTCAAAGAAATTAAGTAGTTGTTCTTAATCCTCATTTTTCTTCTCCGGAGCTTCAATCTTTTCAACCTGAGACATTAAAATTTCTGCCTGATATATAAAAAATCAGCTTTCATAGTAAATTTTTCATCAAAGTCTATTTTTTGATCTCTCTCCCTCTTGAAATTCAATAAAACTGAATTGATCTTCCCATTCATATTTTTTACTTCTTGCTTCCAGGATGCTTGTCCATGGTTCAATATTTCATAAAAACGTTTTATAAGCTCATTCATCCCCCTATCTTCTATATCTAAAGCATCATTCAGAGAGTCATGTATAAAAAAACCATGGATAAAGGTTCCTTTATTTATTCCATCAGGAAAGGATATCTTACCCACAACTAGGTAATCCACCGATATGAATATCAGAATCGGTCTTCATATCCCCTAAAGTAGTCAATCTTTAAGGTAGTCGGCACCTCTGTCTTCAAATCCCAAGAATTCCTCAAACGTTAAGGTAGTCATTACCTTTTTCTTCCTATCCATCGAAGTCCTCAAACATTAAGGTAGTTGTTACCTCTGTCTTCCTAACTCTGGAAGCCCTTGATTATACTCAGCAATAATTTGAGTCACACAAAGTAAGATGAAAAATATGTTCAGTATGAAAAAATAATGAGATTATTTATCTCTCTAGAAATTAATTCACATCATGTAACCTCTAAGTAGATAATAAAATTTATGAGATCATTTAAATGAGATCCTATTTATAGGAAAAAACTCAAATGGTCAGCTCCCTCCTCCAACAGTCATATTTTTTGTTCAATCTCGGAGGGATGGATACATGTGTCACTCAACCAACGGTTAGTTAGAAATAGATTTTATGACATCATTTCATAATTATAACATGCATAAAAAAATGAAATTACATAACAAAATCCATTATTCATTGTCTATGGAAAAATATAATTTTCAATCTAACAAAAGAAAAATTTAGAATCTATAAGACATGGATATTTGGATATTTTTTTTCAAAGATTTTGGAATTTCAGTTTTAAAGATTCTGGAGTCTAAATTTTCATGAATTTGAAACTATATTCTATGGAATTTGGAGTCTAAATTCTATGAAATTTGGACTATGAATTCTAAAGAATTTGGAGTATAAATTTCAATGATTTTGGAGTATGAATTTCAGATAATTTGGATTCTGAATTTCAAGGAATTATGAATCTGAATTTATGAGTATTCAGAGTCTGAATTTCAGAGAATTCAGATTCTAATTTTTAGATAATTTAGAATATGTTTTTCAGATAATTCGGAGTCTTAATTTCAGAGAATTTAGAGTTTTAATTTTAGAGAATTCAGAGACTGAATTTCAAATAATTCAGAGTCTGAATTACCTAGAATTCAGATTATGAATTTCAGAGAATTCAGTGTCTGAAAATAGAACACCCAATATCCAATGAATTATAAAATTCTGTGGTTTTACATAATAATTTTTATTTTAGATATAGTAATATAATGTGTTTTATTTAGAGAGATTATAAATTGAAACAACAAAAATAATGGTAAGGATAAAAATTTATTCAAATAAGGGGAATTTTCTATATGAAATTAATCCTTAGGGAAAAAATATTTTGCCTTATGATAAAGTGTTCTTGATTTTGAAAACATAGAGGATTGGAAAGTTGATAAGTAAATTATATTGACTCATTAATATCCCCTTTTTTGAAAGCCTAATCATCCTTACGAAAAAGTATTTAAGGGCTAAGAATTCTATTTTATAAACATAAATGAAAAACATATCTCCTTTTATATAATAATTAATCATGGTCAATACAACAAAATCACCCTTAGGTTTTGAAATCCCTAAGGATTGAATTCTTGACTTCCTTAAAATGATTTTTCTTTTTCTGGAAAAAATAAATCTTCATTGAGAAAACTCCCCCTTAATATACTCCCCCTTACGTAGGGCATTCAATTCTTAATCTAGTGTTATTTTTTATCATTAAATTATCCCCATTTGTGATTTTCCAAAAGGTATGAAGGGAATGGAAAAAAATATAGGTGTTAGATTATAACAATATACCACAAGAAAATTGATGTATAAAAAAATTTCCATTATGTTTTGGAAATATTGATATAATGAAGGTACAATAAAATATCATATTTGAAAAGAATAAATATTCATCTTTATATTTCCTTTGGAATAAACTTCTTCAGAATGATATTCTTCTTCATAGTCTTCTTATGATATTATTCAAAGAAATTAAGTAGTTGTTCTTAATCCTCATTTTTCTTCTCCAGAGCTTCAATCTTTTCAACCTGAGACATTAAAATTTCTGCCTGATATATAAAAAATCAACTTTCATAGTAAATTTTTCATCAAAGTCTATTTTTTGATCTCTCTCCCTCTTGAAATTCAATAAAACTGAATTGATCTTCCCATTCATATTTTTTACTTCTTGCTTCCAGGATGCTTGTCCATGGTTCAATATTTCATAAAAACGTTTTATAAGCTCATTCATCCCCCTATCTTCTATATCTAAAGCATCATTCAGAGAGTCTTGAATGTCATCGAGAATTCATAGATCTTAAATCACTTTCTTGGAAAACTTATTTATTTTCTGACATGACCTCCTATGATCATCACAATCCATGAAGAAAGATTGGAAATTTTCCTCATGCTTTATCAATTTTTCCATGGTCATGATTATGGAATATGACTTCTGATTGAATGAATATTGAAGCAAATAACACCTCAAATCAATACTAGTAATCAGGGGAATGGTTATTACAAAATTAGTTAGTGACTAAACCACATAGTCATGACCCATGGAGGATAATTATGACTTAGATTCCCTTATAGGTGACGATTGTTTCTCTATCTCAACATTATTTTTTTTGATAAACCACCAACATCATTTTTGTCTACAAAAGCTTTCGTAGGTGTTTCAACTATTACATTTTTTCCTTTTTCATCATTAGAAATTATCTCTATAGCTTTTGAGGACTCATGTTAACTATATGATACTTGAAAAATTCTTTTTTCATCAACCTTATCCTTCTCAATATCTACCACATGATCATCTGGTTGAACAAAATCATGATTGTTGTTATCATCATCAGATAGTTTATTAACATCTTATTAACCCTCATATTTTTTTTTCATAGAGAAGATATTTTTCTAGATTCATCCTAGGAGGCCTGGATCGACAACTTTTTGGAAGGGATTTTATTCTCATTATATTCTTCAACTTGACTTATCACATCATTAGTGTCGTCTCATCCTTCCACTTATTCTTCTTCCACTCCCTCTTCTGAAACAATATCTTCTTCTTCCTCAGGTTTCAGAATTACCACCTTATTTCTTGGAGTTACGAGAACTGATTATTGTAAAAAAGATTACCATAACTGAATTTGTTCCAAATATTTTTCAGAATCATTGATAAGATATTGAATAATTTATGCCTCAGACATCTTCTTCTTTTTCTTATTCATCTTTTTATTTTTTTCATACTATTATGTATCATTAATCATCAATTCTTTTTCCTCAGCTAGATTCAGGGAAAAGCTTGGATCTTCTTCCTTCATATTCTTCTTCTCTTCCGTCCACTTTGAAAACACTTCATCCGGTTCTGTTTTTTTCTTCCTTGACATTGGGGTGCTGACTGGGTTTCCTGAACTAAGTGGTTTTCAACAACTACTGGTTTCATCAGCTTTCTCTTTTTCCGACCCATTTTACTAGTCTCTACCACTTTTGGAAGCATGGATATGGATAAAATTTCCCATTCAAATAAGTTATAAAAATCTCCGTACATGCTATTGAAACAGAATTTCATCATTCTAAAAGGGCCATCACATAACAAAAAATTCTTGAAAGTTCTTATCTTAGAGCTGTAAGTGAAATTAAATGATTCTAGGCATATCGCAATGGTATTTGATTGGATTCTTGGATACATAATAATTTGAGATTTTAGGATCCATTTTTTGATATTTTCAATAGTCAACAAGACATACTCAACCAAATTTATCTTCCTCAACTTTACCATAAAAGTATTATCATAGATATCACTTTTCTTCATGGTGTACTTATCATCTTTTCTCAGAATGAGAAATCCATGAAAAAATAATTCTAGGATATTGAGATTCATATAGAGATAGTGGATTTTCTGTTTCATTGCTCTGGTCAAACCCAGTCACTCTATATCCATATCCATCTGAAAACTTCTTTATTCCTCAGGCAATTTATGTGTATAGAAAATAGATTCACCCTCATATAGAATTCCAACCACGCTTGCAGCCATACTAATGGAAAGGTAATGGGCTTTCCCATACCATTTTAAAGAAAACATATCTCTTCCATATTTATTAAAAAAACAACTTGTTTCATAAACCACAACAAGAAACTGAGTGTAAAACAGATCTTATCCTTTTGGTGGGGCTACACAGAGACATTCCCAGCCATTCAACATGGTATTTTTCATACTTAGGGAATTATAATTCACAAATAATTTCTGATAGACTAACAATTCTTTGTAGACTTTATACTCTATGATTTCCATGGATGAAGAAATTTTTTTCTGAGAAGATTCTACAAAATACATTAGTAGTTAAAAAACTAGAAATGATGAATTACCCTTTCAAATAAAGGCAATGCTTCGGTAAGAAAATGATTGAAAATAGATGTGGGGAAAAGAATAGGGTTCCTTTATATAGGTGTTGAAAACATGGTTCATATTTCCGAATTTATCTAACGTTTGAAACAAGAATGATTTGATCTGACGGTTGAGATGAAATCCAAAGAAAGATTTGGTTAGTTCTGATCATTTGATATTTTTAATGTAAAAATTCGGATTTACGGAAAGTGAATCCCGAATTATTTCATAAAACTAGACAAAATAAAAACATCTATATCAAAAATTTAAATAGGGAAACCTCCTTCCGGATTTTATAGAAAATGGTCAGTAAGGAAAATTATTATTTTTGAGAAATTTAAGATTCCCAAAAAATTTATAAAGAAAGGAAAATTTTGTAATCGTGTTATTTTTATGTAAAAAAATGAGTTCTTTAATTTTATTTCAAGGAAATTTTGAATAAAAAATTTATTAATAAAAAAAATTGTTTATGAACAAAAAATTCATTAAGGGAAAAGTTTGATTGCCAAAAATTAGATTAAGAAAAAATATTGAATACAAAAAAATAGATTAAGGAAAAAAATTTATTGCGAAAGAAAATGTACCACCTATAATGAAGAATTATGTAATGTGAGGTGATAGGTTTAAATAAAGTGTTAATATGGAAGATTACCTTAAAAATATCATTCCTTGCTTTTTTTAATGAATTAAAATCTATGGGAGGGTAAGGAGTTTATAAAAATATTAGAATATTGTTCTTGATTTTTGATAAATTGAAGAATGTTATCTTCTTTAAGTGTGTGATCCCTAAGAATGTGATGCCTAATATCTATGTGTTTTTAATGGTAGAGAAGTGCAGTGTTTTGTTTGGGGACATGGAACTAGTATTATCACACAATATCTATGTTTTGGTAAAACTCATTCCATAATATATGAGTTTGTGATTCATCCACAACACTTCGGAAAAAAAACATCTACCTTTTATATATTCAACTTCAGTAGTGGAAAGTGCTACAGTGGTTTTTTTGCAGGACAAAGAATCTAATGAATCTGATAAAAAATGACATGTTCTAGATATAAATTTCATATACATTCTATAACCACCAAAATCAGCATCAGAAATTATTTTTAAAACAAAATCATTTCCAGAAGTATAGAAAAGTCTTAAATCCATGGTTCCCTTTAAATAGTGAAAAGTAATTTTAACTAATTGTAATTGGGATTCCTCTATATTAGATTAATTTCTTTAACATAAGAATGAAATAAACATTATATCTGGATAACTATAAATCAAGTATAGTAGACTTCATATCAAATCTCTAAATGATTATTTATCTACTGGTTTCCCACCTTCATAAAGATTGATTGAATTGGGGTACCGATTAGAGTAAATATACATTTAATGTTGTCATATACATACTTTTTAAGAATATATTTTCTATACTTATGTTGAGATATGAATGTTTCTTTTGGTTTTTGAGAACATTGAAAACTTAGAAATAATGTTAACACACCCATCATACTCATTTCAAACTCAGATTTCATTTGATTTTCAAAAAAAAAATCAGTTAAAGATTACTGAGTTGAACCAAATAAAATTTCATCAACATAAATTTGAACAATAAAAAAAATTATTATGTTTATTTATAAAAAGATTTGGATTACCAGTTCCCTTAACATTATTATTTTTAACAAAAATCTTATATGTTTATTATAACAGGCTCTAGGGGCTTTTTTAAGTCCATATAAAGCTCTAGTAAGTTTAAAAACATATACAAGAAGTTTTGTGTCTTCAAAACCAACAGTTTCATCAACAAAAACTTTTTTTGAACATATCATTTAAGGAAAACCCTCTTTACATCCATATGAAAATTTTTGAAATGAAGGATTCCTATAAAGGCAAGTAGAATGTGAATATATTCAAGTATAGCTACTGGGGAATAGGTTTCTTCATAGTATATTAATTCTTGTTTATTATTGCCCAAAACAACTAAAATAGCTTTATTTAAAATTATGATTCCATTTTCATCGCACTTATTTTTGAAGACCCAGTTTACTTCAAATACATAATTTTCTATAGGTAATCTAACCAATGTCCGGAATTTGTTCCTTTTGAATTCATTTAGATTATCTTGAAAGGATACAATCCAGTTTTCATCACCTAAAGCTCCATCAGGTATTTTTTGTCCTAATTGGGATTGAAATTATAGATGTTCTAATTCATTTATTAGGGAATCTCTAGTCTTTATAGGTTTATTTACATCTTTAATGATACTATCACTAAGACGAATCTTAAGGAACAACTGATTTGGGTTTTGTACAACTTTTTAATCATCATATGGTTGGAATTATTCTGATCTAAATTCTTCAGAAATATTTTTGTGGACAATTGATTTATTAGAAGAATCATCTATCAAATTTTGGTCATCATTTTTTGGAAACATATCAGATTATGTTGGTTGTAATTGTTTAAAAAGATAGAATCAACTTCAACAAATTTATCACAAACTATTTCTCAAACAGTACATGTGTTTTTATTAAAAAATCTATAAGCCTTTGAAGTGGTGGAGTAGACTAGGAAAATTCCTTCATCAGATATGGGTTCAAATTTATGTAATTTATCATTAGTATTCATGATGAATACATTGCAGCCAAATACATTGAGTTAAGAATGTCTAGGTTTTCTTCCATTCCATAATTCATAGGGGGTTTTATTATGAACAGGTATAATTAAAAATCGATTTATAATATTTTATGAATTCATAATAGCTTCATCCAAATAATTTTTAGATATAGAATATTCACTCAACATGCTTCTAGTTATATCTTGTTGTATTCAATTTCATCTTTCAACAAAAACATATTTTTAGGGGTTCATAGAGCTACAAAGTTATGAGTAATTCCTTTCTTACTGCAAAAAGTTTCAAAATCTAAAATTTGAAATTATCATCCTTGATCACTATATACCATTATCAATGTAAGATTTTTCACATTTTTTAACTTTTTCTCAAAATTTTTTTAGAATATAAAAATATTCATCTTTATTTACTAGAAAATAGACCCATGTAAATATAGTGTAATCATAAACTAGGAATAATACATAATATTTTCCTATAATACTTCTAGTTTGTGTTGGACCAAAAAGATCCATATGCACTAACTATAATGCATCTTATTTTTAGACTTCATCGATTGATCTAAAACATGATTTATGTTGCTTTCCAAATTGATAAAGATCACAAACTTTTGAAGAATCAAATCTATGATCCGGTAGATCTTTAATAAGTATTTTTTTCGAGAGTTTGAATAAGTTCCTAAGGTTACAGTGTCCTAACCTTATATACCATAACCATGATTTATTTTCCATTACACTAAGGCAATATAGATCTTGGCACTTATGGTCTTCTATGTATAGTGTGTAAACATTCTCTTGCCTATGGAAAGAAATAATTAACTCTTCCTTGGAATTTGGTACTAGGAATTTATCATTTATAAAATTCACAAGGTAAGCTTCATAACATAATAAAATTATGCTAATGAGGTTGTGAATAATACCTTTAACAAATAAAACATTTGAAATTAATGTTTTTCCAAGATAAACAATGTTACCTATAACAACAATTTCTCCCTGAACATTATCTCTTAATGTCAATTTTCCTTCTTTCCTATTGATAATCATTTGAAAGATTTTTTTGTTAACATTAATATACTCAGAACATCCACGATTCATGTATGATGTATTGTTTTTTGTACTGTCTTTATTTTCTTGAAAATTAAAGATCATGATTTTGAAATCAAAACATTCCTAGATCTAGAAATTTAAGAAAGTATGATTTTATGAATCCATATTTTAGTATAAAAATATTCTTTATGAAAACCAAATTCTTGGGTTTTGTATAAAGAACCATTTATTCTCCCAATGTCCACCCCACTGACATTTAGTACAAAATGGAGCACTTTCGGGAATAAAATAATTGTTACTGAAATTAGGTTATGAATGAGTATAACCAAATCTAAAATGATTCCTCAAAGGAAAAATTTGGGAATACATCATGTCAAATTTCCATTACTAGAGTTAACGTTTGAAGGAATTTCCTTATGGAAAATATTTTTTACTTTATTTTAATAAACATGTTTTTATCCTCATGGTTACTTGTTTTAGAACTATATTTTTGGTCCAAAATATTTTTCCTATAAATAACAAATTCAAGATCTTTAGAATGATTATCCTTCTCCGAATTAACTTCTTTATGGTTTTTATAACGACATTAAAAATCACAAATCATCTTATAAATATAGTTAGAAATATATAATACTTATTTGGTTAAAACATAAATTCTATAATTTTCTTTCCCTAAATATTTTTTATTTTACAATTTTAATTTTCAAGAAGATTGGAAATCCTAGACACTTATTCATAAGAAGGTAAAGTGTTATCTTCATCATAAGAATTTTATTCATCTAATATTTATCATCAGTATAATTTGTATTCTAATATAAATTAGTAATAGATTTAGCATTGTGTACGTTGGCTATTAGAAAATGATTTTCAATGGGTAGTTTATCTAGTTAACAAATATTCTTCTGACTGCAAGTTTCATACTCTGAAGACTCATTAGATTAGTCACTACCACTGGAACTCCAGGTTTAATTATCCTTCAAAACCTTATTAGCCTATGTATTGTAATTCTTCTTCCTATTTATCTAATAATTCGCTTCCATTCCAGTCTTTTCTATTAAGAATAAGACAATCTAGAATGATGTGTCCAGCTCATTTTCATTCATAGCAAGTGACTTTTTAGTATTTCCTATCTTTTATTTCTTTCTTCTTATATCTATACAAAAATTATTTTTCCCTACAATCTTATTCATCCTTAGATCAATATTAGCTAATTCTTTTTTAACATGTTCACTTTCACAAGACTCAAATAGAATAATGAATGTCATATAATTTGATCTTATAACCCTTTTGGAGTCTTGAATATGGTAGTTGTAATGGATACACTTCCATTGCCATTATTCTTCTTATTTATATCAATATATCTTTTCATTCTTGTCCCATGTTGAGGAAGAGTTCAAAAATTTTCATCAATAGTAATATTGGAAACATTCATGTTCTCATCAATATATGTCTTTTTTGATTCCCACTCATTTGGAATTATTTCAATTATCATGTCCACTAGAGCATAATCATCAAGACCATTCTCTCCCAAAGATTGAAGATTTTTTATAATAGTCATACATCATTTTTGAACATTAAAAAAATGTTCCCCATAAATAAATATATATCCATGATATTTTGCTCCCATCATAGAACTTCTAGCCTCTACCACTTTTGATGTCCCAAAATGAGTAACCTTAAATTTCTTCCATATACTGTTTTCAGCTTTACCAGAATATATTTGACTATATATATTCCTAGTCATAGAACACTGCAATGTATTGTATAACTTGTAATTTAGTTGATATTCTGATTTCTCTTGGGTGGTAAATGCTTTGACTTCTTTGTTAAGAATTTCATAATTTCTAGTAAACATAAAAAAACTATCTACTCTAGTATTAATGAAAAATGTATTCATTTTTTTCTCTCTAGTACTCATAATCATTACCATCAAACATAGGTGGTCTGGTAGGATTTATATTTTCTAATGGAACCAACATTCATCCATGTCATCTTATAAGAAAATATTATTCCACAAAACATGTTAATAGAAAAAATTTCAAGACAACGAAAAAAAATTTAATCAAGTCATGAATAAGAAATGTTAAGCAATAAAATTTAGAACAACAAAAACATTAGAAATAAACATATAGGGGAGTATAAGTGTTTCAGATACCTTCTCTAATACCTATTGTAGGATTGAAGTAATGAATATAGATGATCAATTACAAGAGGGGGTGAATTTAATGTTTAAAAAAAATTCATTTTTAACCATAAAGAAAACTATTTTTAACTAAGTTAAACAAGGTAAATTCATAGATCCACTTTTAGTTATATGAAAGAAACTTGTATAGGTTCTCAAATTATGAATCGAGAAATGGAACATAATAATAATTTTCCTAATGATCGATTTTAACTTAAAGAGTATCGAATATTATTTATCATATTAAGTAATGAAAAAAATATATACAAAAGATATTATTTCATGCATTATAGAAAAGAAGCTGAAATTAAACATGCAAAAAAATGTAACATGTAAAAAATATTTTATCCCAAATACTATGGTGTCCAACAACCTTGGATAAAGGTCCCTGTATTTATACTTTAATGAAATTCTCTCTTACCCACTCCAGTGTAAGTCCTCAATAGGAATATCAGAATTTTACTTGTTATCCATGCATGCCCTTGATCTTTAAGGTAGTCGGCACCTCTGTCTTCTTATCCCCAAGAGTCCTCGAAAATTATGGTAGTTGGAACCTATATCTTCTTATCCTAGGAAGTCCTTGAACATTAATATTCTCCATACCTCTATCTTCTTATCCCCAGATGCATTCGAATGTACTTAGAAATAATCAGAGTCACACAATGCAAGATGAACAAGATGTTCAGTATGCACAAAGCATCAGAGGATTTCCCTCTCCTAAAATCACTTCACTGCATGTAATCTATTGGATGATCAACATATTAATCAGATTGTTCAAATTATCTTCTATTTATAGGAAAAACTCCAACAGTTGGCTCCTTCCTCCAATGGTAATATTTTTTTCTTGAATCTATGAGGGACCTATACACATGTCACTCAACCAGTGGTTAGTTAGAAATATATTATACAACATTATTTCATATCAGTAACATGTGTAATGAAAATAAAATTATGTAACCAAATCTATTTTTCTAAATATAAGGAAAAAAATTTAGGATTCTAACCAAATAAACACTTAGAATCTTTAAGACATGGATATTTGGATTTTCATTTTCAATGATTTCAGAATTTGAATTCTATAAATTTTGGTGTCTGAATGTAAATTAATTTGAATCTGAATTATAATAAATTTAGAGTTTTAATTCTAGAAAATTTTATTTTAGAATTCTCATTAATTCAGAGTCTGAATTATAAAGAATTCGGAGTCTGAATTATGAGCAATTCGGAGTTGAGAATTTTGATGAATTCATAGTCAGAATTCTGAGGAATTTGGATTATAAATTATTATGAATTTTGATTCTGGATTCTAAATAATTTAAAGTCTGAAATTTAAATATTTCAGTGTCTAAATTTTAGAAAAGTTGGGTTCTGAATTTCAGAAAATTCTTGAGTCTGAATTTTAGAGAATTGGGAATCTGAATTTCATAGAATTTAGAGTCTGAATTTAATAGAATTATAATTCTGAATTTCATAGAATTGAGATTCTGAATTTTATAAAATTAGGAGTCTAAATTTCAAGTAATTTGTAGTCTTAATTTCATATAATTCAGAGTCTGAATTTCAGAGAATTTGGAGTCTTAATTTCATAGAATTTAGATTCATAATTTCAGAGAATTTCGTTTCAGAAAATAGAACACTCTATATCCATGGAATTATAAGATTCCGAGTATTTACATAAGAATATGTATTTTAGAAACAGTAATAAAATGAGTTTTATTTAGATAGATTATAAAATGTAATAATGAATACAAAGTTAAGGATAAAAAATTTATTAAAGAAGGGAAATTTTCTATATGAAAATAATCCTTAGGGAAAAATAATTTTTCATTACGATAATGTGTTAGTGATTTCGAAACATAGAGGGATGGAAATGTTATATGGAAACCTTATTGACTCAACATATCTATGATTAAAAAACCACATCCTTCTTAAATCATAATTATTCTCTTAGGGGCAGGTTTTATTGAGTTGATATGGTAAAGAAGTTATTTTTTGTTTTTCATTAATTTAATATATATATATAGTGATTATTTTATCTCATTTCATGAAACAATATAGATATATTATTAATTTATTTTATTCTTATGTTAACATTGTGACATTTTAATCTAAAATTTCATTCTTGGTTGAATGATATTGTTTATCTTGTGATATAATGTAATATATCTTGTGATATAGTAAGTATTATTAAAATGGAATAATGAAATGGATTCGGGAATGAAAATGGAGAATAAGTAAATATGAATTAGAAAATGTATATTTTACTATCACAAATAACTTTTATCCCATATTCAATGATGAAACAATTGGATGATATTATGTTGAATAAGATATGTATATTCTACTCCATAATATTTATAAATCCATTTGGAGTTTATTATATTTAATGGGAAGTAAATCCATGATAATAATTAAATTTAGATCTTGAAATGAATTTAACGTGATAGAAAGTATATAACAACACAATATTTATTATTAATCATTTTTTTAGAAATAAATACATGTAATATTATGTTATGAAGTATTATACACATAAAACACATAATGATAATGAGAAAACAATATTTCATTAATAGATATTGTTACACTACAAATAAACTAACCCCATTATAAAATTACAAAGATTAGAAATATAAATATTATAAATTAAGAAATGTGGAACTATAAAATTTGGATCTCTCTAGTCTTCTAGAATCATCACTCATATGAATAAAATAAAAATAAGAAATATAACATTAGTAAACAAATAAAAATGTTAGAAAAAGAATAATGTTTAACCTTTGTTATAATTTTAGTGAATATTCAATGAATAAATGTGTGTTATTTATAAGATTTTTTGTGGCTGCAAAAATAGTATTTTGGCCATTAAAATATAATTGCAAATATTTTAATAATAAGATGATCATTAGGAATAGTGGAGTATTTATTGAAAATTATAACCAGAATGGTAGAAGAATAATTTATAATAAAAATAATAAAAATTAATTAAAATAATATTTATCATGGGTAATTTAAGAAAAAATAATTATTATTATTCGATAATAAATATCAACATTTATACACAATGAAATTATAAGAAACATTTTAATAAATTATATTTTAATAAAT
Source organism: Viscum album (assembly GCA_963277665.1). NCBI lineage: Eukaryota > Viridiplantae > Streptophyta > Magnoliopsida > Santalales > Viscaceae > Viscum > Viscum album. Next base: position 112,608,711 of record OY728149.1, read on the forward strand.
TCCCTAAAAAGTATAATTTTTATAATTAAATTTAAAAGTATCGATGATAGGATGTTTTTATGAAAAAAAAATTCCATTTTTTGATAAATAATATAAAATTTTCCAAGGGTGATTACATTTTATATATTTCTAAAATATTACATGTTTTATGTTATAATTTAAAATTCCATTTTCTGTGAATCATGTATTTTTTATTACACCATTCATGAGTTAATATTTCCGTAAAAATTATATAAATTTGGATCAACCAAAAACATATTTCATTTTTTAAATGATTAATATAATATAATATAATATAATTTTTTCAATACATGAATATTATTTTACAAAATATAATGTCGAAGTATTCCATTAAAATAATATTTTTCAAGAATGCAAATTTCCTTATTATTAAACAAACGAACTGTGATTATAAATAGTTAAAAATTCTTATAATTATGTCATTTAATTTAAATATGATTATTAATGTAAATAATATCACTATAATGAGATTCACATTGGATATTTTATTTTATTTAATACATTAACACAAAAAACCACTTCTAAAGTATAAATATTCCCTCACCCCTGTAATTGTTAAACCACTCCTACCAGACTTATCAAAGAAAACTATCATATCAATTCCTTTATATTACACCCCTTAATATACACTAGTAAATTTTTAGGAGACTGACTCCAAACATCAAGTTCGTTTAGAGCTGTACAGATAAAGCAACATCGGGAATATAATATATTTCCATAATATCTTTTCTCATTTTCCTCTTCCCTTCCCATTTTCCATATTTCATTCAATCCCAAATATTTTAATATCAATTAATAATTATTTAAAATTACATTAATGATTTTAACATACTAAAATTATAAAATTTATAATTTATTTATATTTAATAATTCTCAACCTCCACATTTGACAACATTTATTCCATTGTGGATTAACCACCAATGAGAATGTTTCAAAATATTTGTATAGAAAAATACTTATTAATAATTAATACAAGTCATATATAATATATAAATATATATTTGAATCTATTCATAGATCCATGAATTTTTTTAGCTTGTGTAAAAATGATATTTAAAAAAATTACCAAATTGAAACAATACATTAATTTTTTAATAAAAATGTAATATCAAAACATTTGTGCAATAAAAAAGAGTTATATATAATATAATCATATAATTATAATTGATTATTAGAGAAATAAATGTAGAAATAACACTTCTTGTCACATTTTATAACAAAAAAAGTATTATTATTCATGATACAAAAAAGAAACAAATTAAATGTTATTTAAGGATAGTTGATTATCAGACCCTAACTCCTTAAAATTGGGTTGTCAATACATCACATTATTCACTTTTTTGATTTTAATATATGTTCCATAAAATGGCCTCATACTATTTATTCAATTTATATGGGTATACATGTTTTTATCCTTTCAATATGATTTCTAATCTATTTTTAATATTTTTAAGAGGAATTAAATTTCAAAAAAATATCTCAATGACTAATATTGAGATAATTATTTTCCACTAATAAATGATGATGTATTATGTAAACATATTATTTTTCAAATTCGTTTAGGAACTCTAAATTTTTTTCATTAAATTATTCCTTAAGATACATTTATAAAACACATTCCATTCCATGGGTTTATTTCATAATTATGATTGATTTATGTTCTTTTTGATATATAGAATTATGGTCATTTATAGATTTTATGGGTGTGACAAAAATTAAAAATCCCTCCAATAAATTGTGTAATGTGACATATCTCATCACATAATATGCATTAAGAATGAACATGATTATATCTTTATGAAAAAATCATATTATTATTTATGCACATATGTTATGAATGAACATGATACTAGATGTTTTCTCTACTATGTGTTGTTTTTGACCATTATGTTATGAAAATAATTGTTATACATATTCAACATTACATTCCATTATCAGGTTTTTTCCTCATTCATATAATTATGCCCCCATGATTATGCTACGATGATGTTGAATTTTTTTGAACAATCTATTGTAGTTTCACGTACCTTATTTCTCTAATGTTATTGGCCCATTATTGGGATATTATAACACTCATTTATTTGATGTATATTTATTTGTGACTATATTTTATATGGGGAAGGTGGGAGAATTAATGGAGATAAAGATGTATAAATTTAATGATATTTAATTTTCATTATGTATAAGTCGTGTATGAGACCAAATTTCCCATGAAACTACATATTTTGATCCTTTAATGTGATACAATTATGGTATAAATCTTATAATTCAAGTGATAGTCATGTAATAAAAATTATTGGAATTGTATTTGGTTATATATGTATGGTGTTGTTAATATAATAATTATGATAAAAAAACATAGTAAAAACCATATGTATAATTCTATTTATAGGGAAACATAATTTTAGAGAAACTTATAAACATAGGTATTCCCTAATATATTAATTTAAATTATTTTTCATATAATAATATGTTATTTATTCATTACATGTTGATATATTCTTCTCTTATCCTTTTCTATTTTATAAAATGGTTGAAAAAACAATAGACCAAACCACAACCCCTTGTGAGATATAAAGAAAAAAATTCTGAATAAAATTCCATATTCCATGGGATGTAGAGTTTAAAAAATAATCGTGATAATTACACAATTTTCTCATAATATTAATAATAACATGAATCATGGGGAATCATTTGTTTCCATGGATAAAGAAAAAATGAATATCATTACTTTTATATAACAACATCCCTTATTATTTTGTGGATTTCATGTACACATTTCATAGAACTATTGGTGAAATCCATTTAAATCTTTTGTTCTATAATAAATTGCTTTAGAAAGGAAAAATTCACATTGGTTTTCCATCATTAATATGGAGTGGAAAATCAATAGTCATAATTAATAAAAAATACCAAACTAAATATTGAGATTGATGAAAAGTAGTGTGAATACTATATGAATTTTTTTATTAACAAGTACATCCCTCAAATTCTTGAAAATAAATAGAGATATAATTCCTAGTTCATCTAAAAAATAGGGCAATTTTATCACATTTTATAAGGAAACATCAACCTTGATTTCTAGATATGCCTTAGGTTTTTTTGTTGATAATTATATTGATAGAGATAAATTCTTTAGTTGTTTATAACCACAATTTGAAAAGATATATATATATCTGAGACTTTTAATGTTAAGATGAAGTAGTGTAGTCTACTCTAAATGTAGAGATAGTGTTTTTGGAATAGTCTCATTGGCACTGAGATAATTAAATAAGAATGTACATTCATGCTAGTGTATTAAATAATAAAGGTGTAAGGAAGATAGAGCCACCCACATATCTAAAATGTCTGTAAAAACATCATCGGAATTTCCTAAAATGTATAGATAAAATCTATAAGTGTGGAAGGGAAGGCCACTAATCTCATAAATTTATATGATACATGATGAAGTTATCCATTATAATAGATGAAAGGAGGGAACCACACATTTCTAAATGCATCAAATATACCGAAAAGTTTATTATTCAAGCTAGTACACTAAAACAAGATCCATTTCGAGTTTTCATCATTTTTCACCATTAAACCAAAAGGGAAAAAGGTAAATATTATTTGATCACTACCGCATAGGATAAATATGAAAATTTACTCATATAAGGTATATTTCATATTCATATACGAATTTAAAAAGTATTATGTGATTATTTTTCTATGATTGAAATTATTTCATGATTTTTTTCTGGAACTACTTAGTGGAATCTCTAATAATGTGAAGTTGATATATCCATAAAAACACATGTTGGGGTATTAAATAAAAAATACATATTGGGTTCTTCTCCAACATTCTGTGGAATATTATAATACTAACATTCATGAAATTTGATAATAAATTACCATTTCATTATCTCATATTATATATATCATGCATCAACATTCACAAAACTAAAAACGCATTCAATATTCTCAACCATCCCATGATCTAGTAAAATGTAAGAAGATCGTGAATCACATTGAAAAAATCCCTCAATGGTGCGGTATTGATAACCAGTTAATATTTATAGCATTGATAAAAAATTATTCAAACAAAATTCTCAATCCTAAAGTTATTACCACTATAATGGAATATACTGATGTACATCCCATAGTGCAGTCCATCCTTCCCCCAGATAATGAGTTATATTTCTCACTAGTTCTTATTCCCGAGACACTCCCATCTCCAAATGATTTTATATGAGGGCCTTTATCTAACATTAGTATATAGAGAAGAATATGAATGTCAATTGGAAAAAATAATCATTCTCATTAGTTCCTCACCTTATAGTGTTTCAGTGATATATTGAAAAAAAAAGTACTAATCGATATTGTTTTGTATCACATACTAAGATATCCACACACCACAAAAATGAATAATAATCCCCTTCAATGGATTTATGAAATTTACAATAAAATATTATGTGTATTGTAATTATAAAAATAGTAACTTAATTCGAGATATCATCAACTAAAGGTTTGGAAGAAAGATATCTAAAAGAAAACGTTCATACAAGTTATATACAATATGAGTTCATAGTGATTCATTTTTTTCTAACCAATTCCCTCTCAATATACTAGGATTTGATAGAAATGGTATTTATATAATACCTTTAATAATTTAGGGTTTCCCTTGTTAATTATATTCTAATTTATTCTATGATAATGGAGGGACATGAAGAGAATCAATAGATTGCACTGGAGAAAATATGGGAGTGGAAAATATATCCTCCTTTCAGAATTACTGATTTTTGGATGTTGAATATAACATTCTTGAGGCACATGAATCAAATAAGTTAATTTATATAGACCCTTGAAGGAAAAATAAAACTTTGGAATGGACTAGACCCTGTATTTTCCAAGAAATATATAGTTTTCTTGTCTTATTCAAGAACTATGGACCTTTTTTGAGAATGTTTTCATGAGTGGATCTATTCAGTATATCCTCAAGAAAATATAATATTTTTTATTAATCCAGATCCTTTTCTATTAATCGGTAACAACTAAATGACTTATATCATAAATTATTTTAAACTCATCCCCCATATCATTCATCCAAAAGACTTCTTCAGACATATCTTCATTAGACTCCAAGAAAAGCTCAATACACTCTCTTTTTTCTATATCAGTTTTTGTGATTTAAATTGATGATTCCAAAAAGGATTGGATTGTTTACTCATGAAATATTTTAAAATATATCCTTTAAATAATGTTATATAATGATTTATTATAAGAACTAACTGACTCATGAGGATGAGTTAACATATTGGATCTTCTCCTTAATGACTTTAGGGAACTATCTATATGGTGAGATTTTTAAAATATATAAAGATAAAAATAGTAAAAGTTATATATTCACATAGAAGGAGTACAAAATGAAATAGTTAAGATGGTTATATTTGACAAAGTAAAATGGTTTCTTTTTTCACCACCAACGCAGAATCATGAAAATGATTTTTGATTCTCTTTGGTAAAATAGTCATATCACTTTATCAAATATGTGGATTTATAAAGACCCTATATTCACGAATATTAAAATGATTGATCTGGAAATCGTTATGTTAGGGAATACATCCTATGATTACTATATTATTTTCTAACCAACTATAATGAGAAGTTTAATGTGGCACAAATGGATGGTAAGGATCTTCAAAGTATGGTTAATAAAATAAGGCAGGTGATTCTTCATGAGTTCTAAATTGACGAAGATAGTGTCATTCATTTTGGAAATAAAAATTATGGGGCCATAAAAACTGGTATAATGGTTAATATATCTCATAATTCACATAGCTCATTATTCACCACCTATCATAGAAGTTCCAAGAAATACCAAAATATTTAAGATCACTTATAGAGGGAAAACATAAAGAATGATATCAATGAGTACAACTCAATGTTTTTATTATGTCAGAATGTTAATGTAAATTGATTGATGTACCTAAGGATGAAATAACCATTAAAAATACTCCCATGGAAATGGGAGATCCTCACAACTGAAATTTTCACTGGTCACCTAAGGAAATCCAATGGAAGCAACATCATATGCGTTTTGGTTAATTGCAAAACTCTAACTTCCCAGTTCATCGTTATTTGAGATTATTTCCTAGTTGAATGAATTTTTAATAAAAACATAAGGAATTGTTAAGGATATATAGTTAACAAAATTTATCATATCTTATCATGATCCAATGGTAACATCAAAATTATAGTGATGTGTCCCATATTCTATGAATAGTTAATTGAATTTCAATATAGCTTATCTACCCTAATCTTATGGAAAATTAAAAATAATCATTCGTAAATTTTATGATATAATGATAGCATTCATAATGAATTTGAAAGGAATATGTGAAAAAAACCTTGTTAGTTGTGTTCTAAAAACAATTCCCTATAAATTATTCAAATGGATAAATATGATGATCTCTATGGAAAATAATGTATAAATCCATATTTTGGGATGGTGTTGGTAATGGAAATATATATAGAACTATTATAGTTTTGGAAAATACTTATAAAGTTATGGGAATTCAAAAATATATAAAATATGATCAGGTTTGGCAATGGGCTATACTAACAACCGTCAAAGGGATATCGACTTTTATGTCAGATAATGTTATCCCAAATATGTTAAATTCTCTAAGAGTGGGGGTGAATCGATGTATGAAAAATAAAAACCATAGACTCTTATGATATTGTCTCATCATTAGAAAAACACTCTTCAAATAAAATTCTATAGAAAAATATAAATACAAATTAAAACATTAACAATAAACATAAATTTTACTTGGTTCAACATCACTCGCAACACCGAAGGAGGAAAAGGTGGTACGTTATGATGTACCAAATCCATTAAATTTCATTACTGTTGCAATGTTTGGATAAGACTTACTATTCGTCATATTTTATAATCATTCATAATTAGAAATCTCATTCTGATATCTCTCTCTTTGATGTGTACACAACAATACTCCATCATAAATTTCTGAAAATGTGTCTTATTTTTATTCACACACATGTTGGACTTTATTAACATGTTTTATTGATGAGATGAAAACCACCAATGTGTGAAACACCGCTACAAGTCTCCCCTCCAAAATAACCCTTTAGGCCATAGAGAACATGTGACTTCCCTTAGGGACTCTCTTCTTATCACATAGATTACATGACTCTAGAAATTATACTTATGACAAGTACTTAACACCCTTCTTAAGACCATTTTCAAGCCCTTATTATATTCACATGGATCTCAAAACCTTTTTTCAGAACACATAGATTTCAAGGCCTTGCTATGTATACAATTATTGAGATACATTTTTTAGATCATAGGGATTGTGAGACCATATTCAAGTGACGTGGATCCCACGAGTTCATCATGTTTTCCTATGTATGAAAACACCCAATGCATACAATACATCATGATAACACTTCATGAGATCCTTTCACAAGACTTTATACTGATTAAGGTGATCAAAATTATCTAGTATAAATACTTGATCACTTTATGATAAATACATTTTCTCTATACCAAAGAACATAATACAACATCTACTAAATAAGGATTGTGTATTGGTATTTATAGTCCAAAATCCACATCCATAACATTGTAGATCGTAGTGAGACTTCCGTTAAAATTTCACCTTAATAGGTATCATGTGATTCATGTGATATCTTCATATATTCTCATGATTCATGTTTCATGTTCATCATATGATCATAGTCATTATCTTCATGTGCTTAATGTGCTCCCATTGTATGATCCAAATATTATCATGCTCCCATAATCATTTTCATATAGAATATCATGTGTCCCAATTAAGAGATCAAATTAAAGTCATGCATTATTAGAGAAAATGTATTCATGTAATTCTTGAGACCTCATAAAGGGAAATATATATAGTCATGTGGTTACCAAATTACAAATGACCATTTGATATCTTGACCATTTATATCTTCTTTGTCACTATGAAATTTCCATCACCACCCTTGGATACAATCTAAAACTCATGTGATGTCTCAATTTTCTTCCTATGACCTCTCCATAATATCATATAAACATTGTATGATCTATTCATGGTGCTTCACTTGATCTCTAAAGGGTCCTGAAAATTCATCCAAGGGAAGAAAATACCACCACAATCTCTTTACCGAAAGAAAAAATTAGTCCTACATGTCTTCCAAAGTGAATTTACTGAAATGAGGTTTCTAATTTCAGCAAAATGATTAAGGAAATCAGATTTTCTTTCATTTAAATTGGCTTGTGTACCATCACTAGGAAAGGTACACAAACCACCTAGATCACGAACCATCGGGTATGTGAAATAATCTACGTGGTGCTAGCCCGTGGAGAGAAGGCCAGTGAACATGGTGTTTTGTGCTCATTAGATACAAATTCCCTAATGATCTACAAAAGGATCATAGTAGGAACAGTGAGGGGATGAACAAATAATGCTCGAAGGGGAGTCAAAGGCTGGAAAAGATATTTTTGAGAAGACTCTGGCTTCAGACTGGATTCATCGACGATGACCAAATAGAAATCCATTCTCTACGAAGGTACATCCAGCTGTGAACCATAAAACGGGGAAATGTAATAATAAATGGAGAATCATGAACCTAATTGGTGAACCAAGAACCACCTACTTCTTAGGGATGAACTTCTCAAGAATGATGATCCCCTAAACAATCTTCCATATTTGTGTTCAACGTAGTGAACAACTAGGCGAACTAAAATCGGTGCAGTGTACAACATCAGTACGTGGATGGAACCCTAAGCGGCGTTATGGGTCATATACTAATATGGTACATGGTGATCTATACCCATGTCACATACCACATCGATATGAAAACATGCCCTCTACTCGCTTACCACTATGGTATGCATAGCCTCTCCCATCTCACATAAGAAACCAGTACGTAGAATGTGGTGTTTTCAAGTATTTTTATCTTCAGTTCCAATATCACCCCTCCATTATAATCTAGTCCTCTATAATCCCTTTTCTAACTAGTTCTCCTACAAGAGGCCAAAGCCACCAAACCCATATAAGCATACCATCGGGTGCTTCAGCGCACCCCTTTTAGTATATATACATATAGAATTCGGTGTCATGAAGGTTATTCTCACAATGGTTCAAGCATTGACAATGTATGTGGGTCTACATTCCCATGGTAATTTGTAGTCCAACATTGGGATGCCGATGTGAACCACCCCATTCTAGGGAACAAGGGTTATCACTTGACTTCCATTAAATGAGGAATAGTGATCTGTCAAATGAGTTAAGTTCACTCCCCCGTTTGACGAGGATGAAACTCCTCCCATTTAAAAAAATGTATTCCAAGGCCCTCACATTGTGTTAAGTCCCCAATCATCCAAGGTCGGTCTGAGTGACCTTTAATGTCATTTTACATTGAAAGTTTTGCAACTCTCCCCCTTCTCCAACGGTCACCCCTGCCAATTTATCTATTGAATCTCCCTCTCCCACCAATAAGAGAGGAAGCATTTTATTTTTTGAATCCATTATATTCTATTTTGTATCACATAGAGAAAGACTCACATGTGATTAGAGGTTTGTAATGATTACAAAATCCACAAATTTATAACTGTGAGAACTCTGATTCTTGATTAAACCAGGAAATGTAAGAGGCATACCTAAAGTCCTGAGCTCAAAAGGGTACCCTTCCAAAAGGGTTCACTGAATCATGTTTCCCTAAAATTGGAATCTTTCATTCGTAGTCCCTACACAATCTGATCTACAAGAACTCTAATTCTTGATCAAACTAGGATATGTAGGATGACTACCTAAAGGACCGAGCTCAAAAGTGTGACCATCCAAAAGGGTTTACCCAATCATGTTTCCTTGAAATGGGCAGATTCCATGCCTAATCCCCACACAATCTAAACTATGCGTAATATGATTCCTGATAAAACAGGGTATGTAGGATGGCTACCTGAAGGACCGATCTTGAAAGGGTGCTTGTACAAAAGGGTTCCCCCAATCATGCTTCCCTCAAATGGAAAGAATCCATGAATAATATTCACACATTCAGAACTATGAGAAATTTGATTCATGATCAAACTAGGATACGTAGGATACCTACCAGAAGGCCCATTCTCAAAAGGATTCTCTCCCATAAAGGGTCCACCCAATCATACCCCTAAAATGGGTTTCTTCTGTGCATAATCCCCAGCCCTTCTGAACTACTTGGGTTCAAATTCTTCTCACAAGGATATGAAGGAAACCCATCATATGGGTCCGATCCAAACATCAAATCACCTTTTTCCATCCTATATGACGATAAACTTCAATGCACCTTATTATATGGCTAAAGTCAATAGAACCTCCGTAACATAAAATAAATGTATGCCTCTGACGATATTGAAAACCAATGGTTGCTCGTGGACACAATATTCAAGAATGAACCACGGATTCACAAACAAATGAACACGACATAAATCGATATGAGGGTCCTAGAACATGAAATAATCCTTCCTCAGAAGGGTGCATTGAGCCTGTCTTTCCATCCTCTCGACCAATGGAGTCCTCAAGTGTTGTTGGCTGAATCCTCAATCAATGATCACCTGCCTTTAGAATGTAGGTCCATGAGTCATGGACATGAGGTCTGTTTGGCCTTCCTGGATCCACGAATAAACTCATTAGATACAATTCACGAAAGCTATATCTGAGGAGGACTTATTACACAAGTACATGACCCTATGCAATCTCTTGCTGAGACCATTTGATTGTGGAATATTATTTTCAATGAAAAAGGAGTGAATTTCAAAATCTACGTGAGGTTAACCTAACCCTCTTTAATGGTTAATGATGCAGAATGGGTCGAAACAAATAAATGGTGAATTTGATAGGAATACAACTTAAGGAAGATAGACGGGTGATGATCCCTATTGTACCATTTGATGATCACCCGAAATGCGCAATAAGGGAGGTGGAAAAATTATTAACTTGACATGAATCTTTAACAAATGTGGCAGTTCATCCCCAATGGTAAAAGGTAAATGTAAATTCCACATTAGCCCATTTTATTCAACCTGATATGCACAAAATGAACCACCACATAAGTGGAAGAAAAATGGTGAAACCAACATGAATCTTTAACCAATGTGGTTGTTCTAACCCAATGATAAATTGAAAAATGAACCTAAATGTTGCCCCATTTTTTTCACTGCAGTACGCATGAAACATACCACCTCGGGGGTAGAAACAATATGGTGAACCTGATGTGAATCCTTCATAATGGTTGGTGGTTCAACCCCAATGAAAAAACGCAATATTACATTGCACGTCATCCAATTTTTTTTGCTCTAATATGTTTGAAATGTTCCACTTCTTAGGAGGAAAAAAAATGGTGAACCTTATGTGAATCCTTAACCAAGGTGGTGGTTCTACCCCAGTTAAGCCCCTTCTCCCTACAACAAAAGAAAATGGAAGGGGGAAAGTAGAATATCCAAATATGAATATTCATGAAAGAATGATACTTTGATGAGGGTTATGAGGTCTTTATGTCATATGTTTACGTTGTAGGTTCATGCAGAGAAACCTTCAATCCAAATGACACACTAATGACCAATGAAGACACACACATCAGTGATCCTGCAGGTGGCCAGGGCCCCAAAAATGGGCATGACCCATCTCCTACCCACGTCTTCAATGCTAGGTATCCAACACGCTGATCAGATACTACCACCAAAATAGTACTCTCCCCACGCTGGAGGCCGCAATACAATCCCTCCAGTATGATTGGTCTGCAAGCCACCTCCTCAGTCGCGGCTGGCACAACAGCACAAGGCAACCCTGGTGGGCATCTCAAACCATTCTAAGAGCTTCCCCTGGAACGTGATAACGAGTCCCTCGCATACCATAGGGATGAAGATGAGGTCGATGGTGAAAAAATCATCTCAAAAGCATAGGGGTCCTACTCTCGGACCCTTGTCAAGAAAATGTCACCACCAACATTGGACGACCAGACATCCTCCCACCGACGAATACCTAATGTCGAGGTCACCTACCAAATTCCAATAGTCACAGGCCCCTGAGGATGCCTTCCAAGGATGGAGAATAAATAATCAGGAAACACAATCACCCAGGTTCATGGGGACAAACTTTTTTGTACTATCTTAGTGGAATTCAAGGGGAAGACACAGGACTCTACACCCTCCACTCAAGCCCACCAAAAAAATATGGTGGAACAATACATGCACTTTTGAATTCCTACTATTTATCTTTGTTCCCTCTATGTAGAAAGAGTGGAAAACTATGCGTGGATGTAGTTATCTGTCAATATAGAAGAATATTGTCATTCAAAAATGGCAGAAACCACCTACACTCAAGCATAAACACCTGCGGATGGATTTCAAGCCCGTTATCCAAATAGGGTGGCACAAAAATATGAGCAGAGTAAAATTATTGTGGATGCATACAAATTCCATGATACAAATACATCATCAAGAGAGTAGATTAAAATCCCCACAAATGATTATAAAGACCACTAGTCAAGTACGGTGGCAAACAGAGAAGGAAACAGGTGGCAGACTCATTCCTCTGTCTCGGTACTGGAGAACTGCTACTGTCTACTGGAAACTCATGGAGGATCAGAGCAGGCACAAACATCTTCTCTGACATCATAATGGGTCTTCATATCTGTTCTAGCCAAAGATTTATCTCAGCAAATCCTACCAATGATGGAAGATCAGACGTCTATTCTAGACCATATCCTCTATAAATGCCAAGATATCATTGCATTGGCGGAAAAGTTGAGAAATAAATCCCATAACCTAGTTTCCTTTAACGGAATGGCTCACTCTCAAAAGGAGTTAGTCTCTTCGGAGAAATGATGCATCAATTCTCTATTTGTGGAGGTTTGATGACAATATCTTGTGATATATGGACATCCAGGTTGGGAATAAATACATTTTCCAAATGGGGGTTGTCTGTCCAGCGTCGTGGCCGCTCCATGGTAGGCATATATTCTGGAAAAAACTCAATATTTTTTTCGGAATATCCCGATGACATCATGAGACCCAACAAGATTTGGACCTATACATGCAGAACATTTCCAACAGAAAATTTCCCTGGTTACCCATATGAGAGTGCAAAAATATGAAATAAGCTAAACGAAACTAGAAAATAAAGAGCACATAGATGATCCTGATCTACTATAATCTGGGATTCTAACACCCTAAAACATATATCAATAATGGATCATGGCCCTGAAAGTCCATTCCAAAATTATGGAAGTTGTAGTAGAAGTTACAAAGTCCCTTCTTGCACTGTCACTACCAGCAGCTCTGAAGGTCCTCCGTAGGGCACCCAGAGGGGCTCACTCTGTGGTCAAGGAATGATTGATCTGGGGAGTATATCTTCTGATGCATGTCAGGGTATCCCTCCCCAATACCAGAAGATTAGATAGTAAGAAGGTCCTCCCCTTGATGTCATCTGCCCTGATAGTACTCCCCAAGGTATGCGCTTCTGAAATGCTTCTCTCTGTAGTCAAACACCAAGTCATTATAGTAGTGCTCGACATCATGATGATAATTTGTAATGACCTCCCCACAATGACATTTATAGTGAATGCCTTATCCATAGTAATTCCATGGAATGATAAGGTCCTCTCCTCATTGTAGTACATCATAATGGCCCTCCCTAGGATGTGAAATGCAAAAATTAACCCTGCAGCCAGGTATCAAGTCATGATAGTGGTCCTCTCTATGATTGGAATCATTGAGAAGGCACTCCCTGTAATGAAATTTGAAGTAAATTCCCTTCCCATAGTAATGCCAAGCAACATGAAGGACATACACTCCTTAAAGTACATCCTGAGGGCCCTCCCTAGGATGTGCACTGTAGAAATAATCCATGTATCCTGGCATCAAGTCATTATTGTTTTCCTCGCCATGATGACAGTCATTGTGAAGGCCATCCCCGTAATGAAAGTTACTGTGAAGGCCATCCCCATAGTTTGTCCACGAAATTTGAAGGTCCTCCCCACAACACAGTTTATCTTGAAGGCCCTCTCTAAGATGTGAACTATATAAATTTCCCCTACATCCATGTATCATATCATGATGGATTCCTCTCCATGATGACAGTGATTACGAAGGACCTCCCCATAATGGAGATTATTATAAAGGTACTCCCCTCAGTAACATCAAGCAGAAAGAAGGTTCTCCCCATGTTGAAGACCTCCCTTAAGGTCCTCCCTATGGTATAGACCGTAAAGGCATTTCCTATGGTCAGGCAAAAAATTTCAATAATAGCCCTCTCCATTGCAGCACAAATACTGATGGTCCTCCCCACAACCAATATTTTTACTTGAAGAAAGGTCCCCCTTATTATAACAATTGCAAGAAATACCTCCTTTTCTAAGGTACTCATAAAGATGGAGTTAGATTCATTGGGCACTCCATCCATAAAGAGTGACATTATTTCTCAACTATAGGATGTCTTGTGGCCACACTCATTTTCTGAGCCACCCATGTGGCGTCCACAAAGCAATAAGGCTCCCACCATCATATTTTTTTGGGGAAAAATTATTTATAAGTAGTCAAAGTGGGCATATCAAGTATAAGAGCCTCAGAAGAACAACAACATGATATGTTTCTTATGAGAAGAAAACAAGATAAGGATAATATAACGGTGATGTATTTTCCTACGACCAATTCTGAGTTCGACATACCAGGATATTTGTCTAGGAAATGTACGAATGACATTTTCCTCAGTATATGGGTGACTCTTTGTCAGCTAAAAGAAAAATTCCTAACCAACGTAGGGTACACGGACCATGTCAACATGTTAGGGGAGCTTCAATGCCTAATAGACCTAAAATACCTCCCTTCTGCATAGAAGCCACAATCAGAATGGTGAATGAATAACCTTGAAATGGCTTTCCTCCATTCACATAATAAGTTTTTTTGTCTCATTAGCAATGCCATGGAAGGAGTTCAGATTCAGGGATGGGGAGAACATGGGTCTCTACACTTCACCCATTGTCCTATCAGGAAAAATCAATTAGAGATGAAATCTTGTAATTTCATAACCCAAATTTAGCATTTGAATGAACCCCGTAATATGAAAAGGTGAGAAACTCAAAATAAAAGCCCATAGTAAGTCTAAAAAGCATCAAGACTGAAGAGATCAAGCCATCAAAAAGCTTCGGAGTTAGGAAACCAAGAACATCCAAAAGGAATTCCACCTAAGAGAAGCAGACCAGAAAGTAGTGCTCATGTCTTAAAAAGACCATAGACTCTAGGTAAGCCCAATTACATACTATTCTCATACCCATGCAATAGTACGTGAAATTGAAAAGGAGTAAATAGATGTGATAGCTGACGCAATGCAGGAACAACCCCATTCTATAGGGTTGGGAAAATTTTCAAATCAATGTTCTACCAAATGTCCAAAAAAATCAAGGATGAAGCACATCAATAGAAGAATGGGAACAACACCAACCCGTAAGGCAGAGGTAATTTTTACCTCATGTCCTCGTGCAATGGATGTATATCTTATACCATCTTGGAAGAACAATGGACATAGGAGTTACCCATTCTACCCCTTTTCATGGTTTTCACCCTTCTAGGAAAAGGAGAGTTATGTGGTCATATCAGGGAACCCTTCGGGTCACTCTTCACAATGAAACCTGAAGAATATCATAGAATGGAAGAAGAATATCCAACAATGGACATATAAATCCTTCCTACCATTTGACATAGGGTACACCACCCCTAATGTGGTATTACTTAGTGAACATGGTAAAATCCAACTCTATAGATCTTATAGGAAATGACACACAGGGAGAGGATGTGAAGGAATGCATTTCCCTCCCAGAAACTTCCCACAACGCGACTGATGGTGTGTATACCCGGAACTAGAGAGTGGTCTTAAATCTGCCCCCCCCCCCTCAATTAATCTGACGTTACCTCTAGAATGAAACCCCATCAAGGAGAAGAATAAATCCAAAGTCGTCTATGACCCGAATTCTCCTCTCCTTTTAAATGTTTCCATCACCCTTGAGGAAAGGTTCACCAAGCAGGACGAAGAAATAAAAGTGCTCATAAATATTAATTTCAAGCCACGTTAAGGTAGCTACCTTTCCGAAAGTGTTCCCCCAGCGTAATAATAATATGTTCTCCCAGAAGAGGTGCACATACCACATTCACTTATCAATGTGAACGAAGAAAACCTCATAGGATGATTCAACCTAGCCCCATAAGGACATCAAGACATCCCGCCGTTGGGAAGGATGCCATAATAAATTCAGGTAAACCCAGAAATGATACATCTGGCTGGGTATCAACAACAAATTCTAGTAGCATCGGCATACCAAGTTTTTGTCAATTCCACACTAGACAAATCTCTAGCCATAAAATATATGCATCAAGGTTTATTGAATACCATCAAGCAATTAACAACTTGTGAAGAATCCATGGAGGGCGGTGGGCTTCGATACAGATAGATTACCAAACCCTACCCTGATTGGGAAAGAAATGTTCTATTGCGACCAAACTCCGAAAACACAGTATTCCACGAATTCAATGGCTCAGGGGACCCAAAATAGAATTTAATGCACTATGCCCCTTATTTTGACCCCATTATGGGCACTCCGGAGCAGCAAGAGTAGTAAAACTCAATTTCTTCATATGAAACCTGTAGGGATTAGCTTTCATATGATATTCTAGCCTTCCTGGTAACTCAATCATAGGATGGGAGGTCCTTCGGCAAAAGTTTCTCATCCAGTTTTGTTTATTGCTGCCTAAGATAATGTTCAATGATATCATGAACTCAAAATAGTAAGATAATGTAAGAGTCTCATAATTCATTATTAGATGGAAAGGCCTGACTTATTCCATTGTCTATCTACCCTCCCTGGAAGAAATGCTTTCCATGTGCCTCGATAACCTTTGGGTTGAATTGTGAACACCACTCATCCTAGTGAATTTCACAAGTGGTTTTGAGACTTCTCTTCTATTTCAAAAATAACAAAATACTCCTTGAAATTGACCAATCTCATGTCCTGAGTTTCCCCATCAACCCTTGAGAAAAGAAAACGAAAATCTGATGTGGCTTTTGTCACTCTTAAGCCACCTATGACACCATCTCCAGTTGTGAGGCCCCCACCAAACAGTGGAGGACCTCGTATATCATCTAACCTACCCCCCCCTAGTTAGAAGAGATACATGGTAATAAAATAAATCAGTTATAAGAATGAAGAAATAAATTTGACGCATTCTGAGATGACTGTGTCCGCAACTATTTCATAGTCTCCATGAATTGAAACTTTCTCCAACTACCAGAGCCAAAGAGAGCCGATGAAGTGGGTCTCGATGAGTGTCAAAATTATTTTCCCTATCACCAGATCCTAGGAAACACCATCAATGAGTGATTCATTTTCAATGGTATCTCACAAAATATGGTGGATTCCAGTTATGTTAATTTGGGTCTGCTTCTAGAACTAGTGGCATATGATTCCACCTCAGACTCAAGAGAGGATAAGGAATGGAAAATAGTATCCAATAAGATGGAGAATTTTTTGGACAATTGGATGACCCAGAGGACTATCAATCGAGTTCATGGAATCCTTATGGAGTAGTTAAAACAAGAAAATGTCCCCCAATAGCTCCCAATACAACCCAACCATCATACTCAGCCCCCCAACCCTATTAAGGCCAGAAAGGAATAAAGAAGATAGAAGAATAAGGGATGATACCAAAGCCGAAGTTTGTGTTGATCCATTATGTCTTCTTTCTAACTGACATGGTAAAATGGGCACCGCCCTGAAAAATGGTTCAATGGACACCTCCCCGCCAAACGATAACATTAGAATGAGACAATCAAGCAGAAATAGTGACGGATCAAAAATAAATCTTCAATTCAATTAATTTCATTCAATTGATGGACCCTTTCTTAGATAGAGATTATGACCATGAACCCAAATTCCTCGCGCCCAAATATAGAGCTGAAGGAAGAGGTTATATTTGAAGGAGGTTTCCTAGATGGCATGATCGTGGTAAGAGTCAAATTCGCGGTCACACCATAAGTCAAACCATAAACACTATGGAATATCACCGAAGGACCCTCCAATAGAAACAATGAGAACTTGAATTCTCCTCTACCCCCATCTAATGAAATTCAAGCCCAATTATCTTGGAATATTAATTAGGGGAAAAAAAATATCAAATCACCCAAGGCATGCATGCTGACTAATTTGGCCAAAACCGTAAAGTTTAATAGCACAACCGGCCCTGGCTATAGAGGCCAAACCCTCAACATAGAAATAAAAAACCCCTAAGCTATCTATAAAAGAGAAACCCCATACTGGGAACCGCTAACCATTAGACAAGAAATATGATATTCTAAAAAATATACCTTCAGTAATATAAAAACTATCAATCCTAGATGTGTTATATCTATCCTCAAATCTTAGGGAAGAACTCATTGAAGCCTCACTATGTCACCAGAAATTTGAGGTTGAAGTAACAGCTGTCAAAGACAATCGAACAGTGACCAATACCGAAGAAGGTCACACCATCATCTCGTTCATACACAAAAATAAAGAAACTATCATGCAAGGGAACATCAAACCCTTGTATGTGTTCAAAAAGGTAAATGGAATTGATGTCTGGAGTATGTTTATCAGCAAAAACACTGAAGTCAAACTTCTCCCATTGTGAACACATTATCAGTTGGTATATGATGAAGAAATCATAACGCGATGCACCAAAACTCTGTTGGGATATGAAAAATGTGAGAAGAATCTTTTGGGATGAATCAAGAATTAATCTCATCTGGGAGACATCATGTCAGATTTTGAGCTCCTGGTAGTACTGTAATGTACGACCTCGAATGTCCTATTAGGGAGACCTTTGATTCATCAGCACGCTGTGATTCCTACATCATACCATCAATGCGTCAAATATTTAAGTTATAAGAAAACATGATCTCTCTTGCGACCCCACCAGAAGCTTGGGGGAAGATTATGTATTACCCATAAACCAAGTTGAATGCACATGTGCAAGTTTAAATGCAATCTCCATTGTTTTCATGATCTCTATTGCGACCGTCAAGTCCAAATACACTGAAAAGTTAGGTGACTCCCATGATGTCTGGAAAATCCCTACCGAAAATTCTCTCGACCCATCATCGGGACCCCAAACGTCCCTTGCCTCACTCATAATGAAAAAAGAAGATTTATCTCCCAATATTTGTGATCTCATCTAAAAAATCCTCTATTCATCAGAAGAGGAAGAAGATGAAGATGATGAAGAAGAATAAGAAGAAGAAGTCCTCATTGTTTCTGATTCAAGATTCAAAGAAGGTGTCTCCATCATAATCAATAAACATAGGGAGATAAACTTGGGCATCGAAAATAACCAACCGCCCACTGTGATCAGTGTGGCTATACCTGTCGAGGAGCAGAAGTAATATACCACCATCCTGAAGAAGAATATAGATTTTTTTCCCTAGAATTACACAAAAATGTTAGGCCTCGATCATGAGGTTTCCAATAATCTTCTATGATTATTATAATATCACAAGGGACATTAAAAGCTGTACAAAACAGAACCACCTAATGCATGGTACAAAAATAGATGTTGTGGTTGATAATATGACCAAATAAAACATCATACTAGAGGTACAATATCTGATCTGGATGGAAAATATAGTCCCTATAAAACAAAAGAATGGATATATCAAAAATTTTATTGAATTCAGGGACCTCAATCAGCATTTTCCAAAAGACGATTTCCTACCACTGCTCCTAGAATTTCGGATCAATGAAATTGCAAGATATTAGTCTCTCCCGTTCATGTATATCTATTCTGGATAAAATCAAATCTGGATGTGTTGAGGAGATAAGGAAGCTACGTCTTTTAGGGACCCTTGGTGAGTGTTTTGTTATATGGTGACACTCATTGGTCTAAAGAATGTTGGTGACACATATCAGCATCCATGCATCACATATTCATTACCTTCTTGGGAAAGTTCATCGAGTGTTATGTTGGTGATCTGGTGGTTAAATCTGAATAGCGCTCAAACCACATGACCAAACTGGAAACTATCTTCCAAAAATTGTGGTTAAACAGTTTAAAGATGAATCCCGTAAATTGAACCTTTGGGTTTACTTCTCAAAAATTCATTGGCATTTTCATACGCTATCACATCATCAATGTCTACCCCGAGAAGACAACATGCATCCTTAGAATGTCCCCACCTCGCTACCTCACTGAGTTGATAAGTATCCAAGAAAAAATTCCCAACATTCGGTGCTTCATAGCAAACCTAGCAGCTAAATGTTTACCATTCACTAGGATCACGAAGAAAGGTGTTGCATAAGATTGGTATAATGATTTCTAAGAAGTGTTTAGAAATCTCAAAAGATATCTCCTTATCACAACGATGCTGATTCCACTAGTTGAGGATAGAACACACATATTGTACTTAACCGCCCTAAAATGGTCATTAGGCACCATCCTCACATAGAAGAATGATGTAGGTAGTGATAACAACCTATATTTCCTTATCCAAACAAATATTGATACTGAAACTGGGTATTCAAGAATATAAAATAACCGCCTACCCAAATCTTTGTGGTTCAGAAACTAAGGCATTACCTGTAGCACCGTGAGGTCCACTGGGTCTCCCACTACAACCCTGTCAAATATATCCTCAACTGCCTCTTTCTTAAGAGATTCTTATCAGGATGGGCGGTCATCCTTCAATATTTTTACATATGGTAAATACCCTAGAAGGCCATCAAAAGACCAGGAGTTAGCATAAATCCAGATAGATCACCCCTCAGAGGAAACAACATTGTTGGATGATGAAAATCTGAATGAGGAAATATTTTCCATCCTGAAGGAGCCCCAGACATGGGAAATGTACTTCGATGGTTCATTTTAATTCCTAATAGGGAAAACGATGGAGGATCCCAAGATCAACAAAGTGGGGCTGGGAATTATACATGTATCCCCTGAAAAGGTTGTCATTCCTTACTCTTTCCTGATTTTAGAAGGGTGTAAAAATATTGAAGTAGAATATCAGGCCCTCATTATATGCCTGGAACTAGCACTTCATGTGAAATCCAAAGACATAAAAATAAAGGGTGATTTAGAACTAGTAATAAAACATGTCAATGGTGACTATGTCGTCAATAGAGAAGTATTTTCCCCCTTTATAAAATATATATGAGAACCGATTATAGAATTATAATTATAACCAATGTTGATCAGTGTTCCCTGGTCATAAAATGCCTGTGCTGACGCATTGGAAAATGTAGCCACAACCTTGGTTAATACAGATTGGGTGGAAACTCCCATTAGCATTTCCCACTGTCAGATGGTCTTTCCATTTATCAAGAGTAGTATAGAGGATATTGAGGAAACTAGCCCCATTTATGAGCCTTATGGTCACAACACTGGCTGGATGATTCCAATTTTAAATTACCTTTATAATGGGGTGCTTCCACCAGATATGGTAAGAAGGGACCATGTATGAATACAGGTAGTCAAATTTGCCTTTAAAAATTGGGTAAACCATGAAAAGGTTATCTATAAATGTGGCCTTGATGGATTCCTTATCAGTTTAATTGATGGATAAGAGACCGATGACATCATCAATGAAGTGCACGTCAGAGCTTGTGGAGCGCACCAAATAGCAACCAAGCTCTCTCACCAAATCTGAAGGCTTGGGTATTACTATCCCACTATGATATAATATTATGCCATATTCAACAAGAAGTGAAATTCATGCAAAGTTCATGCAAAATTCATAAACTGACCCCCAGCGTGACTTCATATAGCTATGTACTCCTGCCCATTTTCCGCTTGGGGAATGGATGTCATGGGGCCATATCCAGACAGTTCAAGTTTATAATCACAACGATTGACTTATTTTCCAAATTGGATGAATCGATACCCGTTAAATAAAATGGGATGAAAAACAATGTTATAATTGGGAATGTCAACATCATTACCATATTTAGTGTCCCTCATACAATACAGACAGACTATGTCTCCAACTTCTATTATGTTGAGTTGGACAAGCTATACCAAGAGTATTGAATTAAAGACAATCGTTCATCACATTACCACATGGAGACCAATAGGTAGATACATGATTCCAAAAAGGAATTTGCCTATATACTTCAGTAAATGATAGATAAGGATTAGAAATCGGGGCCAGACATGATCCTTCATATATTGTGGGATTAACGTACAATGAACTGTAACTCCACCCAAGAAACCCCGTACTCACTATTATACTAGGTAAGGGTGGTTTTCCCTATCAAAATCCAAGTTCCATCACTTTGTGTGGCCATTTTTGATCAACTATCCAAGGAAGAAAAAAAATCAAGTGACATTTTGATGAGTTGGAGCTTCTAAAAAAATAAGGCTAAACACTTTACACCATTTAGAAATCTACCAAAACCAGATTGCATGAGCTTTCAACAAAATGGTTCTCCTCCGATATTTTCTCAAAGGATAAATGTTATGAGTCCTTAGAACCTAAAAATACTCAAAAATAATCCCCCAATGCTTGAACCAAGGTTGGAAGGATCATATGTCATTCATAGGGTCTATTCTAGGGAAGCATACTCCCAAATATCATTGGATGGACAACACATCATGGCTCACACAAATGAGAAGTTATAGAGGAAGTACATCTTATTCTAACATCCCCCCAGGCCATGGTCCAAACTCTATGAACATTAAATATGAGTTATAATACCCCCATTCCATGGTCCAAGATGTATGACCCTAAATAATGAGTTATAATACCCCTTTCCATGGTCCAAACACTATGACCCTAAACTATGAGTCATTGTGCATTCCATATGACAATAAACTATAAAAAACTCATCCCTGAAAAATGTGATTAAACCCCCATGTCCTGGTCCAAGATCTATGACCTTAAAGTATGAGTAGAAATGCCTTTATGCCATGGTTCAAGCTCTATGACCTAAAACAATGAGTTATTTTCCTTTCGACATGACATTAAACTTTAAAGAACTGATATTAATTGCATGAATATAAACTATATGATCACGTTTAGAACTACCTAAAACTTGATTCCTGCCTTTACAATATACCTAGAAATGCATCAATCCTCAATTTTGGCCTATCCCCCATCATTAAAAATGCCTCCATTTTATCCTCTATCTACCAACACATGCAAGGAAGACCATATTTACACTCCTTGTATCTCACATTTATTATAACTCATGTGAGCTTAAGATCAGTGGTAATAATTCTCTTACACAAAAACATTATATGGAAATATAGTAGACATGGAACCCTTAGAAAAAGAAACAAAAATTCCCTCACACTTCCTCACATATGGACCAAGCCAAATCGATATAGGGAAAATTTCCAAACTATGAGAGACATGATTCTTACCCTCGTAGGATACGTAGTGTTGCCCGAATTTGGATCTCGGCCCAACCATGATAATAAAAAATTCCTTCAAATGTTCCTAAAAATTGAGAAAAAAAAATTAGGGAACATTAAGAACTATGTGTGGCTTTATTTTTTCCCTTCCAGTATACGTAGGGATGCCTGGATATAGAATCTCAGCCTAGCCAACATAAAAAATTTACTTTTCCCCCCATACATAGGTCAAACTTGTACGGGGGGAGTCTATGAAAGATCCGAATTGCATGAAAAAAACTAAGAAATTCATCAAGAGTTGTGTATGGCCTATTTCTCAGTTTCACGAGATCCTTCACATTCCAATCACTCAAGAGATGTCCAAAGATTATGCTTCCCCCTATACATATGAGTCAGACCTATATAAAAGCTCATGTGTCTTAAATTTAATCATGGTATTCTTATTCTTTATGTTCCATGGCACATATTTTCTGTTTGTAACACTCTATACCCTGGGAAAACAAAGATCCCCATAATCATTCAAGGCCATCTGAGATGGATGTCCAGTGTCCTACGGATACCTTTTATTGACTATACACATCATGCCTCGGAGGCTTTGCATATCTTACCCTCAAAAAATGGACTCCAATAAAAGGAAAATTAGTCCCCAAGAGAGTCATATCCCATATCAATATGACCAATGGTTTCCAAGACCCATGTCATTAAACATGATTCATGTTACCCCTAGGACTATGGTTTTCACCATCTATCATCACTCATGTTTAGGGAATGACAAAGAATCAAGATTGTTATTAAATCAAAACTAATTTGGATCTTTATGAGAGCATAATAATCCTCACTGCATGACTCTTAACTACACTACATCATGTCCTCTCCGTATGACATTAAACTACAAGGAAAAAATTGTCCTCGATGTATGATGTTAAACTGCATAGAATTTGATTAAGCCTAATGTTTTCTTCTAATGTTGATTTTTCTATTCGTAGGGAATGATCCATAATCATTATAATATATTGTTTCTCACAACGAGCATAGGTCATGTGAGGTTAGGGATCTTAGATAGATATATACAACGACATTATGGTAAAATAGTCCCAGAATTTTGTCCTAGCAGCACAACCCTAAAAAAGGCATGTCATGGTTCCCTTCCACGAGATGAACCCCATGTACTGTCCATATGATATAAAATGACCATGTACCCCAATGATGGAACAAATTCCTCACCCTACGTATGATTCAGATCTACACAAGGGACACCTGATTCCATGAGTAAATCAGATTCCAAATGTCCCCAATATGTCTGGATACACTCCTATCTTACTCCAAACTTTGTGCTCTAAGTGATCCTGAATCCCCATAACCCTTCAAGGCCATCTGAGATGGAAGGTCAGTGTCTTGTGGACACCTTTTTCTAAAAATGCACATCATGCCCCGATGGTTCTGTATATGTTTCCAACAAAAATAGACCCGAAACAAAGGAAGCATTGTCCCCAAGAGATTCATATACTATCTCAGTATGCCCAATGGCTTTCAAGCCTCGTTCCATACCTCCCCATTCATGATAGCTCAAAGTCATGGTTTACATTTTACTCCCTACACACATCCTAGATATATCAGAACATGTGGGCCCTATTCATATTTGGTCCCATTTTAGGTTTCTAACAATACCTCATTCATATGTATAAAGTTGATCAACATACAAAAGAATAGTTCCCCCACTCATTTCTGGGTTCCCCGAATATTTTTTGTTAAAATTCCCCTTTTCATGTTCAGGTGCACCCTTGCGAAGGTCACATATCATATTCTGAATGTTCCCAATCTCCATACTCCTTCATAGCCATCAGATACGGAAGGCCCGTGACCTTTGGACACCATTGATTGACTATAAACATCATGCCTCAATGGATCTAAATAATTTACCTGCAAAAATAGTTGTCAATGAAAGGTAAATTCATCCATTGGTGATTAATTTCTAGCTTTTGTACGCTCAAATGACAATCATGTCTGTTCACGCCCCCAGATTTGGAAAACCTCTGGATAATGGCTTACATATGACGTGGCATTAAAAACACATGTTTTTCCACATCATTTTAATAAAATTTTAATGATTTAATTGGTTATTTTTGTACCTTTTACTAAATATTAACACTTTTGTGTTTCTATAAACAAATTTATCAATTAATCAATTTTTACAATTAAATGTGTTTTTCAAAAATTAAATTTCTTAATTAACGTTTTACTTTATTTTATAGTCCATATTTTTTTTATTTAGCTGGATGTTTTTGTATGCTAATTTAATAGTATAGCACTAATTAATTAATTTCACCTTTGTACCTGATTAATGTATTCTTAATATAAAATTTCATGTTTTATAAATAATAATCGATTTAATATAACATAATTATTATATGACTTATAATAACTCATTATTTACTAATTTATGTTTTTGAAACAAATTAAATTTATTCAAACATTATAATTTTATGTTTTAACCTAATTCAATTATTAAATAGGATGGTAGTTAATTGTCTACTTTATTTAATTTAGTTTGTTAAAGTAGCTATTATTTAACTTTGTTTGTCATTAAATTAAATTAAAAAAAATTATTTTAGAAGATATTAATAATTTTACTTATGTTTAATAAGTTTCATAAATATATTAATGTTTATGTTGTATTTTAATTTTAAATTGTTGTAATTAAGTTCTAGTTTTTATTAATTATTTTTTTCATATTTTATTTATGTTTTAATTTATTTTATTTACTCTATTTTTTTATGTTCATGGTTTCAACCCTTTTACGGTGCCATCACGTACCGTGTCCATTTCATGGTGGCACCATGACCTCCTAAAACGGTCGCACCGATTCCAGCCTCTTGTCACCAGTCATTCCCTCTCCTATGACCATTTCACTCTCACACCATTGGATTGTCGCCATTACATCATTTCATTACACTTTCATTGTTGGCTGTTCATATTATTACCACTTTCTTTTACTATCTCACAATTCCAAGAATAAATTGTACCACAACTACCCAGATACTATGTCATCGTGTCTCTGACTTACTTGACACTATTTTATTGTAGGACATTTGATACCATTTCTTATATTTCACTGTCTCACAGTAAGTCTGGCAACATTTCTAGGAGAAATGGTGGCACCGTTTCCTTCACAATATCACAGAAACTGTGACACCACCGGTGCCCTGCCTTTGCCTCGGATCTATCCTCACTTCATGGTTTCTTCCACACCAATACCGAAAGGTTATTCCTAGCCTGAAGAACACACATTTTTTGCTTCGCCTCATCTACTATTGACCAGAAAAAATATCTTCTCCACACAAAACCAGCATAACCACAACACAACATCCCAAAAACCACAAATCAAACTCAAATCCAAAAGCCAATCCCATCCTCGTGCACAGATCAAAAAAAAATCAATAAAAATCAAACAATACAAATTTGATGAATCAATTGTTTTACATAACAGGTGCCATAGGTGTAGGATTCATGTCTGGGCCATGTTGTCATTTGAAGATCTCGAGATCAAGAAGATTACCCCATGTCGATCTGTCGCCATGCCTTTTGATGCGAACCACGATTTCAAGGAGGCCGATATTGCGTTCCGGTATTCTAGTTGAATCTGCATCGACTACTGTTGCTGGAGAGGAACCACTTCTTTTAGAGGTGTAGAGTCATTATTGGTGTGTTGTTTAATAATAATTCACGCCACCTATTAGAACCGAACTCGCGACAAGGGAGTTTGAGGAGGAGCTCAGGTCGACGCAACTGGACCCGTTCTCTCCACCACCGAAGTAGAGGTCACTTGAGGTGGAAGGAGCAGGCACTGTTGCTAGTTCCCAGTGCTGAAACCCCCTTCCCTGTGGCTACACAGAGTGAAATGGGGAAAGAACAAGAAATTTTAATTAAAAATAAATAAAATAAATAACAAACAAACAAACAATTAATAAATCAGACGAATAAATATAATATAATATTTTTTAATTATAATATAAAAACTATTATAATATTTATAAATAGGTAAGTTATTAATTAAAATATAAGAAATATAATAGGAATTTATTAAATTATATCCTAAACAATAATAATTTATAAATAAAATTATTAAATAATAAATATAAATATTTTTAAACACGTTATTTTTAATTCAATTTTAACAGAATAAATAAAATATTTAAAATAATTACGTATTTAATATTAATCTAATTTTAGAATTCTATTAAATTATACTAACTAAATGTTAATAATACAAACAATAATATTTTAATTTAATTAATAATAATAAATTAAATACTTAATAATTTTACTTATTTTGTGATTTATTAGTTAATTAATAACTAGAATATTAATATTTCATTTTAGATATAACAATTATCAATTTATATATCTATAAATTAAATTGAGTTAATATTTTAATTTAACATTAATTTATAAAATATCTATAATATATTATTTATTTTCTTTTTATTCCATTCTTATTTTATTTTTATTACAGGTTCATACGAGAAGTGATATCTCGTCCATATTCACTTAACTAACATAGCGAGAGTTAGTTACATGAGAAAAATTAGTGTGATGTGCCTGTCATGAAAAAACACACGTCTTTGGTGCACATTTAAAAAACAGACTATGTCGGTTGAGGATGGTGGGTGACAAACAACAGATAACATATGATATTTAATGCAGAGTTGCAGCAGAGTTGTGGGGGACTCTCATTCGGAGACTCTCTCATTTTCATTCTATGATCACATCCATCCGAGAGAATATCGATTCTCATGGATTCCACGAGCACACAAGGATGGGTTGGAATTCAATCATTCACTCGGGAGAAGAGTAAGATCCTTGGAGGGGAATCTTGGAGCACTTCTCATAGAACCTTTCTCTAGAGACCTGGGTGTTAGGAGCAGCATCAATTAATGATCGCAAAGGGATTTTTCTTTATTTTTTTCCTTTCAGTTCTCTTCCTATGTAATTGAATGATTTTATTATACATAATTGGGATAATGATAGGCTAAATACTTCAGTTCGGGGTAAAAATCGAGTCTACTAGTCATCTTTCTTAGAAATTCTCACTATCAATTTGTATGTGATCGGAATTGATCGGGGAGATCAGCTTTGGTTGCATTCATTTGCAACGTACCACTTTCACTTAATCATGAAATTATGCAATCATTTGGTGAGATTGATTATTGATTAATTTTCTTTTACATTTAAATTTAAATAAAAGACTACAGAACATACAATGAGTTTTTTCTATAATATTTTTCGAACCAGAATTCTCATGTTGATTAATATAGGAGTGGAAAACTCTAGGACATGTCATGTTGAGTTATTTATCTCTTTGATAGGGAAATAAATCACCCCTTTTCAGTGGTATTAGTTGTAATAACTTTTTTGAGAAGTAATGTTTTCAAAACTAGTAGTGATGATATTTTCTCCGTATATATTTCTATAGATTGATCACTTATCAGTATATTATTTCACGATTACATACTATTTTTAGCATGTTTCATACATTGATAAAGTTTAGAAAATAACTCAAAAAAATTGTGATGTTTCATTTATGCCTCATAATAAACCAAATAAAAAAAATACAAAAACAGAAACTTAACCTTACTACTGACAATATTGGTGTCTTTGTTTTAGTTTGTAGAAGAATAGTGGTCAAAATTTCTTTCTCTATGGGTTCGACCCTACATGCCACATATACTATAGATGGTAGGATTATAAATTTTAAACATTGAACAACCTCAACGACAGTTTAGGTCATGTTTTTGGAACGGTTGCTAGGTAAGGCACACGCTGAGTGTTCTTAAGGTAAGAAATAGAATAGAAAAAAAGAATAAAAACTAGTTTTAAAAAAGATTGAATTGAAACGTACTTCTGTTGTTGTTTTTTAAAATTCTGCATCAACTACGATACATTGTGTGTTTAATATCTCCTATTTTTAGTTTAAAAATGTAATTTTTTGAAGGCTCGACCTTTTTCACTGGACGTTACCTTGTTTTTTGTAACAGTTATAGACACACTTCCTGGTAATGTATTTACAACCAGCCACAATAGGATGTTTACCTTGAAGAAGATGAAATGTTTGAATCTAATCCTAAATTCCTAGATAAACATGAATTAATTGATTCCAAACTGGATGCTAGGGAGAATAATTGGACCAAATGGATTAACCAAACCCATGAAATTTAAATTAGATATTTTCAAGAGCAACATCAAAGAATTAAAATATTAGAAATCATGCTCCTGGAATTACAACAATGGTTTAAATAAGAAGAAGAATTTGAAGAAACTGAAAAGTAAAATGTATATATAATATTTAAAAATCATGTGGAAGAGGAAAGTGATATTAAAACCGGACAAGAAACCATTCTATTTGAAAAATATGATTCTGTTGAACTAAATCTATAAATAAAGTACTCATTGAGTCCATATAACAACATTGATAATCCAATAAAAAACTTTAATGCTGTTGATTTGGAAAATTTTTAAGATTAATTGAAATATATTGAAAAAGAATGCCTATTACTCTTCATAATTCCAACATTAAAGAAAAATCTCTATTTTAGAATCTTTGAGAATGAAGTCATTCGGGTAGAAGAGATTTTTGAGAATCAAAATTTGAATGTTAAAAACTCTTCACCAAACATTTCTAAATTTGTGAATAATGAGTCTGAAAAAAATATTGGGAACACTTTGGAAGAGATCCTTGTGTTTGAAAACATAGAATCTGAAATTTTGGAACATGAACTGAACAATTCTCTTTCATATTTTGAACCTGTAAACCCAATAACCTCGGAAATATTTTTTAATAATGAAGAAGAGTTATTGATTTTTGACTAAAGACTAAGTGATGGGTTTTCATTTCCCTATTCTCATAGTAATAAATTTTCTGAAACATTGTGCAGTGAAATTGAAAACATTGTTGATATACATGGGAGTAAATGATTAAATTTGAACAATATTAAAAATTAATTTATTGAAGCTGAATTGAACATTTCTCTTTCTAAATATAACATTCTAGAACACACTAGAAATATTGTTTTTGGAATTGAGCCTTTTGAATTTTAACATTAGAAAGAGGTTGAACACACATATGAATTAGGCAGAATTCATTTGTAAGAAGGAGTAGATGTTGAGTGTTCATTCACTAATGAGGAGATTTTGGAAGAGATTTATAATATTTCTCAACCTAATTTTGTTATTGGTCAATTAAATATTTTTCCTTGTTTATAAATTCCATCCTCAACTATGATGAGTGTTGGGCCTTCTTGTGATACTGTTAGTAGTCTAGAGGGGGAATCACACTTGAGTTATAATGTTCATAAATCTGTTCAGCACTCTATTGAATCTCTTTTTGAACCATCTAATCAGAATTTACCCATTTTCATCCTTGAATGTGAATCTGTTAGTGTTGAAGTTGAATAAGATAGATATAAGGACATTGTTGTTCCCTTTGAGAGCAGAATGTCTATAATTGCTAAAGGGTTCTATTTAGGGATTTTGTAGCTTATAGGAATTTGGTTTGGGTTTACCTCTTCTTAGGTTCCCATATATTTCATTTTCCATTAACAATATCTAGGCCAAACACATGTGGTTGTTCCTATTAAGGAAAAATCATCTACCTAGTGACTACGGTTAGTTTCCAGGTGAGTGTGGATGGGGACTAAAAATCTACCGCTGCGTGGGAGGCAACCTTTGGGTTTTCTTTTGTTTTCAATAATTTTTTTTAATTAAATAAATTCTAAATGAAGACTTTAAATTCAATGCTTTATGGGATTCAACCCATGATCTTCTATTGTTTTCACTTTTATATTTTTTTGTGTTGAATAATGTGATGATTTAGTGTCATATGTTGGATATGTCTCTGCTAGAAATTTTTGTCTCTTTCTGCATTCCTTTTTATTTTTCAGATATTGATACTTTTGATAATAAAGGAGTTTAGTTCTCATACTGGAGGGAAATTGAAAAATATATTCAGTGACGTCCTCAACTCATAATTTATACATTTATTTTCTACTCCTATTTAATAAATAATTCTTTTTTCATGTTTGTTGCCTCTATAAAAGTAAAAACAATTGTATGTGCCTCTTACTGTAAACTGAAATTCATTGTATAAAATATTCTCACTACTTAAAACTAAGAACGGGGGGTACATGTTGCTGGTATTTTGAATCTGATTAATCTTGGGATGTTTAGCATGAACTTTGTCTGTTGTATTAATGATCTAACTGAATAAATTCTGCTAAACTTTCTTTCACCTCAATTAATTGTGCACCCACAAGTCACATGCTTTGTTTGAACTTTAATGGAAAATATGTGTGTCACTGGATTAAATGTTAACGCATGTTTTTGCAAATGAACCTTCATATAAGCTATTCATTGTGGGAAACAATATTTTTTAATTTCAAAGAGACCATTAAAACATGTCATAAATCTACCTAATTGAAGGTATGTTTTGAAATTTAACTGTAAAATTGTTCTTATCCACTATAGTAGTTATCTTTGGGCATAATGTTGGTTTTTCATTGCGGGGGAGGGGGTCAATTCTTGACTATGCGTAAATGTGCTTTAATGTAAGCTCATCAATTCCCACATCATTTAAATATTTTTGTCAATAATGGGATAAATCTTTCAAATTGCTTGCACAATTCTAGGCTTTACACTATTTTTTCAAATGGTTCTTTCCCTAGGACAAGGCCTTACTAGTAGTTGATATTTTTTTGAATTTGAAATTAGTTATAATATCTAAATGTTGAGTGGTCTTGCTTAGTGGTGTAATAAGATCATGGTTTAGGACTACTTCTGAGAGTGATGTGGGTGAAATGTTAGTGTCGATGTGATCATAACCCCTAGAACTAGTAGTTTTAATTAATCCTAGGGGATTCATTTTTATTTAATTTATTTAATTAATTGCCTTAATGAGCCTATGTAAATGGTTTCCAAAGAAATCTTTTGAAACTGGAGTAGTTTGGGCATCTGGGATCCCACGGTGAATCTCTCTGACCCTATATGCTGGGTGGATTTATGTTTACCATAATCCCTCTGTACACATTGAATAAGTGCATTGCACAGTCCTTAGCACAATGATACATGTCTTGGGAAAAATTATATGAAGTGTCTAGAGTCAAAAATGAGTTTATTAAGGTGTGGGGAATGATGAACGCTAATTGAAGAAGGGGTCAATTTTTTTTATTGGAGTCATTTAGTTTATTTCATTAAGGTCATTCACAAACAAATATTTATTTTTGGACCTTAAGATTGAGTCAAAGAACATGGTTCCTTTGGTTATGTTTTCATTCCATTTATATTTTACCTCCTATAACCCTTGGAATTTGGACTTAAACATGTATTAAAATTAGTTGCTATGTAGTATCACTTATGAGGAATGACACTTTCATTGCTTGATGATTCATCTCTCTCTTGACTACTAGTGAGAATTTGATTATTGGCAAGGATTCATATGAGAAATACATTTTCTAAAAGCCTATTGACACATTAACCCTCTATTTTAAGTGTTGGACTTGTAAAAGTTTGAGCTGAATCATTAAAAACTACAATTTTTTTAAATTATTATAAATCATGATCTTGCTTGAGGAGAAACAATGATTAAGTGTGGGGGAATTTGATGTGGCCTTAAAAAACACATGTTTTTCCACATCATTTTAATTAACTTTTAATGATTTAGTTGGTTATTTTTGTACTTTTTACTAAATATTTACAATTTAGTGTTTCAAAAAAAAATATATATCAAAATATCAATTTTTATAATTAATCATGTTTTTCAAGAATTAAATTTGATATTTACTGTTTTAATTTATTTTATAGTCTAAAATATTTTTTTTATTTTTCTAGTTGATTTTGTCTCCTAATTTAATAGTTTAACACTAATTAAATAAATTCACCTTTGTGCATGATTAATTTATTCAAAATCTAGAAATTCATGTATTAAAATAAATAATTGACTTAATATTACATAATTAGTAGATGAATTATAGTAAATCATTATTTGAAAATTTATGTTTTTGAAACAAATTAAATTTATTCAAACATTATAATTTTAAGTTTTAAAATAATTCAATTATTCCATAGGATGGTAATAAATTGTCTACTTTAATTAATTTAGTTTTTTAAAGTATCTATAATTTTACATTGTTTGTCATTAACATAAATTAAATCATTTTATTCTAGAAGATAGTAATAATTTATCTTATGTTTAACAGGATTCATAAATTTATTAATGTTTGTTTTGTATTTTAATTTTCAATATTTTTAATTAAGTTCCCATTTTTATAAATTTTTTTGTTCATATTTTATTTATGTTTTAATTTATTTAATTTACTCTCTTTATTTAGCAGGTTTGCGATTTTATCCCTCTTACGGTGCCGTCACGCATCGTGTCCTTCTCAAAGTGGCACCGAGACCTCCTAATAAGGTATCACCGGTTCCAGCCTCTTTCCATCGGTCTTTCCCTCTCGTGTGACCATTTCACTCTCACACCATTGTCATGTCACCATTACTTCATTTCTGTACACTTCCATAGTTTTTTGTTCCTCTTGTTACCGCTTTCTTTTAATGTCCCAAATTTCCAAGCTTAAATTGTGCCACAACTACCCAGATATTATCTCACCGTGTATCTGCCTTA
This sequence comes from Viscum album, assembly GCA_963277665.1. NCBI lineage: Eukaryota > Viridiplantae > Streptophyta > Magnoliopsida > Santalales > Viscaceae > Viscum > Viscum album. The sequence continues at coordinate 112,642,821 of OY728149.1, forward strand.
CTTGACACCATTTCCCTGTAGGACCTTTGATTCTATTTCCTATATTTCAATGTCTCATAGTGATTATCACACCGTTTCTAGGAGAAATATTGGATCTATTTCCTTCACGGTTTCACAGCAATTGTGACACCATTGTGCCCTGCCTTTGCCTCACATCTATCTTTACTTCATAATTTCTTCCACAACAATACAAAGGCTTCTTCACATCCTAAGGAACCCACACCATTGCTTCCTGCATCTACTCTTGGCCAACAAATACATCTTCTCAACACAAAAACTGCATAACCACACCAAATCATCCCAAAAACTACAAATCAAACACAAATAATAAACCCAATCCCATCCTCATGCATAGATCAATCAAAATCAGAACAATTTAGAAATAGAAATTTAATGAATCCATTGTTTTACATAATAGGTGCCACAGGTGGAGGATTCAGGTTTGGGCCCTATCATCAGTTGAATATCTCGAGCACAAGAAGAAGATCCCAAGTCGATCTGTTGCCATGCCCCTTGATGAGAACCGTGATTTCCAAGAGGCTGATATTGCGCGCCTGTCTTCCACATGAAGCTGTGTCGACCACTGTTTCTAGAGAGGAACGACTGCATTCTGAGGTGCAGAGTCATTATTGGTGTGCTGCTGAAGAAGACGCAACACCACCTATTTGAACCAAAGCTGTCGATGAGGGAATTTGGGGAGGAGCCGAGGTAGACGCCGTTGGACCCGTTCTCTCCGCCACTGGAGTAGAGGTCACATGAGATGGATAGAGAATGTGTTGATGATGGTTCTCCGTGGTGAAACATACTTCTTCATGGCTACGTAGAGAAGAATGTGGAAAGAAGAAGAAATTTTAATTAAAAATAAATAAAATAAAAAACAAACAAACAAAAAATTAATAAATCAGACAATTAAATATGATATAATATATAATAATTATAATATAAAAACGTTTTCAAAATTTAGAAATAGATAAGTTAATAATTAAAATATAAGGATGCTAATAGAAATTTATTAAATTATATCCTAAACAATAATAATTTATAAAAAAAATTATTAATTAATTAATTTAAATATTTTTAAACGCTTTAATTTTATTTAAATATTAACAGAATAAATAAATAAAATAAATTAATTAATTATTTAATATTAACATAATTTAATAATTCTATTAAATTATAATAAAAAATTGTTAATAATACTAACACTAATTGTTTAATTTAATTAATACTATTAATTTAAATACTTAATAATTTAACTTATTTTAAGATTAATTAATTATTTAATAACTATAATATTAATAGTTAATTTTAGTAATAATAATTATCAATTTAAATATCTATAAATTAAATTGAATTAACTTTTCATTTAAGATTAATTTATCAAATAACTATAATACATTATTTATTTTCATTATATTTATTACTTCTTGTTTTTATAGTAGGTTTATACGGGAAGTGATATCCCGTCTAGATTCACTTAACCAACTCAGAGGGATTTACTTATGTGTGAAAAATTAATGCGACATTCCTGTCATGAAAAAACCCACATGTGTGCTTCACATTTATGAAACAGACTATGTTGGTTGAAGATGGTGGGTGAAAAACAGTAGATAACGGATAATATTTACCGCATAGTGGCAGCAGAGTCGTGGGGGAATCTTATTCGGAGACTCTCTCATTTTCTTTCTACGATCACATCCATCCGAGAATAGATCGTGGCTCATTGATTCCACAGACACACATGGACGGGGAGGAATCTTATCTTTCACTGGGGAGAAAATCAAGAACCTTGGAGGTGAATCCAAGAGCACTTTTCGGATAACCTTTCTCCAGAAACCCAAGTGTCAGGAGAAGTAGTAATTCATGCTAGCAGAGTGAGTTTTAATCATTTGTTTTCTTCCATTCCACTTCCTCTGTAATTGAATTATTTTAGTATATGTAATTGAGATAATGATAGTCTAAATACTTTAGTTTGGGGTAAAAATCGAGTCTACTGGTCATCTTTCTTAAACATTCCCACTATCAATTTGTATGTGATCAGAATTGATTGGCATGATCAGCTCTGGTTGCATTCATTTGAAACATACCTCTTGCACGTAATCTTGAAATTCTACATTTATTCAGTGAGATTTATTGTGTAATAATTTTATTTTACATTTTAATTGAAATATAAGACTACAGAACATATGTCAAGTTTGTTCTATAATCTTTTTCAAACCAGAAATCTCAAGTTGATTAATCTAAGAGTGGAGAAATCCAGGACTTGTCGTCTTGAGTGATTTATCTCCAAGAGAGGGAAATAAATCAATCCTTTTTAGTGGTATTAATTGTTACCACTATTGTGAGAACGAATGATTTCAAAACCAGTAGTGTTGATATTTTCCACAGACATATTTCTCCAGATTGTTCACTTATCAGTATATTATTTTTCTATTACTTAATGTTTTTAGCCTGTTTCTTGCTTCAATATGGTTTATAAGAAAAAAAAGTATTGTGATATTTAATTTTTGCATGACAATAAAAACAAATTAAAAAAATATAAAAAGAGAAACTCAACCTCACTATTGACAATAGTGGGGTCTTTTTTTTAGTTTGTAGAAGAATAGTGGTCAAAATTTCCTTCCTGGTTGGATCGACCCTAATTTACACATATACTATAGTTAGTAGGATTATAAATTTTAAACATTAACTTAATTCAACAACGGTTTAGGTCAACATACCTTTTTCATCCCAAATTCCCCTAAAATAAAAAATACATCTAACTGAACTAGCCATTCACCAGCTATCCCTCACGTAAGTATGACCCGTACAAGAATGGTTTCCTTCTCAATGGTGATATGAATGTCCCTAATGTTTTTGGAAACCATTACTCTGGCTAGCCACCCACTGTGGCTCCCAACATAAAAATAAATTCAAAATTTTGCATTACCCCACAAGGCCATCGGAGATGGAAGACCAGTGTTCTATAGAGACCTTTGATTGGCTATGCACATCATTCCCTTGAGGATCTTCATATGCAACCCACAAAATGACTATCAATCAAAGAAAAATTTGTCCTTATGAGAGTCCTCTATTTCTTTTTTATGCCTAAAACATCATTCAAGACTCATGCAGGTCCAAAATAATAAATTAAGGTTTAGTAAAAATCCATTACCCATATATGAAGGATATTAGAACATTACTAGATGACGATCTTGAGTTGGGGCCCCTTCCCTGTTACATTTGGACAAATCTAGTCGACCGAAAACATCAGTAATGAGTTATATTGGTAGGTCTATGATCTTACAGTGAATGAGATTCCATTAATTCTAGAGGGAAAATCCACAAAAGGTACCTCTGGATAAAATTCAATTATCACACTGTTAAAAAAATGTTGAGTCATCAAAAAAGGAGTAAATCTTGTTAGGTAGAAAACATGTAAATGGAGGCCTAAGAAAAATTAATTTTATTTCATCTAAGTCCATTCCCATAACGCTAAGTAACATTAGGTTAATAATGAAAAAATACATAAAATTTAGTGAGGTGTTCCATAAAACATTAGCAACAGTTGAACTAGACTCGCTGAGACCCGTAGCTCATGAACAAATTAGAGCCCTAATAGATTATTTCAGTTTAAAAGTTTCAAATCGTGGTTTTGAAATTAACACATGATTGAAATGATGTTTATATCATTGATTATGATCAATTTTCATGATTAGAAAAAGAAAAGAATGATGATTTACGAGAAAATCATGTTCATTGAGACCAACAAAAATGGAGGACCATCCCTAGTTAGAAGTATCTCCAAACAATAAAAATATAGAAGTGTACATATCATGATTTGGGGGAGAACTAAAAAACATCTTTGTTCACCCTTTCTAGATGAATGGAAGGGGATTTCTGTGAGCCATAAATAGTTTTATCGAATGATGCTATCTCTTTCATTTCAGCCTTGACTGTTGCACACACCCACTCCATAATTACTTTAAGGTCCCTCACATTCTTCTGGATGTCTTCATAATTGGAGCATGAAGAGGCCAATTTATCCCTCATCCTTGATGTGTTGGATTCTCACTCCAACAAATCACCCACTTAGTTATCCACCAAATCTCGAGCCTTCACCTCCTCAGATGTAAGATGATCAAATTCTTCTAAAACATCCACGATGGTCACCATCTTAGGATGACAAGAATGGAACTTGGCCAGCTTGTACACGCAGGAGGCAAGGTATTCCCAGAATATAATGATTTGGTAGATAAGGAGGTGTAAGATCTGATAATAAAAACTGTAGGAACCCATATCGGTGAAGAATCACAGAAAAATTTCACCATCATCAGAAAAATTGGCCATAGGTGTCTCTACGGAAAGAGCACATAAATGGCGCAATGCCTCTTTTCCCACATCCTGGCACCTCCCCGAAGCACCAATACCTTGATAATCCCCTACTTTAACGTATCTATACGAAGGAAGAGTCTTCACAGGAGTTGTGAGGGACCTATTATAGGTCACCCAAGATGGGGGAATCAGTTTTCCCTCAGACGGTTCAACCACTCGAGCCAGATGTAGAGGAATAGCCACAACAATCAAGGTGATCGGTGATACTCTGTTGGTGCCAGCCTCATTAAGATCTTGGGAAGTGTCTACAAAAGGGGAGAAGTCTGTGTCACCTCCCACTAAAATAGTTTTCACCGATGAAACCCCTCCTTGAAGCTTCTAAGAGCGAACCGAGAGTCTTCTTACCACAAGTGTATGAGAAGGTGGTGTATCCACCATAGTTGCTGCATGGAAAGTAGTAGAATATGTATTTTTTTTAACTCTTCATTGTAGAAGGATTGTGTGGAATTGTCATTGGGGAAAGGATGGGAAAGGAAATGGTTAAAGGATTCTATGCCTGCCGAATGGGTTCTTTCAACATCCCGTGGGGGTGACAATCTACCTACAGTTGGGAATATTCCATCGATAGAAATGTGAATTCTTTCATATTGGGGATGATAACTTCCAAATAAGCACCTTCATTCATCATCAAGATCAATAATAAGAAAAGTATAATAGGATTTGAATCTCTCCTTATTTGAAAAATCCAAAAGTAGTAAATTCTGTTAAAGGCATATTAATTTCCTGGGAAACCGGTAGGGGAGGTATGTCTCACAAATGACTACTCAATATATATGAGGAGTGAGAATCCCATCCCAAATCATGATCAGGTATGAGAATTCCTCTAATGAACCACCCATGGAACCACTGAATGACCAATGAGGGGTAGAATGTGGTGCAAACAAGAAATGAGAAGCATCGTTTAACAACCCAACCTCATAAATTACACCAAGAGACATAAAAAGAACAATGAAAATATTGAGAATTGTGGGTTGAAAGTCAGAATGTGGATCCCTTATAGTATGCTGATATTCATAACTAGGGAAGTCTTCTTCCATCCACCCATACAGAAATTGAAATGGTCCACTGAGACAATGTAGGGGCCTACCATCATGTATTTGTCACATTAATTTATAATGTCAGTTGAGGGTAAGAAGGGCCAAACTAATGGCACAACCCACTTTTAGTGTGGACTCCATCATTAAAGTATAGTCCCAATCACTGGTATATACATCGTGGGATGGGAAAATCCATCTGCTAAAAAACATGGTGAAGAAAACTGCTAATATAAGAACTTGTGATACATCGGGTTAATGCTCATAACCCCATATGGTATATCTCCCCACTTCATAGGTAGCATAGTGTGAACCGGGAGTCTTGCGAGACTGACAAAATGGGTCAGTTCTACTATAGCGATCCCTCGGCATGGGTCTGTTATCGAACAAGAATAACCCTATTCGTGCCTCGAATGGGATAAGTAAGAAAGACTATAGGGGACGGTCAACTAATCTCACTTAAATGACCAATAAGAACCATGAAAAGGGGACACATTGTCAGTGTCATTATGTGTAGTAGCTATTGATAGAATGTCATCATACATATCACCAAGGATAGGGAGTCCTCCAAGAAAATGGATATCTCATAAGCTGATTCCCACCAACCAATTCAGTAAGTGGAAGGTGTTGGTGATTGAACACCAGTGACTCAACAACTTGGAGAGGATTTAGCCTGAGGATAAGACTAAAAATTGAGAACCCCAGGCAACATGATACAAGCCCACCACCTCCAATTGGTTGGGGGATTCCAAACATGTCTGAGGTACCTAGAATTCCTATGCCAACTCATCGGAAAACATCCTCTGACCTACAAATCCCACATTGTGCTTCAACTTCCATTAAAATTTTCTTGGTAGATATTGACAATAGATGGTTATTCGCGAGCATCTAGTCTCATGACTGCATCAAGACACATGCAGTTGTCTTGATTCCACGATGACCCTCCTAGTTTGAAGAGGTTCTTCTGAATCAGAGAGGTGATTACTTCTCCTATTGAGGTAGTGTTTCTATGATCATGTCCTTACAGTGCCCCTAAGATGATTAAAGGGGTATCGAGATCAGCCAATAGAATAGGAAATTCATCAGCGAGACCAAAGATGTAAAGTGGAATCTACAATATTAGTGGATATTCAAGATGATATGGCATAGAGTAATCCTTTAATAATCTCAAACCAGGAATGATGTGGGCTCCAAGACGATCCTCGATATTCTCTTCTATGGTCTCCCTCATCTTCAACGATTATATCATAGCCTGTGAAGTAGCCATTGCAACATGCATCCAGAAGTTGACAAGGGTTTAATAAAAAAAGTTGTTCGATAAAGGCTATGAATGTGTGGATAAAGGACTCAAAATAGTTCAGCATAAGCCTCCATGTATTGTTTCAGGAAATTTTATATGGAAGGTACAATAGGTGTACTTCATGATACACAGAAACAAATGTGCCTACAACTATAGTACGAGGATTCATTTCACCAAGTACAACAATGGTAGACGAACCCTCCGCGAGGCATTGTCCCTCAAATCATTGATCAGAGAATAGAAAGGTATATAGAATGTGTATATCATGAACCTAGGACTTGATTATGTCCATTATCAAAAGTTTAGGATAAAGTTTTTCATTAGAATGATTAATTCATAATGTTTGGTTCGCCGATCCATGTTTGGTATATGGACACACTAGCCACGTATCATCCCTCTTTGTGGGATCTGGATTTTAATTTCAATGTTCCATGACGCTATTAAAGAAAAAATAATCTGGTACACTAACATATAAATGGAGGAATGTTTAGTTAGGGTACTTATAAAGTGGTTCTCAAATGGGTTCTAGCAAAGAAGAACTATACATGAGAGCAGAGGAATCCAGGGAATCAAGATCAATTTTCTCCACAAGAAACGATAAAAGAAAAATGACATGGGCCCCTATATATAGGCGTATTCCCCTCCTACCAGGCCCATCTATTCTACCGCAAAGAAATTTCAGTTCAAGACCACTTCTACATCGAAATAGTACCCTTTTCATTCTAATCAGACCCCAGTCCAATAGGGGGAATTTTTTGGGTCCTGAAAATTTCTCCAAGGGATGAAATTACCACCCAAATTGCTTTAAATAAGAAATCTTGTACTCTTACAAGTCTAGAATGGTGAATGGACTCAAATCAAGTTGAAAATTTCATAATAAACATGAAGGAATTCATGATTTCAAGAATTTCAAGTAGTCCACATACATTCACTAGGAACGGTCCGTGGACCACCTGGATCGTGTACCACGAGGTATACAAAATGATCTACAAGGTGTTTGCCCATGGAGCGATGTCCATCCTACAAGGAATACTGCAAAACATATCGCCGTAGGTCTCATGCATGTGAATCGCATTCACATACCATAATGTGAACGTATCCTTTCGCGTACGAAGTGAACCAATAGGGTTCTGCAATCCATTATCACAATTAGATGCCTCTGCAGACCCCATATTGACTGAGTCTTTCACGGGCCAACATATCTCTTCATGGGCCTCTGAAAATGGTGTCCCATTCCCAGTAGATATATTTGACCTAATGATCTATAAAATGAGAGAATTATTAAGTAATAGAGGATGGATGAAAAAATAATGAAAGGAAATGAAAGGTTGGAAGAAAGAGTTCAAAGATGACTCAGGATTCTTCCTTCATTCATCACGATGATTGAATCGTGAACCACACTCTCAATAGGTACAACCAATTACGAACCACAAAACGGAGAAAAATTAATAATTAAAATAGAACCTCGAACCTAATTGGAGAACAATGAACCACGTACATATCTTAGATGAACATCCAATGAACGATGATCTCCCAATCCCCCCTTCAATATGGTGCTCTGTGTAGTGCACTTCTATGAAAACTGAAACAGGCTCTGCGTACTGAATCAGAACACAGATGGAACACAAATAGGACTGAATGGACTCGTACAACTATAGTACACCGTGATCTATATCCATGCCCATGTACCGCATCGGTATGAATATGGAACCTCTACTCGTATATCACTATGGTTTACAGAGACTCCCCCATCCTTCTTGATAAAGTAGTATTCATAATGGGGTGTTTTATGGTATTATTTCCTCCGATTCCAACCTCACCCATCCATTACTACTCGGTCCTCCATAATCCCTATGCTAAACAGAACTTTGGTATCAGGCCAAAGCCTCCTCCAATGGCACTGTACTGGTATGATAAGACCATCAGGTGCATCAACGCGCCCCATTGAGATTACATACCCATGGTATGCGGAGTCACGAAGGCTCTCCCCAAAACAGTTCAGTCTTCAAGATTACATGTGGTTCTACATTTCCCTGGTATCCTAGAGTCAAGCCATGGGATTTCTACATGAACATCCCCATTCTAGGGATTATAGGTGATCACTTGATTTTCCATTCTATAAGGAATAATGATCAGACGAAGGAGTTATGTTCACTCCCCCCTTTGACAAGGACGAAACTCTTCCCCATTCCCAGAACGTATTTTGGGGCCCTCATAGTAAGGTAAGTCCTCAATATTTTGAGGCTGGGTCGCATGACCTTCAAAGTCAATGCAAATTGACAGGTTCGTCGGTCCATGTCATCGCCCACAGTCTCCCCGGCCTCTTCCGCCGTGATCTCTCCCTCTCCTACCTGATGGCCTGAGAACAAAAGGGTTCCCATACAAAAGGGATCACCCAATCATGTTTCCATCAAACGGAAAACTTTCATGTGTAATCCCCACACAATCTGAACTATGAGAACTATGATTCCTGATTAAAATGGATATTTAGGATTCCTACCTAAAGACCCAATCTAAAAAGGGTTTCAATCCAAAAGGGTTCACCCAATCATGTTTCCCTCCAATGAGTTGCTTCCATGCATATTCCCAACACATTCTAAACTATGGGAACTCTGATTCATTATAAAACCAAGATCAATTTGATGCCTACCTAATGGCCCAAGTTCAGGAGGGTTCACATCCAAAAGGGATCACCCAATCATGTTTCCCTCAAATGTGTGGCTTCCATGCATAAGACCCATGAATTCTAAACTTTGAGAAATCTGATTCTTGATCAAACCATGATATGTAGGACACCTACGAGAATTCCTGAGATCAAAAGGGTTCCCTCCCATAAAGGTTTCACCCAATCATTCCCCATCAAATGGGTAGCTTCTATGTATAAAACCAAGTCATTCCAAACTATGTGGGTTCTCCTTCAACTCCCTATGATACAAAGGAAACCCGTCTTATGGGTCTAATCCTGAAAAAAAAATCACCATCCGCCCCCTATATGATGATACACACCATAGACCCTCATTATATGAATAATGTTAGTACTTCCTCTATAGTATGAAATATATGAATTCCTAAGACAATATTTCAAACATTGGGTATCCCATGGACACACGCTTTAGGAATGAACCAAGGATTCACGATCATATGAACATGAATTAAATCATTAAGAGAGTCCCAAAACAGGAAATAATTCTTTCCTCATTAGGGTGTGGTGAACTTGACTTCATATCCCCTCAACTAATGGAGTCTTGAAGATTCATTTGTAGAATCATCAGTAAATGATAGCTTGACTTTGGAAGGTAAGTCCATGAATAACCGATATTAGTGCTATTTGGAATTCCTGGCTTCATGAATAAACCAATTGATAACCATCTGAGGAAGTTATATCCGAGGAGGACCGATTGAACATGTACATGACACCACGTGATCACCTGTTGGGACCATTTGAATATGGAATATTATTTTCAATGCAAATGTTGTGAATTGCCAAGTCCCCATAGGGTTAATTCAACCTTTTTTAAGGGATAATGTTACAGAATGGTCAAAACAAAATAAATTGTGAATTTGATAGGAAACCATCTCTGGGAAAAGGGATGGTTGATGACCTTGTTGAACCATTTCACCGTCACCCGAAATGTGCCATCTCAGAGGCGAAACAATGTCTCCATTTGATCTTATGAAAATCATGTGGTTCATTTTTGCGAATATTTTGATCCCATTTAGAAATATATTTACAATCATGTGTTACTTCATGTAACATCTCTGCCATATTATTTATATTATTCGCACTTCATGATATCATTTCTTTCATTAAAACTCCTTGAGAAAAGTTCATACATTCACAGTCTATGATATTATTTTAGACAATCGCATTAACAATTTACACCTCCATTGACATATAGAATTATTTAAAAACAAAAAACCATTAAATGAATCAAAATCATCACAATATTTCCATAAGTATAAATTTTTTAATTCTAATATCCCACTTTTTTATCAAAAACATATAACCTTTAGGGACTAACATGTTTACAAGTCATGTGTATGCGAAAACATTTTCGTAATGCAACTCTATATAATTATCAATGACTTCCTAATAATTAACTCTATTAACACATAAGTCATCTCTGGAGTGAGAAACAACAGTACCATGAAATTTGCATCGATGAATCACTTCATTCAATAAAATTACACTAAAAACCATCTCAACGCCAACTAAAATGATAAGACCAACCATCAAGTTCACTTATTAAACCACACATGTCTTATTATTTCATTATAAACCCAAAGGAAACTTTTTTCATGATTTCTATTTTTTATAGACTAGTTTCAGCATAGTCATATTTTGAAATTCTCCATGTTTCACTACTCCATCAAAAAACTTCCCCCTAAATTGAATAAGTCATGTTTTACACATTTTTAAATGATCACAAAGGTCCGTCCTTTTGTCTATGAAACAAGTTAAGTAAAAAAAATTCGTATATATGTGAAACCCACCATTTCTAAATGATAATGGTTTCCACATCCACACAATTTAAGTGTATGGAGTGAACTAAACTACACGAGCTTGTCGACAACATTCAAGTGATTCTATGGGAAAGTAGTTCATCGGGATGTTACTAACCTAGAATTTAGATTTCACATACCCATAATTCACAATGATATGACCCACCTTCTCTCTGATAAAGTGAAATTTTATATAAATGTGATTATTCAAAATAAATGGATATGCTTTTTATATGATTATAGAAAATGAATTATCATAATGATTTCTGATCCAAGAGGTCAAAAAAACATCCGTATCTTTTAGAGTTGCATCATCCGTAGTAATTACCTACAATATTGAGTTGGCCAAATATATTCATCTTTCTCAATGGTCAAATAAATGTAACATTGTTTCTCTCTAAGCTAATAAATACATAAACAACAGCTATATATTTCACCCACTAATATTGATTTTCAATAATATATTGAACATTCACAATATTCATTTGTAAATCCTAATAAGTCTTACTTATATTGTTTTGTGTAAAATAAACCAAATTCTATTATTCAATTAAAAAGAAAAATTATTATTTTTAGTGAAGATAGTTCTATTAATTTGTGGTTAATCAGATATCATGTTTCTTAGCATTTGAACTAGATAATATCAAGTCATTTCATTGTTATGTTTAACTAATCCCCAATGACTTTGTTATATTCAATGATATTTTCTTTTTTCCCTTAATCAACAAAAGATTGTATCATCCTTATAGAAAATGAAGTTGTCACTTAATTATAATTTGGAATCCAAAATCTTCTCAGAACCTCCTTGGAATATTTTGACTAAGATATAAATTTCCCAAGTCTTCATTTCATTTCATGTAAACTAAGGAAAAATGTTTAATCACTATTCGTTGACATTTCAAAATTGTAATTAATATATTCTAAAAACTATTTGTACAACACTTCATTTGATGAAATAAATTATATTTCATCAAAATATACCAACATAATAATCCTTTAATTACTCTTGATATTATCATATATATTATAATAAGCTCCACCACAATTAGAAATCAGCTTTATAAAACACTGACCATGTCATGAATTCCATGATCTCAGTGCCAGCTTCAACCTAAATAATACGAACATTAACTAATTTTTTTTATCAAATTCATTAATGAGAAAATAATTTGTTTTCATTATAAACTTGTTCTTTTAGAACCCCATTAAAAAATACAGACCTGATATATATTTGAAAAACATTGAATCTCTATTTCACTCTTTTTGAAAAGAATACTTGAATTTTATCAATCCATTTACCAGGGTAAAATGTATAATAAAAATTAATTACATCTATCTCATATCAAACCTTACACACCATTCATTAATTGTTTTCAATTATTTTTACATATACATCCATCTTGTTATAAGATTCCCATTTGTTCCAAAAGGAATTATTACATATTAAAATTTAAGCAATCTATTATATACGATTATATAACTATTTAGTTAAGTTATTAGTTAATTTCTTGAACTCAAATATCATATCTTGAAGTTTTTTATAAACACATTGAATCTACCTTTGATAAGTAAGATTATTTCAATAGAGTCTTCATCCTCCACACCTGTAGTTGAGTTGTTTGATCCCCAATGATATTCTAACTATCTATTTTTCCTTCAGTCTATTGTTTCTATAATTGTTAATTCATCCCATCAAATGAAAATTCTTTAGAATATTCCAGACGTATTCCCACTCCACCTTATCTTCTCACTTATTTATCACTATCACCATGATAAATTCATTAAATTTGTTAATGATTCATCACATTTTCCCCCAAAACAACATTATTTTTCTTGACAACACATCACATCCACTTATTAAATAACACATATTCATTTATTTTTCTTATTTAACATATAAATATCCATTCATCTCCAAGTGATTCAAACATACGGATTTCTTCGTATTTAGAGTAAAATACATACTACTAAAACCCCAAAATTGAAACAGTTTTTCATTTTTAAATACCATAACACATATCAATTATTTTCCTACATTGTAAAAAATGAGGATCTATTTAAAACATGGGATTATGTAAAAAATTCTTCATTCCAAAATTTCTATTGAATGACTTTATCTATTATCATTTTTCAAGCCATACTTTTGATTATCTGATTTATTCTCTCTGCCAATCCATTTATCTATGGAGATATTACTATTGAAATGTGGTGACTTATCCCAGATTTCATGATATAATACACCAATTGGATATTTGAGAACTCTATAACATTATCAGTTCAAAACATATAGATATTTTGATGCACCAAATTTTTAGCTTCCCTTTGATAACATGTTTTGTAACTAAACACATTGAACATGTGGGTGGTAACTGAAACACATGCTATTCTACTGAAATCATAAATATAACAGACATTATATCTCTCCCAATTAATATCATATGGTTAAATTGGTCCATTTTCATAAATATGTACAAGTTAATGAACTTTCTTGGACAATTTATTATTTTCCTTAAATATATTTCAATTAACTTTCAATTATTGATGATAATTTAAATAATGTGTATGATCACATGACAACATTGGGAGATCACAAGAAGCATAAAATTTTTCCATATTATCCAAGGATGATTATCCTACATGGACAGAACTATGGTTCCATAGATATTTTTCTTCATCTTTAGAAAACATATACCATAATCTCCAATCAAAATGTTAGATTCACCATTGTGTGCATTCATTTTGTTTTAAAAAATAATCTAACTCTTCCCTTGAGGATACTCGTGTTTTTATTATTATTTATAAAATATCATATGTCTCCTAATTAACTAACCCTTAGAAATACATTAATGATATATTCATCAACCATTATATTATCATGTCTCTTGTCATTTTCCCCAGGCATGGATTTCCTCGATCCAATGATCTTCAGACCTTCATCATTTCAAAATATTATATCACCTTCCATTTCATACCTAATTCTAGTCAACATATTTTTAATTAAATTCAAATTTATGGTAGATAATCTAAAACTTATAAATATTCTAGTGTAATATGATTCTTTGATTGAAATATATATACCCAATGTATGCTCAAATATATTATATCTTATCAATATCTTTGGTGTCACACATGAGGTTGACCGATGGTCTTGATATTATTATGAGTATGATGGTCCAACCATATATTAAAAAGTTGAGAATTTATTTTTCATTATTATCCTATATGATGATTATTTTTGGTGATGTATGCCATTTTTTGGGTTATCTTTTAGAAATTACTCTTTATTATGAATAAGCAATTTTTTTCCTGGTATGTATGTATCCTTAAAACGAAAAACAATGCCCCTCAAAAGAAATTACTAGAATAAACAGCTATATTTTGTTGCCTATATTTCAGTTTCTCATTTTGATACATCTTTCATACATGATAGAAATTTTTATAATTACACATGTATCTATAGAAATAACACATGAAATGTAATGATTTCATGTGAATCATTTATACATCATTGATTTCCCTTGATTTACATGAATCATATAATTTTTATTCCTACAAAAATAAATCACCAAAATAATATTATGAGCTTATGTTCTAATATAAACATTTACTTGTTTCTATTTTTGATCAAATTCATATCAATAGTGTCATTCTTAAATTACATCTTCTTCTCTGGAAATTCAATTTTTTGTTTTTTTATAGCATTTACATTTAATTTCACCTTAACTGTTTAATTTAAAACAATATTTCCCAAATAGATTCTTAGAGAAAAGAGTATCTCATTATTTTTATTCTTTATTTTTGTCCTAAAAAATCCTTCTAAATTTCACCAAAATTTATTTCGTTGTTATCATTGTTTTTAACCATAAATAACATTTATCTATTCTTTAACCATTTGTTTAAACACAACAACATTTTTGGAGTTATATGGAATTTATATATCAAATTTCCAATTTCATCCTTTATATCATATTTCTTCTATTCCAAATTATATATATAGTGTATGGAATCATTAACCACTGTATTGTATTTCATTAATTTTGGATCTCAAAATAGCTATATCCTCATGTGTAGATTTTAATTTAACATGAATGTCAACTATTACTTCAAATTCACCTTCGTCATATTCAATTTCATAACTTTACTATGAATTACCCAAAATTATGAACAGATAATCTTATTTATAATCATTACAATCATCTATTTCTTCTACCTTAGTTTCTTGATTTATTCAATTCTATTTGGAATGATGATTTTATTTCTTTATGAAATTTCACCTCAGATATTTATTAACATTCACATTGGTTGATGATGTTTTCATGGAAAATTCAATTTTATCATCAACCTCTACATTGAACTTCTTAGGGTACATGGATGCATGATTTCCAACCTCTATACATATAAATAATGATAACATAATTTTCCCTTTGAAATTCCTTTATCCACATCACATATTTTAGGAAATGAATGACGTAACCTCATCCACCTATTCTTCATCCTAGACATCCTCTATATTGATATTCATCATGGCTATGAAGTCCACCTCTTTATATATCCATTGTTCGACATACATATCATCATAATTTATCATCTCACATGTTACAATAGTATAGTTGAATCTATCCAATGTTAGATATTTTGAATATATATCATCTAGTATAGAGACGTTTTTATTGAACCGATGTGGAACTCTTCTCCAAATTTACTTAATGTTCATTACATATTCAAAAATTCTATGATTTCACACATGTCTTATACAACATCATTTACTATAATAATGAATATACCTCCAGATTCATTGGATGAATACTTAGTTCTTCATATTTGTTCCAAAAAACCATTAATTTTTATTCTATGATTTTTGAATCACATTCCGATTTTTTTTTGGGATTTCTAACATAGAACATGTTGAATTACATGATTTCCTTTTCATTTAGATTTTTTTTCCCTAAGGTTTCACATAAGGAATTGATTCATATATAATTGGCACCCAATTATCTTATGTTTGTTTTTGAAAAAACATGTCTATCCACATTAGCAGAAATAAAAAATATCTTAGTTGTAAACACATCCATACCTAATGACGAGATGTT
Organism: Viscum album; assembly: GCA_963277665.1. Classification (NCBI taxonomy): domain Eukaryota; kingdom Viridiplantae; phylum Streptophyta; class Magnoliopsida; order Santalales; family Viscaceae; genus Viscum; species Viscum album. Next base: position 112,659,122 of record OY728149.1, read on the forward strand.
GTGATGTATCCAATTCATAAAACAACTGGAAATTGTTTCCCATGAAAATTGATCTCAATTTGCGATTAACAACCTCCATTAAAACCATTAAGCGAGAATCACTAATTTTAAACTTTCCCAATGACATCAATTACTTTTTCAACAAGGTTAAATTACCTGATATGGGATAAATATTGGTATGAAATATTAAAACAACTACCTCTTTAAACCCATTTTTTCATTAGGAAATAATCTCCTCTATCTATTTTCCATAGCAAAAAATCTACAGAAATAAATGAATGGGTAGTTGGTATAAATTTTACTTGGTTTAAATTAATTGGGCTACATCCAAAGATATTTAAATGGTAATGTGTTCATATGCAAAATTGAAAAAATCTCACTGGTGTAATAATGTTGATGTTGGACTCACTATAACGCCCTGTTTAGAACTATTCACAATTTGAATGATCATTGTTCGCTCTATCTCTCAGAATTAAATTCACTTCTCATCCATTAGAAACTTCTAAAATATTATTATAACTTTATTACACTCGTGTTGTTATTTATTCTCTTATTTTAACAATGAGATGACAAATACCATTGGGAAAGACTTTTATATAGGACCACTCTATGAGACACCATCATGAATCACCCACTAAATCACATATATTGTGTGACTCCACCAGGAGAAAATGTTCAGTTTAAGTAGATCGCTTAACTATAAATTGACTTTATATAACTAGTGAATAAAATCCTTCACAATAGCCATTCAAAATTCTGTTCTGTTTTCATATGGATTGTGAGACATTTTTCAGATCATGCAAACCATGAGATCTTATTTAGGACATTCAGACTGGGAGACATTGTACATATGACGCAGATCATGATATTTTTTTTTCAATTCATCTGAATATCAAGATTTCAATAAGATTACATAAGTGAGAAAACTCATTTTTTATACTATACAATACAAGACTCCTTCATGATATCATGATTAATATGTTTAATTAATTATGTGAATCTCAACACACAATTACAAGAACTTATTCTGGTCATTTGAAATACTTTTACTTTAGATAAATTCACATAATTAATCATTTACATATTAAGGATATGTTAGGGGTTAATAGGTATAAATTAAACACATTAATTATAAAAATAATGGATTGAAATCATTTCCATCACCTCATTAATCGAAATTATTATCCACAGTTGGTCACTTCACATGATGACCTACTACATGTAATAAGGGAATCACATGATCATTGTTAATTTCAACATTTGCATCAAAACATCCCATCACAAGATCCAAATATAATCATGTCTCAAAAGTTATTTAATTCTAGTACTTCCCATGAATATATTGTGAGGTGAAATGAATTCATGTAGTTTAGGCAACATAGTCTTCAAGAACATAATGAGATCTCATCATGAGCTCCAAATAGAATCATGTGGACATTTGGTTTTCAATTATTTTGTGATATATCCTTAATTTATAGATTCATTTTCTACAATTCCACCACATGTCCTACCAACATGATCCTATGATATTTAATTTATGTTTTCAGTTTCATCGCGTGATCTCTCCATGATATCTACAAAAAATCATGTGATTTCATCACTGTTATCCACATGATATTTGTATGATATCCTTTGAAAATATATCTATGTATTCATGTGTTTTTTCAGGATCTCAATCTGAGATCATCTTACAGTCATCATGTTATTTCTATGACTTCTCTTTGAGATGAGTTGTGAAATTCACCTTTTATGTGATTTTTTATTTCATTATCACTGTAAATGGAATGTTAAGATATTTACATAGACTAGTTTATACATTCGTGCACATGATTCACAACCCCTTCGATAACCATACTTCATAAACAACCTGAAAACGTTAACACAAACAAAATCAACACAAAATGACCATTATGAGGTATTTTACCCATGTTTAAAGTTTTTTAAATTGAATTTTACCATGTAAGGGTTACATATTTTTTTGGAAATAATGGAAATCATATAACCAGTTACATTGTACCTTTTAAGATACTTGATCATATAATATTAATAGCATAGTATAAATAACATCACCCAATGATGGTTCTATTTAATTATGTGTTCCATTTATATCTCTTGGGTATGTATCTATCTGATCACTCATATTTAATGAATATAGATTTTATACAACTAGAGCATGAACTCTCTCATGGAGAGATTGTTTCGAAGATCATAGACCATAAAAAAAATATTATGTGAAACAAAATGCATTAGTTTTAATTTTTTTTGTATAAATATAAATTTTGAGAGGTTATGTTGGAAGAAAAAGAAAAAATTAAATATAAGCACCATAGTATTTTCCCAACAGTGAATATGTGTTAAATTTTCAAGGATGATATTTATAAAGGGTTGATGAATATAACAATCCAAAAATCCTTAGTATGGTTTTTTACTAAACAAATGTCTATTATATTATATTATATAGTATTATACACTTATATCACATAGAGAAACTAAGAACACATTATTTCATTAGTGGAGATCAGTACACTATTAAACTGCTAAACTCATTTAAATTTCAAACATTATAATGTTAAAAATAAATGAAAATAATAAGTATAGAATGGAAATATTTATATCACCTTGGTCTTCTAGAATAATATCTCTTAAGCAGAAAAAAAATAAAATAAATTAAATATTAGAAAGCTTATTGAAATCTCACATAATGAAAAATATAGAACCTTGGAAGGAATTTCAATTAATATTTAATGAAATAATAAAGAGGTATTTATAGGATGTAAGGTGACCTTTGGAATATAAATGTGACTGTTTGAATAGTAATGTTATGGTTGGAATAGAGAACTTACTGTTATTAATAGTTTCCAAATAGTTGGTATTAGTAATATTATCATTACCGTAACACCCTAATATATTATTATTTATTTACCTTGAAATAAATTCACTCTCTTTGATAACCTGTAATCGAATCAACAGCAGGTTTAAATGAAACATGACAAGTTATTAAAATATCATTTAAACATTACTATTATAACCTATCATTTAAGCTATTAACTATTAAAATGACTAACTAATATATATGATAATTATTCTTATCTATGGATTATAAATAATATATAAACATTTTTAAGAAAAATAAAAAATTTCTAAAAATTTTATTTTCCTAAAATGTAGCTTTTTTGTTCTTTGTGCACATAATTTGAAATACCTTATTACCAATTTTACAAAATTTATTTAACAAAGTTGACCTGATTTTTAGAGGACACTCATTATGCACTATGTGGACATGATGAAAAATGTTATTTTTTATGATTAATAATATAGAATCAATTTTCACGAATATATTTCACATAATATATAGAATCATAGTTAATATTATTCCCATGGACATGATGAAAAATGATGGTAAACTACATATGAGGCATCGAATAAAACATTGTCCACATAGTGAAACACAGAGGAAAATAAATCCATTATAACAAAAATCCTCTTGTTTTTTCTTTAACTCCACTAATTCCATAGTGTCCATTGAATATGGTATCTTTGATATTATAATTGTATTGAGGATTAAATAAATTGAAAAATCAAAATTAATCTATGTGTATATATATGTACGTCTTTAAAAAATACATATTTGTATTCTTATATAATAGGTATATCCAAAATTTGATGAATATTTAATCCATTGAGATAGTTTTTATATCTTCATCACCAAGAACCAAATTCTGTAGAGCTACTGGGGGTGTATCTAAGCATATGAAATATGATTATGTATCCGATCTAATGGTAATTAATTAAACATCATCATCATTGAAAAATAATTTACATATTATTAGATTTAATTTTTGTAACATATTTTAAAATCTAGTCCATTCCAATGATTATATCATAGTAAAACATATGTATAATAAACGACCATTGAATAATGAACATTTATTTTTCATTATTGAAAATATATGATAAATCTTTATTTTATTAAGACTTCCAATAAGATTTTGTGTAGGAAAATATGTTCTTTATTTTCTTGGTAAATATATAATTTTCCTTAAAAATTGGAACGATATACATGAGTGTGCATCCTTTTGTTCTTCTACCTCAAATAATGTGTTCATGTAATATTTATTTAATTTTTTTCTTCTATTATTTCTTAGATTCCATAGATTCTTAGGGAATCTGTCTTCATAGTGCCCTATCTCTCTATTGTTGAATCATTACATAGTAGCGTTTTATTGATTCTCATGTTGTTCTTTATCTTGATAAACCATTTCTACACACATACAACAAACTATCATGCACATCATCTATTTACCAGTATAATTCATTATCAATGTTCTCACAACATGTAAATTACTTCATTATATTATTCCTCTTTGATGCATTCCATTTATCATAATGATAATTATTTATATAATTTTACTGATATATATTGTACAAATAGGACATGGAAATAATTTATCTTTAGGGAACACAAAAATATTTCATCATGTGATGAATTATTTTAAATGGAATATTCCATTCATAGACATAGAGTATACCAATCAAAAAAAATTCAATCAAACATTCTGTGTTGCATATGTAATCCATATCACACATGGATAGCCTTCTAATGGTATAATCACACTCAGTAATAGTTTCTTATTAATTGTTACTAAATTTGAGGAACATTATCTTCAATTAAATTATTTTCACATTAGAGAATTATTTTTTGTGGAATATAAACCTAAAATAATTTCATTCAGTGTTTAATATTTCATCTTCATCTTTCTTATTCTCCATCAAAAACCACTTTTTATGAATATTTCATTTGAGATAATAAATTGAAATTGTAACCTTTTACTTTTAATCACAAAAAATGGTCATAAATATTCTCTCAAGTGACATAATCCATTAATAATCTACCATTGGTGTAGTTATCCCTCCACAATAATGGGGGCTTCTATCACATGAAGAAATAAAACATTGGATAATCCTAAAATGGAATAATAGGTTTCCCCATCCTTGCAAGGTTTTCATACATAAAATGATTATGTTTCAATATTATATAAAAGATCTATTCAGATCCATTACCAGCTATATTTTCATTCTCAATACATAAATATATACTTTTCCCATGAGTATTTATATCAATATTTTTTATAGACATCATTTATAAAAATTAAATATATTGCATTAGGTCAGAAAATTTATATTTTTAAATAATAATGTCTAATTATAAATATGGTGTAGAAATTAATATAAATTTTCAAAATTTACGGATTCATAATCATAGAATAAAATTTTTTATTCTTTTTGGGATATCATTATTTAAAAATCCATAATAGTTTTTTGTAAATATAATGTGAATTAACTTGAACATATTTTTTGTGACTATCAAACTATGTGTGCAGTAAGGCATATTATCATGCTCTAGGTGATGATCGGCTAATGAAAAATGAGACCTTCTCCGAGTTGTTACCCCAAGGTAACACTATGGAAGAAACACATGTACTTTTAGTATCCATATGCGGATTAATTTCTTGGGAAAACTACATTTTATCAACCATAAAAATGGATATTCCTGTACACTTATCCACAAATTCTATCATTATTTTTTTTCCATAATATCTGTTTTCTATAATGTTGTACCCGAGGATATACTAAATTTCCACTAATATAGAATCTATGAACACTAAACCTACTATCCCAAAGTTTTTTTCCACCTTATTACATTATCATTAGTTTTATAGTAGAATCTATCGGGAATCATTTAGGGGTAGTCAACATGTCTAGTTAAATTACTTAACACACAATCCATTAAACCAATATCTTAAATATCATAATGGAACAAGGACTAATAAATATGTAATGTTAAATAACAGAACTCACATTCCATTTGATAAATAAATTGACTATAATAACTTTATTTCACATAATTAATAAAGAACATAAACAACTGAACAAAAATTACAATCAGTCAGTAAAATGAGTTTAAAATTATACGAAAGCTAAAAAATTGTAAAAAATCAATGGATAAATATAATAAACGAATTATCCATCAATGAAATTATTTTTTATTTTCTTTCCTGATCCTATTAATCATGATACCTTATCATTCATGATTTTCCATAAGGAAGATAAAAACCACTGGTAAAAACCCAACTAATTTTAACTTATAATTTTCCTCAAGAGACTGATAAATGCATGGAGGGGATATCAATAACCAAGACCCACCTGTAAATTAATTTCCAAATAATTCCATATATATTGGATAATTAATTTAATTAATGAATCAATATATTTTATCATCAAATACTAATATTGAGTAGTTGATATAGATTTATGAATATTTCCCATGTTAATTAAATAAATTTAAATGTTAACATAGTATGTAAAAATGGTATATTTTTTATAAAACAAAGATATTTTTAATAAAAGAATAATAATATGAAATAAAAATTTTGTTTTTAATCTAATTTTATCACAATAAATAGATTTTTCTTAATATAATGTATACAACCACAAAAGAAAGTGAGATTTTATATTTCTTTACCTATTCGGTTGTAATTAAATTGTAAACCCATGAATAATAAACATGAAAAAATGTAATCATCATAAAAAATTAGGTGTTACTTTTAAATACATAAAAGCATAATTATTTAAAAAACATAAATTTAAATAGGTTCCTATAAAAAAATATTTTCCAATATTAATGAAACATAGCCAAAATCCATTAAATCACGCTATTCTTTACCTAACTGTGATTTAACCACATATATTATCATTTTAATATTGTTATTAATTTTTCCACGCACTTTAATAATTTCTATATTTTCATATATGATCCTTTAATAAAGATTTTCCATATGTTTGTTAATAATATTTTATTATTTTCATTATTTTGGGGGATAATTAACTTTTTCATCATGAATTAATTTTCATGAAAATTCAAGATCATAAACATTAGATATAAGTAGATAATATAAATAATGAATATAATTTGTTAAATATCATATTTAATTTTTATAAATAAACATATAACAATTATAAAATGTTGGTTATGGAAAATTTATCACGTTACACAATAGAGACAATAGGATGTATATACACACAAGTAATAATATGATTCATTTAACTAAAAATATGATTAGTAATTGTGCGAAATATCATATTTACTTAATTTTTATCATTTCATATATATCAAATATATTCATTAAATTTATTCATATTATCTTCCACATAAATATTATGTGAAAAAAATATCACACTGCTTCATGTGATGTTATTCCGCTGTACACACTATTTACATTATCGTATTTCAAACAAAATTGAATGTTTGACATTATATATGATATTATAATTATAGAAGTATAATTATATCATATATATAATATTGATACATTAATATAATACTTATATTCCACCATGATATGTGTTGATGGAAAACTAGTTAAATGGGTTCAGGATGAAGTAGTCTTCTATACCCATGACTGATGATTGTATTTCCCATTTGATGAAAGAAAAGATAGATATAGGTTAATCCATTAAAAGAATAAATTATTAGTATATGGGACATAATTTTTTTATTTTAATACCATTATTGAATTATTTTTTAAGGTGGTGGAAGAGGGAATAGAACAAAAATGATCATTAAATAACATGATCTCTTCTTCGAATGAAATCTTTTGGATTACACCAAATTCCTTACTAGGATGGATTTCTGGTCAAACAAAGGGTTGTAGAATTTTGTAAGAGGAGTAAGGAATTTATATTTATAGTAATTAACAGATTCAAAGATATTTTAAGGTGTTAATAAAAGAGGATATAGGGTGGAAATTTAAAAGTATTGAAGAGGACACACATAGAATTTTTTAAAATAATCAGCATACATTTTTATCATGAAAAAGGTTCCAAAATACTAAATTATCAAATCTTATAGGTGATAAATTTGAAATATGTCCATAAAACTCTCTTTGTAAAAGTTTTTCGGTCATTTTAACCCTTGTATTGTCACGTTAACCCCAATAGTAAATCTATTTTTACTTTAAACACAATAAATAATTTCTACTAATTTTAATTTTCACAAGGCTCAAAAACTAAATTAAAATTATTATAAAATATAATTTTTTATGATTAATAATATAGATTCAATTTTCACTAATATATTTCACATAATATATAGAATCATAGTTAATATTATTCCCATGGACAAGATGAAAAATTGGGTTTCTAATGTGGAAGTTCTTATTAGTATAGAAGGATTTTATAAAAAAAATTCAATATAAAATTAATTCCATTGAAAAATAATATTTTTCACCCTTCATTGAAAAATGAATCACTTCAATGAAATTAAAAAAATTCATGTGAACATACTCTTTTTATTCATAATAAAAAATCATGTCAACTTTGTTAAATAAATTTTGTATGGACACTATGGAATTAGTGGAGTTAAATAAAAAACTAGAGGATTTTTGTTATAATGGGTTTATTTTCCCTTGTGTATCACTATGTGGACAATGTTTTATTCGATAATATGAATTTTGGATTCATAATAATTTTTCCTGATTGTTGGTAAATTAGTTCTATTATGATAACTAATAGGTATTCTCTATCTTGAATTGATGACTTATTCAATTAACCTCATAGAGATTAATATGCTTCAACTATTTACCTTCATTATGGGTATCATAAATTCCATGTAAAAAGGTTGAAATTGAAAATATATATTTATAAATGAGGTATATACATTATGAGTTTACATTAGTTCTATTTGGGTTGACTAATGTGACCTTTATTTGTATGGATATAATTAAATTTTTATTTATGGAATATCATATTAATTTTTTTGTGGATTTCATTAATGAAATTGTGGTGTATTATAAAATATATGAGGACCATGAGAATAATTTATTTATCGATATAGAAACTCTTATATGTAATCAGATATATGGAATATTTAGTAAATATCATTTCTATCTTCAAGAAGATACTTTCCTTGTCAATATTGTCTCTATAAATTTAATTAGAGTTGATCAAAAAGATAAAATAGATTTTAGTTAATGGAATATACCAAAAAAATGTAATCAAGGTACATTGTTTCATTGGTTTTACATGTTACAATTTGTTATTCATTTAGAATTTTTTCTAATTTTCTCTCTCGTTAATAAATCATACATGTATAAGGATTATAATAATTGGGATAAAACAATGTAAATAATTTTTTTAATGAATTGATAAGGGGATTTTTAATTGATTAACGTATAATTCTACCATATAGAAATAATGGGTTTTTGATAAATAGTAGTGCATCTAATTAGGGAATTTTTTGTGTCTAAATGAAAAACAATAATTTTATTCCATATAAATCAATGCAGTTGAAGTATCTTTGATATAACTGACAACCCATAATCTTGATTTGGAAGATGTAATGTCTTCATTATTATATAGATACATTATCTATATGGTGAAATATGTGACATATAAATGGACCAAAAAATCATAAAATTCATTTTTCACAAAAAGAGATCAATGTCAGAAAATTGTGATGGTTCATACTTACCATGTAATATGATTTCTTGATACACAAAATCTAGTTAATGAATATAATGGCATGGATGCATTTGGTAGGAAATATCATGTAGTTATAATAGTATTGAATATTGATAGGATCTTATATTCTTGATATGGTAAAGGATTCCATGGGAATTGTTAAAAAAGTATAGACATCACTCATTTTCTAAATGATTCTGAAACCATATTTATTCAAAAATATTAATATGTTATCAATTTTATAGTGAGAAAATATAGAAGAAAATTGAAGATAATACTGATTTTAATTTAGTAGATATCATTTGTAAAGATGATGTTCTGAAATTTGGAAAAATTATATGTTATCCATCAATACATGATATAAAAAGTGAATTTTTGGATTATGCTTATTGCTTGGATTTCTCGATACACCATATTAGATCCAAGATGTATAGGGTTTTGAGCAATAATTATTTGTTAGATAAACTAAAGTGAGAAAATTTTGACTATCATTAAAGATACATGTTTAATAAATCGGTAATTTCTGGTACATATAATATAAGATGATTCATGTAATATCTCAATATTAGTTTGTAGATATATGATGACATACTATGGACTATTTCATGGGACTAATAAATAATTATAAACTAAATAATGCTAAGAGGGTTAGTATTGATCAATAAAAAATATACACATTTACTTTCCTAATAGAATATTACCATCATGAGCACATGACATGGCTCTATATAAATGAAATTGTAATAATTTATTGAGATCCTCTTTTTATTGTGTCTAATTTTGTCCCCAATTTTACATTGAATTTATATGCAAGTCTTTAAATGTTTATTGATAATGAAATTAATTTCATAACTACCTACCATCATTACATAAAATGAATTTCTGAAAGGACTACTCAAAAAGTGGACTAAATGTTAAATTCATTCTCACATGACTCTCATGGTTTGTGAGATCAGTATTTACCATTGGTATCATTTTCATAGAATAATAGTTTCCATTCACCTATTCAAATGTTATCATATAATGAATTTAATGGAATTATATTTTGTAGTTCAACATATTGTGATGATGTATCTAAAAGGGAAAATGTAATCTCCAAACATGTTTAAGGGATAAAAAATGGTAAATACTATTTTGGATCGTATTAATGTAGCTCCAAGTTATCATCATAATAATTCCAAGAATTAATTGAAGCATTTTCTATTCTAAGTGGGATATCATGTTTTCATAGGAGAATATATGTGAAATGGTTTCATGAGATTTAGAATGATTGGTAAACTGATTCCCGAGTATATTGGAAACAATGAAATACTTCAATTAAATGGGTTTTTTCTTATTTATTTTCAATAACACCAAGTCTCTCAAACATACATGATTAGTTTGAAATGTCATTATTAATTATTTACATTATAGAACTAATGAATCTAATCAAATAAGATTATATAGAATTTTATTATACTCTATCATATAGTGAAAATCTCATCTGGATTCCTGATACCAGAGTTGAAGTATTGAGTAACCAGAATACTTGACTGGTAAAGGAATATTAGAGAAATCACACAATGGTGGATGCATTGTAAGAACTAGAGGATGTTATGAACAAATAATAGAATATTTTTCTAGGTAATATAAAATACATCTTATGGTCGGTGATTTTTTAGTGTGGATTAATGATAAAACTTGAGACAATATTATTTATTTCCATCTAAAAAAATCCATTCTTCTAGATAGATTATGTTAAATACAACAACAGGTTAAAAAACTTGATACTCTATTAATATAATATTTTAACATTAACATTATAAACTTATATTTATATTGGTGGGTATGAATGACACTATAAAAATTATTAAAATTATGGACATATGAGGATTGAAAATAAAATAAGAATATTTGAAAATAAAAGGAAATATTTTTTAAAAAACTATATTTTTTAAGAAGGTTGTTTAGTCTCTCATTGCATGAATAATTTCAAATCAGTTTTTGCCACTTTTATAAAACATTATTTGATAAAAATAACTTAAATTTGGTATAACAATATCAAAAAAAACTATACTTATTTTTTTTATTTTTATGAAAAGATTAATTTTTTGATTTTTTGTGAAAAATATTCTTTTTATTGAAAACTAATGTTTCATTTAAATTATTCCCACAGATAAATTTTTTTATATATTTGTTTCAAAATATATAAAATATAATATTATATAAAATACAATTTTTAATTTTGTAATTAATTTCATATTTAATTTTGATATTTAACCCTTTTGTACTTATGAGAATTTTATTTTTGAAATCCCACTTTTTCTTGATGTCTATGAGTACAATTTTAAATTGGATTCAACCACTCATATGAATTGAATTTGTAATATTTTATTACACTTTTTCAATAATAATAGTTTATGTTAGATAACATGTTAAAAATAATTATTTACAATTATGAATATTATAAATAGTAAAAATATATTACCGCGGTTAAGGGAAAAACTAAATTTTTAGGGGGTTAATATAAAATGATAATGTTTCAAATAACCTACCCACATTTTGAAAACTAATTTTATCGAAATATTTAGACCATATAATGTACAATGGTTGATAATGGACCATTTCTTAGGCCTTTTTCATGGTGAAAACATATGTTTAATTGAGTCATTCCAAAAATTTCACATGTGTACTCTCCCCCACATAAAAAGGATTCCCCATATTCTACCATATCCACTCATTAAATTCCATATTTTAAGATAATTCCTATCCAAAAAATATTAATAATATCTTAATCACATTCAATATAAAATTATTTTTCCAGAAATCCATAAAATAAATATATTGGGTGAAAACCCTAATAGTTCTTCTGAAAAAGATATAATGTCATTAGATGGACATTTTTCTTCTATTTCATATTCCACCTCATTACAAAAAAAATCAAAAATTATGGTGGAATTAAATCATTATATAAAATATAATAAGACGTTATTATGTAAATTTAATAACCTATAACTATTTCATCTTCCATCAAATGGTAAATGAAATCAATGATTGTGTATATAGGGTATTATCACCTTGTGAACCGTTGTAACTCATTTTCCATCAAAACCCATCATGGGTTGATTTAATGGGGGAATTAATTTATATATATTATTTATGAAATAGTTATAATACATAAATTATAATAGTTCTTATAACATCTAACATTCTATTTAACATAAAATATAATAATTTTGTTCATTTATATGAGGGACTACTACCTCATGAAACGATGTGAACCGTTTTTAACATGAACATTAAATGGAAGGTAATAAGGATAAATTTAATAAGTATATGAGAAATATTTTACGTGATATAAATTTTAAAAAATTAATATTCTATAAACTTTCTTTTCTTTTCACCCATTAGTGCAATGATATCCTCGCTCGTTTGTATGTATGGCCTACCATCTCTTCAAAGTGATTTTATTAATTTTACGTAAAAAGTTAATAATGGTTGTTATAATATATCTATTAATCAAATATGATATTTTTATATTATTATCCTTATGGAGAATATTTATTTATAAACTATGTACATTAAAGGATACATTCATGATAAAACATGCATGATAAAATAAATAAATTAACTCATGAAATAATGAAAATAATGAAATATTATTTACAAATGGGTTCTAAAATATAATAATTGTTTCATATATACCATTATAAATATTTATATAGTTATTTTATAAATAATAATAAAATATTATAACCATCGTATAGGAGGATGAAGAACACTCCACTAATAGAAAGCATGAGGTAACAAATTTTGTCTCAATTTATATTTCATTGTGATGTATTTTTTTAGTTGAACCTATTCTATTTTATGTGATCTATATAATTCCCATTTGAGGGATTAAATAGGAATTATGTTTTATTAATGATGATTAATATTTTTTTAATTTTATTTTAAATATTTATACAAGTAAGAAGTTACTAAATTGGTAATTTTTTTTTGGAAAATATCACTTTCATTAATGACTGATTACATTCTCTTGAAAAAAGATCATTCTTGAAATAATTATTATCTAGAACCAAAATATATCTTATATATTTAGATTATTATATAATATTTAATATTATCTCATAAACAATATACAAATTTTAAATATAGTATTTAATTTTAATGTTATTTCTTTAATGGGGGAAATATTGATAAATATGTATCCATTTATTTATATGGATATCTCATGATTAGGAATATTAACTACTGAATTTAGTAAAATATTTGATATAAGAGGAAAACATTTGACATGATTTAATGGGTGGGACCTAGTTATAGATAACTCATATCGCCTTAGTATGAATTATTATACAAATAATTTATCCAAATTATATGGGTTATTCACCCATAGTTATAAACTATATTTTGAAAGGTTTTCCTAAGAGAGGTATAATGATTCCTGATATTGTGATGTGAGTAAAGAATCATTTCATTCATTTATAATTTAATTATTATTATTATTCATCATATTTTGGCATCAAAATTATCTCTTTGTGTATTTCATTCATAGATTATTGTTTATGTTATATGTGTTTTAAATTATTTACCATTACTTATAGAATATGAGTTATCCAATTATGATAGACTAATATTACTAAATGAAAATCAAATTTATATTTTTTGAAAATAAATTTTTAGGAAAAAGTTGGAAACCTCATATAATCATAACATAGGTTCGTCAAACACCACAATATATGAAAAATAATTAAATATGGGATTAATACTGTAGAAATATTATACCTATATAGTCTCCAATTATGTTCAGTTCCCTTCATGTTTTGGTGGTACTAAATAAGATCTTCAAAATTATATGTCATATTTTCCGATTTTTAATATACTCTAATTTGGTGATATTCCATTCATTGAAGACTCATGTAAAAATTTTAACATATTTTTTAACCCTAATCCTTGGATACTCATTATCAACAACTAGAATTATTCTCTTAGTCATATTTTTAACATCCTCAATTGAAGCACTATTCTCAAAAGTATCCTCGATAATTTCCTCCTTTAAATGGCTTATCAGCTCCAAATAAAATTATATTTCTACTTCCTTCTTCCCTATTTCACAGTTCAAATAATTACAAAGAACTAATATCTGAGACAATAAGTAATTCTTAGTGAGATCATTCATTTTCATGATAACTACCCAGTTAGAATTTTCTACAACCATGGATCTTCCTTCTCACACCCATCATTTTTCATAACCCTATACACAGAGGAGCTCTCCAAGTCAATATTTATTTTATTCCCCTCTTATTCATTATTATATAAATTCCACTACCATTAATTCCATATAAACTATCCCATAAAAAATTTCTGACACCCCGTATGAAAAATATTGTGAGTCAATTTCTTTATCACTCTTTACTATATATACATTTCTCCAAGCACTAGAAAATATTCTTCTCTACGTGTGAAAAAATATCTTCCAACATTATAAGATTGAATGTACTTCTATATATTCATCAAATAATTTTAAATTGTTATTTATTTTTATTTAGGAAGGGGGAGAAAACTAGTTAGGGGTCTGCATTAGAGTAACTCTATTATCTTTCTTGATCTGGGCATTCCAATTTTATTATGAGGTAATCGAATTTATAAAAAAAATAGTGTAAAAAATAATACTAAAAAGCACCATAATACAGCTCTAGTTGTTCATACCCACCAAATGAAATGATTTTATAATATATAAAACTAGTTATATAGGATAATAAACCTACCTCTCCTGCCACTCGAACACTCAGTTTGTCACAATCCATGTTATGACTAAAATAAGAAAAAATGTCAGCAACTTTAAGTTATGATAGAAGTGCCCCGTAATTCCTTTTAATAGAATCACCCATTTAAAAATAGTAATTACTTCTGATAACAAAATACTTTCCCTCACCTAGATTAATTTTTGTACTGCTAACAACCTAGAGAATGACACATTTGAGAGTGGGTATTTATATTTTACACCCCCTCCTGCACTGTGAGCGACGCGATTCTTCCACTGCACCACGATGACTGTGGATCCTTCGTAGGTCCATCCCCAACTATTGGGGGAGGTAACCTCATCTTCTATAAAAGGATAGTATTATACCTTCTCTCCCTTCTCTAACCACGATCTTCTCCCTCCATTCCCACAGTGTTTTCATTCATCGAAGGTGCCTGATATTTTCGAGTGATACCTCAATCTTCCACTATTTATTGGCGAGTTCAATGGATATTATTCTCCTATCAATCAAACATTGATAAATCATTTTTTGAAATGGATTCCATCACTGGATAGCTTTTATAGGATTGTTTTTGGATAATGGAATTTACAAGAAAGGTCTAATATGGGGTTACTAGAAAACAAAAATATATTAATTCATTTCATGTCACACAATGATTTGATAAATGGTTGTTCAGCCATGCCACATTACTCCACTAGTTCCCATTTTTATCTGAATAGATGGTCTTATGTTTTCAATATGAATTAGGACTCTCCCTTGATGTCCATTTGGGTGAGCTTTCCCTATATTACTCTTCCTTTTCAATATCCCTCAATAATTAGGATAATGGGAACATGGTTGGTAGAAATTTTGGTTATGATAATAGATCATAATCCATATGTCACCTAGTAAATCCGCATTTGTGTGTGTGGAATTCTATGTTTCAAGAGATCCATATTATATCATCTCAGTTATATTTGGAGAGGAATATCGCTATAAGCAGCAATTGGTTGTGAATCGCGGGTTGATTTCTGTCCCAATTGCTAGTGGTTCGTCCAAGAGTTAGAAAAATGTAGATATGAGTATCGCAATGTTAAAAAGTTCAAGAACTTAGGTACTAGTTGCAACAATTTTATAAGTAAAATAATAGATGGACCAGTTAGAAAGGGGAAAGAGCGTGTGATGACTCTATCAAAGAAATCACCCACGACAATGAAACCTCACAGTTAATCGCAGTAGAATCCAGTGTTGGATGACGTTTTTCAAATGTTGGGGATTGATATTGTCCTATCTTTGGATCTCCCCATGGAGAAAAAATGCTGGAATGAGTTCTCAGACCTATGTTATATTACTGTACCTAAGGAGGCAGTGGTCCTTTTGAGGGAGGCTACAATAAGGGTGCATCTTATACTGAAGTGGTGTGTTTAGGTAGTGGTAACAATGACAAAGAATAATATGATTGGGAACCAAGGGATATACATATAGTCAGTCATTATTTGAGAAATGTATTAGTTGGTTAGGCTATACTCAGGGTATGTCTCGGGAGGGAGGTAGATACTATTGCGGTCGACAACCATTTTTCCAAACATTCCAATGAGGTTCTAGAGGATGGCTTGGCTAGTAGAGTTCAAAAATGAGAGAAAGGTTTTTTGTAAATGAACCCAATGATTACTTCTTTTCTTTAGGTGATTTGGAGGAGGGGGTACTTTATGACCATATCTCTTGTCCAAGGAGGAGGATGAGCATGAGGGGAAACCAGAAATTGAGGAAGGACTATTCTCACCTACCTATACCGATGGAGACCCAATCAGAGAAGAAGAATAAGTAAAAGAAATTAGTAAATGATTCATAATCCATCTCCAATGTTTCATGTCAGAAGTAGTAGTATTATTCTATTCCCAATCCATTTTTGGAACTACTCATGAGTTCGAAAGAGGTAATTGAGGAAACTATTCTGATAATTAATGTTCCCGATGATGAAGTTGAAAGAATGATGTCAGGGCCCATAAGGGTGACTCATAATGAGGAACCGGGAAAGTGGATTGATATTTAGGATCTCCTCTTAATAATGGTGATAAAAAAAGGTAAAATCAGTATTCATGAGTATATTTAATCATTGGACAAGTA
Source organism: Viscum album (assembly GCA_963277665.1). NCBI lineage: Eukaryota > Viridiplantae > Streptophyta > Magnoliopsida > Santalales > Viscaceae > Viscum > Viscum album. The sequence goes on from OY728149.1 coordinate 112,676,494, forward strand.
GGAATCTATGTTTGATGATCTTCTGATGGTAGAGCTAAACACTCTGGTAAGCTCTCTCTCATGAAAACATTCTAGGTATATTGATCCTAGTATGCAGAAATTTCATTTTAATATCATTTTTATCTCCTCTTGTGTGTGATATTTGGTTTCTCTCCATTTCCCTTAAATTTGTTGGATAATAAAAATTTCAATTTGGAGTGAGTAACAATGTGGATATGAGGCATCCTCTGGGTAACAAGTTAGAATTTTTTTGGTAGATATCCCCAATAGAAACATGATGAAAAAATAGACCAGTTCTCAAACACCATTATCATATGGCATCTGAACTCTTCACCCACCTTGATCCACATAGTGTCAACTATAGTCTTATATTCTTCTTAATTTACAAAAATTTTGGGCTCAATGGATCGCTCTTCTCAAGGATCCTTATCAGGTGTTTACTTACTCCAATGGATGATGGTGATATGTTCTCCACCCAACATCTATTTTATGTATAAAAGGAAGACTTTGGCATCCTTCTCTCTCTTTACTAACACAACTATTCTCCTATAATTCCCCAGCATGCACATTTTTTCAATGGTACTTTATCTTTATCTTGGGGATTCATCTCATCCTCTCTCTATCCAGGAGTTCTCGGGGGCATTTACTCTACATGTATTTTACCTAGTGGCTCATTTTGTCTGTAGGAACCGATTTCTATATAGATTCAATAGGATAAACAATTCTTCCTAGACCTTTGATGTGTGAGTCTTTTTTGGGTTGCTTTATCCCTACCACTTTCATTTTTGATTCACCATTGCGGATGACCTTACTTCTAAGTGCTCCCAGGGTGAAAAATCTAGAGAATTATCTGAGTTATTTCATTAATAATGGTATTATGATTCTCACAAGCATTGGTACCCCCTTTTGAGGTGATCTAATTCAAATAGACATGGTACTAATTAAATGGAATGTATTTTTAGTTATTTACCATTGCATATTTGTTAAACCTTATCCAATTTTGATAGTAATGATATTGATTAAATTGAATTTTTGGTCATTCATTTTACTTGAAATATAGATTATAACTTATTGATTTATCATATCTTATTAATTTTATATTTCTTCAACTATAATGAATCTTTAGAGATTATTTTATATCACCCTTTATTTGTTTCATTTCAACCATATATAAATAAAAAATATTTGAATAATTATCACAAATAAAAATTATTTTATTTTTTATGAATTATATTTTATTTTTACTTAAAACATAAAATGGTTATCATATATGTATGTGGTTACTCAAGTCTACTAAAAAATTCGGATCCTTAGGGATTCAATCACTTGTATCATATGCTAATGTAATAAATTTCATACTGGATCAAGGATATAGGAGTTGAGGTTGTTACAGTTAGAACAATAATTTTAACTGAATATAATAAAATGTAATGTAAACAATATTATAATTATTAATACAATAGTATATGGGTAATATAATTCTATAAAATTAATATCATGATTAAAATATCATTTAATATAAGCAACTTCTCGATAAATTATATTTTAATATATATCATTAAATTCACAATTTTAGTTTTATGATTTAAAATTACATAATATCAAAAATTATTTTTTAAAAAAATAATGTCATGTTTTGAGTCATCTCATTTACATTTTTCATCGGTTATTTTATTTAATTTTTTGATATTCATTAATTTTATGGTTAATTGTAAAAATACATTTTTTTTTCTAAACCAATTATTTTAAATTAGATCATTAATGATGTAATAATGATATAATCAACAATATAATGTTTCAATCAATAAAAGGAATATTTAATTTTATAAATGAGTCATTGAATTTCAACAAAATGTTCCCCATACCAAAAAATCATTTCCAATGTTTAATGATTTATATATTCTATTAAAATAATATTTTTTTCTTTTTTACACATTTACTTTTCATTAAACTAATTAATTACTAGTATAATGTATTTTAATGTAATAAAATCTGATCATTAAATCATATGAGATTCATAATGTAAAAAAATTCATTGTTTCAATTCTTTTTATAGATACAATATTGTATTCTCCATTTTACCTCAAATGTACTGCTCTCCTAAATTATAAACAACCCATCACCACTCCACTTGGAAACAAATACTACATCACTTACCAAATCCAAAACAACTTCTAGAATTGTCTTTCTATCCACCTTAAAATAACTTGGACTGTTCTTGAGTAAATAGACAAAATCATAAAATGATATTAGTATCGTATAGAAAAGGATACATGGACAAAAGCCTATGTTTCGATCATGTCTTATATCATTTTCGTATTCTCTTCATTTTTTACCAATTCAATTGAAACCCAAATATTATAAAATCAATTAATATATATGTTATCATTATATAATTTACATTAACATAATAAATTGATTACATTTATGTTGAATTTATATTTCATAATTCCCTTCCACCTATTTTGATAATATCACATCCCCAGTTAGTCAACCGCCATTGAGGATCTTACCAATTATATTCATATCACCACTAATACATATTATTATAATAAATAATATATGATATATAATTATATTTTTATATATATTATGATCTTCTAGAATTAGATATAATCATTTATAGTGACCCTGAACAAAAATAGTTAAATTGAAACAAAACTATTTATTTTTAATGAAAATATTATATTAGAAAATTTATCCTTTCAAAAAAAATATAATAAATTAAATCCAATAATTTTAAAGTATAATTATTTATATAAATGTACATAATTCTCTAATTTTAACATGTTTTAATTAACCTATTTTTATTTTTCTGGAGATATAAAGTAGAAAAAATAATACATGTTTAATGTTAGGCGGATTCTCAAACCCATAATCATTATCTTTTGATTATATCATATTCACAATATTTTATAAATGGATCTTCTTAAATGTTTTTTTACACTATTCCATCCCTTTACATGTTGGGATATACATCTTCTTACCCTTTCTAACTTTTTAATCCATTAAAAAATTCTATTTTATAAATTGAGGCATTGAATCATCCTAAGTTATTTCTATTCTGCTAATGAATAATGATATTTACTATAAAAATATGAATTCTCATATTCATTTAAGAATCTCAATGGTTATGCAATAAATGATGATGTGCCAGACCATTATGAATACAATTCATTTCCCTGGGATTTTTTTGGACTATGATCGTTTAATGTTAAATGTGGCATGCATTATTATGAGAATTGTGTAATGTTATGCGTGATCCCAACAAAACATTTATACCTTTAATTTATTAGGTAATGTAATATATCTCATGAGATTATGTATATTATTTATGACCATTTTGTAATATTTTTTTCAATTTCAATGTCATGGTTTAAGCCCATATGTTTTATGTGATCATGATTTTAAATTTATTCATAAATATGTATGGAATTTAGCCAATATTTTATGAAGTTGTATTATAATGTGTATTCTAGATTCCATGCCATTTTCAAATTATTTCCAAATTCTTATGATTATGATCACATGCTTACGATATGATGTTATTTATTTTTCTCACACATGTACTGTATTTCTATATCCCTTTGTCCCAACCATATTATTCCCCATCATACTATAATTTTACCTCAACAATTTATTTAATATATATCCTCTGAAGAATACATGTAATATAGACAGTTTGAGATATTTTATTTGGATAAGGAAGAAAAATTTAAATAATTTTTATGTTTAATTATTTTAACTTTTTTTAAGATCCTGATTTTCACAAGATAAAAAACCTTTTAACCCAGTAATATATTTTTATAATGTAATTTATCTGATAATTAATGTAATATCCATGTAATAAAAAGTTCTGTCACTATTATATTCCCCATTAATGGATTTTAAAAAGAAATTACAAAATATTTAATACATTCTAATATGATAAATGGTAAATGTTTATTACAATACTTGATTATAGAGTTAGAATTCCTTCCTAGGTTGTGTATGCTTTTTTTATAATTATGGTTTTCATAATAGGAAAATCATGGTAGATAGTTATGGTTATATTCATGTTTTATTTTTTGGTAATTTTTGTTATGATAATATGTGGTTATGATTTTTAGGTGAGTATAGTTTCATTATTACTATCCTATGTAGAGACTTTTTTAACATGTTTTGTTACCTATTTCAATGTGACATCTCAAGGGTTTTTGTAGAAAATGTATTATGGTTTCTGTGGTCTATAGATGTAGGTGTGTGGGTATATATGGTTGTTTCATCATTCAAATTTAGTAATTGAATTTAGGGTGATGATTAATTAACTACCAAATTTATTAAAATAGAGTATTTGAATAATTGATGGGTAATCTGAGACTTTGGAATAGGGATTATAATAGTTTATAGTTAGAGTATCAAAATGTTTTTCTGGTTGTGAATTTTCTTAGTTTATCTATTTACTGATGTTTTGAGGTTTTTTATATAACACATTATTCTGAGAAAATTATTCCAATTCTTAAATGTTATTTTATAGTTTATTAATTATAGATTTCATGTTTTTATTCTTATCCCTATGTGATATTATGATATTATATATTAAGTATGTTAAGGATTTTATTAATTGGTATACTTGAAATGGGTTTAATATATTGTGGTAAAATGATTATTTATATAGGCATTATGTTCACTAGGTTATTTAATTTATATTATTTATGGGTTGTAAATATTATGGTTTTTACATTAATATATATTTGTTAATAGATAGAAATGGTTTTAAATGAATTGTACAAATATATATACTATCATTAATGGATCAATTCATGGACTCAAACACTCATTTAAGGCCTATAATTATTACTGTTTTGACAAGTACACGTATCCTTGGTATATAATGGATTTTTTATGCCATTATTGTATTCTATAAATACCATTGATTAAAGCCCAGGTTTATGAGATAATGACATGTTATGGGGCGGTCATAGTGTTAGTGTTGCTATGAAAATATGATGTTGTGGTGATGTAATGTGATGTATTCAGGAATTTATACATGGATATTATGTGATTATGATGATTATTTAGTATAATGGTTATGATTAGTCAAGGATGTTATTTGGAAATGATATTATTAATAAAGTGAATAGTTTGTTATTGATGAAAGATTGGTTATTTTCTTATTTTATATTTCATTATAATTTTAGGATCCTATAAACATGATACCATCTTAATTTATATTGATGGATATTGAATAAGTATAAAATTTTTTGGTTATACAATTAGTATTTTTATTATTCTCAAATATTATACATAGTTTTAAACATACATTCTTAGTCTATATTGTTGATTATGTCATTTTATAACATAATTAATCTCACAAATATCTATGTCATCTAATTTATTCAACATATATTCTGCATTGATTAGAAATATGTTTATATAGTTTACTCACAATCCCCCCCCAACCATCTATTATTTTCATCAATTATTTTGTACTAATGTATGATTGATATATTGGATACAGTTTTTTAGCTTACTAGAGTGGAGTCTAGGAGGCTGGCCATTCCATTTTAGTGTTTGACATTCCTTCATTTTCTATTGTTGATAGGTGGTGTAGTCGAATTGTATCCAATTAGTTTAAATATGTGAGAGATTTTTTGTTCCTTTAATTTTACTCGGAATATATGAGGGTAATGCCTCCTATATGAGTTTTATACTCCTTTAATGGTAGTCACAAACTCACATACTTTTGGACGTGGGATATGGGGGTCAAAAATTTCATCAATTCCCACCCAGGTGGGGTTCCAATGTGGATAGGTTGTGATAAAGTGGAATCAATGATATTGGTATGAAAATAGTATGGATTTATTATTAATTACAATATATAATTTCATGGGTTTGGTGATGGTTACAAGACTGATAATATATAATTAGTTATCCTAGTATATGAATCCATAATAGTAATAATATAGAGATTGTCTAACACCGAGATATTGTGTCCCATTATCTTTCGATTCAAGGATAATGATAGTTAACTAATTATGATTAGAGGTGATACATTCTCTTAGAAAAATATATCTAGGATATTTAGAGTTTATCTCTATAATGGGAGGTGATATAATCTTAGTGCATTGGGATTAGGACTATAAGATGGGATTCATACATGTCCATAAAGGATCATAACTCATGCAGTTTTATTTTTTAAGTGGGAAACATCTTGAAATTTGATGTCATGGGATAAGGACCATCATAGGTCCTATTAAATACAGTCTAAAATAGAAATTAAATGTAAATTTAAGTTATTTTAGAATGTTTTTAGGGAGAATGATTGATAATGATGGTTAGTGTGGGACTTATGCATAAGGAGAAATTTATGATGGATTAACTACTAATTATAACCTACTGAATATAGATTTGACTCATAGTTAATTTTAATGTATGAATTGATTGAATGGTATCATAGAGATAATTTATATCGATTACTATATGACTTCCAATAGAATATTTTTTAACATGGAGGGTTCATCTAAAAATGTAACCATAGTAAAAGGGAATCTAAGCTTCTGTATAATATATAATGAAATGGAAGGGCATATATTTATTTATAGTGAATATCGGTCCATGAGGAAGGATATAGAATTTTGATGATGTTGAGATTAGTCCTAGAGTAGGTATCCTATATATATTTTTCAACAATAATTATGAGAAAAATATATTGATATTTATAGTTTACAGTTATGTGGAATGGCCATCACATGTAGTTTACCATCATTCTACAATAATTTTGTCATATGTTATTTCATCATTTGACTAAGATACAAAAGCCATTAATTTTAAGTAAATCTAATACTCAATAGGATATATTCAATATGTATGAACTCAAAGTAATAATTAACGAATCATTGAGATGAGATAATTAATGAGGGTCTGATTGATTGTTACATACACTAAGTGTGGAGGTCCAAACTACTACTATCAAACAGAGAGTGCATCAGGGCCTCCACTATATGAGTTTTTTCTACCAAGATGTTAATGTATATATCTGGGCAATGACTCAAGGAAATGAAATTCTTATTCAATACATGATATTGTAATACTCCTAGGAATAGACCTCATTATAATATGGCTTATTAATTAGAATTTAGAGACGATATTCGCATCATGATCAAGAAGGGACCTCTCTAATGTCCTTATATTAGAGGACACTCATTATCAAGGAAATAAATAATATTTATTTAACTATTGGCTATACCTATATGGGAAGATAATTCTTGATCAACACTATTTAAAGGTAATAATAAATCTTGGGGGGAGAGGGGGTTCTATGATGTAGCCATTGACTCAATAATAATGGTCATTAGGCTTTGGGGGAGGCCTTGAACTGGACATTTCAAAATTTTGACCTCATTTGGAGAGATCATTTTATGAATTTGGGGAAGATAATGTATACATAGTTTATATTTTCATATTATTAAACATATTAGTGGTCTATATACACAATAATTGAGATATATATGAATTTTCCATAGGAGGTTAAAATTTTAAATGAGTAAAATCCATTTATAAAGGGTTTATGAGAACATTAGACGTCGTATGGTTTGCGTTTATGGGGTGATATCATAAATGAGATGAATGTAGTGTATGCATATTTTTAAGGACCCTTTACGAATTTTTTTACATAAATCCATTATCCTTGAATTGATTTCCATGTTTTCCTTTAGTAATAGATCAATAATGAAGGATGTTATTAATATAATTGTATGAGAAATGAAATCATAAATGAAACTTGAAAACATTACACTTTGGTGTGTGTGTGTGTGTGTGTTGTTTTAAATTATAATTTCATTAAATATTATCTTAAAAGGTTGTTTCTATTGATCTATGGTCTTTTGGGTTTGAATATTCATATTTGAATGAGTATGTATTGTATTTATTAGAATCTGCAGAAACCATCCCACAATGGGTGGTCATAAGAAACATTTTTAGTAACATAATATTCTTCTTCTTGGGTAAAAATAATAGGAGATTTTTAAGGACCACACTGATGGTCCCTAAATCAAAGCCTCTATGATGCGTATTTGGTTCTCATGGGGAACTAATTTATTAAATTTACATCAAATAAATATGTTATTGTGGGACCTGAATCACCACTTATCTATCACATAGAAACATTATGGTTGTTAATATAACATAATGTATTAATCAACATATAATTACTATTAGATCCTTTTCATTTCTATGTAGACTGGATTGATTTATTCAAATCCACAATGTTTCATTATATAAGATTGTTCATTTAATATTTTTATTCTAGTAATATATTATTTTCTCAATTTCAAATTAGTTTTCAATATTCTCTTTCTATTTTTATATTCATTTGGATGATGTTCGACCTGATATAGGGAAAAAAAGTCACCCCTCAACGTGATCTCAAATTAGTATAAATGATATCTATTTCCGAAGAAGAAATACTCCTTGCATGATTTTTTTCGATCCTTTAAATGGAGATTCCATATCATTTTCCATTATTGAATGAAACATAAATTTTTTTATGTGTGTTATCATTTTATCCTTTTTATTATTTGTTAATTATAAATCACAAAAACATATAAGGAAATGTAAATATAACATTCACCATATGAATAATGGATTTGAATGGACAAAGTCACCCCTTGTCAATAAACAACTTATTTGATAATCATTCATCATGAGGGAGTATTACAAGGGGATATTGGCTTGGGGACCATCTCTGTAACACTAAATTTAGTCAATATAAAGGTGAATTATTTTCTCATATTCAAGTCTCATATATGGGTATATACATACAAACCATTGTCATATCACTATAGTTTATCCAATTTGGTGAGAATTATGTCCTACTAGGAATTTATCATTAATGGGGATATTCATAGAAACTATCACCATAACACTATTAAATTTCCATTTAGATGTGGATGATTTCCTATAAAGTGTGGATAACAGGTGGTTATATTCATAAACCCCATTACCATAACACTGGGGTTAGTCCATTCAAACATGGATGATTTCCTTATAGTAATGGATTAAAATGGGTATATGCATAGAAACCATCACTTTAACACTAGATTTAGACCATTCACATGTGATGATAAATGAACAAACATGATAAGGACTATAAAGGTGGTGTCCAGGATTCTTTATTGAAATGTTGAAATGGTTTTTTGAAACCGTTGGAAGCATTATTTTATATTTCATACTGATCCTATAAACTAATATCCATGTAATGATGGGGTGATATGAATTATAAATATATTAATGGTTACATAATGGATAAAATGAATCACATAATGGAATACATAACCATTATTTCTTTTATAGTACTTTCAAATTTTACCATATCAATTTCAAACACCTTAAATATGTGATGGTTGGTGGTTAGGAACATATATATTAGTGTGATATCTTTATATGTTTTCATACAAATACATTTTGTTCCTTTTTTTTCTATTGAATTGGTAAATTTTTATTAGGTAATTTAATACACCTACATAGTTCCCAAATATATTTATTTTTCCAAATACATCCTTTTTAGTTTTCAATATGTTTTTTCCTGTATCTTTTTCCTTACTCTTCTTCATGTAATGAACATTAAAATATTTTGGTCTGTGATTAATGACATATAAAATTGAATAAAGTACAATTTAATATATCTAATAAATGTATGAAAATTCCAACATGAATTTAGGACCCATTTGGTAGCATCATATATCATACCATTGATCGGTTCTTTTAGTTTATGTTCATGATTCTTGGACAAGAGTATACATATTTTTTGGGGCTAAAATATTTGGCCCCATATTGCAATATTTTATTAACATATAGGTTTGAATGAAATAAAGAGAGACAATATATATGTAATTGGAATAGAAAACCACATTGTGAATACACACCCAACTAAAATTTAGAATACCATGATATAAGGGGAATATGGTCAAATCAATGAATCTAAAAAAATACTCTAATTTAGTTAGTATCCTACAAAAATGATTGATAAAATGATTGAGGGTGGGACATTATGTACCACTATTAAATGTGAGAATTAATATAATATATGTAACGTTAGGAATATTTAATCTAATTACATAGATTCTATATGGTTTGTGTAAATTAGGGTAGAATAAGTATTATTTAGGAATAAAGGGATGGGATAGAGATGTCAATGATAACTCCTAATCTTATTTCAATAATGGATATTGTTGTAATAGATTTAGTGAATATGTGGAAAATAATTCCTTTTTATTAGGATTAAAGATGTCATATCTTTTCATGACATTTTGGTGGAATGTATGTAGCTCTATAATGCATAATGTATGAAATGATAAACATGGGTGTCTCGTGAATCATGATACACTTGTTACAAAAATCCCGGGAATGTTTATTGGTACTCAAAAATTTTAGAAATATATTTTGTTCATGGAAAATATTGTATTCAAAGAGGTTTCTAAAACCCTAACATATTGAGTAGATATTGGACTTTTATTCATATTTCCCTTTAAGGTTTGTAATCCTAACATGTTTGATGTCTCTTTCTCTAGAAGTTGAAGGATTTTTTTAAATATTGGGCGATTGAGTCGTATTTCATATATCATTTACCAAAAGGTGTTGATTTTATGGGAATATTAAATTGTCTAAAAATATTATACATTCTAGTTGATATCTTATAGAAAATACCAAACGTGAATGAAAGGTCCATTACCAACATAGTTTGTCTTTTAGGTATGCTAAAAAAGAATAATTTCTTGATTCATATACCATAGTTAGATTTAAATTTTGAAATAAAATCCAAATTATGATTTATTGTATGAAAACTGCTCAAAAAATTTTGGACATGGAATAATGATGTAGTAAATAATAAATTTATATTCTTTTAGCATTATGATATTAGATAAGAATATAATAGATTATTATTAATTTCATATGGAAAATGAGATTAATTGTGATACTATTTGGGTATTCAATAATTATATGACCTTCTCAATAAGCTAGAAACATGCCTAATATTGGTATAAAAATATTGGGATATTATTTGTAGATATATATAAAGGGCATGTATGAATATATTAACCAAGGTGTCCCTTAGACACAAATATGCTCAATAACAATATTCATGAAAAGATGAAGGAAATTTTAGACACTCAAAAAGAAAAGTTTTTCATATGGAAAGGGATATTATGAAATGTAACATGGTGTTTTAGACACATGTGAACATGTTTTAGGATGTTTTGATCATTTTTAAATGAGTGTAAAAAGATGTCAGTATATGGTTGCGTTGATAATATTTATGTAATTTTATTTCATATATTTATATAGAAATTATCAAGACACATGTATTTCATAACCTATATATACACATATTTTACTCTTTTATATAAACATAAGGTTTTAAATTTTCATTGGATTTGTGCTAGTGTAAACTCCATAGTCATTCCTATGAAAAACTTTATTTCAATACCATAACCATCATTACTGGAAGAAATTATTATGGTATATTCATGAATAAATATTCATTTTATCTTGGATTAGTGTCTCATATTCCATTCTCTCAATTTTTGATATGTTACTCTTGCAATATAATTGGTTTGTATAAATAATATCTCTCTAAAACTTTTATGCACATATAGGATATCTCATATATTCTATTGTTTAATGACCTGGAATATGGAAATAGATGTCATGAGGTTTCACATTATATAATTTTGACATATATTTCCTCAATTTTAAGTTCATATAATAAAGGAATATATTTATGGTATTTTAACATCATTTGATAATGACGCAGATGCCTTGTAGTTTAACTCCTTGAAAAATGGACCCCATTTTCTAGAATCTCAACATCAATTAGAAATTAATTAGATATACTATAGTCTATGTTTATGGGATAAAGACAACATTTTCATGATATTTATAATCTTATGATGAGGAAATATACTAAGAATATTTTTATCATGTCCTAGTGATGTACAAGTAAGTAACACCCAACAATAATGAATTTAGGGTAGAACCTAGTTTCCTCATCAAAATAATAAATCCATAAGGGGTGGTCTCAAAGATGAAACACCCAATGGTAGGGTATTTTTACCTAATACAATAATCCTATATGAACCCATATACTAGAATCTATTTGTTTGAATTTACTACATGAAAATATCTATATAAATTCCCAAATGAAAAATGAAAATGAAAAACCCATAAGAAATATTTTGGAAAATTAGAGGTTTAATTTGAACTCAAGGATTTACCTATGAAAGAGGACCATAGTGTCACTATTTATCCTAAAGTAATACGAATAAAAAAATTTATTGTTTTCATTCCTATAAAAAAATATCAATAAGGTCACAATGGTATATAGTTCACTCACCATGCTTTGGAATAAAGTGGTTATAATAATCCTGATGTGAATAAGGATAATTATTACCGTGAACAAGAACATTGAGGCTTGTGGTCAGATCAATGAAAATAGATTTAGATTTCATGGAAACTATTATAATAGTGGTAATCACTACACATGTAGTTTCAAATGGGGAAACCGTTAACAGAGACACATATTTGAGGAATTCTATACTTAATGCTCTTATATAGATTGGGATTATACATAGATGGGAGTCAAATTTGGTTGACATAAATCATGGTTATGCATGGAATCAATGTTATTGGTGTCACTATTAATATTTAAATATCTATGTTATGTAAAATATTCTTTTCTAAAGTAATAATATTATCTAAATGTATATTAATACAATAAAATACACATACATAGATCTTTTCCTTATGTTACGGATTTAATTCTTAGTACATAGGAAAACAATTATTTATAAGTTATGATTTTTTTCATTTAGTTGAATGTTAAACTACTTATTATAAATTATAATTATTCTTCTCCATATAATTTTAGTTTATAATATCATAAGTGTTACTATCATACTAAATTATCATATAATATCCCCACATTTATGTAATTATAGGAGTTACATGACAGTATTGTTAAATTTATTTTATATAGAATGGTGATATTATTTGATGGGATATTTATGATATATGAAATATTGTTTGGGGACTCGTAGGGCATTAAGAAACACTCTATTGATGTGTGCCATTAATAATTTAATGTTTTGGTGGTAATGAGAAAATGACATGACAATATAAAATACAAAACAATATGTGTCATTCCATGGTCCAATATGAAGAAATCTGTTTTGGTAATTATCATTCAAGATTATTATTAATATAAATCAATATTCTTATACTTTTATGTATTTTTTGAATGTCATCATGGAATATTTTTTTGAAAAGGTATGATCTTTTGGGTATTTCATGAGTGATATTTCAATAATGAATAATTTGTTGAAGGAATTTTCCCTTCTGTTATTTAATAAAAATTGATATATTGGTCCCTTTATTTGTAATGTAACAGCCAAATTAAATCATTTTATTTGGTTTTATGTGATTATGATCAATTTATAAAGTCCAAAGAAAGTGTTATTAATAACATATGTTGATAACATCCCCATGAAACCATCTTGAGTATATATATCAAGATAAAGAAATAATTTTACATAGTAAGCATTTGTATGAGGTTTTAGGCAATTACATAATTAACTAATTTATCTATGGGTTCATTAGTGTATTACAAAATTCAAAACAATTACTTTTGGTGGTTCTATTTAATTCACATGTGAATGATTCTTATAAGTTCACACACTATGTGTGTATATAATCTCATTTAAAATATATTTAAATTTAACAAGTTAGAATAATTATTATTCTTTTATTATATTTTAATAATTATTCCATATATTTTGTTCATTATGATTTATTGGGGAGTAATTAATAAGAATAAATGTTTGAATAAATTAATAATAAATATTAATTCCTGCGATTGAATGAAAAAAATATTTATTATATTTATATGAAAATAATGAATTGATAATTATTTATTTAGAAATTAATTATTCTTCTCCTAATAAATGTTACGTATGGTTTCAGACAATTTATAATAGTATAACAAAAAATATATATTAATTATATCTTAAATAAATGTTTATTTATTTATTTAACAAATGATATTTACTTATCAATGTGTGTTCTTCATGTCATGAAAATAAAAATAATATTTCTATTATAATTAAACATGTGTGTTTAAATTTATTAATGGATAGCATAAGATTATATGTGTAGTTATCAATTCAAGATAATTATTATAAATAATTTTCAATATCACATTTTATGGTTGGATACCTTTTGTGCACAAAAACAATGATATATTTCACTCAATCCCTTTAGGGAGTCATGTAATGAATATTCTCAAGAAATTGGGAGATCAAACTATTATTTTAACTTATTCCTTTGAGAGAAAGAAATGGATAATTTTTACACAGTGATATTCATGTGATATGAATAGAAATGATTCCTGAAACTTGGATCGACCTACTATAAAATTATGATCCTACAACAATGTTCTAAAATTGTAAATCTTTTGTGGATCACCACTTGATGTAGTATTTTATTGGATCCCATGTCACTATAATGATATAAAAAGATTATTATATAAATTTATCAATAAATACAAGACATATAAATTTTCTAACTATCTATTAATTAATAAAAAATTATATTTCAAGTCCTATATTATTTGTTATAGTGTTCATAAAGTCAATTAACTTTTTATTAAATTAAATTAATCATGGTTCAAATCATTTTTTAAATTGATGATCATTAATAAGTTATGATATAATCCAATTTATTTCATACCCAATAAGAACCTTGATTATGCCCAGAAACTTCATGTTTTATCATATATGTCACATAATTATTTTATAATTATTTATTAATCATTGGGTCATAATATGTATTTTTTTTGAAAGTTTTGTATCATCATTACTTGTTAATTGAATCAAAATATCAAAATCCTCCCTTATATTCTTAATTAAAATTCATAAAACATGAACATGTCTAATTAATATAAAGAGAATCCAATTACTACATCCGGAGATTCCTAAGATTCTGGCTAGATAGAAAGGACTGCATGATGTGTAGCCCAATGGTGCACTATGTGTACCAACTTTAGATAAACCAGAATGAATTTTATTATAATAATATTACCATGAATTAACAACATTATAAATGAATTTAATACTCTCAATTGGGGAGTGGGATGGGATGACTTATGGTTTGACTATAAAAAGTTCCATTTATCTAGAATTCACTATGTGTAGACCATGTTCTTTTCCAACGAAACACACAGTGGGTCCAAGAAAATTCTTATATCTACTACAATAAATAGTGGATAAAAATCCTTGAATAATTGAGAAAAAATGGAGTTTTGTTTGTGAACTCTTTTTGTACCTCATACACTATAGGTACCACAAATGTTTACATGGCTAAAAACACACCCAATCCATGGGCATTTTTCACGGATGAGGGAAGAAGCAATTAAATGTCATGGATACATAGTACACACTATGTCATATGATATATCTTATCTCAATAATTTAATGTTGAAAAAAATTATTTATATTATTAATCTTGTTTACATCATATCTATGTGAATTTTATTTGACAGTAAAATTCATAAGATAATATTTTAATTATATATTAAATAATTTCCCTATTACATACGAACAACAATAATTTTATTGTTTGTTCTTACAGTATACTACATTTGAAATATGAGAATCATATGATAAGTAATATAAATATGATATTGAATCGTTTATTGTAAAATTAATTCATTGTACACACATGTTCCAAAATATATATTGGACTCCTTGTGAATAAATAGTATAAGAACAATGTTGATCAGTTTAGATGGGTACTTGTCATTTCTACTAAGAAAACTATTGTAAATTGGTAATTCATATAAAACTATAATTTTTTTAACATTATGGGAGATGGAAATTCTTTTTCATTTTGGATGGAATTAAGATAAATTGAATTAATTAATTAATTTAGGTACTTTTTCTGATTTATTCACTACATTTTTCTAAATTAATGAACAAATTGATGTTATTTATATCAATATTAATTTTTTTTATTTATTGTAAATATATTGGTAATCATTATATTATTCTAGTCCTATATTTATGATTGGATAATTATATACTATTACTTTTATTAAATTAAATAATGAAATCGTGTGATCCCCTTTCTCATTTTATAAGGGTTAGAATTCCCTTGATTTTTATGTAAACCTATTTTATTAAATCTTTTGTTTCACATTTCCTCTTTAGAATAAAATCCTATATAATGTATTTACCTGCCATGTGATTGGTTCCTATTTGAGTTTGAAGCCATATAGAAATCAATCTATGAGGATGATAGTATCAGAGTTAGAATGTCACAACTCAAACAATTTTAGGTTGAAGGAGTATTTCACCTAGGCTCATTTTTGTTTTGTTATCCACTTTGTTCACTAATTATTAGACATATTTCATAATCATATATATTTAATGATTTATTTCTAGCAGATACAAGATTAGTTTTTTATCGGAATTGATAGTGTTCATATTTTATAAATGGTTAAGAAAACATTCATCATTCAAATAAATACTGGGATTATTCATAATTTTAACATGACCGTGTTAATCACATAAGTAAATCAACATTGTATTAAAATAATTCAAAAAATATACAATGGAAAACTTATCCATGAAGAAAAAATTCATAAAATAAAATATTATACTGGTAAATTCATCCACTACATGGATTAGAATCAACCCTTAGATCAATTTTCATGACCAATCCCCATTGGGTTTCTTTCAATTATTGGGTAATTTCTAAATTGATTTTTGTGCTTTCATAAGATAGTTCAAATTTATGGTTAATCACCTGCATGATACTTGGTGAATTTATGATATAAATTTTAATGAAATTTGTATCCAAAATTTATGGTTTGGGGAGTCACTCAATAGATTAAAGACTAATTCGATAATGTAATTTGAATGTTACACCTACATAAAACCCATAAACTAACTTAGTAGACCATTGGATGAGCTACAAAATTGTAAATATTAACCCATTACACTTGAATATTTATATAAAATGATAATTTAAACCATATTATTGGGGACACTGGGTTTTTAAAAAATATTGATAGATGGATAAATTAATATTAAAAATTATAACAGAGACAATGTGCAAACATTCTACTCATAATTATAATAGAAATAGAATGTGGCATGAAATCAACTATATATATGAAATATATACTAAAAAGGATAAAATACGCACAATATCAAGTTTATAAGAATAATATATGATTTTTAAATTTATATTATGCCCTGAATAGAAATTTTTCATGCTTAAAACGTGAATTTTCAACTGGATTTTTAAAAAGGCTAGTGAGTGAGAAGTGTCTCTCTGCCTATAATATGTGAATGATATTCTGTATGTCCAATTAATAATGTTATAATGATTTTGTATTATTCATTTAAAACAACATGAGGTTATGGATTCATATAGAATCATGTTTAACAGTCATTGTTTTTACCAAAATAAGGTTAGAAAAGATATATTATATCTCCAACACACAATTCAAGTGAATTATTAAAGATTTGGTTCAAGGTATTCATCATAAAAACATAATTATTATATACACATAGTTTTTATACATCATGGATTTTTGGAACCCTAATGGGGTACGCAACTATCTTTTTCTATCTTCACTATCTAAATTTGTTTCCACTTTTTTATGAACTATAAAATGAGATATAATTAAAACAAAAGCATTCAAAATGTCTAAATTTAATCCTCTTTCTTAACATGGATATGGTTTTTGAAAAATATAGGACCCTTATGGTGAATGCGAAAAGAAATAACAATGAAAATGGATCAAAGACTCACTCCTTATATAAAGATCCTAATAAATATCTGTCTGTACAGATGGAAATCCCATGGAAATAAATGGAAGAAAACATGGTTGATTTTTTATACTTCAATTTAGGAAACTAAAAAAATAATATTCATAGAATAATATATAGATTTCATTAGGTATTATTTTCACTGAGATCAATCTTTCTACAGCTAAAAATTGGGTATTATCCAATTTTTACTTTGGATTTAAGATATTACAAAAATATTTTTCCAAGATAGATGAATTGTTTTAAAAATATTTTCCTTCAATTTTCATTGTCACAAAAAATATTTGAATCATTTTAATATATTATATGTTTTATTTTGATGTTTGGGAAATAATATTTTTTTTCTATTGTTTTATTTTTTGGACTGAAAACTAACCTTTTATTATTTTTAAATCACATGAAACACATCATCGCTCAAGGGGGTGAAAATTAGGAAGACTAAGGGAATCAACCTTGTCAAAGAATTTAAAATCATCTTGTAAGTGTAATGAACCAATGTTTTATCAATAGAAATTACTTTCTTTTAATTATATCATGTAATTACATGTAATTACAACACAATTAACAAATAAGTGAAATGTGACCTTTAATCATAATATTTTCACCTCTTGGATCTGAATTTCGAATAGCTGACACACATAGTTGCAATCAGTTTGATGTTTGGAGTCTAAGGGAACAAACATAATTTTTAGTGAATAGTAACCTAACCTTGTTAATATTAAAATACTCTTATGAATAGTAATATGACCCTTAGGAATAGTGAACAAACCAAAATATGGGTAACCTCAACCCTGAATGTATAAATAAAATTTAGGCATCTTATAAGAGATAATATGACCAGAGTAAAAGTGCTAGAATTTTTGTAAGAGATAAATAATTAATTACAATTATTTAATTGATATAAAATAAAATTTATTTTCATAAAATGTGTTCAGATATTAAAAAAAATTTCATCTAGTTTTAAGAAAATTTTAGAAGACCCTATGTAATTTTTGAAGTATTATAAAATCAGTTCTAGTATTAATATCTGTATTTTTTTAAGTAAATTATTATTATAATTAAAAATTAAATTAATAATATATAGAAAATTGTTTTTAAAAAATGTAATTCATTTTTGGATTGTACGTTTCAAAAAATTGTTAGGGTGAATTTTTGGGATTTTATTGAAATACATGAATTTTTAGTGAATAGTAAAATACATTAATTTACCATATAAAAACTTTATAATTTAAATCCACTATTCCTGAAATCACAAGTGATTTAAGAACCCAAATATCTAAATTTGATTCAATTATTACTATCTATGGTCATGGAATCGTTACAATTTCTTGTGTTATGGATAAATAATATGTTAATGACTATAATATTATGAAAACCCTCATCTCCTTCACTTTAAATTACTCCCCTCCATACCTATTATTTTCAATCATATCAATCCTTGTTCCTTGAAAACATTAACCCCAAATATATCTTCAAGATCCTCGCTAATATCCATCATCCCTTAGTCTCTTAAAAAGACCAAATCCTCTCTCATTAAGATGCTATCAAGGAAGATTAAATCAAGAGGTAAATTCCTCTTTTCTTTTCATTCAGTTTCCTTTTAAGATCCATTGATTTCTATTCTATCCATACATATCCTTATACCAAATTATATGAAAATTTAAGTATCTTATATCTATTTGAATTTTTTGATGATAAGGGGGGTTTTGTTTATCATCTCCCCTTTACTCTTCTTTTATACTAGTAGAAAAGACACCATCCGAGATGTGTTAATTTATCACATTCTAGGACGATGGGTTTTCAATTTCTATTACCGTATTCAATTATGGTCATGAAAAAAAATTCATGGGTGAACCCAAAATAAAATATGTATTATGTCTCATCTATTGTTCTTGAATATTGTTAATACGTTGATTTGATTTATAAAACATGATGTGTTTGTTGTGGTCAAAAACAGTCAATTAACCTAAAAGGTTATGACTAATGTTTTATATAATGATTCACTTTTAATCTAAAAAACTAAATAAATTTTATAACAGTGTAATCTTATATTTTATAACAAATTTTATATAACATCAATTATGGATGACCGCCTTCATCATACATGTGTATCCAAACATGAATATACGTGAACTGATCATTAAAACCAAGGAAACAAACAAACCCAGACAATAAAATTGAACCTCATAACCAATAAAAAAGTGTTGAATGGACTCAAAGTGTAATAATAAATTTTTTATATGTAAAATAGGTTCTTTATTTATTATTTAATTAAACTAATTTTATTATTCATGTGATTAATATCTTATGGAGAACAACATTAGACTTAAGGTAAGGGATCCTTTATATTTCACTTTTATTGGAGAATGTCCTCTACATTATGCCCTTTTGGTGTAGTTCTAAATGGTGGGGTTTGATTTCACATCTCCTCCTCCAATCCATAATTATTTATAAGTGATGAGAAACTTCTTTCTATCTCATTAATACCTCTTATGTACACCTGACACCAAGCCGGTAATCCGTAAGGGATTCCACGTGATCCTCTTTTGTTCATTTGTGTTGCATTATCATTATTTTAACAAAATGAATTTATCATATATAATTATGTGAATATTATAAATATTTATACATATAAAAAATTAATTTATCAATACCCTTTCATTATTCTATTTTGTGGATATACATGTTTCTATATGATTTCGTCCTCAATACCTCCCGAAAAGCAAACCAGTTTTCAGAGAACATCCCAAATTCTTACCTGATTTCAAGTTCACTTTATCTTTTTTAAGACACAATTGTATTTCTAAAATCAGTATTTTTTTAAAAACCCTATGGGTTCACTTTTGGTTTTATATAAAGTATTATTCCCCTTTTAATTTTAAATTCTCCATAGCATTTTCCTTAAAACTCCACAAAAAATGTTTTTATGTTAAAATTTCATAAATACATATCTATAATGATGTTGATTATAATTTAAATCACTTACCAAGATACATGAATATTATAAATTATTAATTTAATTGTATATTTTTTTCCTTTCTTCATGGAATCTTTAATGATATTCCCAGTTGTTATGGTTAATGGCATGATTAGGTTACCCGAGACTTTCCATGGGTATCTGTAATGTTTATATAAGATTGATTATGTATGATTATTAATATGGAATAAATATTCATGAAATGTTAATATGGGTGTTCCCAGATAGCGCTCTAATGTATTGGGTAATGTTTAATCTCAAGTGATTTTATGTGGGACGGTCATGGCGATTTGGTTTTGCTTGTGCAACCCTGTGGGACGGTCTTGGAACCTAGCATTTGATTGTGCTACCATGTGAAACAGTCTTGGAGGTTAGCCTTGAATTGTGCTAAATAAATATTTTGTGTTTCTTACACATTATTATGACTTAATTTTTATATGATTCCATGTTTATATGTTATTATTCCATATGTTACATGCCTTTTTATCGCATCATTCCGTGCTTCTTATCCAGTGTACTAATTATTTGTTGTTATGGTTATTCCCTGAATGGGATACTCAGCTCCTCCCTTTGTTTATGTTTTCCCCAGGGCACCCATTCTAGATGTTGAGAATAGTTAGTAGCTCATTTTTTAGATTAATTAAATAAATGTTTAATTTAGTTCCATGTTACAGTTTAATGTACCCAGTTTCCCAAGACAGTAAACATTAAGATACATGTATTGTACTCCGATGTATAATTATTCATAAAATCATGTAATGTTATACATAAAATTCCAGTGTTACTATAGTTGGTATAATAGTATTGTCTAGTTATTTTTTCAAATTACGAATATATAACATTATTAATAACCATAAGGATGAGACTAAGTATAATAAAACACCCCTAAATATTGGTAAGTATAGAGTATGTGGTATATCAAAAATATACATCTCGGTTTGGATAAAAACTGGAAGATGTGGTTTTATATTATATGTATCTAGCGATAAAACCTGAAAATACCAAATTAAGGTAGACTCAAACGTGAACTGAAACATAAAAATCGTCCTTATGGCACTCTTTGTTTGACACTCCCATGGGGATAGGATTCAGTAAATTTAGTGAGATTAGTAAAATCCATTATTAAGGGAATAAAAAATATCCCATAAGAATATAATATATGAAATATATCATGGAGAACCTAGATTGAAACAAAGGGAATCACAAGTGAAGATATAATTCTCCATTACAATTTTAGCGTCTTATGTTCAATTTTCATTTTTATTCTCAATATCACTGTATTCAGGCACTGTAATTGTTTCTTATTTTTATCAGTTAATGGATAAAAGTAAAAGAACATGTTATAATAATCAATATTATAAGTACTATGAAGCTTTCCCTAATGTTATGCCTGATATGATGGGTGTGGTTTCTCATAATATCATGACAATACTTTATTAGCATGCTCAAGTTATTAATAATATCCTATATCATGGGAACACTCTCCTCCTCCAAGGAAATATCATGTTTCCATTGATTCATCCATGTGGAAAAGGCCTCCCATGTTTATTGTATCTTATAATCCCCTCCTCATAGAATAGTGTATTAACTCTATTGAAAATATATTCTCTATCTTCCAATGTTGGGAAGAAGAGAATGTTGTGCTGGTGATCTATAGTTTTCATTTGGAAGCTGATCAGTGGTGGAAACTGATCAAGAATGTGAATCCGTAGTAGGAAATTGATTCCATGGTTTGGGAGAAATTCAAGAGAATGATTTCCAATAAATACTTTCCATAACCCCTCTACCTTAAGATGGAAAGAGTGTTCCTTATACTCAAAAAATAGGAATATGAGTCCCTCGAGGATTATAATGAAAACTTCACAAGGCTTTGAAGGTACACCTCTAGATTTCTCTTGAACATTTAAAGCAAGGTGGATAACTTATTTAGGAGAATATATTTGAGTCTACGAAAAGTGTTGGTGATTTGAGAATTTGACAATTATTAGGGGATTTTCTATTGTTCCCTCAAGGTTAAAATGGAGATCACAGACTTGTAGTGGTATCATGGGACCATAGTCACATACAGGAAAATAGAATCTAATTTGGGCGATCCTACAAATATATTCCGTTATGGAAAGAAGCTTGATCATCCCACACGTAAAAATTGTGGGAAGAATATTCTTGGGAACTGTATAATAGGAACTAGTAATTTCCTTAAATGTGGAATGTTGGGACATCTAGATAAAAACTACCGATATGATATGAAGAATCCTGCTAATGTGGAAGATGAAAGGAAGGTTCAGATCAACACTCTGCCTATAGTGTAGTATTACAACTTCAAGGAGCATAGGAATAATGAGAACAATTTCTCTTATATGAGGGTTTTTTGGAGGAAATCAACAATAATATCAAAGGAATCAAAGAAGGAATTATACTATCACTAATACTGAAGAGGAGCCGGAAAATGTCATAGTGGTAGGTACATGAGTTATTTATTCAAGAATAGTGAATATACTATTTGATTCTGGTTCTAAACATTCATTCTAATCATGTAGTTTTGGTAGAAATATTCAAGCACCACCTCTAAATTTGGAGGATATATTCTCTGTGAGAATAGAGAATGGAAACATTGTTGCATCTATGGCTTTTAACTCCTCCATAGTTAACATTTTCTGACTAAACATCCAAAAAAATATCATCATACATTATTTAGTAGAGGTCAATTCTATATTAGGCATGGATTACCTATCTTTATAAAAATCCAACATCAGCTGTCAGGAAAGGGAGATCACTCCTTTCATCTTGAATCATCCTCCAATTCATTTCATTTTAAAGGAGGAAGATAAATCTACTTTAGAATAATTTTATCGTATGTGGATATTAGTTCCTTATGATCATGTATGACTACCAAAATTGATTGAGACAATAAAGAAAATAATGAATGAATAAATGAAAATATTGAGGGATTACAATTATGTATTCCCTAAAGAGTTACCTTGTATTCCTTCTGAACAAGAATTTGAGTTACCAATTAAATATATTCATATATCCCTACATATATATATACACCTTATAGAATGTCCATCATAGATAAATAAGATCTGAAAAAGTATTTACAAGAGAATATGGAGAAGATTTTTATATTGTCGAGTGCTTCACCAGGGGGTGCACCATTCCTCTTTGTCAAGGGGATGGATAGATCAATTAACCTCTTTATTGATTATCATTGACTCAATAAAATCATCATAAAGGAAACGTATCCCATTACATGGATATATGACTTTTTCGATCACCTTCGTGGGGCTTGTTATTTCTCAAAGGTGGACCATCTGTCGTGATATGACCAATAAACGATGAGGAAGGATGATATTATCAAGACCGCATTTCGAAAGACGTATGGACACTATGAATTCATAATGATTACCTTAAAACTCAATTATTCTCTTGAAATATCCATGTATTTAATGAATAGACTCATTAGATATTTCCTTAATAAATTTCGGGTAGTCTTTGTCAATGATATGCTAATATACTCGAAGAGAGAGGAAGAACATGATAACCATTTGAATAATGTGTTAAGGACATTGTGAAGGGAGACGATGTATGAAAATTACAGTAAATGTGAGTTCAAAATGGAGGAAGTATATTCTAAGGGCATGTTATCACAAAAAAGATATATTTGTAGAACCTTCCAAGACAACGAAAATTGAAGGGTAGCCTAGAACAAAATCTCTAATAAATATCTAAAGTGTTCGTGGTCTAGACGAGTATTATCGATGATTTGTGAATAACTATTCACAATTTTCAAACCCAATGACCATACTGACATATAAGGGAGTGATATTTATTTAGATTTAGGAATAAAAATACTGTTTTAAGGAATTGTAAAAGAGGCGAATCCTAATGCCAGTACTCACACTCTAAACAAGTAGGGAACAATTTATGGTGTACAGTGATTATTCAAAGAAATGATTAGGTTGCGTGCTGATTCAAAATAATAATGGGATAGCCTATGCCTCATGGAATCTAAAATTCTAAGAGAAAAACTATCCTTCAGGTGATCTGGATATTTGGTTGTTGATCATTGCATTAAAACTCAGACAGAATTATCTTTATGGGGTGATTTTTGAGATATATAATGATCATAAGAGACTCATATATATATATATAAATAAAATATCTCAATATTATCTAGTGATTATGGATATAGATCATCAAGGATTTTAACTACTCGATTTACTACCATCCCGGTATGGAAACTAAGGAGGTGGATGCTCTAACTTCAAATTATCTTACATCCTTATCATTGATAAGAACTGAAAAGGATCTGATCATTGCCTATTTTCATAGGATGAAAATTTGGATCATTAAGGGAGGAACATAATCAATTTTTTCTCAAATGATCACTCATATATCTCTCAAGGAAAAAATAAAGAATTCTTAAAGAAAAGATGTGAAAATTTTGAAAATGGTGGAATCCACTGAAAATAATAAATCTTATGAGTTCAGGATTGATGAGGAAGAATTTGTAATATTTGGGTCATTATAATGTGTACCATCCAATCCAGATATAAAGAAGGATCTTCTGAAATACATTCATTGCTCGGCCTTCTCTATCCACCCAGGGAGCACAATGATGTATCGAGTTATCTGAGAGAACATTCGGTGGGACAATATGTAGAAAGAGATTGCGGAGTATACCTCAATGTTCATGGTATGTAAAAAAGTAAATAATGAAAGATAGAAGTACAAGGGGGTGATGCAACCACTACCCATACCAACATGGAAGTGGGAGAACATCACCCAGGACATTGTCTTAAGACTTCTATGTTCATCTAGAGGAAACAATTCTATATGGGTCATTATGGATCATTTTACAAAGATAAATAACTTTATCACGACTTGAGAGGACTTTACATTGAATCAACCTACACGTGTATATATATCTAATAAGTGGTAAGTATTCATGGTTTTCTACTATCTATTATATCCAATAAAGCTCCATGATTCACCATGATGTTCTGTAAAATTCTTCATCATGCTCTAAGCACTAAACTAAGCATCAGTACGGTCTATCATCCTCAAACTGATGTGAAATCTAAGAGAACTATTCAGACACTAGATTACATGTTAATATCATGTTTTATGGACATAAATGGATAAAGGTACCAACATCATCCAATGGGTTAATTCTCCTACAACTATACTTCAACTCGATCATCTGAATATCCCCAAACAAATGCCTTTATGGAAAAAGGTGCAAAACACTGCTGTGTTGGGATGAATTCAGTGATCGTAATCTTAATGGACCTATAATGGTCAAAGAAATAGTGGAAAGGTGAAAACCATTCATTTGAGCATCAAGGAATCCCAAAGTTGACTAAAGATTTATACATACAATCGTTAATGAGAGCTTGAGATCAAAGTTAGAGATATGGTAATTCGAATCATATCTCCATGGAAGAAGGTCACGAGGTTTGTAAAGAATGGAAATCTATGTCCCAGGTATATCATCCCCTTCAAGATTCTTTATCATGTTCACGCTATGGACTATCGAATAGAGCATCCACCTATTATGGCCAAAGTACACAATGTTTTCCACGTATCCCTCTTAATCAAGTACAAACCAGTCCCTTCACATGTACTATCTTAATAGGTGGCACAGTTGGAGAATGATATTTATTATGAGGAGCATCCCATATATTTCTTGGATCATATATATAATGTTCTATTTAACAAGGCTACTCACCTAGTCAATTTACTATGGTAGAACCATAAGAACGAAGAGGCAACATGGGAACAGGAGGAGGAAATTAATGAAATGTACCCACACTTATTTATGTATTAGAATTTAAAATTAAATTTCAATGTAGAAATGTCATAAGGGTGGAATAATGTAAAGACCTAATGTTTTATCAATGGAAATTATTTTCTTATAATTATGTCATATAATCACATTAAATTACAACACAATGAACTACTATGTTCTATGTGACCTTTAACCATAATATTGATACCTATGTGATATGAATTTTAAAAATATGACATAAATGGTTGAGATCATTATGATTTTTGGAGTCTAATGGAACAAACATAATTTTTAGTGAATAGTAACATACACGTATGAATAGTAACATTCCTTTGAAAATAGTAATATGACTTCTATGAATAGTAAATCATCCAAAAAATGGTAACCTCATCCATGAACGTATAAATAAATTCTAGGAGTATTATATATGATAATATAACCATTGTTAAAGTATTGGAATTTTTGTGAGACAAAAATAATTAATTACAATTATTTAATATATTTATAAGAAAATTTATTTTCCAAAATAGTTTTCATAAATTAAAAAATTTACGTCTTCATGTTTTAAGATAATTTTATCAGACCTAATATAATTTTTGAAGCATTATAAAATCAGTTATTGTTTTAAAACTTGTATTTTTCATGTAAATGATGATTTTAATTAAAAATTAGATTAATCATATTTATATTTATTTTGAAAAATTGAGTAAATTTTTGGATTCTATATGTCGAAAAATGGTTATGGTGAATGATTCGTATTTTTCTGAAATTATGGAATTTTGGGTGAATTGTAAAATACATTAATTTACTGTATAAAAACATTATAATTTAAATCTCCCTTTATTAACATCATAAGTGATTTAAAAACTGAAATATCAAAATCATATGCACTTATTTCTATTCTTATTCCTGGAAACATTATTATTTTTTATCTTGGGGAGAAATAATAAATTAATGAATATAATATTATGAAAACCCTCCTCTCCTCCACCATAAATACCACCCCTCCTTACATCTTCACTTCAATCCAATCAAGACATTTATATGCTTAAATTATATCCAAATATCTCTCTATTCTCCCCAACATCTAAAATCATTTATTCTTTTAAAAAAACATTCCCTTTAAAGGACTCTCAAAGAAGATTAAAACAATTGGTAAATTTCTCTTTTCTTTTCATTGACTTTCATTTCAATATCCTTTTATTTAATTTCTATACATACCTCCCCTCATCCAAAATATTATGAAAAAAATATAAAAAAATATGTACTGGAATGTTGTTATGATTAGAAGATAATTTTTTATCATCTCTCATTTACTCTTTTTTTATACTAGTAGTGAGGACACCATCCGAGATATGTTAATTTACCACATTCAAGGACGATGTGTTTTCAATTTTTGTTACCATCATAAATTCAGGACGTGAAACCATTTTCATGGTTGAACCAGATCATAACATATGTATTAAGTATCATATATGATTGTGTTATCTTTTTATACATTTGGTTTTGATTTATAAAACTTGATGTGTTCATTGTGGTGAAAACCCACCAATTAACCCAATTTGTTATCAATAAAGTTTTATATAATGATTCCCGTTCAATCCAAATAAAAAATTTATTTTTATAACCATTTAATCTTATGGATGATCACTAATTTTATATAATATCAATTATGTACAACCACCTTCATCATACAAATGTTTCACATCATGAATATAAGTGAATTAATCATTATAACCAAGGAAACAAACTAACCTGAACAATGAAATTGAACATCATAACCAATTAAGACTGTTACTAATGAACTAAAAGAGGATATAATAAATCATTTAAATGTAAAATAGATTTATTAATTATTAATTAATGAACTTAATTAGATTATTAATTCCATTAATATCAAGTATAGAGCACCATCAAACTTAAGGTTTGAGTTCCTCTCTATTTCAATTTTAATCAAGAATGTACTATAAATTATACATTTTTGTGTAATCTATAATGATGGGGTATGATTTTGAACCTCCCCCATAGTTACTGTGTTATTTATAAGTGATTATAAACCACTTTCTCTCTCATTAATCCCTATTAAGTACACCTAACACCATGCAGATAATCCATAAGGGATTTTACTCAAACCTCCTTTGTTCCTATGGGTTTCCTTATCATTATTTTACCAAAATGAATTTCTCATATATTTTTATTTCCATATTAAAAATGTTTTCTACATGTACCAAATTAATTTATCAATACCCTTTCAAATTTCCCTTTTGGGGATATACATGTTTTTAAGTGATTCTTTTATCAATACTTTCCAATAAGCAAACCATTTTTTAGGGGACTTTCCGAATTATTACCTGATTTCATATGCACTATATCTTCTGTTTTAAGACACCATAGTCTTTATAAAATCAATGTTTTTTGTGAAAAACCACTAGTTTCACTTATTTTTTTATATAAATTCTTTATTTTCCTGTCTTATTTTAAAGGCACTATAGTATTTTCCATAAAACTGGGCAAAAAAGTTTTCATTATTAAATTTCATAAATACTTTTCAAACATGATGTCAATTATTCTTGACATCACATTCCATGATACATGCCTATATTTTCTTATTAATTTATTTTTTTTAGTTCCTTTTTTCATAGGTGCATTTATGATATTCTCATTTGTTATTCTTAATGACATGATTATGATACTTGATTTTTTCCATGGGTAACCCTTATATTTATGTATGATTTATTATGCATTATTATTTATGTGGATAAAATATTAATGAAAATTTATGATAGTTGAACCTGGATATCTCTCCAATTCATTGGGTAAATTTGAGTCTAATGAGATGTTATGTGCAACAGTCATGGCAGTTAGCCCTGTCTTGTGCTACCATGTGCGATAGTCTGGGCGGTTAGTCTAGGCTTAGGCTACCATGTGTAACGATCATGGTGGTTACCATTGAAATGTTATAAAGACATGTTTTATGTTTATTACACATTATTATGGATCTATTATTTTATTATTCCATGTTTATATGTTAGTATTCTATATGTTACAGGCCTTTTTATGTCATCATATCATGCATTGTATCTCATGCGCTAATAATTTTTCCAGAGAGTTATTCCCATACTAGGATTTTTTTCTTATCCCATTGTTCATGTGTTACCCAAGGTACCCTATACAGATGTTTGAGTGCAATGGATGTTAGTAACTCCATTTAATGATTAAATAAATAAATGTTTTATTTAATTCTATGTTCTCAGTTATATGTACCTTGTCTTACAAGACACTATACATTACCACCCTTGGCCTGTAATATGATTAATAATTTTTCTTAAAATCATGTAATGTTATATGTAAAAGTATAGGTTCTCTATATTATGGACCCTCCCAATCATAAATATTAATAATCTTGACTGGAATCCCTTAACTAGCTATAACATCGACCATTAAAGTACCTTCTCTCCATGTGTGGATGACCTGGGTTCCCTAGTTGATAAATTTTTTTTATTTCTGGGAAATATTGGTCAACTAATAGGGATATATGATTTTATACTAAAGAAAACCCACTAGTATAGTTTAATCGGAGTGCACATTAGTGATAAGAATATTGTTCCTCTTATAAATCATAATGATAGAAAAGGACATGGGCACCACTTCAACAGCATTCCCTATCCTAAAAAATAACGTAAACCTAAAGTAACCTAACACTTAATGTCTCTAACTGTTAGGTCCACAAGACTGAATACCCTGAGAGGGGGGGTCAATCAGGGTATGATTAATTTAAAATTAATTCCCGTTCTGATCTTGTTTCGCTGTTGAGAAAAACTCTCTTCTCTTATTTTCCTGTCGCACAAAGTAAATAGAAAGCGAAGTATGCACAGGACACAACAATTTTACTTGGTTCACCGCAAAGGGCTACGTCCAAGGAGAATATGCCGACAAGTTGCTGGTCGTACCAAATTCCACTAATCTTCACTAGTTATGGATTACAAGGTTCAGGCTAGATCACTTCTAAGCCCAGGCTCGCTGTCTTTACAAGTTTAGGGTCAGCTCACTACTTTCCCAAGGGTCACTCCCTGTTTCTCTCTCTCTCTGGCTCACTGCCGGTGGAGAGGATATCCTTCTTCCTCTTCCTAAGCTCGCTGCTCTTGGAAGGAACCCACTCACAGTTTATAGACCTGTAGGTCTCTTCATTTGCATGAATTAATGCATCTTCCTCTATGTGTAGATTCTCTGTTGAAGTACAACTTTCACCCGTAGATGAATATCTCTTTGCACTGAAGGTATCAGGCAACGTACCAGCTTCCACGCAGTCCGAGAAGCACCACTGGAACAAAACCTTACTTGGCGCGCAAGTCAATCTCGGCACGCAAGTATCAGTGCGCAAGTCTCAACGGGCGCACAAGTCCTCCTCAGACACTTGCACGAATCAAGCTTCCTCAACTAAAAACTTGCACGAATCTCTTCCTTTTATGCCCAAACCAATATTGGCGCACAACTGCCAACCGGCGCGCAACTTCTAACACCGGCGCACAACTTCAACTACTGGCGCGCAAATTCACATGCGCGACCCACACTCACCACTTGCGCGACCACCACACCGGCGCTACGGGAGCTCTGATTTCTCAAAGTGTTGAACTCCGTTGAAAATGAGGAGGGGTGGTCCAGTATTTATAGGAAATATGACCACCCTGCGCGACGGCACACAAGTCACATGCGCGACCCAGTTTCGGCGCGCAAGTCCCCTGTCATTTTAGACACTTGCGTGACCAACTCCCAAACTTGCGCGAATCTCTTTACATTTCCATATTTTGATCTTCTGACCTTGAAAAACATATGGCGCGCATGTTTCCTATACTCGAAGTCCTCGGCGCGCAAGTCCTTTTGCCAAAAACACTTTTCATAATTTGCCGATTTTCAGGCCCTAAAATTTGGCATACACTGGAAAACGGCGCCACCTTGTATCTGTTCTTTTGTACCGCCTCCAGATCATCCATTACTTTTATCGATGTTCTTGAATCAAACATGGATCGTTGACCTCAGCTCTTGAACTCGACAAACCACCATGAAATCCTCTTTGTCAAAAAATTTGTATGTCATTGTTTTGCTTTGTCAACAATCACTACTCAGATGTCCACTTTGTCAACAAACACAATCACCTCAAAAATGCTTCAATGATACCTTGAGGGATTTTTTCCCAACACTAACTAGTCAAACACCTCTCATATTCACTGAAAAACAACATCCTTCTGTATTAAATGCCATTCTTATTTTGGGATCTTTTTGTTGAACCCATTTACCACTCATGTAATTTCTATTATCACATAAAGAGGAGTCACAAAATCAACCTTCTAAACATCAGTGTCGATATCCAACCATGGATAAGTTCTAAAATATCATCCACCAACACATTAATACAATCGTGGAAAAAGATATGAGATATTCTCATCCCTTACCTTTCCTTGTTCAGATCCTTCAAAATAGCCCAACATTCTAAAGAAAAAATGGTTACTGAAGCCCTATCATCTACCTCAAGCATGTCTTTATTATGGAATAAGTCTAAGATGACATGAATCTTTATGTATCAATTTGAATTTATATTCATGTTGAAACCTAATAACTAATAGATTCCTTTCACATAGTCCCTCATAAATAATTAGTGACTAGAATTCTATTTCTATTGAAAAACACAGAAATTAAATTTAGTCACTAACATGATATATTTCATCAGTATGATCTCATCTATATGGATATCCTTGTTCTTTAATCTCATAAAAAAATAAATTATCCTTTATTATAATCTCTTTATACCATAATTCTAATTCCTGGTAGTCTGTTCCATTTTTTTGATGCACTATTTTCCTAAATTATTTGAAAATGAAATTTCTTTTAGTCAATTCTATATACTTGTAGCATTATAGTTCTCATTGAGAAAAAACCCATTCGGAAATTTTCAATTCATTATTAATAATGACATTAATAAAATCCAAATAGTAGGTGGATTCATGAACTGAATGATTTAGGACTAGAAATCGTGTAAAAAATAATTCACCACCTAACGAGTTTGATTTATAGATGTTGATTTATCCAAGACCGGTTACCCATCAATCATTAATATTAATGACCTCCATATGCTCAAAAATGTAGTGTCTGATGATGGTAAGCTTCCATGAATGATATAAAAACATTTACCATATTTCTCTATATCTATTCCCCACAAATTATTCCCATAAATAACACTTGGTAATAATATCCCAAAGGATTTTTTTCCTTCATGGAATGCATGGATTGAAAAATAATAATGTTTGTTTGACTAATTTGAAACCATGTTATGGAATATCCATATTGATCATGCAAACAAGAATCCTCAAAAAATGATCTATCAAGAAAGATATCTAGACTAATTTATGATAAAATAATGTTATATTTTTTAGGTTTTTTAATAGGTAATGATGGATAAAATATTTTTGGAGGAACTATTTTAATAGAGAAATAAGAACTTGAATTATTCAACATTAATGTGTTTGAATTGTTTTTACAATAATATATAGGTTTACATTCCTACATGCAGACATTTACTACTGATTTAGTAGAAAATGTTATTTTTAATTGATGTTTTAAAATCTCAATTCCATTATAAGATTCATATAAATAAAAATGAAGATGATAATCAATAAGGAAATATAATTATGAATAATTTAATTTATTGAGATAGTGAAAAACATATCCATGCCTTTATATAATGACCCATGATTTTCATAAATGTAAATTACAACATTTTTGTAAAGAATTTAATACACTACACAAACACACACCCAAAACCTATTAGTATGGTGCCTTCCGAAATGTTGAAACCAATCTTGTATACTGGTGAAATATCATTAATGTTACCCACAAATATCTTCCCCTTTATCACCCATACCTAAAACCGTTATGTATAACCTAGGGAAAACCAAACATAAAAAATTAAAGATCTTTGATGCTCAACATGGTTAAGTAATGGAGATAAGTAATAATAATAATGATCATAAGGGATTGATAACATGTTCTTAACATTAGAAAATCATAAATTTCCTATTTAATATCATGTACTTGGGCCATGGAATAAATAAATGTTATTAATATGGAATAATTCATGAGGAAACCATGATCATAATCCATGAAATCATGAAATAAGAATAAGATATGGAATTTTTGGAAGATATATAAACATTAAATATAAATCTCTATAAGTCAACATGCATTCCCAAAATATAACAAGGAACATTAGGGGTATTAAACATAATGGTAGGGAAACACACATATCTCAAATCATAGTACATTAGTTATAAGGGATTAGGTATCCCTATCTTCTCATATTGGATTGGTTTTCTTTATCTTCTCCTAGTAGATTGGGTTTCCCCATCTTTAGTAGTGGATTGAGCTCATCGACTTGTTTCAAACATTATCTCAAGAGATATAAGTATTTACCCAATGCATTATATGGATATATATATGTACCACTTATAAAATAATGATAACCATTCATATTTGATCAATATTATCATACAATATTTGTCAAATCATAATACAAAAGAATAAAATGGGTGTCATAAACATCATTAAATCATGACATAATCCATGGAAAAGAACGGAATTTATATATATCAATCCATCATTAAAATTAAACATTCAAATATATATTAATAATTGTATCATTGGATCACGTCACATGTAAATCATAAGTATCATCAAATAACATGGTCTTATATGGAAAATTATCTTCAAAGGTCGCATTAAATAATTTTTGGATAAATTATCCCTTCCTCTTTGAAAAATGAATTTAAAATAATAAATAAATTATAAAAACATTTTCATTGAATATAAACATCCCAAAATATAATGGATGTTTTTAAAATGTTTTAAATTTATTTAATATACTCTTCCATTAAAATTCAACTAAGATCATGTGAAATCACTTTAAAACATATTTAGAAATAAATATGAAGGATCACATATTTTTTACTGAATCAAGAATATAAATACATGAAACATATAATATCATGATATTAAGGATATATATAATAAAATATATCAAATGGAATTATATACAACTTATTAAATAATATATGTTCATAACATAATATGTGTCTCCAAGAATGAAAATTAGATCAAAATTCCCTAACTGATTAGTTAAATTTTTAGCCGCAAAACCCATTATAAATATATTGTAAAATGGATATGTAAATACCTATAAATGTTTACAATATGGATCATAAAACTAATTATTGATATTATATACATCACACATAATAAAAGAGATTAGTGTGAGGTGTGTTCCCTAAGAAATAAAAGTGAGACAGAAATCTTTTACCTTATATATTGGCTGTTATTGTATTCATGAAAAACTATTGTATAATAAATATATTTTTATTTAAAATATATGGATGAATTTTATTAATTTATATAATAACATATATTATTTACTTATGACTTCACATTTCTCTCTTATTAACAATTCCATGTTTAATATATGTTTTGAGTAATAAATTCTTTATTTCTTATACATGTTATGGATTTTTATTCCTTGTCCTCATAATTAGTCCATGATTTAATTAAAAAAATGATAAAATATCATATATATTAATTATATATTTATTTAGGGTTATCTATAAAATATTTAAATAAAAAATGAAATAAATAATTTATGGAGTCGTTTAGTTGTACATACACATTAATGATACATCCATTTCTTATCGTATTAAAAGAATAAAAGTAAATATCATATACACACATATATATATTCTCATTATTATGTCATATAAATATTATAATTTCAATAAAAACATCCTTAATACAATTTATGTAATTTTTGAATGAATCACATCACTATGAGTATGTGGTTGTCCACACGTCAACAAACGAAGTTATATTATTTCCAAAAAAAGGGAAAGAATGAATGTACGTGTTAATTAAATATGTATAAATAAATAATTAATATCATATATAAATATTAAAATTTATAATATATCATTATTTATAACTTTAAATGGTGTAAATGCAAGAATAAGCCACATCAGTTCGTGAGGTTGTAGTCTGTTGTGCACAAAAATAATGATCATGTATTCCATTTGATGGAAGTGTGTGTGAGTGTATGTAGAACCCATTAAACTAACACATCTCTGTATATTAATCGTAATTATTTTATTATAAAAACATTAAAAAGTAAAATTTAATGGGATTAAGGATTAAATAATAGAGAAATTTGTGTTGATGAATGTTTCCTCTTCTTTGGGCATCTCCGTTTGATTTGAACAGATGGAGAAATTTTGTTTCTTTATGACCAATGTAAGGATCTTAGTATTAAATGGGGGAATTTTTTAGGTTATTTATATAGATATTTTTTGGAAACTAATAGGTTATTAATTGTTAATAAAAGGGGAGAAGATGTTCCCTTATAAGAGAGGGGTCCCCCTTTCGTAATTTCTCAAAAGATTAATTTATAATAAAGTATATATCAATATAAATACATTAAAATTAACCTTTATTTTAAGATATGATTTTAATATGTTATAATGTCATAACAAACATATTTTATTCAAGTTTTTGTTTTATTTTATACCTTATAATTTTGAATAACCCTTAGTTAATCCATTTTAATGTTAACTATGGTAACAAGTCTTTCAATATAAAAAAAATTCAGTTATAACTTTTAATGTAAAAATTGGGACATAAATGGGAAATACATGATACGTTATACCATATAAAATCCAATTTTCCTTGCATGATATGTTTAGTGTTTATAAATTATTTTACACAATATTATTTTTATAAAATATCAAAAGTATCAATTTTGAAATTATTCATAATTTTGGAATTAATAAACTCAATATAGAAATATAACC
Organism: Viscum album; assembly: GCA_963277665.1. Taxonomy (NCBI): domain Eukaryota; kingdom Viridiplantae; phylum Streptophyta; class Magnoliopsida; order Santalales; family Viscaceae; genus Viscum; species Viscum album. The sequence continues at coordinate 112,713,010 of OY728149.1, forward strand.
TCAAAACAATTTATTTAATACACTTATAAAATGTCACATTAAATATAAAAAAATTAGCACCTTAATTAATATATCTTTTATTTCTTTTATTATTGCTAATATCTATTAATTAATTGTTTCATTAATTTAATAATTATTCCATCATCATTTTGTAATAATTTATGATAGTTTTTTTGTCCTTAAAAATAAAACAAATTATATGATCTATATAATAATATAATATTTCATAATAATTAATATAATGAAGAATATCTTCTATTTAACACCATATTAAAAATATTATACTAATTAAAATTAAGAGTGTATTATTTTATCACTTTAATTGATTTTAATAATATCTTAGTCATATACATGAACATAAATCCATTAAATTATTCAATAGAAATAAATATTTTTTAATTGTAGAATTGAACTCTTCCAATAATGTTTTTAAACGTTTTAGGTTCATTTTATAGTCCTTATCACTTTATTATAACTTAAACTACCTAATTTTTCATTTTACCATGGTAATAAAAATTACTAAAGATACCATTCATATTATCAAAAATAATAGGTAACTATTTACTAAAATTTTAAAATTTTAATATAAATAAGAAATCTATTTTTCATTATTCAAATCACATGATTTTGTAAAATTAATCTAATTAATAGAATGAGAAATGAGTTTCTAACATGAAAATGTCTAAATGAAAAAAAATTGTATTGAAATTCAATATAAAAATGATATAAATGAACTAAATTTTTTTAATATATAAAATATTGTTCTATTTATACTTTAAACAAAATAAAATATATAATTTTACAAAATAAATTATTTTGTTGAAAAATATGTTTTAAAATTAAAATTCAGTTTTTTCATTATTCTTCAAAACACGAATCTTTCAGAAAAATAACAAACATTTAACCCAATTAAATTATAATATGGAACATTCAAATAAAAAGTTTATTTAATAAAATTTAATTTATTAAATCTCAATATATATATATTGATTAATTAAAAGGTTAAAAAACTACATTTTTAGTAAAATACTTCTATTAAACAGAAAAAATAGATTTCTTCTTATATCATGTCTTGAAGACACATAAGATGAATGTTAGGAATTAAATTGAATGTAATAAATATATTTTAAATTAATATACATTAACTATATTAATTTTATTATTAATTGGTATAAGAAACAGTCATGCACATTAAAATAATTTTTTAGAAAAAGAATTTCTATTTACATTAAAAAGGAATTCACATTCATTTAAAATTAATTTGTAAAAGAATTATGTTATTATCAAAATTTAATAATCCCGTTAATTTTTTCAGACATTCTATTCTAATTTCTAGGTTACAATTTTCTTTTTTAAATGTGTATAATAGTAAACCGGTGTTTTTGAAAACTAAATTTTGAATAAAAAGAATGCTATGTCAGAGATTCATGTAGTGAAAGCATAACTTGGTATAGAATATAAAAAATACATCAAATAATTTTAATTTTCTTTGAAAAAATGTTATTCAAAAATAAGGGTGTTACATTCTACCCCCACTAAATATGAATTTCACCATCAAAATTCATCATTCTAATAAAAAAAAATGAGGATACTTCTACCTCATCGCATCCTCATCTTATAATATAGCTTCTTCATACTGGAGTTTTTCTATAAAAAACATTAAACATGTGAGTGGTATTTTTGTAGAACATTATATTTGTTATCCAAAATTTCTTCCAGTTTCTCTTCACAATATGGATATTTGTTCCATAATATGACCTATGAGTTTAGAAAAAGTGATTTATAATGTATGTACTTCCTTAAAAGATATATATACAACACATCAAGAACATGAGAGAGATTTGGTTTAGCTCCAATGGATAGGATATAGTCTAAATACAATAATGAATTTTAAAAATAAATACCATCCTTGTAATTTCAAATTGAACAATGAAAATCAATGGTGGGTGTTTGAGAATAACTTTTTGGAAACCCCACATCATAAAAAAGTTCAATAAAACATCCTCTTAAAAAAAGGTAAAGTAAAAGGAAAATTTCACCAAATAACTAGGGCTAGAAGAATGTGAAAACAAGTACATGGAAGAAAATTCCAAAAATCAATTTCTAAAAAGGAATTATAGATATCATTAACATTATAAACATAATCCTCATAGAACAAAAAATATGTAATGAATTAAGGGACTGTTTTAGTCCTTAAAAAATGAAGGTTCTGGTATAATTTTTTTCATGATACATTTCATAAAGAGGACTAATTATCACTAGAATATATACCTTATGGTTTTTGTTCCATTTTTATGTATTATCTCAGCCATTAGTTTTTCTTTATAAATTTCTACATCATATCATACTCTATGAAATGATTTTGAAATGCTAATTTCGAAATAACTAGTGGGTAATAAGATCCATAATGTCATGATAATTCATCATATTTATCACTTGTTATTAGCGCAACTAAATCATTAGGACATGTTATCCAATTATCTTAAATTATAGCATTAATCTCTAAAACCTCGTCCAAATTTTAGAGTAAAGAATTTCATAAATAGTAAACCTTATGATACTTAAAAATGATTATAATTAATTAATTTTTAAATTAGGTTACTAAAAATATAATCTATCCCTAAAAAAACAAGATATAGTAAATAACTGTGACATAAAAATTATGTGATGTACATTATCATTTTTTCTCTTGAAACATGGTAATAACCCTGAATTAATATTAAAACTCATTGAAAAGAAACATGATTTTAAAAAATAACTCATTCCTCATTGCATATATGCAAATATTATATAAAAATTGCCCATGGTATCATAACTAAATTTTTATCTTATCAACCTATAGGTTATCATTACTATCACAATTATTTTATCACAATCAAATAACTCTCTATTTCATTATCCCACCATCATACACATATTATGGTTTATTAAGCCCATAATCATGTGTTTTCCAAAACATCACCTTATCACCTTAAAAAGTTTTCATGGTGACCATTACTATTTTTAAATTTATTATATACCCTTATGGAAAAAAATAATTGATCAATAATATATGTTTCATTATTCCATATAACCATAAATGTACATATAAAACCTTATTCTTGAATTACATTAAATAAATATTCAATCATTCCACAACTATGTTTTCATACTCCATATCTCCAATTGTGATTGCATGAGATTTTTTATTGTTTTTGGATTTTAGATGTGGTTGACGTCAATCTTCATCATTAACAATTTGATTTGGGTATTAATAAATAAAATTCCAAATTTCCAAACACTTATGTCATTAATGTGTGGGAGGATCATGATCTATTGAATTCTCTCTATTCACATCATTATTCAACTTCTTCCCATTACATAAGAATAAATTTTTCAAATGAACTACCTTTCCACAATTGAGACATTTAATGTCCCCCTTAAGACAATATCTTCCATAATTCTTCCCACACTTTTAATATAAAGGAAAACTTTTATTCTTTTCTCGATTGTTATTATAATTTTAATTAAACTCTATATTACCTATATTTTCAAAACCTTGATATTGATATGTAATACCAACCTCCATTACCACTCTAATAGAACATTAGCATATTTATTCATATATTCTAAATTCCCATTACGACTAATTCCCTTTTCAGAATTTGTTTTAAGGAACTAAAAAATTGACAACCTTACCTTCAAGTTGGATGATAACACTGTAAGTGTACCTCGAAAGTCATGTAAAATATGTTTCATAGGTTCCAAAATATTAATCATCCTTTTTCAATAAATCAAATAATTTCATTTTAATTTTCATAATAAGAATATAAGGATTGAAATTATGGGAAAATAGTTTCTTGAAATCATCCCTTTCCATTGATTAAATTTATGCTCATTGGGTCATATTCTTGAAAACATTACATAGTTGATATTACAAAAAGTCCAAATAATAGATAAATAAAATTAATTTCTCATGTTCTAAACATTAGAGAAAAAAATTATCATTTTAATGGTACTGAACCATTTCTCATCAACTGGTGGATCAAAAAACCCACTAAAAATACGTGGAAACTACCTATTTAAGGACTAAATAGAATGATGTTCCCTATTTTTCTCATTTTGAAATCCAATATGATTCATTTATTCAGAAGTTTTTGTGAGTGTAAAAATAATATATGTTATTCCATCCCCCATAATATTTGGTTTCTTATAAGTATAATCATTTAATTTCTCAACCCATTCATAATTAACATGATTCCTTTGGGTTTCATCCATTGAATTAAACTAGAAATCATAGTGTGATAAAAATTAATCATAGTGCTATAACTACACAATAAATTTAAATTACATATAATATTTCAATATATGACACCATCGGTTTAATCCTCGACTATTCCTGATTATTACCAAAACACAAGGATTATAACCTATACTTAGACTTATTCTTAGAGGTATCCCTAGATATATCCTTAGAAATATTTATAGGGATATCACTGCTTTGTTTTTCATCCAGGATTCAAAATTTTGACTAATCCAATTATATGAAACTAAAAATAATGACCCATTCATTCCATATATGGATATTATATTATTGTTTTCAAAACATTTAATACATTATACAAAGACACACCAAAAGTCCATATTTGATTAGTGGCATTGAAAATTTGGAACCAAAAACATCTAGTACAGTGAAAAATATTCAATGATTCTTACAAAGATCATCCCATTTAGTAACCCTACATAAATCATTTCATTATAACATGGGAAAAAGAAAACAAAAAATGGGTGGGCATAGTTTCTCAGAAAGGGTATGAAAGAAAGATATGAAAGCATAATCATGAATATAAGGGATTAATGACATGATATTTACCTAAGAAAATAATACCATGCATATAAAATATCATATATATTGTTCATTGAATAAATAATTGTAGTTTATAATACATGTTTCATGAGAAAAAAGAGAATAGTTAATGAAATCGAAATATAAGAAAAAGACATGGAATTTGTGGGAGATACAAAAACAATTAATATCATTCCCTATATGTCAAGGCCAATTGCGAAAAGAGATCTTAAAATGGATATTTAAATGCCCTTAAATTTGTATAATAATAATCATAAAATACATTAATGGATATTATATACACCACATAAATGAAACAACTAGTGTATAAGGTATTTGTACCATATCTATAAATGTAAGACAAAAATCCATTCCCTTATATATTGACTCTCATTATAATCATGAAAACATCATATATAATAAATATAAGATTATTATAAATCTATTAGATAAAAATATTCAGGTATACAATTCCACATATTATTTACATGTGACTTTATATTACACTCTTATTAACACTTCCAAGTTTATGTTGTGATTCAGGTAATTACTGGTTTAGTTCTCATACATGTTAGCACATTCAATTCATGGTACACATAGATAGACCATGATTTCATTAAAATAATGATATAAATATCATATATATTCATAATTTATTTATTTATGGTTTTCTATAAAATATATAAATATAAAATCAAATAAACCTTTTATTGAAATGGTAAATCATACGTAATCATGAATGATGCTTCCATTTCATGTCTTATTAAATGAAAGTAATTAAATGAAATATATATTTATATATGCATATAAAATAATTTAATTACAATAATAATGTAAAATATATCGTATAATTTCACTATCCCTTAACTTAATACATTCCATGTAAAGTGTGAACAAATCACGTCGTTTTGTGGAGGCGGTAGTCCACGTATTTATAAATGAAGTTACTATTATTCAAAATAAAATTAATGTTTAAAATTAAGTATAATTTAATAATTGAATAAATAATAATAAATCATAAATATAATATATATATATATATATATATATATCATAAAAAATTGATATTCCAAAATTATTTTTAACCTTTAAAGTTGTTAATGGAGGAACGAGCGACATTTGATTGCGAGGTGGTAGTCTACCGTACAGAAAAACGATGATTGCATTTCCTATTTAATGGAATCATGTGTGAGTGTAGGTAGAACCATTAACATAAAAGATACATAATATTGGGGACTATTTTTTATTTTATAAAAATGAAAAAATATGTGGTTTAAGGAAGAAATAAAATAAAATCATCGGTTGAGGATTGTTGTCTATTCTTTGGGTATCTTCTTTTGATTTTCAAAAAAGCACATAATTTTTTATCCTTCTTCCCAATGTAAGGATTACAGTATTTGGATATTGTTTCTACAAAACAAATAGGTTCTGTAGTATGAATAAAAGATAACAATAGGTACTCATTAATAAGATAGGGAAGGGTCATTTTTTGAATTTCTCAGAAGAATTATTTACAATAATTCAAATATCAATCAATATATCTTCAAATATACATTTATTCAAATTTAAGATATGATAAATTTTTAATACGGTAAAAAAAATATTTTAGTGTTTTTTTAATCCTAATCATTTTGAATAATACTTAGTTAAATAAATTTAATTTTAAATATGATAAAATATATTGTAATATTAAGGGGATGTAATTTTTAAATATAATATGTCAATATCACCATAAATACAAAATGAATTATATTTTACACCACATCTCATCCCATATATCCTTATTTAATATTTTTAATATTTAAAAATAATTGAATAAAATATTATTTTCATAAAATGTTATAAGAGTCAATTTTCACCCTATTCAATTCATTGACATTAAGAATATCAATACATTATATGAAAAATAAAAAACATAATACACCACTAAAAAGTAATATAAACACATAAATTTTTTGAATCACATTAATTATGTCAAATTATATTTATTTTAATATTTCTAATATCAATATATTTATTGATTCATTAATTTAATAACTAATACATCATCATTGTGTAATTATTTATGATAATTCTTTCATCACTAATTTTTTTAAATAAATTTCTAGGTTGTAGATAAGAATTTTATTTTTTAGAATAACATATATAGTCTATTATATCTTTTCATTAACCAAATATTAAGAATATTATACTTATAAAAATTCATAGTGTCACATTTTTTCACTATATTAATTTTAATAATATCTAAGTCATTCACATTGAAACGTGTCCATTAAATTATTAACAATACTTACATATTTGGTTATGGTATAATTAAAATCATTACATAAAATTTGAGAAAGTGATAGGGTCATTTTTTAGTCATTATATCCTTATTTTTAACTTTAATTACCCAATTTTACCTTTTACATGGTAATAAAAACTAACAAATTTATTATTCATATTAGAAATAAATAAAAGTTACCTATTTAGTAAATTTTGAAGTTATGAATAAAAATATGGAATCCATTTTTCATAATTCAAAACCCATATTTTTTATTAAATTAATTAAAGATAAACATCATTGTCAGAAAAATAAAATGGGTTTTTAAGTGAAAATCTCCAAAATCTTGAAATGTTAGTGTATTCAAATTTAATTTGAAATTAACTACAATGTCCTAAAATGGATTAAGTAATAAAAATTTGATACAGAAAAAATTAAATAAATAATGTATCACTATAAAATAGTATGATGAAAAAGGGTTTTTTCAATTATAATCCATTATTTTAACTATTCATAAAAACAAGAACCTTATCATAAATATTCAATAAATTATACCAAAGAAAATTTTAATGCACTTATTCCAAATAATAATTTTATTTTTTCAATTCAAATTTATAGAATTGTTAAAATAATATTTAGAAAATGTGCACTATCAAATGGAAGGAAGCATCAATTTGGAAAAATTACTTCATTTAAGAAAAAAAAATTATTTGTTATTATATCAAATTTATAAAACACATAAATTTAATGTTAAAAATTATATTTAATATAATATATATAGGATTACATAATATAATTTAACAATATTTAATTGATTCTTTATTGGTAAAAAACTTATTTTCACATTTAATTAATTTTTCAATAAAATGTTTCCTTTTATTTTAGAAATTGGATTACATTTATTTATAATTAACTAGTCTGTGAATTATGGGTAAAACATAATATCATAATTAAATTAATCATTTTTTTACCTACCATTATAACAACTATTTTAAAATTTTCCTTTTTAAATATACATAATATTTAAATTATGTTTCACAAAAACTCAGTGTTGTTTATAATGTAAGTTAAGCTGGTTTTGCTTGTACTATAAGATTATCATGGTGTAACATATTACACGTGACACCAAATAAATTCATTTTAAAAAAAGATAATAAAAACTCGTGGTGTTACAATTTATTTACATTCTTTTGGATTTTTATTCTATTTTAACTCACTTCAACATATGTACTATATATAAATGGTATTTATGCATGGAAGAATCATAGCTTATGTGGAATGGTATGGTTGGTGAAGAGGAAATTATTTCTCCAATTATCATTTTAAAAATACATATTAAAAGTTGTATTAAAAATCATATACTGATTATCAACTATGATGATATGTATAATACAATATGAATTAATGTATGGAATGAAATCTGTATTTTCTAAAACTCATTGATGTCGATGAAAATATTTTTTTTTCTTTGTATCGAGAAAATAAACTACAACACTGGTATATGATGTATATCAATGTTTTTTATCGCATATAAATAAGGGGATACATTTGAATGAAACCCTCAAATGACTATATTTTTTATATAAGGCATGTAATGTTTTATGAAAAGAATCACATATCCAGGAAGAAAATTTATATGAAGATTTAATTAAATGATGTTGAATCTCAACCTATAATAGAGTTAGTATAAAAATTGATTACATAATTCCCCATGGATGATGATGTTTCTGAAACAAATGCAATTAATTGGACCCTAAGAGATTTTACAGAACCATAGAGAATATGGTTCTCTAGTCACAAAGGATGGCGAATCATTGTTGATTACGAAACAAGATCATCTCCATTAAAATTGTGCTGTATAGTAATTAGAAGATACAATATGAAATGATGCCTTTAATTCTAATGTGTAATACATGCATTAAAACCATGTTTAGGTTCTAGTGAATCATCTAGTTTAGAGAATGTTCATGTTGTTAAAGTAGTTTTTTAAGATAAAATAATACATGAAATTTAAATTGAATACCCATAAAGAATAACTAGTGGATTATGGGTTAAGACAATATAAAGTTGTTGACTATGATAAAATATTTTCTATAGTATCCTATTCTAAATACATCAAATTTCTATAATCTATAACAAATTATCATGGCAATTTTATTGGGCAAAGGAATATCTAAATAGATTTCTTTAATGGGAAATCTTGTTAAGATGTTTTTATGACACAACCATAAGGGATTTTGACTCAAAATAATTCCAAAAGGGAATGAATGTTTTAGAGATACATTTATGATCTTATATATGAATCCATGTCTTCAAACATTAATATTTAGGATGCAATGAAATAAATAGGTTTCATTTTTAAAAAACGTGAAGCATGTTCTTATCAGAGCTTTAGTGATAGTGTCGTCTTTATACTTGTATTATAAGAATATGGATTTTTAATTACTCCAAATGACATACAAGTCTCAAAATTAGTTAATAATTAGGTCTTAATGTGCCTCTCTGTCAATGAGATAATTAATGTAGCATAAATTATATTGACCAAGATCATTAATGATAAATCCAAGAGTATTATTATAATAATTCAATGTAACATCCCAAGTAAGTAATGAATAATAGATATGTTTATCTATGTCTACTAATGAATTAGATAGTGTTTTAGAGGATGAAAATGAGAATAAATCCAATCATAAGCATGGAATACACTAATATTTTTAAAAGATTGTTTTACTGCCTTTTGATGGCAAACCATTTTTAAATCAAACTTTTGACAGTTTTATAAGCTATATTTGTAAAAATAAACTTATCATTAATGATTGGGACATTTAATTTTACATTGGATAATTTTTTGGTATTTTTCTGACAATGTTCATTTTTTAATGAATAGTGAAAAATACTGCATTTTACATCAAACTGCTTTTTCATCTAGTTTAATTATATGGTTAGATTATATTTTTAATTTCTTTTAAAGTTCGATTAGAATATATTTTTACTATTTAATCCAATAGTGGTCGTTGGAATTAATTTCACTTTGAAATTGGACTTAAACTAGTGTCAATCTTTTGATATTTATTGTTTCATAAAAACACGCTATTTGCTCAGACAGCGGGAATTAATTATTAAATTAATTTAAGTAACTTATATGTTTTGAATTTTGTAAAATAGAAATCATTTTTTAATTATGAATGTCAAATATATCTTAGGGTGAAGTTTTGGTATTTTTCTTAAAATCTTTAATTTTTTGATGAATATTGAAACCACTAAGTGGTACTTAAAAAACTGATTTTTCATTTAAATGAAACTTTACCACTTCTGTGTTTTAAATTTCAAAAATCTGACATATATGGTTTTTATTAAGAAGTAAAATATGGTTCAATGGGATTAAAATAATTTTTTGGTGAATAGTAACTTTAAAGTTTTTAATCGCGAATAGAGGTAATTATTGTAATTTATGGTAAGAATAATGTTTTAATAATATTAAATAACCTAGACACATTTCCTACCCTTATTGGATGTGTCATGGACGAACAAGACAACCCACGGGTCGATTTTTGGGACCCCATGGGGCCATTTGGGCAAGATAAAGACCTTAATGCTTTTTATTTAATGTTAAAGTAAAAATGTCACACACAAGAGTTTTTTTACTAAAAAAACTTTTAAATGGGGTTATACAAGTCATATGTTTGACTATAAATATTCATTGGAAAGATAAAAATATTTCCTACATCATAGTAGTTTTTTTATAATTTTTTGACATTATATAAATTAAATTATTAATGACACCATGATGATGCATCGATTACCACATTATTTATTGATTTAAATAAAATGAAAATAAAATGTAAAATATAAGACCTACACTTGTCAAAAACCTATTGGAAGGGTGTATTTCTTACTCTTATCACCTTATACTAGAAACATATAATTTTGGGACCTTTTAAATTCGAAAATAATGTTATAATAAAGTATCCTTTTATACCATTCCAAGAGTGCCCCTTCTCTCCTCTTATAAAAGGCCCCCACCTCTACCACCTTACCCACACATACAAAGCCTTTGGCTCGGCCCACCCTTACCCATTTTGTCTCTCCACATCCCTCTATAACTCTTATAATCCTCACTTTGGGAAGAAGTCGTCCCAGGGAAGCCTTTGAGCTCAAATCAAAAAGTGTTACCCGTTTTAAAGGTAGTGTTTTGTCTTGTGTTCTTATGTATTATTTTGCTTCTCCAACCCTCTAAACACTTTTTATTCCTTTATTTGTAACAACACCAGTATCTGAAATATACAATGATGTTTTTATAAGAATCATTCGAGCTACACATACACACACCTACATATAATGATTAAAGAACATACTGTTTCTGTGGATGGTGAATTTCTGCCTCACGAAATGATGATTGTTCAACACTCATATAACACCTTCAAAGGTGGCCATTAAGATGTCACTATATTTATTTATGATATATAATATGTTTATTTTTTTACTTAAGCTTCTGTATTTTTCATTTATGGCATACCTTTATGGTTTCCATTATGGGTAAACGCGATATCTTCATTTTAGGAAGTGCGGACTACCGCTCCCTCGAAGTGATTTGATTTGTTAGTCCCATATGTGGGACGTATAAAGGATGTAATTAAGGATATTATATATGATATTATACTGTAATTATGATATACCCTTATATAATTATGATTCCATTCCATAAAATACGAAATAGAAATGAAAGTAGCGATCATGCGTACGTACGGCTTACTGTCTCCATGAACGGTGCATTTCATTTCTTACCTCTAAACCTTATGTAATATTATAAATGCATGTATATACTGGATATATAAGATATATATGATATCTACATCATGAGTATAACTATGGATATAATGGATACATGAACAACTTGTAATCATAAAGAGTTTATTTTTGACTCATGTACCAATGATCATTACAACAACCATTATTAACTTAAATAATTACATAGTGTTTATGACATGGTAATAAGTGATATGAAAGGAATAGTGAACTTGAAAAAGGTTCTTAAGAAAATAGAAATTAACTCATGTTTATTATTCATGAGGTTAAATAACGATCGAGTCAAGTCAGACCCGAGGTATGGGACTTCGTCTCAATATCCTTTCATTGAGGCATATTTTGTTTTATACACAATCTTCTTTTATACGGTGTATATACCCCTTTGAATTTTAAATTTATCCAGAAGGAATCTATTTTTTACGAAGTGTTTTACTAAATGGAAAAAGGGAATGTTTTTGTCCTACGTATGCGGCGACAACGTCTTCTCCGCCGCTGTGACCATTATTTGAGTTTCGGCTTCCTCTACAAGCCATACTTTTTTTTAAAAGAAAAATAAATACCTTGTTTTACTTTTTTTTTTGGTATTGAAAATGGTTTTCATAATGTTTTTATATCAATGTGTTGTACTGATATCTTGTGATTGAAAATTTTAGATGTTATGTTTCCTTTATACATGTTTTATGTGATACGATTATGTTATGGTTCTTGGGCATTATTTTGAAGACAGGTGGTTCCGTGATAAACTAAGGGAAGATGAGCCTGATATAGCTCTCTAATGCATTGGGTAACGTGAAGGAGTTAAACTTTAAGGTTTATCCGAAGATATTTAGGGAATATACTGTGATGGGTATTCCAAACGTAACCAAGATGGTTACTCCCTACGTAAGAATGTTATGAATGCCTCAAGTTACCTTTATGTCTTATGATTTCTATGATTTATTCATGATATGATGAGGTATGTTAATGTGCTTATGTTTTATGAGTAGAGTATGATTTCATTGATTCTTATGTATACATGTACTCATTTTTCCATTCCATATTTTTATATCCCTTACTGAGCTTTTTATGCTCATCCCATGTTTTTGAAATGTTTTCATAGGTCAAGGGAAGGGTATATGATATGATGATAGTGTCAAGGAGGCTTCAAGAAAGAATCTATGTTTTATTTTAAATATGTTTCCGTTGAGGGGAAAAATGAATACTATCTTTTATGTAACCACTTTGTTTAAATGTGTAATGTAATGCATGTTTTATGATCTAATTCTCTAAAAATCTAAACCTGAAAAGATCCTCAACTTGTATTCTTGAAGTAACTCAAGATTAAGTAAGGTTTAATGCCGGGGCCTTATAGTTGGTATCAGAGGTCGGTTTAGACAAATTTAGGAGTTAGAATTCTAAAAAATGATTATCCAAAAATATTTTTTTATGGTCAAATTGAAATGATATATCATTTGAAGATTACCATGTTGCTTCTCCTAAAATATTTCTGTGTTAAGAATGGTTTTTCATAGAGGAAATAGAACAGATTTTCTGGGAAGTCATACAGAGGGAAATGACCTTTCAAATAAGTATCCCGAGATTTTTAGAATTAGAACTAAACCAATTGTTGCAGTGATGGATCAGTTGACTCAGGTGAAAAATGATGGTTGTTTTCGTTGATGATATTTTGGTGTTTTATAAAAGTAAAGAGGAGCATGAAAGACATTTAAGGGTTATTTTTCAAACCATTAACGAAAAGAAATTATATGGGAAATTCAGAAAGTGTGAGTTTTGGTTGCAACAAATTTCTTTCCTTGGTCATATTGTTTCTAAAGATTGGATAACTGTTGATCCTACAAAAAAAGGTTGTGGAAGAATGGCCAAGAACCACAAATGTAACTGAGATTCATAGAATCCTTGGTTTGGTAGGATATTACCGAAGGTTTGTCAGAATTTTTTCATGGTTATCTAGTCCAATGACTAAGCTAACTAGGAAGGGTGTCAAGTTTATCTGGACAAAATAATGTGTTGATTGTTTTCAGGAACTGAAAAGAAGATTGGGGAATGCTCCATTTTTGGAACTACCTTCCACGAATAAGGAGTTTGTTATCTACAGTGATGCTTCATTGAAAGGAATTGGTTGTGTCCTAATGCAGAATGATTAGGTAAGTGCTCAACCTTCACGTCAGTTGAAAACTCATGAGGTAAATTATCCTACACAAGATTTGGAATTAGCTGCTGTTGTTTTCACTTTAAAAATCTGGAGGCATCATTTGTATGGAGTAAAGTGTGAAATATATACCGATCACAAAAGTTTAAAGTATATATTCACTCAGAAAGAATTGAACATGAGGCAGAGGAGATGGCTTGAATTAATCAAGGATTATGATTGTACAATTCATTACCATCCGGGAAAAGCAAATAAAGTGGTAGATATTTAGAGACGAAAAAGTAATGCTTCATTAACAATGTTGTTTTTGGAACGTGATCCTTTGGTTAAGGATTTGATGAACTTTGGAATAGAAGTTGTTGGTGCAGGAAGTTCTTCTATTTTGTTTCATGTATTAGTGAGATCATCTCTATTAGACAGAATCAAGCAAGCATAGAAGCAAGACAGCGAGTTGCAGAAAAAGGTAGAGCTGGTTCAGAAGGGTAAGTTTCCTGAATTCAACATTGATAATGATTGTGTTTTGAGATTTGGGAAGTGATTGTGTGTGCCTTGTGATTCACAGTTGAAGAAAGAGTTGTTATGTGAAGCTTATAGTTCTCTGTTTTCAGTTCATCCAAGCTGTACTAAGATGTAATAGAGATATTTGGGAGTATTACTGGTAGGATAGAATGAAAAGGGATATTGCTGATTTTACTGTGAAGTGTTTGAATTGTCAACAGGTAAAAGCATAGCGGCAGTTACCGAAAGGGATGCTTCAGCCTTTAATAGTACCAGAGTGGAAATAGGAGAATATATCCATGGACTTCTTTGTGGGATTGCCGAAGACACCTTGAGGTAATAATGAAATCTAGGTTATTAATGAACGCTTGACTAAATCTTCTTATTTCCTTGCTATATGGGATAATTTTTCCCTAGATCAACTTTCTCGATTGTATCTTAAAGAGATAGTCAGGTTACATGGAGTTCCCCTCTCCATTGTATCTGATCGTGATCCCAGGTTCACTTCTAACTTTTGGAAAGGCCTTCAGAAGTCATTGGGTACTGAATTAAATTTTAGTACAGCTTTTCATAGTCAATTAGATGGGTAGTCAAAACGAACAATTTAGACATTGGAGGATATTATACGTGCTTGTTTGATGGATTATCATGGATGTTGGGACCAACATCTTTCTTTGGTTGAATTTTTATATAATAACAGTTTTCATTCCAGTATACAGATGGCACCATTTGAGGAGTTATATGGGAAGCGGTGTCGAACTCTAGATTTCTGGGATGATGTGGGTGAAAGGAAGCTGATGGGACCAGAATTGGTAGAAGGGATGGCGGAAAAAGTTCAGTTGATACAGAAACACATGAGAACAACTCAGAGCAGGAAGAAAAGTTATGCGGATAAACGGAGGAAGGATCTATCTTTCGAGGTAGGTGATCATGTTTTTCTCAAAGTATCACCATGGAAAAGTGTGATGTGATTTGGTAAGAAAGGAAAGCTGAGTCCAAGTTTCATTGGACCATATGAAATTCTGGAGAGAGTTGGATCAGTTGCTTAACGAGTGACTTTACCTCCGATTTTATCTCAGGTACACAATGTTTTTCATGTTTCGATGTTGAGAAAGTATATGCCAGATCCATCTCATGTTTTGAGTCTAGAGGTAGTTCAGATGTAAGAGAACCTATCTTATGAGGAACAAGCGATTCAAATTCTTGACCATAGGGAGAAAGTGTTATGGAATAAGTTGATTCATCAGGTAAAGGTTTTGCGGAAAAACCACATGATTGAATGGCAACATGGGAATCTGAAAATGCAATGAGGGATAAATACCCCCACTTATTCGATAAGTAAATAAATTGCGGGGATGCAATTTTCTAAAGGGGGGAAGGATGTAACATCCCAAGTAAGTAATGAATAATTGATATTTTTATCTATGTCTACGAATGAGTTAGATTGTCTTTTAGAGGATTAAAATGAGAATAAATCCAATATTAATCATGGAATACACTAATATTTTTTAAAGATTGTTTTACTGCCTTTTGATAGAAAACCTTTTTTAAATCAAACTTTTGACAATTTTATAAGATCTATTTGTCAAAATAAACTTATTCTTTATGATTGGGACATTGAAATTTACATTGGATAATTTTTTGGTATTTTTCTGATAATGTTCATTTTTTTAATGAATAGTGAAAAATATTGCATTTTACATCAAAACTGCTTTTTCATCTAATTTAATTATATGGTTATATTATCATTTGAATTGATTTTAAATTTCAATTAGAATATATTTTTACCATTTAATCCAATAGTGGTCGTTTTAATTAATTTCACTTTTAAATTAGACTTAAACTAGTGTCAATCTTTTGATACTTATTGTTTCATAAAAACACGCTATTTGCTCAGACAACGAGAATTAATTATTAAGTTAATTAATGTAACTTATATGTTTTGAATTTTGTAAAATAGACATCATTTTTGAATTCAGAATATCAAATATATCTTAGGGTGAAGTTTGGGTATTTTTCTGAAAAACTTCAATTTTTCATGAATAGTGAAACCACTAAGTGGTACTTAAAAAACTGTTTTTTGGTTTAAATGAATCTTTACCACTTCAGTGTTTTGAATTTCAAAAATCTGACATACATGGTTTTCATTAAGAATTAAAATGTGGTTCAATGGGATTAAAATAATTTTCCGGTGAATAGTAACTTTTAAGTTTTTAATCGCGATTAGAGGTAATTAGTGTAATTTAAGGTAAGAATAATTTTTTAATAATATGAAATGACCCAGACACTTGTCCTACCCTTATTGGATGTGTCATTTCCGACCAATACAACCCATGGGTTGATTTTTGGGACCCCATGGAGCCACATTGGCAAGATAAATACATTCATGCTTTTTATTTAATGTTAAATTAAAAATGTCACAAACATGAGTTGTTTTACTAAAACAATTTTAAAATAGGGTTATACAAGTAATATTTTTGACTATAATTATTAATTGGAAGTATAATAAGAATTACTACATCATAGTAGTTTTTTTATAATTTTTATACAATACATAAATTAAATTATTTACGATACCATGATGATGCAGCGATTACCACATTATTTAATGATTTAAATAAATTGAACATATAATGTAAAATATAAGACCTAAACTTGTCAAAAACTTATGGGATGGGTGGATTTAGATCCCTTATCACCTTATCCTAGAAATATATAATTTTGGGACCTTTTAAATCTGAAAACCATTTTATAATAAAGTATCCTTTTATACCTTTCCAAGAGTGCCCCTCCTATCCCCTTATAAAACGCCCCCACATCTACCACCTTACCCACACTTCCAAAGCCTTTGGATCGGCCAACACCTGTCCATTTTGTCTCTCCACATCCCTATCTAACTTCTAGAAGCCTCACATTGGGCAGAAGTCTTCCCAAGGAAGCCTTTGAGCTCAAATCAAAAAGAGATACCCGTTTTAAAGGTAGTGTTTTCTCTTGTGTTCTTATGTTTTATTTTGCTTCTCCAACCCTTTAACTCTTTTTATTAATTTATTATGTAATAACACCAGTATCTTAAATATACTAGAATGTTTTATAAGAACCATTCGAGCTACATTTACACACACCTACATCTAATGGTTAAAGAACATACTATTTCTTTGGATGGTGAATTTCTGCCTCACGAAACGATGATTGTTCAACACTCATATAACACCTTCAAATGTGGCCATTGAGAAGTCACTATATTTATATATAATATATAATATTTTTATGTTTTACATAATATTCTGTATTTTTAATTTATGGAATACCTTTATGGTTTCCATTATGGGTAAATGCGATATCTTTATTTTAGGAAGTGCGGACTACCGCCCCCTCAAAGTGATTTGATTCGTTAATGCCATATGTGGGACGTATAAAGGATGTAATTAATGATATGATATATGATATTATACTGGAATTATAATATACCCTTATATAATTCTGATTCCATTCCATAAAATACGAAATAGAAATGAATGTAGCGATCATGCGTACGTACGGCTTACCGTCTCCATGAACGGTGCATTTCATTTCTTACCTCTAAACGTTATGTAATATTATTACTGCATGTATATACTGGATATATATGATATATATGATATCTAAATCATGAGTATAACTATGGATATAATGGATACATGAACAACTTGTAATTATAAAGAGTTTATTTTTGACTCAAGTACCAATGGTCGTTAAAACGATTGCTATTAACTTAAATAATTACATAGTGTTCATGACATGGTAATAAGTGATATAAAATTAATAATGAACTTGAAAAAGGTTCTTAATCAATTATAAATTGACTCATGTTTATTATTCTGGAGGTTAAAGAACGATCGAGTCAAGTCAGACCCGAGGTATGGGACTTCATCTCAATCTCCTTTCATTGAGGCATATTTTGTTTTATACACAACCTTCTTTTATATGGTGTATAAACCCCTTTTACTTTTACGTTTATCCAAAATGAATCTATTTTATATGAATCATTTTACAAATTGAGAAAAGGAAATGTTTTGTCGTACGTATGCGGCGACAACGACTTCTCCGCTGCCGTGGCCATTATTTGAGTTTCGGCTTCCTCTACAAGCCATAATTTTTTAAAATGAAAAACAAAAACCCTGTTTTACTTTTCTATTATTTTGGTATTGAAAATGGTTTTCATAATGTTTTTATATCAATGTGTTGTATTGATATCTTGTGATTGAAAAGTGGAGATGTTATGTTTCCATTATGCATGTTTTATGTGATACGATTATGTTATGGTTCTTGGGCATTATTATGAAGAGGGGTGGTTCCGTGATAAAATAAGGGCGGGTGAGCCCGATATATCTCTCCAATTCATTGGGTAATGCGAAGGATTTAAACGTTAATGTTTATCCAAATAGATTTAGGGAATATACTGTGATGGGTATTCCAAACGTAACCAAGAGGGTTACTCCCTACGTAAGAATGTTATGAATGCCTCAAGTTAACATTATGTCTTAGGATTTCTATGATTTATTCATGATTTGATGAGGTTTGTTAAAGTGCTTATGTTTTATGAGTAGAGTATGATTTCATGGATTCTTATGTATACATGTACTAATGTTTCCTTTCCATATTTTTATATCCCTTACTATGCTTTTTATTCTCATCCCAAGTTTCTGAAAAGCTTTTACAGGTCAAGGGAAGGGTACATGATATGATTATAGTGTCAAGGAAGTGTCAAGAAAGAATCCATGTTTTATTTTAAATATTTTTCCGTTGATGGGAAAAATGAATACTATCTTTTATGTAACCACTTTTTTTAAATGTGGAATGTAATGCATGTTTTATGATCTAACTATCTAAAACTCTAAACCTAAAAAGATCCTCAACGTGTATTCTTGAAGTAACTCAAGATGAAGTAAGGTTTAGGGTCGGGGCCTTATAGTCAATGTATATATATTGGCCATATTATAAAGATATTTATTATTTAATAATCAAATAATTAATTGGTTAGAGTGTCACATTGTTTATATGTTTGTATGAAAATGTATCCTTGGACACAATAGAAATTAGATATATTGTTTAAGATAAACACACTTATAGGATAGGTTCAATCACATGTGATATGTCATGTACAACACATAACGTTTCCTATTATTTTATGATGTTTGGTAGATACCATGATGACCAAGGTGAAAAAAATGGTCTGTATCTAAAGTTATCCTCATGTATCTAAATAGAAAAAAATATAATTTATTGTAAAGACGAACTAAAGCACTACCCACTATGTATATTAAATATTCATGTATTCAGATACATCATAGTGATATAATGTCACCATAAATATAAGATTTTGAAATATAATAAGGAAATGGGAGAGTGGATAGTTTAATAAAGCTATATATAATCAATTCAAAAATAGATTACTAGTATATAAATTCTTTGAATGTAACGAAGGAAGCTATTTGGATGTGCATTATTTTCTAATAGAATGATTTTGTGACTAATTGAAATGACATTATCACATTATATTGAAATAATACTATAGGGGTGAATCTTTTAAAGGATTAAAGGATGCACCATTGAGAAAAGAACATGCTACCAATGTATAGAATCTTGATTGCTTTTATATAGAGGATTGTAGTTATAGTGGAATATGTTTCAGAAAAAGAGAATGTAGTGGACCCCTTTACTAAAACCTTATCTCTATAGAATCAAGAACTTCATTTGTGATATAACACACTAAATGTTGTTAGTAGTTGGCTATACTAGATGTGGGAATATGTTATTGTTGATTCTATAGAACCAACATCTATGTGTTTTATTATTATTATTATATAGTATTTTGATTTTTAATTTACATGTTTTCACATCATGGTTTTGATTTTATGATATATCATATGCGATAATGTCTTAAGAGTAACTGGTTCACTGAAAATTTGTATTATTTATCCACTATGACTAAATACAAACATTTCAACAAAATTATTCTCAAGTAGATATTATATAGTTGGTTGTTATAATTTATTGGATTCAAATAATAATGTAAATTAGGGGTGGATACTCATAGGACATTAAAGAAAATTGTTAGGTTGTATTCCATTGGTACTTTTCATTTCATGAGATAATGAGAACATTATCCACCAGAAGGAAGTCCACTTATTTATATCTCATTAGTTAATCATATCAGTGGAATTGTATATTTATCAGTTGAAATTAATTGAATGATTATTTTATATCTGTAGTATTGTAATTCAATTTAGTGAGAGAAAACTATTATGATATATGTTCAGTAGGAATTTAGATAAATTTTTTGTTCGATGTGTGATATTAAATTAGTGAATAATGGGATAAAGTATTTTTTCTATAAGTTCTCTAAAGGGAGTTCATATCTCAGGCCAATTGATCAAAATTTTAAAAAAAACTAAATTAATCAATGTTAATTCTTTCATACAGTTTCATTAAATTTCATAAAATAAAAAATTTCAATTAATAATATTATTTTATGAAACCAAAAAATATACCTACTTCATTAGAGATATCACGATAAATTAAATATATTACATAGTAAGAATTTATATGAGGTTATATGTAATTGTTACATTAACTCCACTCTCTATGGTTTTCTAAGAATGTATCTAGATGATAAATTTGAATAATGATAGGATATTATTGTAACCCAATAATTTTTACTCAAATTATTATAGTATTCATAAACATAGTTACACACTCATATAATCAATGGACTGTAATGGACTAGTGTCTTTACACAAATAGGTCCATAATACGTCATAGGAAACTAAATCATGGAATCCCTAATATATTCTCCATAATGAGTTATTATAATCCAATTGTTCCCCTATATCTTCTTGGGAAACCATTTGAATACATGAATGATTTTGGGTGAGATAAAGAGCCGAGTAGGTGAATTAACTTGATAAGAAGCATAATTTATTAGTAAAAGTTACATCTTGATATCATTATGAAGAAAGAACATGAGTAATAAAATTAGTTATTAATATAAATTGAATGGTATCATAATATCATTGAAACATGGTAATTTAGGATTTATATTATTCATGACATAATCATTAGTCAAGGAAAATTAAAATATAATATCACATTGAGGACATAGTCCCATATTGGATAAGGATCAGTCCATAATCTCCCACATGACATCTCATGAGACCAACACATTACCCAATGTATTGGAGGGTTACATAATTTTAGGATCTACAATAAAATCAATTTCATGCACATTAATTTGAGTGAAACTTAAGGATATCATTCATAAGTCATATTTATTATAATTACCCTAAAAATAAATGGGATGAAGAATCATGTATCATATGGTAATCTAAACTGATTTCATAAAGAATGAATTTGATATGTTTCAATAAGGAATGTATGTCACAATTAATAGAATAAAGATTAATCAAGTTATACATATTATAAAAATATATTCAAAATTTCAAATAAATTTGTAAAATATAATATAGATGAGGTGATTTATAGTCATAATGGTCATAACCTAAATAAAAAAATGGGATAAAAATATTTCATACCCATAGCCTGATTATTCAAAAGAGTTCTTCATCTCAATTTATATTTAACATATTTAAAATATTTACTTTCATAAAATACATTTTAATTATTATTTTTCAATTTATTTTAATTGTTACCAAGTAATATTTAGTTACCTAAACAATTAATTTCACATTAGACATTTTAAAGATAAATGGAACATGTGTCTGAAATCACATCACTATGTTTACAATGGTCAAGGATATAATAAATTAATCATCTAAAAAATGGTACCTATAAAATAATTATCATTTTTTACATAAATTATAATTTTTAAACCAGTCACGAAATATGGTTATAAATATTGAACAATGTTATAATCATAGAGATGGTAGGCCTTACAAACACATGAATATTGATTCTATTATTCAATGATGAGGATAGAAAAAAGTCATATGATATTTTATATCTATAATACTATAATTATATCATAAATATCGTATTTTTTCATTAAATTTTAATTCACATGCAATCAATGTTATTTGGTATTAAAAACTAATCACAAAACTATGTGATGAGATTGTTTTTTGTGCACGTGAATGATGTTATCTTTTTTTGTCAATGGTAAATTGTGAATGTATATGATATATAACAACTAAATAATATTATATATCATTTTTGTTATATATATATTTCAAATTAATCCTAATTACCTTCAATGTAATGTTTAGGTGAAAAAAAATTACATCGCTTTATATGTTTGTAGTCTGCTATACACAAGAGTTATGTTATTACATTATCAATATAATAGAGAGTAACCGGGTGTATGTGATATTATAACACCATAAGTATAATAATTTCAAGAATATCATATATAATCATTTAATAATTTATTTTATCTAGTCATGGGGTTTTGTGATGGAAAATGAATTATCACAGTTTTTGAGATGGTAGTTCACTGTATTCAGGATCCAATGTTTTTTACCCATTTCATGGGGGAGGAGATGGTGGTGGATAATTCCCATAACATAAAACAATAATTGTATAGGGAAGATACAAATGTTATTATATCAGAAGTTCTAATATTAATTTAATGTCTTGTATGAATAAATTAAATAAAATGCTCGATAATAGATATTACATATTATTCAGAAAACGTTTTTCAGTTTTCACAAAATCCCACCTCAGTTGGTTTTACTGTTAATAATTATACCTCAATATCCCAGAGTCAGTGATTAATTTGTTACATTTGAAAAATATACATGGAATAACATCTTTAAGGATCAAATAGTTTGTAAATATTGGTAAAATAGATACATATTTTTTATTCACAAGATTGTTGAAAAAAAATACACAAAGGGTTCCTTTAAAAATTATATATTCCCACTTATCATATAGCTACATATCAATCAAAAAAAACTACCTGGTATCCTAGGGAAATAAATAATTATAAAGGTGTGAGCTCAGATTCTCTGTATTTTTATGTTTTTAATGGATTATATCATGAATAAATAATAAAAATATATATGTAAATGGAAATAATTTAAACACATTCCATTTAAAAAATAACATGTACCTGACATGGAAAGAAAAATTAATGATCAAAAAAAGATATATCAATAATAATGGGATATTAAAACTTTTCCTTGGACATTCTGACTAATCAAATAATCTCATGGGAATCAATAACTGATCTCATAATGAGATAATACATAATTTTATACATTTTAAACATATCTTCAAGACAATTAAGAAAAAATTGAAACTCATAGGTAGAAACCCATTTAATTTGGCTAATTAAGGTTTCTCATGAGACCTGTTGATGCATCAAGTGTTTATCTGTAAATGGGCCCCACAAATTACAAAATAATTCTAATTCACTCATCATATGAAATCAAAGAACACATAGTTATTATAATCTTTCATATTGATAATATAACATAATAAATTTTCATACCAATAGAAATAAAAAATATTATCAAAAATCAGCCTTAGTAATATGTTATAAGGTAATAAAATTGAAAATCCTTTGTCAAACATATGTTAAACTATACAAATAAATAATGAAGATTACATAAATATAATATATCCACAAATTGATAATAATTACAATAATTGGTTGAATTCTATGAGAAATTCGAATACCATAAGAAATACATTATAACATTTTTTTAAGAAAATAAACTTTTAAGTATGAACGAATTATTTTTTATATCAATGTTCACAAAATATTTTCAGGAATATAAATATTTGACAAAAAACCTTCTAAATATATAATGTAATATTTAAAACATTATGTGGTTATGATGGAAGGAAATTCTATTTATGTCTCACCTAATAAAATAATAATTACCTTCACTTTTTTACATAATATCATAGTGGGACTTGTTTTCAAAATGAAAATAATATTCATTAAACAAAATTATAAAAAATTGATATATTGTTAAATTTTTATATAGAGAATAGTTTTTTAAAAAATAAAATCATTTTTTAAAATAAAACAAATAAATAGGGAGCTTAATGAATAAGGATTCATGATTATAGAGAGAAATGTAGATATATTTCCTTAAAATGAATTCTCATTAATTTTTTGAACCAAAAAGATATAAAATGATAATATTATCTAAAATTTTCATGAATAGATATAGGATATGGAAATTTATTCATTTTAATATAGAAATAAAATGCAATTCTTCCATGGGATACATAATAAAAAACAATCCTAAATAATCAAGATTTTGTTAAAAAATCCTTACTTCATTGGTAAATTTTAATTCATAGGCCACATGAAATAAATGAAATCAAAAAAATGAAACTCAATTAACATAAACTTATTCATCATATTACATATTAAATTGTTCCTTATATAAACCATTGAAATGAATATGTGGTGAATCGGGTGTATGTCTCACGAAAGTAAAAGTGAGATGAGAAACCTTTTCTTCATGTTTGACATCTATAGTACCTGTCTGAGCCGCTATAAAATAAATATAGGTTTATTATAATAATATCAATGAACCATACTCATATATATCATCCTATATATGATTTTATTAGATAATTTTATCACCCATTTAATAATAGTTTATTGTTAATATTAGTCTTTTGGGTAATAATTGCATCATTTTCCATGTATGTTTTGTATCGGTAATTTTGGTCCTTTTACATTGATAATGTTTACCTAATATCAATACTTTTAACCATTTTATTAATATCTTGTATATTATTTATATATTTATTTATTTAAATTAACAACTTCTTGAGATAGAAAATGTATTACACTGGTCATGGAGACAGTAGGTTGTACGTACCTATAAATGATGTTTCCATTTTTTTGAGGGAAGGAATAAAAGAAAATAAATATCTATTCAACTTTATATAATAAATATTATGTTATCTATGTCAAATATATTAATCAAATAAACCCTTATTACAAAATAGTTTAAAATAAAATGAAAAAACATTTCACATCTCAATGTGAATGTGTTAGTCCACACATATGCACGTGCAATGTTATTATTTTCCAATGTTTTGACTAGATATAAATTAGATGTGATATTATATTTCAAGATCTATTTTTTCTCATGAATATCAAATATATTTCTTTTAAAATATCCTTACTAAATTCCACGTAAATAATATGTTAAAAACAAATAATATCACTTCAGGAGGTGGTAGTCCACCATACACCCAAGTGACATTATCATATCCCCCCATAGAATGAAATGTAATAAGATATATGTGATTTTATTATTTAAGAATTATAATAATTTCATAAGTATCATATATATATATATATTATATTGATTTGTATATTCATCCAAGAATTATGGTGTTGGAAAACCAATTATAGTGTTTTCTGAGGCGGTAGTCCTCCACAAACAAGATCGAATGTTTTATTTTCAATTAGATGGAGGTGGAAAAGAATATAAGTTATTACATTAACATAAAAACATCTCATTTTTGGAGAGTTACTATGTTTTTTATTATAATAATTGAATAATATTGTATTGAGGTTTAAGAAGACTTAAAACAAATATTCTCTTAAATAATTGTTCCACTTCATGGAATAAATCTTCTTCGTTTAGACATAATGCATTTTTAGATTTTATTTATGGTAAAAAAGGGATATATGATGGTGGAAGATGAGTAATAATGGTTTATTGAAAGTTATTTTCTATGATAATGGGTTTGGGAAGTGTGATGTAGAGAGGATATGGGGTATCAATTTATAAGTATTGGAGAGGATGTAATTGGTATTTTTGAAAAGAAAAAATTGATACATTACTTTATCTGATACTAAAATCCATTAAAATGGGTAATTATATAAACTTATACGATATAAGGTCACAATATGTCATATGGTAGGTTTTTACATGTTTTAGTTCTTTGTTAAGTATTTTCCTCTTAGTTTAGCCCTCAGTAAACCCATTTCTACCATAACCACTTTAATTCATTCTTACTATTTTCCATATTCATCATGGTCAAAAGCTATGTTGATCTAATTAGATAATATAAATTATTCTGATTCCATGTATGTAATATATTTTTCATATTTTATTTGTAGTAAGTTTGGGAATTAAATTTAAAATTAATCTATAGATGTGATGAAAGATCAATTTTTTAAAGAGAGTATTCTAATAAGAATAGATTTTTTAAATATAAAAATTAAATATGAAATTTAATACAATTACATGAATTATTAAATATTCATATAAATAAATGAATTTTACATTGAAACCTCTTTAAAATATATTTTATCCTTTTAAATAATTTAACCCAAAATGCAGTTTTCAAATAAAAATCGGTATTTTTTATTATACATTAAAAATTATATCCTTTAAAAAACAAGAAAACACTATAAATAAAAATAATTTTCCCATAGATATTTCAAAATTATTATTATTTTTTAACGTAAATTTTCAAAAAAATTAAAAAAAATTTATAAACCATTTGTGCATATCCCAACTAAAACACCTTTTTAAAAAACATATTTTATCAGAAAACATTTCTTTTTAATTAAAATGGTTCATATTTTATTTTTAATAAATATATAAAAAATGAATCTATTTGATACATTTATAAAACTTATATTTTTTTCTAATTTAGTTATTCCTTTTGAAATGCACCAGCATAATGACTAAGTCATGGGGGTAATTTATAAAAAATATTATTTTAATAGAGTTTATTGTTTCATTAAAACGTATTGTTTTGTGAATCCCATGCTATAAAATATGTTTAATTTATTTTAAATGAAATATATTATAACTTATTGGGTTGTAAAATTATATTATACTCTGGGTGATTTCTATCATATGAGCTTTTGAACATGATTTTCCTCTTTTTTGATATCAGGGTGTTATATTGTACCCATATAAATAAATGGAATCTTCATAATTTAACATTTGTAATGGTAATCAATGTTTTTAAATTTTAAAACACCTCTATTAAAAATATACATTTTCAAAAAGGGTGGATAAAAATTCCTCATAATATGTGGTAATGTGAAGTAAAAAATGTCATATAACATTGTTACCAACTAGAAGATCATTTCTAGGAAATGAAGACATAGACAGAGAAGAGAATATTAATGCTCAAGGATTAATATAGGGTGATATGGGTAATTGATCAAAATAATAAATATCATTAATAGAATGATAAATTCCAAAAAAACCATAAATATATGATGTGTTAAAAGGACATCTAACAAACATAAAATCAATGTACTTGGATAATGTTTTTTAAAAGATCATTTTACTATAGTTGGGAAATTTTAGTTACTATTATGATTGAGAGCACCAGAAAATATACATAATATTTCATCATTTTGTTATGATTATTTCAATTATTACATCATATCTTGATCAGAGAAGTTATTATATAATATCAATTTTTAATGTATAATGAACTAAAATTAAAATATAAAAATAACATTATATGAATAACATAATAAAAATTTATTTCCCCTCATTCATGATATTTTAAAAAACAAAAATGGTTATAAAAAGTTACCAATAACACCCAAAATTCAACATAATCCATTTTTTAAATTGTTATGCATTATAATCATCCAAAACAGGTCTGAAAAAATTCAGTGTCCAAACATTTAGATGGGAGGTCACTAAATCAACATTATATTCTATAAGGAATATAACGTGGCTGTTAATTTCAAATTCCATATATAATAATTTATTCGTCCCCATAACACCTGTATGAATACATCTATGAATCTAAAAATAAAATCTCTGGATGTTGAATGTATTACCTAAATCCTAACATGCATAAAACATGGATAAAGGTAATATTAATCCTCAAATCACTATCCAAATTCAAGGAAACTAAATCTCTCCCATAAAAATTTATTTATCATTATTATGTCAACATAAAGCATATATCAATGGCTATCTTCCCCAAATCGTGTGTATTATAAGAAGTTAAAAATTCCACTAAATCACGTCTCTTTGTCATTGGTTCCATTCAATATATTATTTCAAATAATTAATGTATATTTATAATAGTATAACCATTTAACAATTATTATAACCATAATATCAATAATAAAATAAACCTATAATGAATTATTCAATCTAAATACACAAGAACATAAATAATTCAACATCATTCATAGTATTAGAATTACCTTGACCATGATACCTTACATTATTCTAAGTAAAATATATTTGATGATTATGGAATTCATTTTCATAGTACCTTATCTCCTTTAATTAAAGTTTTGGACATTGAAAAATTATTTCTTTCCCTTTATATCTTTTGAATTTTGGCCTTTCTATCTATAGTTTTATTAAACCACAATCCCCTTCAAAAACGGATCTTGGTGTTTCCTTCCAAAATTACCATATAAGAGAACATCATTATTATTACTCTTCCCATTATCTCCCATTTACTCTTATATCCAATTCTTCTCTTTCTTCCATTTCAATACATAACACTCTGAGAATTATTTCTTTTTTCTTGATAGCTCATGACACTACATCTTCATATAAAGGGATGTTTTGGGAGGATTTTTTCATTTTAATTATTGTATTATAATCACCAAATAATGATTTAATATTTCTATTTGGTTTATAAATTTATTTGTTATCATTCATTACTATCCTTGTATTTTTTCCTTCAAACATAGTGATATTTTCATCCTCCTTTTGTCTCATTCTCAAGATTTTTTGGTATATCTGTTCGTTACATGAAAGGAAAATATTTCTCCAAGAAGAGTTCCATAAAATCCTTACTCCCTATTATTTATATTTTTTGATCATCTTTAGTGTTTTGAATCAATGAACGCCACTGAACTACATCTCTGAAGAGATGATAAACATCCATTAAATCCTTATCCCTTTTATTTCTTCTAATAGCATGAAATGTCTCTTTAAAAGGACTTATCCATTACTTATCAATTATTTGATTTATAGTCTCAATGAATTATGGAGGTTGTTAACACAAAAAGTGGTAATCATAGTTACACCACTTGTTATATCATAAGGGTACACCATACAAGCTTGTTTTTTTCTCACAACTAGAGTCAGTTTCCCTAATATGGTTATAATTTTCATAGTACTAGCTCTATCTTCAACAGTTTATTTAATTTCCTTCCCATATAGAAAATATCTACAAGGAGTATTTTAATTGATATTTTTCCCATTCATTCTTCATTGTTCTATTTCTAAAATATTTCATTTACTAGAATAGATACTAACAGTATGAAACATAATATATAATCCCCAAAATAGTGAATTAAATAACATAAATATAAAATTTTATGCATGGATAATATCATAATAATAATCATGGGTTCCTTTATAATATTTTAAAATTTAAAAATATCTTCAATTCATTCATAATATTTTAAAATTAAAATGTTTATTAGTACCGAAATATCCCCTTGTTGTATCAAACTAGGTGTATAGTAAGACCCAATTTCGTATATCAGGTAATGTTCAAGCCCAACACGACATTAATATTTTGTAGATATAACCCTCAAGGTACATCTACGTTCCAACCACATCCAATTATAATATACAGGTAGGGAGGTATATCTAAGAAAATATTTATAATCTATTCCTATCAAAAAAATTATATTTTTTTCTATATATATCCTCAAAGTCTATCATAGGTTTAGGTTCTATAATATATGTTTTCCATACTATAGTTCCCATAGTTTCTACTTAGATTCCTCTAACACCAACTATAAAGTCCTAGACCATTGTATCCAATAGTAGGTGGTTAATTTATTATATTAGAATATGTTACGGGGAATAAAATCCTGAGGGACTGTATGGTGTTATAGAGTTTTTAAACTATATACATATTTGATATTCACATTTCCATTGAAATAATATAATACATAAATTTTTTCTCCAATAAGGATATATTTCCCCTTTTCATATCCCCACATATAATAGAACAAAATATTCTCTGTATCCTTATGAAATAAAAAATAACAAAGGGGAGAGCTCAGATGCTCCCTAATGGTTAACATACAGTAGAAGAAATCATGAATTAATATCCATAATAAATATGGATAGGTAAATAAATAAAACAAATTAAATTTAACAAATCATGTTTACATGGTATGGATAGAATAAATAATTATAAAATAAATACAAATAAATAGTCACATAATCTCAAAATGTATCAATAGATGTTCTAACTGAAAAGGCCTATTGAAGATCAATGTGTCACTACCGGTGAGTGGATAAATTACTAATATCTTTTTATTTTTTTATTTTTAATCAGTTAAAAAAATCATCACCTCTTAAAAAGAATATATCAATTTTCTGAAGAAAAAAATATTCAATCACATATGCATATGAACACATGAATCTATGAGGTTCAATACTCAATAAGAGTATCTACCTTCTTGTAATAGTTTGGAAGCAATATATTATAGCACAATTACCTATAAAATATTCCTTTTGTGTGGATAAAATTGGTAGGAAATAAAATCACAATAGTGAGACACTATTTTCAATAAAATAATGAACGTGATTCTTCTTTCATGAATTATTTAAAACAAGTTTTTGTAACAAGTTATGTAACATTCACTAGTTGGTTCAAAATAATTTTTTTGTAATGCCTTATCAATTTTCACTTTTGATAACAATAAAAAAATATTCATTACATTCTTACCCAACAAAATAAAATTACTTCTCTAGACATGGTAAGAATACTCAGTCTAATAGCTCATTGTGATTCCTCCATCTGATACATTAGTTTAGAAAACACATAAGAAATAATAATTTGGAAACAATTTAGTACAATTTTAAAAATTCTCAAAACATTTTCATTTTATGTCTCCTTATTCTTATTTTTTAATCTAGAAAACATCATTATGAAAACCTTATCTAGAATCTTATTATCTCAAAACAAACCTTCAAAAAATTCTCTATCCCACACAAGATTAATGTTTCACTGTAAAAAAGTACAATATACATTCTTCTATTTATATAAGTGTCTGAAAGGTTTTTGGTGGGTTCCCAAAAATTGATCCCACATAAAACAATTCTTAGGAATTTGAATTCCATACACATTTTGACTTCATATTTTACTTCATTAAAACTTTTAAAAAAATTTGGTAACATATTGAAAATACAAGAAACATAAAAAAATATTCACCCTTCTTCTAAGTTGTTAAAGTTTCTTTAGACTGATTCTTCAGTCTAATTCTTCAATCTTATTCTCCAAATCAATTATTTAGTTCAATTCATCAGTATGATTATTCATTCTGATTCTTTAATCTGATTTATCAGTCTAGTTATTCTATTTGATTCTTTGGTCTGCAGTATGATTAAACATCCTCAACTCAGTCTTACTAACTTTCATCCTTATCTTAGTCTATTTGGACATTCTCATCTTGGTATGACTAAATTACTGAACCTTTTCACACACTTTTTTGTTTAAAAATCATGGATCCAAAAATTTTAAAACAACTTCTGATATTGGAAATTTTTAACTTATAATCAACATAATATTTACTTTGTAATCGTATCCATCTCTCAATCTCTTCAGACATTGATAACAGAAAAATGTGCTTCTAAAAGCAATTTTTTAAGGAATTTCTTAGAAACAAATAAGTTTAATTTGGACTTACTTATAAAAAATGGCTTAATTTAATCATTATTGTCAAAATAAGTCTTATTAAAAAATGTTATCAAAACATAATCTGATTGAACTTTCATAACAAAACTGATTCTAATTTGGACTTTCTTAATAAAACATTTTCAAATAGACCTTATTATCAAAACGTCATCTCATTGGACATCCAAAATAAAACTATAAACAATATATACAATATTAATAAAACAATATCTGATAAACTTTATTACTAAAAATAATTTCTTTATTCTAAAACCATATAAACTTTTTCCTAATCACCATGAAATACATAGTGAGTATATATTATTAAAATATAA
Source organism: Viscum album (assembly GCA_963277665.1). Taxonomy (NCBI): domain Eukaryota; kingdom Viridiplantae; phylum Streptophyta; class Magnoliopsida; order Santalales; family Viscaceae; genus Viscum; species Viscum album. The sequence goes on from OY728149.1 coordinate 112,745,508, forward strand.
TAAATGAAAAAACACTTAACAAATTCATTCGTCATTTATAGACCTTCTCCCGTTTACATGGTCCCAACAGTCTCACCCTTAGGATTATGTATTCAACCAACCTTCATAAATCACTAAAACATTTTAACTCAAACTATGGATCACTTTTTAACAATTCTAATACTATTTAAGAGAAATATTTTAAGGAAACAAGAATCATTGAATGAAGAACATGATGTCCAAAATTAGTGACATGAAACACGTCTTTAATTTCTAAAAATTTTCAACAAACATTTCATTAAAAATTTCTTCCACATTATCGTAATAACAAGTTTACTTTGAAAAATTCAGAAAATTGTTCAAACCATGAGCATTCTAACATGCTAAAATCGTAAAATTCCCCATTGAAAAACAAATCCTTAAAACAAGATTACTTAAATTTTTTAGAACATATAGAGGGGTCTATTTATGAATCATTCTCCCCTTTCAATACACTATCCAAATTATATATAAGAGATAGTAAAAAAATACATACGTCAGAAGTAGAGAGATGGAGGTCAGACTCCCATTTATATCCTCAATTTGAAAAATAATTCAATTCCCAAAGGATTTCGGAAAAAGTTAGTAACATGTTATAATGTAAGTAAATAATCCATATTGAGGTCATTATTTTTAGTATTCTCTTTCATGAAGTGATATTTTTTTCCAATATGTTTTGATTGATAATTTTGTAAGAGATTCCATGTAAGGTTTATTTAACATTGATTCTCACAGCCCAAGAGAAGTGGAAAAACTACTTTAATAATCAGGTATCCCAACTGAGTCTTCATCCACATAACTTTATTATCATCTTGAGTGGCTGAAAATTAGTCATCTTCATTTTTTCTCAGAGTTACTAAATTTTGTTACTTAGTATAAAAACATGAACATATATCCATAAAAAATAAAACTCTACTCTATATGGATCTTCTATCATCAAAATTTTATTATCAATTTGTATTTAAATACAAAAATAATTTATTTCTTTCTGACCAATCATATATTCTATTGGAATCATTTTCTCTTTTAATATAATTGATAATTCATTTTCAATCTAATAGAAGTGATTATTTCAAAGAAATCCTGAATCTTTTACATAAGTTTACTATATAAACAATTTCTAGTCATTAAGGAGTTAGATACAATAAATGTCTTATCAGCATTCAAAAATCATTAATGTCGACTTCCTTAGCTTCTTAATCTTTATTCAAATTTGTTCCAACAAAAATTGTTGTGTAAATAGTCTTTCAATTTTTCATTACAAATATTCTTAATAAATTCATTTGAATACTTTTCTGACAATGAATGTTGTGTTTCTTATTTTTTATGATTTGTAACATAATATATTATTTAATTTCAATAATGGAATACATTTTGAACAACTCCTTCACCTCTTCAGAAAAACATTCACATGTTCTTTCTTCATTCCCATAAAATATTATATTATAAACGTATACATTAACAGTGGGGAAAATATCATGAATTTAAATTATGTACATATTATTATCAGTCCTTCCTTTCATGAAGTTCAACTTCCTTAAGAATATATCTAATTTGGAGTATCTCAACCTTCAAATCTAATTTATCCCATACAAGTATTTCTTCCAATTGCATATATAAATTTAATCCCTACCAATAACAAACCCATAATATTTTTCAATATAAACTCTTTCATCATGTCCCCCATTAATAAATAGTGACATTACATATATCATAATATTTTTTAACTATGTGTCAGTAATTGAAATAATTATTCAGATAGGTTCAAATATCACAATTGGAGAAAAATTCTCATCAATGCCAATTACTTCTATCTATGAGTAACCTTTACACACCAATCATAATTTTTTTCTAGTCACTTCACCAACTACATTCATCTTGTTTAGGAACACTAATTTTTTACTAATAATAATTTTCTCATTTTTTCTTATATTTGAGTTCTCAAGTATCATTATTTTAAATCTGTTCCAACTCATTATTCATATCAAGAATCCATTGCATGTATTCAAAAGCTTCATTAAAATATTTCATCTCAACATTTGAATAAAAATAATTATATTTAATCTCTTTTGATTTAATTCTTATTTGAACCTTTTGATTTTGATAACCAGTTATATTTTTAGAATCCACTCACTTTCTCATCCATGTTTTTTTTTGTAATTAATCCTCTTTACTCAAAAGTGATGGGTATGATTCCCTTTCTTGTGTAGGATCCCAATTGATTACATCCTTTTTGTTTATCTTAAATAATTTTTTTCACTCTCTTCATCTTCCTTATCCGCTTGTGTTCGTGACACATTTTATTTATCTTTTCCAATAACATTCACATCCACATAACCAACTATGTTTACTATTTCATTGTTAAAACATCTATAACATCTTCCATCCAGAGAATAGCCACAAATTATTCCATCTTCTCATCTATGATCAAAATTTCCAACAATTCCACCTTTGTTCATGATGATGTTGGGACTCCTAAGTAAACTTAACTATTTCAAACATGAAGTTTTGTCATAGAATATTTCATAAGGATTTATATAAAAACATGTCCTATGGAAACCTAAATTCTGTATATAAAGATTTATGTCCGTAGCCTAACTTCAATTATAATGTGAGAGACCATGTTTCAAGGTATTTTTGGCTATACACATTCTTATATATATTTCCACATAATTTGAAAAACAAAATCATCTAGATTGTTACATAACTCGTTATTGTAATCAGAAACCCCAGATTACACTTTTTTAAGAATAAATTTAGATATTCCTTTCTTCGCTACCTTGAAGAAATTTCTCGGTCAACTATTATTTACCTTTTAAAACATATTACCTTTCCATTTCATAAGATATGAGATATCAATGATGATCGTACATAAAAAGAGTCTCAAGATATTTATCCACCAAATATTAATAGTTATCATCAAACATATCAGGAATAATTCTCAATATCTTTTAAATAATAGATGAATCTTCCACTTTCTCACCAAGATTTATTATGGTTATTATAATATCATATACCCTTATAAATAATATATTAATTGTTACAAACTCGCCCATTTTATGATATTAATAATTCAACCTCTATATTTTTATCTTTTCCTTCTTCACCTATTTATTGTCTTCATATATGTTCTTCAACATTCCCATAGTACATTTAGAAGTTTCAACACACTTCACAATTAGGAAGTCACTTTTATAAAGTCATTAGAGTAGTGAATTCATATATCTTCCAACAATATCAGGATTCATCTTATCCATAGATGTAAAAAGAGGATTTTCACCAAGATCGGTAAATCCATCTATAGATATAATGACTTGACCTAGATTCACATTACATCATTTTAGAATAATATTCAGAACATTATAAAATGACATGTTCATGGACCATAATAATATAGTGTTTTTTGAATCATGGAATACAATCTTTTAACTAGGAAAATGATCTTCAATGTTTCCCACATTGATCTTCCCATTATGTACTCATACTTAAAACCATTCTTCATAACTTGGGGAAGGATAACTTATGAATGGTGAAATAAAAATACTATTAAGGGTAAATATAGGCTACTATTCTGAATAATAAAAGTATAATTGTATGATATCATGAGAATAAAATTGTAAAATTATACCATGCATATCAAAGAACATAAACAAGAATCATAAAATAACTACTGGATATTAAAAGGACTTGAATCTTAATGGAATGAAGATAACGGGGCATGATATTATAAAATATGAAAAATATATAGAATTTATAGAATACACATAAGAAATTAAAATATTTCCTTATAAGTCAATGATCATTACTAAAACCTATAAATGACCATCCATGGGTCTACACCTACTGGGAGGGACACACCACCATCCAAGATCATATAAAATTACTTTTATTGGGATGGGTCTACTCCACACACAATCATAATATTAAAGGTTCACTCATAAGACTATCATAGTAGTCAAGTTCCACTCCAATGTCCATCATAGCAGACAAAATATATTACTGACCAATTTCACCCTTGGTATATCTTTGTATATATAATGAAATATATATCATTATGAATATAATATAAGAAATACATAGTTCCAACCCATCACATAATTAAATCATACATATGTGTTTCCTTAGATAATGAAAAACTTATCTTATCATGACACATAAAAATAGATGGGTTTCACGAATATCATATCATAAACCACGAATTTAAATATGTATCATAACCATTTTATCATATCATAATGGAATAATTATTTGGATATAAAATGAATAACTAGATTATAGTAAAATTTAGGCATTATCATGAGATATGCTTACTGTTATTTTGTTAAAGGAATCATAATCATAAACAATCCAGATAAATGATGATATTGTAGTAATAAAATGTTTAAAATTTGCTAATATTGATTAATAATACCCATTAGAGAATAACATTACATGAAGATTTAAATATAATTAAAAGAATTATATTGATGAAAATATGTGTCTGATTTCATTATATAGACCTTATAAAATAATATTAGTGTATAACATAACATGTGTCTTAAAAAAGAAAATTGAGGAATAAATGCCCTACCGATTCGGTAACTTTTGAACCATAATCTCCTAAAAGATAAACCATCAAAGTTATATTTAAATACCATTAACAATAAGTATATTAATTATACTGATTATTCATGGTAATTATATACACCATTCAAATTAAATTATTGGTGAATATAGCAAAAGTCTCGTTGAAATACAAGTGAGACTATAAAACCATTACTATAAGTCTTGACCATCTTCGTACACATTAACCACTGCTATATAATAAATATAAGTTTATTATATATATTATATATATCAATATAATTATATATAATACCATATATTATTTTATTATGACATTATATTACCCAATTATAATCAATTTCATGTTAAATTTGTGTTTCGGGTAATAACCACATTGTTTTCCGTATATGTTATGAAATTTTCTTATTGATCCAATTACAATGATTATGACTTAAATATATCAAAAATGTAATAAATTATATAAATTCCATATATATTCATTATATATTTATTTAATAAAATATATAAAATATATGAATGGGATATGAAAAACACAGTTCATGGAGACGATAGATTGTACGTACGCTTGAACATTGTTTCTATTTTAATGTCATCTTAAAAGAATGAATGTAAATGAAATGCATATTTTTTGTATATATATATATAATAATTAAAGTATCATTATTTATTCGTATATATAACATAATTTTATTGAACGCATACATTCCTTGTAATCTGTTAGTGAATCACATCTCTTTGAGGTGGTGGTTGTCCACACATCCAAAAAACGAGGTTATCGTATTTCCACAAAATGTAAAAAATGATGTTTTATATTATTATTAATTAAATAATACTGTATTAATTATAAATAAAATATATATATATCATATAAAAATATATAATTTATCATTATTCCAAGTCATGAAAGGTGTAAATGGATGATTAAATGACATCGATTCGTGTGGTGATACTACGATATACACAGAAATGATGAACGTGTATCCCATTTGATGGAAATATGTTTTAGTGTGGGTAATAAACATTACATAAAAAAGTATAATTAGGATAAATTGGATTCAATATAATCATTTTATAATAATAATTGAGGGGTGGATAAATGAAAAAAGTTCTTGTATAAAGATGTTACCTCTACTTTGGTAAAATTTATTTGGTTTTCTATAAATGGAATCTTTGGATAGATTTATTTGAAAATGGATTATTATATGAATATGGAATTAAATTTGGTATAATATTTTTGTAGGTATTTTCCACTAATAAGGGACTTTAGAGGTGTGAGGAAGTGAGGGGTGACTGTATTTTTATAGGGGGGGGGTGGAATTCTAGTAAATAAAAACGTTAAGAAATATTAAGAGGTTTCCCTTACATGATGTGGCACTAATAATTGTAAATTTTAGAGAAGATATTGTACATAGAAGAATACTTTCTAAAAAAGGTTTTTGGGATATTTTTCAAGGTTATTTCTCCCCTTAAATTAATGTTTATCAACTAAGTAAACTTGTTTTTATCTTAATTGGTGTAATTAATATCCAATAATTTCACTAATCCAATTTGTAAAAAATTATGTTTCTATTATATGAAGAAATAAATTATTCTTATTCAAATTATGGAACCCATTTTTTCAAATTCTAATAAATTTAGTCGTTGAAATAAATTTAAAATTAATCTCTTAAACATGTCAAAAACGATTGTTTTTTAAGAGAAATTTTTTAAAATATTAAAATGTTTTTATATCCAATTTCACTATGAAATTGGTTTTAATGACCTAAAATGTATTAAATTACATTATAATAAAAATTTGTGCCTCATGGAATAATTATTACATCTTATCATGTAAAACTATATGAATGAAAATAGGATTCATATATTTTGTATATGGTACAATGTTTTCAGGGGTGAATAGTGGATATTTAAAAACATAATTTTTAACTAATTTAAAATATTGGAATCTTGAATAAAAATTAATGATAAAATATTTAGAGTGTAGGATAACAAGGACAAAAATATGAAACTAAACATATTTTTAGTTTTTCAAGATACTTTTTGTAAAACCTCATACAAATGAAATATTTTCAAATAACAATATTGAAATATATAATGATTAAATAAGATAATAAATCATTTTATTTAGAAATAATTTATGAAATAATTTTTGGAAATAATGTATAAGGTTCTAGAATAAAAAGATCAATTAGAAATAATGGGAAATAATTCTTGATAATGTCTTATTTTATAACGAAATAATTCCCTCAAAAATGAATTATATGATGTTAACATGTAAATTCCATTGACAAAATGATGGAGGTAAAATATAATATCATTATTGAATAGAATAATACTATCTTTTAAACCATTTTAAATGGGTAATGTTTATTAATATATAAAATGGTCTAATTCTTGAAAAATAATTACATAGGTACTACTTTATTTCATCATCTATGTTACCCCTACATAATAGTCATATATTTATAAAAAAATAAACAATTTAAAAATATATTAAAATTTGCAATTCATCTTTTGTATGAATCATTAAAAAATTGATATTATTATATTATAATAGGTAAAGGCATATAGACTTGTTTTATTTTTAATTTTACATTCTATATGGATTTTATGGATTTGATTATTAATTATTTATATTTTTTTAATGTTATTATGATTAGTGTTCCTAAAAATATATTTTTATGAAATAATATATACTAACAAACCAAATTTGTAGTGATAAGTTATGTATTGGAAGTTTTATAGTATGTGGATGATACCATCCTTTATAGTGACATTTTAAAAGATAGATAGAGAGGCTATTTACTATAAAATGAGTCATAATAGTTATACTAGTATCATATTAAAATTAATATTTTATATAATTTTATATGAAATTTTTTATAACGGTTGAAAATAATAATTTTATTGGGGGGAGAAGAAATGAGATGAATGAAAAGAACAAACAAATATTTGGTTTTTCATCTTCATTGAAATTTTTTTACTTTTATACAAATTTGAAGATGGTGGTGGAGTACAACTAAAACATAACTAAAGAAAAGATGAGACACATGAGTGTGGATATAGATATTTATGTGGATTATGTATGATAATGATAAGTATTTTAGGGTAAATGAGAGAGGGTATGTATACATGAATAGAGGGTATTTAAAGATTAAAATATTTACTATTTTTTTCATTTAGGAAAGAAAATTTTAATAGAGATAAATATCACTAATATTATACTTAATTGTTCAACAAATTAAGGTTATTTTATGTAAGAAACTTTTTAAAAAGAAACTTTTTAATTGAACTAAATCATTCAATGTGAAAAAATGAAAAAACAATTGTTTATGATAAAATATATTTTTGGACTCAGGATTCCATATATATGTTTATAAATTTAATTTAATATCATTATATACAATTAATTTATACGTAAAACGTATATGGTGTAAAAAATTGTTTTATTTCTTTATTTTCTCAAGATTATATAATAATTATTTCCTAAGATTTTGGTATTCGTAATAATGATATTTTTTAAAATTCATTATGAATTTCTCTATTTCATGAATTTTCAAAAAAAATTGGACAAACTAACATTGAAATGATGATTAAAAAATTTGCATCATTTTTCCATTTAAAATTCAAAAATAAATGAATTTATATTTTATATAAAATCATATAATACAAATTGATAATATATCTTAAAAATAAATGATAAGTTCTTCTGGTTTGAGTAATTATAATTATATTTGTTGTTGTCACTAATTTTTCTTATGATTGTTAATTTTGTATTTATAGTTATAAATCAGATACATTTTTTCAATCATTCTTTATTACGTTTTTGTTATAATTAACATATTCAATTAAGAAAATGGTTTTCCTTTTACTAATATTATATACTATAGTAAAACGAAAATTTATCAATGACCATATCACAATATTAGTAATGAAATTGTCCAAAAAATTATAAGTATTTTTTTTATGAGAGTCTATATATAATAATATTAAAATTATCAAATAATAATAATTATTAATATTCCATAATGTAAATTTATTTCAAAACTAATTACTAAACAAATATATAGATTTTTTCACTTATAAAAACTTGTATTCTACATTGTAAACTATTATATTAGTATATCTTACTTAATATGAAAATATAACGACATGTATTATGGTTATATAATGAAACTATATATGTAAAAGAATCTAGAATTAGTAAAACAGATCTATTTATAGTAAAAAATAGATGAAAAATGAATTCATGACAATACGTATTCTAGTGATAGTTGTTTCACCCATGTTTCCCTTCATTCATCCATATGAGCCTTGTACCCCTGTTGAACATTACTATATGTCACTAACACTCACGTGGTACCATTTTTCTAATAAAAATTATTAATTAATTAAATTCCATTTTACTGTAACAATATGGAGTAAAATACCATATCAGGTAAAAATGACTAACAATGATTGGTTTATTTTATCAAAAAAATAAAGTTTTTTGAATTTATATTTACAAATTATAATGGAAAATTTATAAAAAATATAAATTAAAAATATTTTATTTCAAATTCAACACGCCATAAATGTATTGTATCCACTCAATTTAATTATTTATATAATAAGAATGTAGATTAAATTTATATCCTTACATGCTTAGGTTCCCGCGTATTATTTACATGTTTATGACTTCTCTATTAATCTTTTACATGACGAGTAGTCATATTACATAACACATTTTTTCTTAGAGTGTAGACTGTTATTGGTCATCCCTTGTAAGAAATATCATGTTCTAATTTCACAAAATTATTTATTTATATCTGATATTTCATGTATGTACATACTCAAAATCAACACATGAAACACATGATGTACCTAAGATACATTTAGTGGGGGTGTTAAGATATAATTCATTGTCCCTAAGCATTTAATGATATCAAATCAACAAATACATCTATATATCATCTTCCCTTTATTATCGAACATCAATATCCTTTTACGTGTTTATATTCGATGAAATATTTTATCACCCACTTCATACAGTATACATCAACAACGAATATGATCATAGATATTAGATTTAATTTCCACAAAATTATTATGTAAAAAAATTGAACCATCTACATCATTTCATTGATATTATCATGTCTCTAAATTTTGATTTCTTCAACTTCATTTCAAAATGTTAGAGTTATTCAACTCTTCTCTAATAAATAATTATATGTTCTTATTTGTATTCTAGAGAAGGAACAGTTATAATACTATAATTCAACTAGACAAATATGTTAATCCCAATAGCTAGTTAATTCCATTGAGCATTATGTCAACATATCCTACATTGTTTGAATAGTTATTTTAGATTAACCATAAATTTTACGTTATAATGAATCTTTAAATATAATCTCTAGGCCTAATTCTAGCAGAATACTTCCATATTGTTTTTATAAGAACTCTAGATCTCATTCAAATTCAATTGAAATAGGTAATACTTTTATCCTTACAATTTATTTTATATATAACAAGGAAATTTTATTATGTTATAATTCCTCACAGATAGAAATCATGTGTGACAACATTTTAAGTTGATCAACCATTACCAATATGGAATTTTTAAATTTATAAGTCATATAAAGGCTAGTGAAAATTTTCTAACGGCTTTCACCCATTTCTCTAGTGGTATAGAAAATGGTTATATCATCCCCATACACATCAGTCGCTCTACATTTAGTTGTCGGAATACCAAGAATTTTCATCATAATATGAAATATCACTTATTTTATTTTCTTAATTGAATTATTTATTAGAATCTGTACATATTGTGGTCCAAGGATAAGGTGAAATGTTAGCTATGTTAATCATCCAATAACTCCTTCAGTTTTTCTTCTAAGAGGACACATATTCAAATAAAAAATATTTTAACACCAATATTGCCAAAGGTGGCCCCAATAGTTCTTCATACCAATATTATAATTTTTGTATCATCTTTCTCGGACTCCACAATCATTATATATTTGGAAATATAAACAATCATTTAATGATGAAGTTTTAACAAATTCTTTATGATTTTTGAATACAAAAATTGATTATTTGTATTGATTATGACCCTTTCAATCCTCTTTGATGATATAGTACCCTGATCCTTTAAATATATAACTTCTTACACCTTGTTTTCCTTCTATTAATAGACATGTATTGAGAAATCATATTATTTAATTATCTCTAAAAATCTCCTTCATCACATATAAAACTCCATATATTTTTAAATAAACATTAATTTATTATAATGGTTATCAATATTACAGATTCCACATTATCGATATTGGATCCAAATCATTAATAAAAATAGGACCAAAAATATTTTTTATTAATTATTGGGTAATTATCCTTATAAATGATCAACTCACATGATGACATAACAATTACCTTGTCACCATTCATTAGGATTCATTAGGATTTATCCCTATACGGTTATTTAAGCATTACAATATATGAAAAAAAATTACACTATATGTTTGTTTTGGTATAACTGAAGTGACCAACCCATTCTTGAGCTCCTAGAATATTTGATCACATTAATCAATCCATATAAACATTATTACCATCAATGTTTTTTTGGTTATAAGAATTTGAAATCCGAAAACTTTTTCATAGAGCATTTATATTATCCATATAGACTAAAAATATTATAGACCACTATATTATTTTTAGTTTATTCCATTTTTTAATATAATCCATATTTTTTGGATCAAAAAATATTCTCTATTTTGATTACAGGTCATAATAATGATAATTGTTTTAACAAAAATTCACACTTTTAGAACTTCGAATAACATTTTCCCATTTAAAAATATATCATAATAAATAAAATCTCTTCATATTCCACTTTCCTCATTAGAATATATGATAATGTAATTAACAAATATGACAATTATCTGGTTAATTGTTTTTTTGTAAATACATTATTCATCATAATAATAAAAATTTTATGTGACTTTGTAAGTCCTAAAAAATCCTTAAAAATTATTTGTGTCCCTCTATTGGGAGAAACGGTATGTTTGGAATTACTCCATTACATGTAATTGATTGTATATAGATTTAATTCACCCTTAAATGATGTAGTGATCCCCAATAAAATGATCAAACAAATCTTGAATAATTCATATAAGATATATTTTTATGATCATGTTATTTTTATTTTCATCTTAATCAATGAAAGTAATCGTTAATAAATCTGTATTTTGGAAATAAAATAATGGTTCACCCCAAGGTGATGAATATAGTAATATAAAATCTATTTCTATATTATCTACTATATTGTAATTTAATATTACATATTCATAGATTCCATTCTATAAGGTCTCTTTTATTTTAATATAGAACCCATAAATAGATCAATTGAAAATGAAACCTTACATTATATGGAAAACCCATTTTTTTCTTTAGAAAATACATATATATACTCCCATATGATTGGAATACATACAATTTTTTTTTAATTTTATATCAAATTAGAGAAATTGGTTTCCCTTTATTGGTTATCCAGACATAAATTATAAAATTATATTTTAATGGGTGTTTTAATTATCCTTTTATTTATATTTTTATAAATACATTCTTTTGAATTTGAAATTAAATTTACATATTCTAAAAACTGAATGGAGTTTTATAAATGGAGATCCAATCTAATCCAATCATAATATCCTAGTGAAATCCCCTAATGGAATTATAGCTAGATCATTTTTTATTATCTTAAAAACCTCAATTGTCCCCGAATTATATTCTATCAATGAAATCATCTCATTGTATCACCTTGAAATTCTAAAATAATAGCCTTTTATTCAATAGAGTTACTAACATGAAAAACGAAGTGTAGAATGGAATATAACATCCAGATAAATTACACTATATTTATTATATTATATAAAACTATAAAAAACCAGGTACTTATAAAATAAATTATTTTCTTTTTGAAATTAAATAGTTAAATTCATTATAAATATATTATAAAATAATTAGTATTTTAAATAATCTTTTCCAATTAAATAGTAAATTCAACTTAGGAATTAAAATATAACCCTTATGAATAGTAAATCAGCAAATAAAATAGTAACCACACCTATTAAATTATAAATAAATTTTATGTATCTTATATGTGAAAATATGATATATTTATATCTTTGAATGAGTAAATAAATGTTTTGGAAATGATACAATAAGTAGAGGTTTTTTTGTAAAAAATAAATATTCATATAAAATTTAATAATTAAATAAATGATTTATGGAAATAAAAATTTCATATAATATATTTATGAGTTAAGTATCTTATAATTATAAAATAATTTTATGAGACCATATTTAATTTTTCAAAGTGTTATAAAATCTGATATAGTTTTAAAACATGTATTTCTTGAATAAATTACGATTTTAATTAAAATGTAATTTTCTCATATTTTGATAATTTATTTTGAAAATGGTGTTCATTTTTGAATTCTATAGGTCTAAAAATGGTTATGGGGATTTGTTTTGATTTTTTGATATTTTTTTGAAATACATTATTAATAGGTGAATAGTAAAATATCATAATTTACAAAATATGCTAAATACAAGAATTACTCAGTCATGGATGATTATGTATAGAAGTAGGAAACCTTGGTTATAACTCAAATTCACTAATTTCTATATTTATTAACAATAACCAATACTATTTCTTGTATTGAGAAAAATAAAAAAAATTATGATTAAAATAATTGGAAAACCATCCTCGCCTCCACTATAAATACCACCCCTCACCTCCTATTGTCCTCACACATCTAAATCATTGATACTTGCCCAAATTCTACCCAATAATCTTCCCTAGGCCCTTACCCGTTTTCTAGACCTAGGTTACTCACCAGAAGGCTAGAACTAAAGGCCATAAGGAGGATCTCAAGGAGGATAATTCCAGAGGTAAAAAGCTTATATTATTTTCATTTATTTTATTTTAAATTATTCTCCTTTTCTTATTATCTCTTCACATAAAATTATAAAAGATGAATTTAAACACCATTGTATTATATATAATATAACTTTAGCAGGTTTATGGAAAAATTCATCATCATACATCTTCCTCTATCACTTTTTATTCATGAAATAACAACATCATCCTTCATCTGTCGATTTACCCACATCGTGTATGACGTACTTTCAATTTATATTACATCCATAATGGACATCCATAAAAGCATTTTAATGGTTGAAGAAAAATTAAATTTTTTTATATAAACTCTTTTATGTTCTATAACTCATATATATTCATATTATTTAATTATATTAAGAAAATAGTTTTTGATCATCAATGAATTGTCAAAATGATCTAAACAGATATCATTAATGTTTTATCTAATAAATCATCATCATATATGAAAACAAAATGATATATGATATATATAAAAGATATGGAAACATTTAATTACAATTTAATTCCACTTCTATTGTTTCCTTCTCTTCAAAAAGAAAATCCCTAACTAACCGACCATGGAAACCATGAAATGAACTCACTTGAAACATTGAATATTACAAAAAATATTATTAATAAATGAGTGAAAATATTTTATAAAAAGAACATATAATCTTTTAAAATATGTATATGTTTCGTTAATATATTAATAACACTCTTCAAATCATTATATAGGATGTTTTAACACATTTTAAATATGTCTAACTCGATATAAGGGACACTTTAACTAAAACATTGTATTAAATGTTTTAAAGGTTTATTCTTATAATTTTTTACAATTTAATATCAATTTATTTAGAATGGTTTTTATGACATCATATATATATTTATTAACATTTTAATTTTACATATTTTTTTGGTAAAAGTAAATTTTTCCTTTGTTATGTAATGTACTTTTTTCAAATCCTTTTAAATGTACCTTTTTCAAAAAATTCAAAAAGACTATAAATATATATATATATTTTTTTATGAGAGATGTATATTGATTTCAGAACACATTATTACTGTAATGATTCCATTATATTTTTTAATTGTTATTTTTTAAGAATATTAATTCATTATTATGTTTTGGGTTTTTATATTGTGAATTTTATGAAAAAGGGTATTTGGAATTACGAATATGTTTTGCACATGGGTTTAAATGAGTTATCTAGAGGTTTATTCATGATATGTTCCTTTTGAATCGTTTATGTTTGGTTGATCGCAATATATATAAATATATGGTGTATTAATGCATAATATATATCAATATATGTTGGGTCGAGCCCATTATAGCTCAAAATATATTGGGTTGAGCCCATTATAGGTGAAGATATAATGGGTGGGCCACATTATTTCTCTCCAATGCATTGAGTATTGTGTAGATTGAATTTTATCAAATGGTTATTCCATGGGTAAGGGTAAATTTGAGGATAATATGATTAATATGTCCCTTGGAAACTATACGATGTTTTTATGCATGCTAATGAGTTTTTGTGAATTGGGATTTATTGGGATTTGTATTATCACATGACTAACATTTTCTTTCTTTATATATATTACTATGATTTTTATGCTCATAACATTTTATTAAAAAAATTCATAGGTTATAAGGATGTGTAAGATAATTAATGGATTCAAGTTAAATGTTATAATGATTTTTAAAAAAATCATGTTTTAGTTTTAATGTAATATATTTTAAAATAATTGATATTGTTTTAGTAATATCATATTTTATAAATGTGGTATATTATGTATGTTTAGGTCCAATTCATATAATAATCTAAACCTAAATTTATACTTAATGTGAAATAATGTATGTTCTTGATAAAAGTCAATATTTTTTAGTGTTTTATGGCTAGGTCTATATAACTGGAACCATCGTATAGTTTAAATAACATTATTTGTTTGGAAGTTTTTAATAGAATTCCATAAGTGATTTTTACTTTATGACTAATTAGAAATGATATATAATTTAATGATTGCCATTTTTTTCTCAACTATGATGTGTTTATTCAAAATGGTTTTCCAAATAAGAAACTGGGAAGTTGGTGTCTGACGGCACCAATTACCTGATATATGTATGATTTTATAGCGTAGAATAGGGGGAATGTGAATCAATCACTTTTAACTGTAATGCCTCATTTTAATGAGGATACAAATGGTGGTTGTATCTGTGATAAAGAGGAACATGATCCACGATGATGAAAAAAATATTTTGCAGAGCATTTTATGGGGAAACAACCTCTTACTTTTAGTGGAACCACAGATCTAGTGATACCTGAAGGATGGATTAATTCTCTGTAAATGATATTTGATATCACGAAATGTTTTCAATACCAAAATTTATCTATATAAATTTATCATTTTGAATTTGAAGTTAATCTATGATGTTCTATGGATATGTATAATATAGAAAAAGATGATAATGATACTTCAAATTGGGATATTTTTTTAAATTTTTTTCTAGAAAAAATATTTTCCTATGACTTTTCAACTCAAAATGGAGAAATAATTATTGTAACTGAAGTAAAAAGATTATCACTTTTTGGTAGTGTATGAATATTGTTTTATGATACTGGAATGGTATGTTCTAGGTATTACTTATGAATTGAATAGTAATATTTATATATTTTAATCAAGTTTGAAATTTTTTTTACAATGATATTTAGGTCCACGATACATTAGAATCTATGAGAAACTTGTTTGTCGTGCTGAAAAATTTAAGATGGAGCTTGGTTACATTTATGTTCCAAGTGATGAAATGAATAATAATATTTCAGGTTATAAGGGTATGGGGAAGAATTCATCAATGAAATTTAGTGGTACGAAAATAAATTTCCCATCATGTGAAAAGTGTAGAAAAAATAATTCTAGACAATTTATTGTAAATTATTGGATATGCTACCAATGTGTGAAGTTTGGGTACATGTTTATTTATTTCAAGGAAAATTATCATAAAAAGATGATAAGTCAATGGTGATATGCTTTACTAATAAGAAATTGGGCAATTTTATGAATGTGGGTCCAAATCTAGAAACTCTAGCATGAAATTCAACGAATTGGATGTTTAAGGGTGTGGGAAAATCCTTTGTAACTACTTCAGTAGATGTTGAGCCCTCAAAAAGAATGGTATCATGTAAATTTCCTATTATTACCAAATATTACAATATGTTATTTGATTCAAGGTCTAAAAAATCTATCATTTATAATAAATTTTCAACTAAATAGTAAATTTTACCTCAAGGAATGAAGCCATAACTCAAGGTAAAAACACATAGATGAAATATTGTTGTAAACATAAATTATAATAATATACATATCCTTATCTATGGAATGATTTTACATATAATCCATGTTGTGTGTCTTAAATTATAGTTTTATGTAATTATATGAATGGATTGGATTTCAATTAATCATGTTAAGATCGACTATAGAGTTAAGGAATTTTTTTTCAAAAATAGTACTAGGTTTTATATAAAAATGAACCCACACCATAGATATCATATCATGAATATATAAAATTGTGAAATATTTGGGATTAAAGGTATCTTTCACATATTGATAATAATAAAGGAACTGTTCATATTAATGATCATCAAGTGGGAAATGAGTATCTTGATGTCCTTCTTAATGATTTTCATTATCTTGTTCCTAATCAACATGTTGAATTTACTATTGAATTTTTTCCTGATGCAAAACCAGTTTCTAAACCCCCTTATTGAATGTCTCAAATAGAAAATTAATAGTTTAAAAAGAAGATGTAGGAAATATTAGATTAAGGATTCATCCGACCTAAAAGATCACGACATAATGCTCATGTCTTTTTTGTTAAAAAGAAAAATAGTTCAATGACACTTTGCATTGATTATATAGGCTCAAATATAATTACTATTAAGAACAATTTTCATTTTAGTCATATCGATGATTTGTTTGATCAGTTCTAGGGAGCACATTATTTATCAAAGTGTGACCTGAGATTAGGGTACAATCAGTTGAATGTAAAATAGGCAGACATTTGGAAGACCACGTTTCATACTCGATACGAGAATTATGAATTCTTAGTTATTCAATTTGGCTTAACTAATGAAACTACTATATTCATGGATTGTTTGAAATTAGTATATCATTATTTCTTGGATAAGTTTTTAATTCACATTATTGATGACATTATACAATTTTCTAAATGTAAATAAGAGTATGAAATAAATTTAAGGGTTATTTTGATACCATAAAAGATAATAAACCGTATATAAAATTCATAGAGTGTTAATTTTAGTTGTTACAAATTTATTTCCGTGGATAAATTATTTATAAAGATAGAATAAATATTTATCATCCAAAAAAATTATTTTTGAATAATGGAAAATACCCACATATATAAATCAGATTCATAGCTACCTTTGATTAGTAGGCTATTATGAGAGTTTTTTTGAAAACATTACATGGTTATCACTACCACTGACTAAGTTAACTCGAAATGGTGTTAAGTTAATCTATACAAGAGAAGTAATATCTATTTTCAAGAAATGAAATGAAAATTATTCAATTACTTTGTTCTAAAACTACCTGCCAAAAAAAGTGAATTTTCCATCAATAGTTATTCTTCATTGAAAGGTCTTGGTTTTTCTTAATTAAGATCGACGAGGTACTTTCTTATCCATCATGTCAGTTGAAAACTCAAGAGTTAAATTAACCTAATCATGATTTGGAATTCTCTATAGTTATTTTTGGATTATGAATTCGGAGGAATAATTTGTACGGAGTAAAAATTGAAATATGTACATCCAATAATAGTCTGATATATATATTTACATTGAATGAATTGAACATGATACAGAGAAGATAGCTAAAACTAATCAAGTATTATGACTGCACTATTCATTATTATCATGGGAAATAAAAAAATTGGATTACTCTTTAACTTGGAAAATTAATGCTATATTAACCCTGTTTCATTTAGAACATTCCCCGTTGGTGAATGATTGGATATATTTTGGTTTGGATGTTTTTAGTGAAGGAAATTAATCTATTTTGTTTTAGGTGTTAGTGTAGTCATCTCTATTAGAATGAATATAGAATGCTCAAATAGTAGACCGTGAGTTGAAAAAATATGTAGAATTAGTTCAAAAGGGTACGTTTCTTGAATTTTAAATTGATAAAGATTTTGTTTTGAGGTTTGGAAAGTTAATATTTGTTCTCTTTGATTCTCATCTGAACAAAAAATTATTATGTGAAGCTCATAGTTCCCTATTTTCATTTTATCATCTTATAAGAAAAATGTACATATACCATTGAAATTATTATTGGTGGGATGGAATGATATGTAATATTGTTCATTTTAATGTGAAATGTATGAATTTTGAAAAAGGTAAAGTGTAGTGATAGTTAATGAAGTC
The DNA here is from genome assembly GCA_963277665.1 of Viscum album. Classification (NCBI taxonomy): domain Eukaryota; kingdom Viridiplantae; phylum Streptophyta; class Magnoliopsida; order Santalales; family Viscaceae; genus Viscum; species Viscum album. Next base: position 112,764,453 of record OY728149.1, read on the forward strand.
GATGCTTCAACCTTTTCTAGTTCCAGATTAGAAATTAAAAAATATATCCATGGAATTAGTGGTGGGACTACCAAATTCTTCTTGAGGTATCAATCCAGTTTTCATTTTTATTGGCCTAATAACTAAATCTATACATTTCATTTATATATGAGATATTATGTTTTTAGATCAGCTTTCTTGATAGTCCCTCAAAGAGATTCATAGGGTTCATAGAGTTCTTCTCTCCATTGTATCTAATTGTGATCCCAGTATCACTTTTATCTTCGGAAAATGCCTTCAGAAGTCAATAGTATATGAATTAAATTTCATAATTTCTTTTCATAATCAATTTAATGTAAAAACCTAGTAATCAATATAGAAATCATACAATATGATTTGAGACTGTTAGATGGATTACCAGGTATGTTGGAATCAACATATTTCTTAAGTTGAATTTTCTTATAATAATAGTATTCATTCGAGTATAATGATGGAACTGTTTGAGGAGTTTTATGGAATGTTTTGTCAAACGACATAGTTTTGGAATGATTATGGGGAAAGGTAGTTCATGGGACCAGAATTATTAGAGAAAATGGTTAATAAAGTGAATATGATATAAGAACACTTGAGGACATCTTATAGTAGGTAGAAAGGTTATGCAGATAATATGAGGGGAGACTTTTATTTCTAGGTAAGTGACCATTTTTTTCCATAAAATATCTCCTTTGAAAAGTGTTTTAAATTTTGGTAAGAATGTAAATCTAATACATGATTTACAAAACCTTTTGAAATCCTAGATAAATTTGAAAAAGTTGCATTCTGAGTAGCATTGCCTCCACATTTTTCTCATGTAAACAATGTTTTTCATGTTTTAATATTTAGAATGTATGTTCAAGATCCAACTCATTTTAAAATATGATAATCAGTTCAGTTGGAAGAGAACCTTTCTTATCAAGTGAAACTTATTCAGATTCTTCATCATAGAGAGCAATTATTATTGAATATGGTAATTCACCAGTTTAAGGTATTGTGTCAAAACCACATGGTTGAAGAAGAGACATGGGAATATGAAAATTCTAAGATGTCATGGTACCCTCACTTGTTTAATAAGTGATTAAATATTTAAAATATGTAATTTTCTAAAGTTGTCGGGAATATAACAACCCATGTACTTATAAAATAAATTTTTTTCTTCTAAAAATTAAATAGTTAAATTCAATTAAAATGTATAATGAAATTAGTTGTATTTTATTGAATATATTCTAATAAAATAGTAACATTACCTTAGGAATAGTTATATGACCCTTAGGAATATTATATTTTCCAACATAATAGTAACCACAACTATGAATGTATAAATAAAATTTATGTATCTTATAAATGAAAATATGATCTATTTATTTATATTAATGAGTAAATACTAATATTGAAAACGATAGATTAAGAGTTGGATTATATTAACATTATTACTTATTTACAATTTGATAATTAATATAATTATTTGAAGAATATAAATTTTCATGAAAAATATTAAATATTTAATTTTATTATTTCTATAATATAATTTTATGAGACCTTAATTAATTTTTCAATGTGTTGTAAAATTAGTGATAGTTTTAAAATAAGTACGCTTCAAATAAATTATAAAATAAATTAAATATTAAATTTCTCAGATTTGGAAAATTATATTCAAAAAAAGGAGTTCATTTTTTAATTATACACGTCAAAAATTGATATGGAGAATTTTTTATGGTACTCTGAAATACTTGAATTTTTTGGGAATAGAAAAATACGATATTATTCAAAATAACCTAAAAATGATTTATTAAGTAATAGATAATGGTCTTATGGGGTATTAAGCCTTGGATAGAAATCACATCCACTAATTACGTTATTTAATCATAAGAACCAACAAAAATTCTTGTATTTATCGAAATAATAAAATAATGTTCAAAATAAAGGATAAACTCTCCTCCCCTACACTATAAATAACACCCCACCCAATCTTCTCCTCACACCTTTAAATCATTGATTCTTGTAAAATTTCCCCATATTTTTAATACCTAGTTTTATTCTTACATCCAAGACCTTCATTTCACACTAAAAGACCAAAACAATGTCTTTAAAGAGGTTCTCAATGAGGATAATTCAAGAGGTAAAAATCCACTTTCATTTTCTTTTATTTTCTTTTTAATTGTTATTTTTCAATATAATCTCTTAACCTCAAATTATAAAAGAGGAATAGAAACAAAATTATATTATATATAATGTAATTTTATAATTTTTTGTAAATAATCATTATCAAACTTCTTATCCCCTACTTTTTTATTCCAAAAATAGAAACATCATTTGTGATATGTCGATATCCCAAATCTTGGACAATGTGTTTTCAATTTAAATTTCTTACTTCATGGATAGTAATAAATCCATTTTAATGATTTAATGAATTTTAAATGGTATTATATATCCTTTATGTAATTTAATTAACAAATATTCATAATATAAAATTATATAAAAAAACTAGTTTTTGAGGATCAAAGAACCACCAAAATGATCCAATTGAATATCATTAATGCTTTATTTAATGAATTGGCCTCATTTTTAAAAAATGATATGCGATATAATTTTAGGTTATGGAAACATGAAAATACCATTTTCCTAAATTATGGAATTTCTCATATATTTGATAAGAAAATGGATAACGAACCAACCATGGAAAACAATTAAAGAACACACCAGAAACATTGATAATTACAAAAATATTATTAATAAAGGGATCAAACGATGTTTTAAAAAAGTTAATATAATGTATTATAAATATTAAAATTCATCTATAATATATTAATAACACTCTTAAAACCATAATATAGGAGGTTTTGACACATTTTTAGGAATTCAAACCCGAATTAGTGTACACTTTAACTAAATCACAGGTTTAAATGTTTTAATGATTTATTATTCTAAGTCATTCTATTTTATGTATATGTCTTCAGAATGGGACATAAGAATATATATATATATATATAATTAGTAATTGGTTAATTTCAATTATTATTTTTAAATAGATCTTCTTCATTTTTTATTTAAGAGCCGTTTTTTAATCTTTTTAAATGCATTTTTTGATGAAATTTAAAAATACTATATATATATATGGTTGGAGTTAACTATCCTAATTTCATTAAAAAAATTACTATAAATATTCATTTATATTTTTTAATAGTTATTTCTAAATATTATGCTTTAATTATAATTTTTCCTGTTTATGTATTATGATTTTTATGAAAAAATGGTATCTTGATATGTGAATGTGTTCTCCTCATAGGTGTAAATGTGTTATTAAGTTTTGTTTCATTATATATTCCTTGGAGATTGTTTATGTTGGGTTGATCACATTATATCTCAACATATGACGGTTTTAGCCCACTTTTATCTCAAGAAATGTTCTGTTGATAACATTATAGGTAAAAATATATTGGGATAAGCCCATTATATCTCAAGATATGACGGGTGAGCCCCATTATATCTCACTAATTAATTGGGTAATACAGATATATAAATTTAATAAATGGTTATTCCATATATATGGGTAAATAAAAGAGTGATATGGTAAATATTTCCCAAGAAAACTACACGATGTTTCTAATCATGCTAATGATTTTTATGAAATGGGTTTTAATAGTTTTTATTTTATAAATCAACTAACAATTTAATTATTTGTACCACTTACTGAGCTTTTTTTCCCATCCCTAGTTTTTTAATTGTTTCCACATGTTATTTTGATGTGCAAGGTAAATAAGAAATCCAAATTAAATGTCATGGTGTTTTTTCAAATAAATCAGTATTTATTTTTAATGTCATATATTTTGAGATATTGGATACGATTTTAGAAGTATCCTATTATATGAATGTGGTATGTTATTTGGGTATTGTACCCTCATCATCTAAAACACTAAACCTGAAAATATCCACAATGTCAAATAATGTAATGTCCTAACTAAAATTCAATTTTATGTAATATTTTAAAGTGCATTCCTTATAAAAAAATATTTATATTTCGGATCATGCAACATTGAGTTTCTATTGTATTACTTGCAACAATGAGTTTCATCATAAGATTATGTTACATGGAATAATAGGTTTTACATAACAATTATATATTATTAATATTATTAGTTAGAATAAATATTATCTACTAGAAATTAAATTTTATGTTATAAATATGATAAAAATCTTATCAAACTATATGGTTGAATTCATTCGTTATAAATTAATTAGAAATGAATGTAAAAACAAATTGAATAACAATGAAATGTTTTAAAAAAACTATTTATTTGAGCCAAAGTAATTTTAGCTTAATAAATTAAATTATTTAATATTATTAAATGATATTAATTAAATATATATATTATATAAAAAAATTCATTCATCCATAATATATTATTAGCATTATGTAATAACATATCCAATTTTACCATTAAAATTTTGTATTTTTCTAATGGTGATTTTTCTTTCTTTTAATGGAAAAGTACATTCAAAACTAAATTATGATAATTTTATATATTATATTTGAAAAAATAAACTTCATATTTGATATTTTAATTTCAAGATTATATAACGGTAATTTTTTGTTATTTTATTACAACTTTCATTCTTTAATAAATATTATAAAATATAGAATTTTAATTGAAATCATCATTTTCATCAAAATAAATTATAATGATAAATTATATATTTAATTGGTTTTAAAGTATTAATAGTTCAATAAAACATATATTATTCTAATTTTTGTCATTATAAAAAATTTCATTGTGAATTTTGATATAAAATCATTTCAAACATCTGATCACTTCCCATTTCAAAAATCAATTTATCGTCATGTCTATGACATAATGTTTAAATTAGATTATACCACTTCAGTTATATGAATTTAGAAAAATACATTACATATTTCATATAATCAAAATTTATAATTTATAAAAAATCCTACTTAATTTTTTTCCTCAATTTTTTCTGAATTAATTTAAAATTATTTAAAGTGATTAAGGTAAACATAAATTAAGTTAATTGTTAAAATTAGAGTATACGGTGTTCAATTGTACCATTAATTTTAAAATAACATTTTTTAGAAATATTAAGACAATATCTAATATTTTATAGAAAATGGTTCATTATTTATAGAACCTGAGATAATGGAGACATCCAAATAGAGTTTAATTTTTGTTATTTATAAGAATGTCCCTCCAACTCCACTATAAAATGGAACTAACTCCCATCACAAATTAATACCTCTCATTCCATTTGTATGATAAAAACATTAAAATATTAACATCAAAACTATTCTATACTCATCCTAGAAACCATATTTTGTGAATATATCCCACCAATGAAGTCATTTGGTGAAAAGAAAATAATGATACCTAAAGGAGAGTTAGAATTCATCCAAGAACATTTTATTTCATTACTTCCTCAAAACCATTAAATTATCATTATACCAGAATTATTACTCAGAGACAAAGTATCTGACCATTTATTAAAATAAATAAAAAGTAGAGTAACCAAGCAACACAATCCATAAAAAATAGCTACATATCATAAAAACCCTCATCATAACCATACCCATGCTCGATTGCTTCATCCGTAGTGGTCAACTCCCATTCCAAGCTTTCATACTACTTCAGTAACTTAACATACTTACTTATGAGATTTAACTTTTCTAAATATAGATACTCCTGAGAAGGATACATACATTTTCCTTTTATTATAGAGGACCTAGTGGGCATTGGCTGTAGAAAATGCGAATAATCCTTCCTTTTCTTTCGTCTTGGTGGAGCAGTCATAACTTATTCATTCCTTGATACATCCTTCTTTCCACCCACAAAAATGTCACAATAATAGGTCTTCACCCTACCGCCAGCATTATCCCTTTTGATATCATATATATCCCCCCAATTACCAGTGATCTTCACCTCCTGATAAACATCGTACACTCCCTATTAATGCTCATAGTGATTGTTATCATCAACGGATACTAAACGTTGTAGATGATTCACATGATCCTTACTACCATCCAACCCCTCCTGCAACGATCCTTCTCTAAAAAACCATCCTAGGGATGAGATTCAGACAGAAAAATGTCAAATTCATTTCTTGCAACTTCATCTCCAACATGAGACCCCTCTCATTCATGAAAACCTAAAAACATTTTCCAGTAGTCTGCTCTTGCAACTTCCCATCCCCACTGTCTTGATGGGCACACTAATTTCCATGAAATGGGATCATTCTATCATTCAGATCAACAACAGCATCAACTGACACACTAACAGGAGACATAGGAGAGGCAACATGAGCAGTCACCAAAGCAGCCCAATCTGGGACCCGTTCCACTTCATCTTTCACCAGACCCACAAAACAATTCCCAAGCTCTATAATGCATGCCTTCTTCTCTGGGTGTGACTTCTACCCAGCTGAAACCTTCACCCACCCATCAAAAACATCTTATGAATCACCTACCTCCATATTCATAATAGAGGTTTCCCTCACTATATCATTATCCCCACCAAGATCAGCTGCTTGATTTACCACATCCACCATTTCTCCTGTGTCTATAACCACAAGGGATGAATCGATATTCCAAATAAATTGAACTACAACATTCACATTTTCCACCGTACCTCATGTATTGGACACACCAAGATCAATCTTCAACCTTCTAAACACCACATCCACCGTCGGGTTTGAAGGCACCCCCACTGTCCTCACATCATTTGTAGAAACACTACTAGAAGCCCTGCCGACATTATCACAAAGGTATGCCGCATCACTAGGTGCCACGACCTTCGACCCTGAGGAAGATCCCACCACCTGCTGTTTTAGCTTATTAGCCTTACTCCTACCTCCATGCCAAAGGTTCGCCAGTTCAACCCAAACATCATGCAAGAGTCATAGAAACTTACCGATTAATCATATGTGATGTTATAAATATTAATATAGTTCATTTTAATGTTAATAACATGATTTAATCCATTATACATGATTTTGAAGGGTTTTTGACCAAAATGCAGCATAATTTATGGGATTCATGTCTCAATTTTCATTCTATTGATACATATTTATTAATATACACCAAATAACCATACTGTGGCGTATAGACTACACCATTTAAATTCAATCTCATAAATAAATCATACATAATGGTATTTTATATTTCAATTTGAATGATATCATCCAATGGGGTTTGACATGTAAATTACCAACTGAAAAAAGTTATTCTGAAAACTCACTTTATCTATTGATTGTTATCATTCTCTTAAAACAATCCATTTCATATAATAATTTTTCATGTAACGTTATCATTCATTTTGATAAAAATATTATTTTATGATTTATTTTATTATTTCGTAAACCATACGAGATTTTTACATTTGGTGTTCACTTTGAATGTTGTATGATTTATTAGAGAAATATTGATAAATCTATATCCATTAATCAATATAAATATTTGATAAGGTGCATTGTTTCTGAATTAAATTGATTATTCTATATATAAGGATTATTTTTTAGGTGTAGCACTTGTTTTGGGGATGATTTAAACTATGTCCCTCGATTCATATATAGTGTAATGATATGAAATCAGATAGACAAACCCTATTTGTTTGTGACCATTATGTTTTAAATATTCTTGTGAAAGGTCTTAACCGTACAGATAAGGTTGGTCAAGCCAAATTGGTTTTTACCCTATATGTTTCAAACCATCTTGTTAAATGTAGTGACTATAAAGGTGTCATGTAATATAGAAACATTACATTTAATAATTAATCATTACCTTCATTTAGTAATCAGTTACTTATATATAGGATATTTCCACAATGAAAATACTATTGATGCATTTTATTCGTAATTTATTGATTATAGGGAATATGTTTTTAGTTATTTACCTTTCCATATAGATTATTACTAATATTTTCAGGATATTTATATTATATAAATTTAATTTATTTTCAATTATTTTCCTTTTCATATTTTTTATGCTTTTTATTTTCTGTTTATTGATTACATTTCGTGGTTGTTAAGTTATACTCCTTACCATATTTATTATGTTCATTGATTCATTATTTTTACTGTTCTAATTAAATGATATTGATAATTTAAAATAACGATTATTTTTCATAATTTCCCCAGTATTTAGTGAAGTGTACTGAGAATGATATGAAATTATATTTGAGATGGAATAAAATTATTGAAAATAATATGTTGTAACTTTTGTATTCATTTTTAATACAAGAATCAGGTATGAATATATTTTGAAATACTTATAAATTTTTTGGCACTCTGGGATTTGAAACATGTATCTATTCTAATTTAATGGTAGGAGTCATCAATTTTGGGCTTCTGGGATCAGGTTATTTATATTTGGTGTTAGAGAATGTTTAGTATATTCCTTGGAAACTATATTTTCAAAAACATATATTAGAGAATATAACTATATGGTATTATTTCAGGATAAATGTATAATAACATCCTAATGTGTTTTTATGTTATATTTTATGTGAGTATTCCAACAAATATATCCTTTTCTATATACTATAAATCTATTTTGTTCTAGAACAAATATACTTAGCGGTAAAAACTCCCATAAGGGGACATTGGCATTGACTCAAGAATAACCGGGTACATTACAACAAGCCATATTGTGGACCATTTTTGGACCCTACTTGGGGTTTTTATTATGATAATTCAAATTTAATTTCAAAACCATGATAATGTTTTTGAAAAAAATTATATCCCCAATAGAACTGAATTTATTATTTTGATATCATTCAAAGCATAATTATTAATTTTTGATAAAAAATTCACTTTATTTAGAAATGTAGAGTATTCTTAAACTTTTGAACTAATCAAGTACATTCAATTTTTCAAGGATGGAACCTAGAAGGAATAAGGGTTTCAATACTCATCAGAAAGGTAGATAGATCCCAACAAATGAGGCCAATATGACTTGTATTAAAACTCATAACGTTATGGATATATTAGGGATGCATAATAATGTTATCAAAAATAGCCCTATACAAATGGAGAAACTTATTCCATAATATTAATATCATATTGTGGATTTCATTATGAAATATAGTCCGTCATTTTCTAATGGGACTACTAACCAGATTATAGCCAAATAATGGATTATGTTTCTAGAGAGGATATTTTTGGCCTTTAGATACAGTGAAATGAAAATTGTTACAGTTTTTATGTACTGTCTCAAAGTAGAAACAAATCAAAGGAGGTCATTGATCAATAATTATTGGGTGAAAAGAGGAAATATAACTCATGGAATGGAAATATTTTAAGGATACATCCTTCAAAAATTATTTCCCTTGTGATAAAAAAATGAAGAATAAGTTTCATAACATAAATCAATAGAAATAAGAAATAGTTGTGGAGTATGAAGTTACCTTTAAATAGTTAGAATGGAATGTTTTGGATTTAATATGGAATACATTGTGAAATATTGATCATATCATTAGAGGGAATAATTATATTCTCTGAATTGTGATGGTATATCAACCTTTTTAATCATATGATTAAATAGTTCTATGTTTCATAAAAATAGAGAAATAATTCTCTATATTATACCTATTTATGGAAAATCAAGAGAATATGAGGTCATTGGAACACCTTAAAAAATATATTGAATAAAATAATAAGATCATGACACATTAATTTAAATATTCTAAAAACTTTGGGAAAATCACCCAAGATAATGCATGATGGGGTTGGGAGTTTTTTATAAGTGCGGATAAAATGATCATCAGGTTAATGAATGAAATGGCAGGAATGAAATCATAATAATTCACTTCTTAAAATATATAGGGATTGGGAAATATGAAAATTATTTTGCACAGATTCAAGATAATATTTCTTATAATAAATAAAGGGTTCAAGTAAAATATTATGTTTTTTACACAACCAAAGTTGACGGATTAATGATGTTATGTATTTGGATCCAACAAAAAATTATAAAATTGTTTTATTAATATCATAATCAGTATAATAATTATTAAATATATATGGGATATATTTCAGATCTTTTTTATTATGTATTTTGAAGAATATTTTGAATGGAACCATAAAAAAATGAATCAGTTGAAATGTGAAATTATTTGAAAGAAAAAAATTGGGGGAATGATATCATGAAATATTTTACTAATGATTAAATAATTATTTTGGGATAAAGATATAATTGATATTGAAAAATTACATTTGATACTACTATTAACTATTGAGGTGGATTAAAATTTTTAGATCATAATATATTGGGAGGTTCATAACATTATCCATTTAAAAAATTGTTTAAATTGAACATTTGGTGAGATTTTAGAGATTAATGTACTACTTTACAATATTATGAAACACATTCTAAGAGATGGAGAGGATACAATACAATACACTACCAAAGGATGATATGGTCAATAACAATTTATCAATTAATTATATTTATTTATATACATATGGATTTAATGAATATATCAAATCTAAGAAAAGGGTCTTGAAACAAAACGGTTTTCATATTATAATCATTTTGATCGATAGCAATCACCTTTTTCAACCCATTTAGATAATGGTTGTTTTGGTCATTAACCTTATCAATATCCTCACATCATGTTGATAAATGTTATCTATAACTCACCATCATTATTTTGGTGTTAGTTTTCTATTCCATGTCATGTTTTTCATTTCCCACTGTTGTTCTCTTACTTGGAAACCAAGATAGAGTTTAATCTATATGAACTTTATACATCCCATTCTCTATTATTAAGATGGTATTTTATTAACCATTTTATGATATGGGTATACAAAAAATAAATATTCAAATATAAAACCCAATATTTCAAATATTAATTTTAATGTTTAAGGATGTGATTTACTTTATGAGGATAGAATTTAACACCCTAAAATTTTAAAATAATAAAATTTTATTAAATAGCTTTTATGACATGAAACACCCCGATTATAAGGGAATATAAGATCTATATACCTTAAAATATATTTATTATTTTATATAAAAACACTATACATCATATAATTTACACAACATTGATTTTATCTTATGTTACACATAACATTGATTTCCTTAGAAAGCTTGCATTACAAGCTAGAAAGAGTTTTACAAAACAAATATATATGATTGATATTATTATTTAAATTATAAATTATCTCATAGACTTTAAATTGTTTTTTATTAATAGTATAAACTAAATTAATAAAATATATTGTTTATTTTATTTGATACCAATTACATAAAAATGAATATATGTACATATTTAAAACAAAAGAATATTTATTATAAAAACATGATTTATTTGTGAGAAAGGTGTTTTATCATAATAAGTTAAAATAATTTTTATTATGGTATAATAATAATGAATTTTTTATAATATTTTTCATTTTTTCATTAATAAAAAATATTTTATAGGAATAATATGAGAAAAAAAATTAGATTTTAAATATAAAATATATATTTTTCTAAAGAATGATTTTTTATCTTTTAATGGTGCACTTATTTTAAAATAAATATTGAAAATTTAATATATTTTTTCTATAATAATAAATATAAAATTTGTAATAGGAATGTAAAAAATATCTAAGAGTTAAATTTTATTATTTTTATGAGAATATTCATCTTTTAATGAATAGAGAAAAATACTGAATTCTAATTGGAGACTTCTTTTTCATTTATATATTTTATAATGTTAAATTTTATATAGAATTGATTATAAGATATTAATAGTTCTATAATAAATATATAAATCCAATTTAATTCATTTGAATAAATTTTCTAGGGAAATATTATATAATAACATTTAAAATGTTTGAAACTTTTAACTTTATAAACATGATTTTTTTGTTACCTCTACACGATATATTATAAATAAATTTCTACCAACTATGCTATTTGAATTTAAAAGAATGGATTGAATATTTGGAAGAATAATTATATAAATTTATAATACAATCAACTTAACATTGGATAAAAATGATTATTAGATGTATTTAAAATTTACTACAGTGATTAAGCTAAAAATATTTTTGCTTCAGGTTTAAACATGATGTATAAGGTGTTCAAATGACACTACATTTGTCCAAAATCCATTGTATGGAAATAATTTGACCATATACTCTAGTTTACCTAAATTAATTCATATTTTTATTCACACGAGGTTAGGTATTTCTCCCAATAATATTTATTTTTTGGTATTTACAAGAAGGTTACTCCTCCACCATTATAAAAATGCACTCACTCCCCTCCTGAAACAATTTTATTAATTTAAAAAATACATTGAAGGCATTAAAGATGATTTTAATAAAAATATGTGCTATATTTGAAGTAATTATTTTAATTTAATAAAAAAAATAGATATAGGATTTTATTTTCTTTCTTTTAGTATGAATTAAAATAGAAGTAGCATTCATGTATACATAAGACATACCGTCTCCATGAATGGTGCATTCACTTTACTATTTGTAAATATTATGGATTGATATAAATACACATATAATTAATATATATTATATTTAGATCACATTTTACATGATGGATATGCATAAATCATGATCTACACAAGAGGAACCAAAAAATAACAAGTCAAAATACAATAAAAAAATAAGACAATAATCACCTTAAACAATGAAAATAATGAAACATTATTAACAAATGGGTGTTAATAAGTTATAAAAGGATCAAATAAGATATTATAAGTATTAATATAGTTCTTTTTGAGATTAATTAAATTTTAAAACCATTATATATGATGTTAAAAATATGCAACCAATAAGAAGCGTAAGATAATATATTTTATCACCATTTACATTCCACTGAAACTTATATATTATTATAAACCAATTCACTTTAATATAGAATATAGACTTATTAATTTAAATTTAATATGATGTTTCAATAATACTTATTATTTTTTTATGTTTTAATTTTAATTATCTCATCCAACCGATTTTAATTTCAAAATTTCCAATTAGTAATAGTTATATTACAATCTTACTTTATTTTTTGATTATTAATTTTAACTTGAATCAATCACATTATGGTACTAATGTTTAATTGGACATTATATTTAATTATTTTTTATCCATATTCTTTTTTGAAGGGTATGATTATTACATAAATTGTATATTATTTTTTCATTCAGTGTTTACATTGAAATGTATATGATATTTTGGGGAAATATAGATGAATCTGTATCCCTTACTCAACACATATATTTGTTAAGGTACATAGTTTATGAATTAAATAGATTATTTTATATGTAAGTAAGGATATTGACAGTTATGGTATGGTTTGGGTATTTTTTAAAGTAATCATCTTGATGAATTAGTAATATCATTACATGCAATCAGATGGACAAACTCATTGCATTTGTAAATAGTATGTCATAAACTATCATGTAAAAGGTATTGAGATTATAGGAAAGATTGGAAAAACCAACTAGGTTTGTACCCAGTTTGTTTTAAACCATATTTTTAAATGTATTGAAGGTAAATTTATCACGTACCAAGGAATCATGACATTTAATAATTATTAATTTACATAATTCATTATCATTTTATTAATATCTAAGAGTTTTTCTCGATGTTAAAATCTATAGATGCATTTATTTCGCAGTTTATTGGTTAAATGGATTGTGTTTTCAGTTATTTAAATTTATAGATTGATATTTTCATATCTATTTTATGATAGTATGGTAATAGAAATGGAAATTTTTTTCATTAATTTACATTTACATATTTTTTAAGTACTTCATTTTCACTTTATTGATCACAAGTCTTGTGTGTTTAGTTATTTAACTTTTCATGTTAATTATGATAATTAAATTATTATTGCTTCAACAACACATAACTATTACTGAGAATTTTATCTCACCATTTTTTTAAATTTCTGTAGGATTCAATGAACTGTATAGAGAATGATATGAAAAGATATTATAGATTAAAAATCTAATTCTAGAAAACAATTATATAGTTGTTTTTTGTATTCATTTTTAATAAAAACGCATGTGTGTGTCTATTTTATAATGAATATTAACCTGATCATCCATATAGTATTTAAATATTCTATAAATGAATGCATAATGGTATCAAGAAGTGGTTCTAGTCTTTTGGGATTTGGGTTTCTACACTCACCACCTTGTGTGATGAATGGTTATTCAAAAAACCATTGTTTGAAGCGGGGGATTTCCATTTTTATAAATCTTTTATGATATAAATGAAAATTAATAAAAACAATCAAATATTTTATTGGTATATTCGAAGTGGAAAGTAATTTTTCCTTTAAACACATCATTATCATGATCCACTTCAATGATAGGGACTACGTATTCATTTTTGTTTCCTAATGTCCTAAGATGTGTTTGATGCCTATTATCGTCCTTAACTAATATATTTCAACATTTACATTCATAATTCATAAAATCATTTCATTTTAGGAATGAAATTTTTGTTTCTTTTGTTAGTTAGATCCTTTTTCTCCACATATATCCAAACTAACCTATTTACCCTCATTCAAACCTCTTGAGCTTGATAGAAAACCCTTCCCTAATTAATAAACATGTTTTCTCTTTAATTTAATTTATATTGTTCTTCCTAAAAAATTATTATTATATATGTGATTTATCTTTAATTCTCATATGATTCATATCACTCGAGTATCCATAAATCGCTATTTTCCCTTTCTTATTTATAAATCTAAGAGAATGAATATAATCACTAGTTTTTATTTCCACATAATTCGCAAATTGAATAATATATTCATAGGTAATAGAGTATATTATTACTAATTAGTTATGAATATTTTTTATACCACTGAATAATTCATCAAAGATGCTTTCGGAAATCATAATAAAATTGCTTTCATACCTTTTGAGTCTTATGATTTATTCCTCATAGCTACAAATGGATTTATTTTAAATTATTTTTTATCTATGAATGCTTCCTATATTTAAATTAAAATACCTCAATGAAAATTTTGGGAGAAATAAATTTTATTTAACTCCTCCCATCCATAGAAGTAATTTTTTTATCTTTTATCAAATTTCTAATGAGATCTGACCATTGTTAAACCTCACTAGAAAAATAAATAACCTTCTTAGGTTCTTTGTATTACAGAATGTAAAATATATTTTCTATTAAAATATTTATTTGTTAATGATTATTACTTTTAAACACTCATTAAATAATGGTTTATTTTTTCTCATAAAATACTCAATAGCATGTTTCTCCTTCTATAATTAATTTGGGATCCTACGAGTATTTTCAATATCATTTGTTGCATGATTTCATAGGGTATGGAATGTCTAAAAGAATATTAATTTCATCTCCCATACAATTTGGTTTCTCAATTGATCACTCATTTCATTTTTTATCACAATCATTTTTTACCAAATTCATCTCATTTTTATCCATTTAATATAATAAGGGATTTTTATGGTGGAGAAAACATAGTTAGATAAGGATGTAAAATATTATAATATAAATGTTCAATGAATAAATCATAAATGGAATGTATATCATAATTTATAAAAATTATAGGATTCAATATAGGTCTTATATGGTTTAATTACTATTAGGTTATCTAACTATACCACAAAAATGTGTTCAAATCCTTTATATTGTTATAAAAAACAGCATGTAATGCCACCATAAAAACCCACTATCATTTTCAAAACCAGTGTACAGTCCTGCCCACTTCTTATGTATCCAGTGAAGATAAAGATAATAATAAATCATCCTCATTCGGGGCTACTACCCCTATGTTCATATATTCTAGATATTTTCTATATATTTTATAATTTAGTGATAGATTCCATTTCTTGGAAACCACACCTTATATAAATAACAATTATTTTGGGATGATTTCCTATATTTTGAATTTTAACAAGTTATTTCACTAATTCAATATTGTCCTAGTACCCAAAAGAACTAAAACCAAATTTTATAATAATTTTTTAGACAGGCATTATAAATTTTTTATATTTTATAAATTCAAATATAATTACATCTCATAGACAATTAACAATATCAAATCATATGTGGTTTAGTTTCTATTACCATATGCCTCAGAAAGATATTATTAAACCTTTTTTCTCAAATTTTTTGAAATATCGTCTCTCTGAAAAAAATACATGTACACATAGTCCATCAAATATTTTACTATGGAATTTAAAACAAAAGGACTGATCATAATTTCTTAGTAAGAGGGACATATCAATATTTAATAAATTTAAATATCATAATCATGGGATTAAACATTATTATAAGAGATATGCATAATTAGTTAGAGAGAATTATAAATCATTGTATTATATGATAAGATCATACGAGGACAATCATCGGTGCATAAAACATATATCGTGGCTTGATAAAATATGAAAATTATCATAACACAATTGGAAGATTTCATCACAATTTAGTTTAAAATAGAAATATTTCACAAGCATAATCATGGAACCAAATCATATGTTAAGGTTAAATACTAAAATAATAATAACATATTGGATCATAAATCACTACATATGATCCATAACCATGTGGATCAGGAGTGACTATAAGTTTCCTATAATGGATCAATCATTATAATATGTTTATCATAATTATTTCTGGAGATAAAAAAACATTACCAAATGCAATAATTTTCAATATATTTATAACCTATAAAATAATAGTTTTTTTATAAATAATTATACCATATAAAAGAAACATAAATTTTATCATGAAAAAATATATCTAAAGAATATTGTGATCGATAAAATTTTGGAATGTATTTTATTTGATGTGTTAAAAGTGGACATTGAAAAAAATAAATTTACAAAAATTACATATATTGAACAATTTAAATGAAATAATTTAAATGATTATAAAAATTTAGTGGAATATGACATAAATAAAAAAAAGTAAAATGAAATGAATTTTTAATATTTATATGTTTTTTAAATAAAATCTAAATTAATGAAAAAGTCATAAATCTTTTTATTGGAGAAAGAAAATGAAAAATATCCAGATTTAAAAATGTGTTAAAACATAATATTTAAAATAAAAAATGAATCATTTTTTTGGAAATAAATAATATAGATCTTGATAAAAAATCTATTATGAAATATTCTAAATAATTCTTGATCACATCATATTTAAGGATGAAAAAAGTCCATCACTGATGAATTTTTTGTTGTTAAAATTTAATTTCCATAGAAAATAAGAATTATATTCAATATAATATCATCATAGTAGAGAATAAGTCTTTCTTGAAATACCAATTCTAATGTGGCAGGGTTATGAATCAATGAATTGTGTCGATTTGTGGAAAATACTTACTATTGGCACATTATATTTACTCCTGTTTATGTATCCTATATAATAAAGAAAATTAAATCATTAATCTGAAAATAATTATATTATATTATACAATTCATGACGCTTTATAATCAATAAATTTATTTAATAATATTTTTTTTGGATATATATAATATCTTGAATATTTGTTTTTACATTAAATTATCCCTTTTTTATTCGATTTTAGGCTATTAATTTTTATTTAATTTATCACTTTTTAATATTATCTGAACAATATTCGAATAAATTATAATAAATTCATGGTAATTAATGTACACTAAAATTCTATATTGTTGGATATAATTA
Source organism: Viscum album (assembly GCA_963277665.1). Classification (NCBI taxonomy): domain Eukaryota; kingdom Viridiplantae; phylum Streptophyta; class Magnoliopsida; order Santalales; family Viscaceae; genus Viscum; species Viscum album. The sequence continues at coordinate 112,782,126 of OY728149.1, forward strand.
ATGCATTAGAAATGTCCTGTTATGATGAAATCCAAAATTATTGAGGAACTTCAAAAAATAAATGGAGAGAGAGTATATATTATAAATATATCAAAGATAGTTATTTCAATATCATAATAGCATTACATTTTTAAATAGATTATGAGCTAATATTTAATTAATCTTTAAAAAATAATTTTATTTAGAGAGTATATGGAAGAAGATATAAAAATGAAAAATAGTAACTTGAGTTACTTGTTTATTGAAGTTGATTATTACACTCCAGAAATTTAATATACATTTTCACCACTTAAACTAAAACATGATTGAAATCATGATAAAAAATATCAAAATAGAATGAAACCGTTCTATATTCAGATGATTAATTCTTTTTATCTGAATTTTAAGATATAAATATGAGAAATTAAATTAAAAAATATAATATATATTTATATAAAGGTTATTTATACACATTTACATAATTCATTAATGTGTTCAAAAATTTATCTCTTTTAAATTTTATTTTCTATTAAATAAAACATTGTATACTATTTTTCAAAAATTATTTTAATAAAATATAATCTTGTTTTTATTTATATCCTTATTGGTGTTTTATAGAAATTAAGATTAATAACAACTATTACTCTAAATATTTATTTTCATTTTAAAATATTTTATAATTATATAACACAATTTTATTTAAAAAGATAAAAAAATTTATTGGAAATTAATTTTCTATATAATAATTATATTTTTATTTAGAATTTCAATATTAGTTTCATCTTGATTGTAGTGATTATATTAAAAATATTTATTTTTAGGTGAGTATTTCCCAATACCATTCATCAAAATAACCAAAATTTTATGAAATTATTATTATATAAGAAGAAATTTTAAATTCATAAAACACTTTTAATAATACAAAATAATTTATTATAGAAGTCAATACAATTATAAATTTGTTTTTTAATTTACAAATCTATTTTTGACATTTTAGAACTAAAGATTTCCTTTTAAAAAAATTATTCTGAATAAATTAAATATTTTGTATTTAAAAATTAAGATTTTCAATTTTATAATTTAAAATAAATTGAATTGGATTATTAATTCTAAACCAGTATGTCTAAATTATTTAATACTGGCCATTTTAATTTTTATTATAAAAGATAATTGACCGAAGTTAAAAATTAAATACAACACTAAACACTAAAATGGTAAAAGTGAAGAATATAGTCATAACGAAAAAATAAATAGGTTTATTACATGTATGGGTATAGGTTTATGGGGACTATAAAGATTATATCTCTTCCTCTATCTATTATATCTCAATTTTTTACAATGTTCTCTTCATATTGAATTCAAATTTTTTAAATTTTTTTAATATTGACTAAACTTATATCCTTTTCTCATAAAAAGGGTGAACTCCTCTCCCCTCATCCACTCATAAAAAATAAACAATTTTTTTCCAAAATCAATCCAAATATATCGTTTACATTATTATCCACCCTTATGATATTCTATTTTTCCTAAAATGTTATCCCTTAAAGGCTTAATTGGTTTGAAAATGAGATAACCCGTGAGATTATTTATATAACACTAACTAATCATTACTCATTGTAATTTCATTATTTGAATTCATAATTCAAAAAATAAAAATAAATCATCTTAAAATCAAAATACAAATATAAATATTTTTATTCTTTTTAATAATTATGGAACAAGAATTAATCACCTTTCTCATTTAAATTATAAAATATTTGTTAATCATGGGTATGTGAATACTACCACCTCGATAACATAACATGATCATTTTACTTCACTTTCTAATAAGGATGGTATAAAAATGGTATTTATTAAGAAATTATGATAATTGTAACACAATTTATATTTTTACATTATAATCCATGTTTCTACCCTCTAATGTTATAAGGAAAATGAATGCATCATTTATACATATTTGGGAATTACTGCCTCTATGAAATAGTCTATTTTATTTTTCATTACCAACATTAGTGGTAGTATTTATGTTTTAGATTAAAGGATAAATGTTAATATTAAAAAATAATTAATATTCCATTAAAATAAATTAAATATTATATTAATGATAAGATTAATAAATTATCATTAAAAAATTAACTATCATAAAATAATAAAACAAAGAGGAAAATGATATTTCTATTATATGTAATGAAATTATATAAAATATACTATCATTATATTTATTTTTAATTTTGATCCATCGCACATATTATAACAATGTTTGATCATTATATGTCAATAGTATATATATTGAAACATTACAACCTCATAACTAACCATTAAATTATGGTATTATTTTCTTTGGTATGGTTTGACTCTATTTAATAAAACAATATAATAAAGTAATGGATGACTATAAGAACATGAATAATGATTTTATATTATAAAAATTATTAAATAGTAGTTTTTCACATCAATTGTACGATTCATAGTAAACTAATTAATTATGTTTCAATATTTCATTTAATAGAAATTACCCATACATGATCATTACTGATTTCACCTTTTAATATCATTGTAGAATGTCTTATATAATTAAAATATAATGTTTTAAATAGTTTTAAAGAGTCAATTATGTTTCATTTAATGGTTTATGATTGTGTAATATTTTTAAAATAAAAAATAAAGATGACATTATTTTGAAACTTGTTTGAAATGGAAAAGATTATTCATACCTAATACAAAAAAGAGGTATATACAAACTGATATAAATTTACAAAAAATATAAATAATGGTTATAAATTAAAACTGATATTTTTAATCTTATATGATAATTAATTATGTTATTTAGGTCTTTTATATTTGTGTGTAGAGCTCATTCAAGGAAATAAATATAAAATTTGATGGCTTCTGTCTTAATCGCCATTCATTGAAGTATGTTTTAATATTACATGTCAATATTAATTTCTATTGTGGAACAAATTCACATAAATTTCTAGTATATTAACATTTTATTGAACTTTTTACCATCATAGTCATTCGTTTTAATTCTTTCATTCGATAAGGATGTATATCTTTCATAAGATAATAGGGGAATTTAAAAACATCATATGAATTCCTGAGTTATTATGTTTTCTGGGAGATTCATCTTTCACTTCATATGGAATTCCATATATGTATAATAGAGATAAATATTTATTCATATATTCCTTATTTATGTTCTCCCTTCTTTCTGATAAACTATATTTAGAATAATTTTTACCCACATAAGTGACGGATTCCCCCCACAATCCTTAATTTCTCTTGGTACCAATGTTTTATTTTTTAATTAGAAACAAAATTATTTTTAATATCATGTGAAATTCCTATTTTAATTATACTCTTATAGATGTTTTTTAATTTTTTGTTATGATTTGGGATTTCAACAATGTTATTTCTAAATATAAAAATTGAATCTTCTAATTTCGAATGTCATAATTAGTGCCACCATGAAAAATAATTTCCATAAATAATTGAATTTTAGAACTATAATTATTTTATATAAAACAATATATGTTCAATTATGGTCAAAATGTAAATTATATTCTCTTTTATTCCAAAAAAACATATGCTCGTTTAAAAAAACCACTTTTGTGGTTTACATTTATTCTTACATATCCACGATCCATCTCAAGATTCTTCCAAAATCGTGGAATGATGTTCAAGATATTTTTTATATACTAAAATATGAATATCAAAAAAATTTAATTCAATATTTTAATGGGAATCCTTATTTTATATAATTCGATTATGATTTGCGAAAATATTATGAAACCCCCGTCATCCTCGATAGTTTTATCATTTTCGTTCTTTATATATTGTTTTTTATTCATTTGGAACATGTATGAATTTACATATTGTGGTTTTCATTATGTGATTGGTATTCTTATAATTATATCTCCCTCCAATTCATTGTGTAAAATTTCAATATGTTAAGATACCAAGTATAGTGTATAGTTAGTTAGCCTTAACAGACATTGTTATGTACTGGATGTGAATGAAATTATATATCCATCCAATGTGTTGGGTAAAAATTTAAATTTTCTTTTTATTTTATGTATAAGATTAAAAATTGAACCATATACACTATGGGACTTAGTGCACTTTTTTATAGGAATAAATAGTGAACACGATCCATTGGGGGACTCTACAGACCATGATAATGTTGGCAGTGAGCTTTGTCCTATGCCTATGATGTTATTTCTTAATTTGTTTCCCTATATTACCTAATTTCATATAATAATAGATCGTTTAATTTGGTCATTATTTCAATATTATGATCATCCTATTTTTTGGTAATGAATTCTTTATTTTATGTTCATATTCTGTAATAGCATTCCCATACCCATATTTTTATCTTATTCTAACTATTGATCATCTATTTTTATAAAATAGTTTTATAATTTATAATTATTTTATATCTGTAGGTTTTATGAATTTAATTAGAGATGATATTTATAGTTTGATAGATTATATAGATAATTATTGTGATAATTTAAATACTTATAAAGTATTAAATAGTTTATCATATTATGGGAAAATAATTATTTTGAAACAAATAAATGTGTTTTTATATATTTTTCTATCCTATCTCTCTAAGACTCTAATACGAAAATATCCCCATAATGTAAATAGTACATTTTTTCCTTTAGGTCAATGAATTACCAAAATATTATATCAACATTTTCATAGTTTTTATCCAAGTATGGTTTTGATAAATTTAGTGGTTTAGATTCTGGATAAGGATAATTTAATGGTTTATAAGATATGGATTATAATAATTTCAATTTTATATTTAAAATTTTATTTTCATTAAGGTAATATTAAAAATTCTCATTGTTATGAAGAGACAACATTAGTAAAATCCCCAGTGATAATTCTATATATAAGATAACATCACAAATATTTGGAATGTTTTGAGAATGTGTTCTCTAAGTAATATTATACATATAAATATATTAAATGTGTATGTTGGTTATAAAATATATTTACATTTCGTTAAAAACACCAAAATGGTGGATTGGGTATTAACTTATTTATCACCACATATATTAAAAAGAGGAATAACTTCATACTTGGTCAGAGACTCTTCAAGATATGATTTGGTTAAAAATATTATTTTTATAAAATATAAGTTTATAATACATCCTTGTTTTTTGAATAAGTTTCAATTTATATAAATGTAATTTTTCTATATATTGTGTCAAATGTGACAACAGGTTTAAATAAACCACGATTTACTATTAAAAATGTATTATTAAAATATAAACTTTATAATCGAGCCACTAAATTGGTGGGTATGAATATTATTAAGCATATTATGAAATATATATATATATAATTATCCCACTCAATAAGGATTTATTTATTAATTCATTGGAAATAAACATTCTATTTTTAGTAAATCATATTATGATTCAGAAATTGGTTTTCTTCAAAAATAAATTTTTTTACCCTTTATAAGAAAATATAATATTTAATTAATTAAAATTATATATTATTTATTTAACATATTTAACATCAAATTTTAAGTCACAATATCAAAATTATTTTAGGGCCATTTTTTGAGAGTTCTCAGAAAATATCTATGTTATGATAAATAGTTAAAAAAATATTATGTTATTGAAAGTTTTGATTTTAAAAAACATTTAAAATTTATATTTTTTAGATGATTTAAAAGTATAATTATTTATATAATATTATGATTAATATAATTAAGTTCTTTGGACTAAATATTATGTTTTAGTTTGGTATAAAATCATTTTTATACATAAAAATTCATTTTCTTGAAAATTTATTCTTCAATTAATTTTGTTTTTTTCTTAAATTAGTTTCTTCAACTTATATAGATTTAATTCTTAGAAACGGATACCCTATTTTAAATTTGTTTGTTCAAATTTGTTAAATATTCCACTTTTTTTATTTTTCAACAGGAATAGTATCCATAGTAAATTTATCTTACCACGTTAAAGGTAAATTGAGTTAATTAAGGTTTAAACTAAGTTTTAAGGTCACGAATTTCTATATTAAAAATTATTTTTCTAGTTAAATTTTAACCTTACTACATAAGGAAATAAATTTTATTTTTTATGGGACACTTATCAAAAAAAATTCAGATAAATATTTAAAGGAAAGAAAAATAAAAAATATCGACCTCATACATTTAAATATCTCTTACATGTTCATATGGGGAAAATAAGCAATATTAAATAAATATTATTTTTTAACATAATTAAATTATTTTCAGGATGGTGATAAATTTATTATTTTAATTAATTATATAATTATCTTAAATTCTTACACAACCTCGACACTATATTTATTCAATTTAATGAAAAATAAAATAAATAATTTTTTAAATACGAAGAGTAAAATAATTATAGTGATCTATGGTGTTCCAAGAATTTTATATAATATTATAACATATAATTTTTAGTTAAAATATTATATTCAAATTAACTCTTTTTCCTGATGAATTTTATGTCAAATTATATTAATAGTTACAAAATTTATATTAACAATATATTAAAATAAATTTAATTTTACAATATTATTAAAATATAATTAAAATGTTATAATCAGCATACTTAATGGGATGTGGTTTAAAATATTACAAATGGTATATTTATAAGCCAAATTTAAATTTATTGTAAAAAAAATTGCCCCTTAAGGATTTAAAATTTTGTTAATGCCGTTAAGGTAAAATTCATTAAAAAATGGTTTACTAAAAAAGATAAGGATTAAAATAACAAAAAAAATTTCTAAATTTATTTATATGATTTTAATGAAAAGATATCCTTGTTTTATTATAATTCATGAACCTTTGCGATCATTTTTCCAAAATAATTTATTATATTTTAATATTTCAGAAAATTAAAATTGTATCCTCTCCCTTATTTAAAAAGGAAACCCATCATTTCACTTCTTTACTCAAAATTAAACCTTATATCTTTATAAAAACCTACCTAATTATCCTTTAAAAAAACTTAGACACATTCTAGAGGTACTTTAATTCACAAAATTCCATCCCTATGATCCATTATTATGTATCAATATAACTTCTCTCAAATATGAGGTAATCAAATTAACTAATCACTTTATTTCTACTTCATTTTTACATTTAATGATTTTGGGCACAGTGGATGAATTACATGGGTCATTCCAGACTTTTTTGTCTTGATAGACAATTAATTTAATATTTAGATAATAATAAATTTTGTTATCAAGATAATTGAATCAATGAAAATAATCAAGGGATTGAATTTTGTAACCTGGTGCAGGATCATCAAATATTAATTATAAATAATTTAACATGTTGAAATAATTACTTTTAAAAATTATTTTTTCATTGAAGTATGTCATAATAGGTCTTTTCTGGGACACCATTTCATTGATGGAATCAAGAGTAAATTCCTTGTAGTATTGACCACACATCTTCTAAAAGTATCTAAATGCCGTCGTAGGAATATATGGTTTCTATCATGGTAGTTCATATTGCTTGTGTTGTTTCCCATTGATCACCTTGAAAATCACTTTCTAATAATTCTCTATGATCACTATTTACATTAGAGTGAGATTTGGTAGAATATCACTCCCAATTCATGGTATTTTTCTTAAATAGGGGGATCTATAGGGCATGAATGGATTCTCTCCAGATGTCTTTATGCATAAATAAAAGAATTGGAACTCTTGTAAATGTACTATAACTGGGTTTGAATACCACTGGGGTTTAGAAATTAATATTTCCATGAGTTTCTTTTAATATTAATTTAATCATTATAATAACCTCATATCTAAAATAATATTAATAGTATTATTTTATTAACATGACCGTAACATTCAAATTAAAATATATATTATTTAATTGAATAATATTCAATATATATTATTTCTCATCATAACTAAAAACTCTATTCATTATTCCTCCATAATATTTTTCACTCCATGGATAATGACTATTTATTTAATAAATAAATATCATTTCACTATTAATCAACCAATAAATAAATATTTTATTCACTAAATAGGAAATAATATTTACTAAAAAATTTTATCACATACTACTCTCTAGAATAACAGCTGATGAAAAATATATGATCAAGAATACATAAATAATTATTAAATAACATGTGGTAATAATATTTTTTCAACTTGTTAAATAATAAAAAAATAATATATAATTTAACTAAGATTCTTGATACACTGAGTCTGTGACCCTCTAGGCATCATATTCAACAGAATTTTTGGATTCATCATAATGTACAAGGATAACATCTAGCCACATTCCAAGGCACCCAGATAAAAATAATTTAATGCTACAATTAAATAATACCTCAAACAGATTCCTATTGTGCAATATAATCCCTTTATCTTGATATCTCTAGTCAATCAGGTTGTATGTCGTGTCTATCAGCCTATACGCTTGATGTATATTTATTTGACTCTCCATGAATTCAATATTCTTATTGAACACCATGGTCATGGATTTTTTTAGTGTATATCATTTCCATCAAAGGGCCTAAGTTATCAAATCATGATAATAAACAAAAGGTAAACAAATTCTTTCTCGCATTATTCATTAATGCAATATTACTCATGAAAGTCATTAATTGTCATCTCATATAGTTATGTATAGAATTTAAATCATTAAATTTAATTTTACTCTCATTAAAAACTCAAGAGAACAAAATATTGTTTTTATATAAAACCAAATATATTTCTTCCTTCGGTCGAAAATACAATCTATCTGATATAAATGTTTTATAAAAAAAATGAAGAATTTTTTTACTGTTGTAAATTTTATATTTAATTTCATTTTTACACTATTAAATTTTTAGAAAATCTTTTAAAAAGAATATTCATTTCATTTTTCAAATGAATAACGTGTGACATTTTACTAAAAATATGATAATAATCCATGGTTTAAAATATACGATATGAACATAATTCCCTAACATTATGACAAGTCAATGATATAAAGTATCCATTACAATATTATATCATTATTTTTACAAAAACAATTCTTTACCAATGTGGGAATTTTTTATTATTTAAATAAGTGATTTTAAATTGAAGGAATAATCCCTCAAGAAATATTCTAGGTGATATTTAATATAATTTTTCATCTTAGATGACATGCTTTGTAAATTCCAAATATAAAATAGTTAACAGATCGGAAGATACCATATTTATTATTTCCTTGAATGGATTATCTTTTTGATGATGTTATTTTTATATAACATGTACATTTTATCACATGTTATGATACGGTGAATGTTTTATGATATTCTAGAACACAAATGTAAAGATTTTATTTTCTGATTGATGGGATCAGATTTATATATCCCTCTGATGCATTTTATAATGATAGATATCTCATTAGATAATGAGGACTAGAATGGGGTCTGAACATTATAGAGTAAGGGGATGTATCCAGTATGATAGTCTTTAGAGTGTATCTTGACTACTAACATGGTTTTTGGAGTAAACCAATTCCACTATAATTTCCTTTCATGAGATCCTATAATACTATTAAATTTATTTCATATACATATGATCATTAAATAGTCTTATGTATTAATTAAATGTAATGCTATCATGGATCATGTTATTTTATTCATTTATGATTCATGTCTTATAAACTATCTTGATTTCACGACCCCCTTCCATCAAAGACGCCCCTACTGAGTTGGAAATGGTGAAAGGGAGATAATGACCCCCAAGTCCCGCCTCCAGTAGGCCCCGGGGTGGTGACTAGTACCAAGGGTATGAGTTTTCACAAATATGGGAGGCATTACCCTTTTTTTATTATTTATGAATGGGAAATTGGACAATTCAACCACCAAAAAGGAAAAGAACAAGTGTATAGAAATAAACCCAAACCAATCCCACATTCACGTTTAAATAGTTTTGAAACAAGGTACAAGTACAAGAAAGCTCAAAGAAGTACAATACCAAAAGCAAAATGAGTACATCAAACTGCAACAACTCCAACTGTCCTGACTAGTAGGGTCCTTCACTACCCTGGTAGTCCTCTTGGAAACTTGAAAGTAAACGTAGGGTGAGCATACAAGTATACACAGTAGGGAAACCTAAAGCTCTCATGCAAAAGTATGGAGACATCCTAATGACCCGTGAGAACAGCAAAAGAAACTGAAACCTAACATGGAATTCTATCCACCCAACCTCACCATCCACGCTAAAAAACCCAAAACAAAATGTATTATTATATAAGAACAAGAGTATAGGGTACCCTGCTCCATTTCCCACTAGTTATCTTCTCTTCATAATGGCGACCGTCCTGACGCTACCACACTCTTCTCGCCCACACAAACCTGGGCCACAAGAACCACATATCCCGCCCGCACACACCTAGGCCTCACAACCACGTATCCCACCCTCTCACACCTAGGCCTCACAACCATGTATCCCACCTGCACACACCTAGGCCTCACAACCACGTATCGCACCCGCACACACCTGGGCCTCACAACCACGTATCCAGCCCGTACACACCTGGGCCTCATCCCGAAGATTCATGGGAAATAGTAATCCTATCCGAAGAGACTTGGGTTAATACCACCCCCATCAAAACCTACCTGATGAGTCTTAGGTGTATGGTCGCCTCAATCCATCACGACCTATGGAAGGAGCATGAAGGAGCTAGTAACTAAGGGGAAAACACCCTCTCCCATGAAATGGGAGTGTTCGACACTAAGTGCTCAACATGGGTGGGGTGCGACAAAACACAAAGATACAGATATATATATATATATATACCAAACACACTGCCAAGCCTATGGATTCTAAATAGTGGAACTAAGCACGTGCCTCGATACTTCTATATCAAATCATTCATACAACAAACAACCCCAACCCCATTTAGGTTTTCATGTTTCAAAAGAATTAGTTTATTAGTTCCTTAACTACTGGAAAAATATCCACAACCAACCGTATCAATTGTTCATAAAATGTTTCCCTGCCATCCACAAATCAAGTTAGGAAAACACAAGAAACATAAGCAAGTCCCTTCTTATTGACCAACCAGCACCATTGATTATTATTCCCATTCCACTACCATGCCCCACCATTCATTTACTCTTCCACTTTTATTTATTATTCACAACCCATAGTTCATTCACATTCAAACCCATCCCTGCAGCCTCGTTGCTAACCACCAACATAGAATTCACACCATCCTGTAACCAAGCCAACCGAAGCCCCGCTGATCACCCGATCAACAACAACCCACAAAACACTTCCTTCACATAAACAAACCCCAACCAGCACCACATGTTTATTATTCCATTTTGTTCAACCGGGGTGATCACACAAGGGTTCTATATTTTAATCATCCAACTTTACGTGATAAACTAATTCCCACATTCTACAAAGTCTCCATCCATAAACGGTCTAGAAAGATAGGGTAGATTTTAATTGCACAATAAAAGGCCCCCAACGAACGTGATTTTTAGTAGGCATAAGCCTATTTAATTCGCAACATAACAATAGGATAAATAAAGATAAACATAAAAACCTCCCCAACCTCGTTCATTAATCCATTTATTAACTTTATTAAACTGGTTCAACTATGTCTCGTGAAAACAAGAGGACACCCATCCCGCATGATGCACAATTTAGAGAGACGAAGGTAAGATCCCTACCTCAATAGGTTCTGATCAGAATGATCCCCTGGATCAACATTAGAAGACGTTCTTCGGTGACTATCGCTTCTTTCAAATCCCGAAAAAACCTCCTCGGGTGGAAGCTGGGAACAAAAGGCCTAAGGGAAGACAACAGATCCAACCTCAGATGTTCTGCCTCGTCGTTACGATCTCGTGGCTACTGACAGATTGTAAATTGGATCTCAGATGAAGAAGATATAGAAGAAAAGATCCTTCGAGTCTATTGGGAGAGCTCTGATCGAGCGAATGGGGAGGAGAGGAGTGATTTGAAAGGGAGGAGAGGCCCCCTCCTTTTATAGGTGAGAAAAACTAAAGTACACAGCATGTACTTTCTAGTACACGGCGTGTACTCGGCCATTTCACACAGTCACCACGTGGCTTCCAACATGGCCTTCAACGTGGAACGTGGCCGTTGACTGGTCAAAAAATGGTTTGAGGGTAACATGTATGCGGGGAGGGACTACACGGCATTTAGTATGGGATACATGGTGTGTACCCATTTATTTCACGTGGCAAGGACACAACATCAACATGGCACATGGCTGTTGACTGGTCAACACACGGTTTGAGGGTAATGCATAAGCGGGGAGGGACTATATGGCGTATACTATGGGATACATGGCGTGTACTCATTTATCTCACACAGAAAGGACACGGCTTCAACACAGAGTATATCCAGCGAGGGGGTACACGGCATGAACTCACACTACACGGTGTGTACTTACAAAATTCTGGAAAGTGTGGGAAAAGTCCAATTTACCCTCCAGAACACTTCATGACCGTATTTTCGAGAAAGTTATTGGATGGAGTGGTCCAGCCCATTACATATAATGCCTCTTATATTTGTGAAAACTCATACCCTTGGTGATAGTCACCACCCCAGGGCCTACTGGAGTCAGGACTCGGTGGCCATTATCTCCCTTTCACCATTGCCAGCTCAGGAGGGGCATCTTTGATGGAAGGGGTTCATGACAGAATGGTATTAGAGGTTATGTTTGAGAGATAGGATGGAGTCTGGAGTTAGGCACAGTGAGGATTTCATGGGATGGTAGGGCGACAGTGTTGGATGATCTTGGTGCGTGACATAGGCTAGGGAAGACCGGCTAGGACACAGGATTTTAGGGCCCTCGTGATCCGATGGAAGGACTCTGAGCCTACTGAATGACCAAGTGAGACTACATTGATTATAGGGTAGAGACCCTATGGAAGTTATTTACATCATCATGATTGTGTTTTAACTGACTTGGGTATTAAGGGAAAGAAATTGAATAAAATGATAAAATAAAACCGTGAAAATTTTACTTACTACTTGGGCTTAGGAAATCTTTGTTTACCATACAGCTATGGCACCTGGATGTCGTCCCCAGGTGGCTCAGATAGCCGAGGCTCAGCAGATTCAGGTGATCGATCAGTTGAGGATTGACCTAGAGGAGGAAGATAACCAATGGAATTAGACTCTATGTTCTTTCCAGCGACAAACCCTCATGAAGTAAGAGGGTATTACTTCAGACATGGAGACAGAGGGGTATCTTGATAATCTAGGGATTGCTTTTACTCTGATCCATGCTCCGAGGGAGTACTGGGTTCCCCTACCAGTCAGTTAGCTAAGAGGCGTGACACGTCTATGGTGGACGATCTACCTCTAAGAGAGGACAGAGACAGAGGTTCCATGGGATAACTTTGAGAAGGAATTCCGAGAGTAATTCCTTTCATCCATGATCAAGGCGGAGTATCAGCAGGAGTTACTCTCCCTCCAGCAGTGGAGTATGTCAGTACGAGAGTTGGGGATGAAGTTCAAGGATCTCGTAAGATTTTCTCTGGATCTCTTTTTTGATGAGGAGTCTCAGACGAGACGTTTGGAGGACGCGCTTCGTCCTTCACTCCAGTATGTTGTCACCCCCTTCACCCTTCTGACGTACTTGGCCATACAGAAGAAAGAAGAGGTTGTATAGAGGATATAATCGCAGGGAGGTGCACCATGAGAGGGGATCCATCCGGGTTCGTCAAAGGGGAAGGTAGTTACCAGGAGGTATCCGGCAATGGGACCTTCCAGATTCAGGCCAGTGGGGAGCAAGCCCCATCAGTTCTAGTTCATATCTTCGGTTCCTCGTCCCTTTTTCACGATCCCAGGACCGATGTGTTTCTCTTGTGGAGTATTCGGGCACATTCAGAGTCGGTGCCCGACCCGAGCTCAGTACGGTGGAGGTGGGAAAGTTCAGCGCCCGCCTCAGCAGCACCAGTTTCTGAATAGGCCCTTCCAGTAGTAGCAGGCCCCTGCTCCTCTGGGGGAATACTTTACAGGAGAAGGCAGACCTCAGGGTGCTCCTCAGTGACCTCAACCAGGGTGTGGTCGGGGAGGTGGTCGATATTAGAAAGGAAGAGGTGTTGGGCTTGGATAGCTTCACGTAGCAGATTTGACAGCTCCGGCAGGACCAGAGTTGGTGCGAGGTACGATTTTTTTGTTCTGCACTGTCGTTTCTTCTTTGTTCAATTCAGGAGCTTCGCACTCCTTGGTTGCACCCGGTCTAGCCCATGCTTTGGGTCTATACGTAGATAGACTTTCCGTACCCCAAGTGCTGAGTACACTAGTTGGAGGCCAGATTAGTGTATCTTGTGTTTGCCGAGGATGTGGGTAGACATTGGGACCACATAGATCTAGTGGGGACCTTCTTTTTCTACAGATGCAACCATATGATGTCATACTAGGCATCAACTGGTTGTTTTCTTTTAGTGTCGTTACCGACTGCTTCCGAAGAAGGGTCGTGTTCTCCGATGTGGATGACCAGCGTATATCTTTTGTTGGTGAGAGGAGCTATCATGGGGGAAACCGCCATTCGAAGCCTCTCCATTCCTTGTTAGGCGGGTTATCATTGGTTCCAGCTGGTACAGAGATGATGGATTTTCTAGAGGTTGTTGGGGAGTTCCTCGATGTCTTTCTCTAGGAGGTTGTGACTCTACCCCCCCCCCCCCCACGTGATGTTGAGTTTTGGATAGACTTACAGCCGGGTGCCCATCCAATTTCGATGGCCCCTTATCGGATGGCACCTTCGAAGTTGCGGAAGTTGCAGATTCAGATTGACGATCTGATGGAGATGGGTTTTGTTCGATGCAGACTATCACCATGGGGTGCCCCTGTTTTGTTCGTGAAGAAGTTAGATGGTGGTATCAGGCTATGCATAGACTACCAAAGGTTGAATCATGTAACAGTCATTAACCGTTACCCCCTTCCAAAGATAGATGATCTCTTCGACCAGCTGAGGGGAGCAGGTTGGTTTTCTAAGATTGATCTGCGATCTGGATATCATCAGCTGAGGGTAAAGGACAGTGACATCTCGAAGATGTCTTTTAGGTGAAGATATGGGAACATCGAGTTTTTAGTGATGTCGTTTGGATTTATGAATGCACCAGCTGTGTTCATGGGGCTTATGAACTTTGTCTTCCGAGAGTTTCCAGAACCAGTTCATCATTGTGTTTATCAATGACATCCTGATCTACTCAAGATCAGAGGAAGGACACGTTGAGCATCTCAGGGTAATCTTGGAAGTCCTTCGACACCACCAGCTTTATGGGAAATTGTCGAAGTGTAAGCTCTTGATGCAAGAAGTACACTTCCTTGGGCACGTAGTGTCTCAGGGTGGAGTGTCAGTGGACCCGTCGAACTTAGAGGCAGTGGTTTCTTGGGCAGCACCCAAGAGCGTGGAAGAAGTTCGTAGTTTCCCAGGGTTGGTAGGATATTATCGGAGGTTCATTTTGGACTTCTCTCGAGTTGCTGCTCCATTGACAGCTTTGACTAGGAAGAACCAGGTCTTCTTATGTAGTGAGTAGTGATAGGAAGCTTTCGACTACCTGAAAGAGAAGTTGGTCAGTGCTCCCATACTCAGGTTTCCATAGGAAGGGTTGTTGTACAAGGTGTTTTGTGATGCTTATGGCCTTGTCTTGGGGTGCATACTGATGCAGAAGAAGGGTTTGATCTGTTATGGGTCTAGGCAGTTGTTCCCTCAATAGTGTAACTATGCCACCCATGACCTGGAACTTTAAATAGTAGTGTTCGCACTGACGTTTTGGTGACATTTCCTCTTTGGGTAATGCATTATGGTCTTCTCATATCACAAGAGCTTGTGTTATATCTTCTCGTAGTGTTACCTTAACATACGGCAGCGGAGATGGGTCGAGTTTCTCCAAGACTATGACTTCGAGATATCTCAAACTGAATGTAAGGGAAATGTTGTGGCTGATGCCCTGAGTAGGAAGTCACATCAGGAAGTGGTTTGAGAATACGCTGATGCCTGGAAATTGATGGGAGAGTTGGCTGCCTTGCACATGGATACAAGGGATGAGGGTGTTAGAGGCATTTTGTTTCAGATGACAGAGAATTCCTCCTTATTATAGCAGGTGGAAGAGTCTTAGTGAGGAGACTCCGAGGCGGATGTAATGCGGGATCGTATCGATTAGGGAAACGCTCTAGAAGGATGGTCAGAGGACAGCTGACATCGGATGCATTTTCATGGAAGGATGTTTGTTCCAGAGGCGATGTGTGAGGGAGTTCTCCGTGAGTTCCATAGCTCAGCCTTAGCGGTATATCCAGAAGTTTTAAAAATGTACCGAGGCCTGAGGGAATAGTTTTGGTGGCCCGTGGTGAAACAGGAAGTGGCGGAGTTTGTGGATAAATGCCTAGTGTGTCAGCAAGTGAAGGTTGAGCACCATGTTCCCAGTGGGTTGTTTCATCCTTTAGATGTCCCTGAGTGGAAGTGGGATGAAATCTCAATGGACTTTGTCACAGGACTACCCAGAGCTTAGGGTGGTTATGATGATATCTAGGTAGTGGTGGATCGACTGATGAAATCAGCTCACTTCTTAGCAATTAAGAAGCCATGCTCGGTGAGTACCTTAGCACAGAGGTACGTAGATGAGGTGATACGTTTGCATTGAGTTCTGAAGACTATCGTCTCAGATCAGGATACTCGGTTTACCTCACTAGTATGGAGGGGTTTACGGAATGCTTTTGGCACACAGTTATGCCTTAGCACTGCTTTCCACCCCAGACCGATGGGCAGACAGAGCGGACTATCCAGATGTTGGAGAAAATGTTGTGATCATGCGTTCTGGATTTCAGAGGGTCATGGGTGTGACACTTGCCTTTAGTAGAGTTTGCCTACAACAACAGCTTCCACTCTAATATTGGCATGGCACCGTTTGAGGCATTGTATTTAATACCATGTCGTTCAACCATTTGTTGGGCAGAGGTTGGTGATACAGGTGCTCTTGGGCCAGAGGTAGTACAGAGCACCACAGAGAAAGTCCAGCTTGTGCGTGATAGGATGAAAGCAGCTCAGGACCGATAGAAGTCTTATGCTAATCTTCGGAGGAGTCCCTTGGAGTTACAGGTGGTAGATCATGTATTCTTCAAGGTTTCCCCTCGACGGGGGCAATGGAGGTTTGGGAAAGGGAGTAAGCTCTCCCCTAGTTTCATTGGACCTTTCGAGGTCCTGAGGTGAGTCGGTGAGGTGGCATATCAACTATCCCTTCAACCTCAATTGGAGAAGGTTCATGATATCTTCCACGTATCCCAGCTTCGTCGGTACTTGCACGATGACTCTCATGTTATCGATTGAGGAGAGTTAGATATGGGAGACAATGGGACCTTCGAGGAGCGACTGGTCAGAATCGAGGATCGTAAAGAGAAGGTTCTCTGTGGACGAACAATTCACATGGTTCATGTGTTGTGGAGGCATGGAGGCCTCGAGGAGAGCCCTTGGGAGCGGGAGGCTCAAATGCATGATCAGTACCCAGAGTTGTTTTGACTTGTGTTTTTCTTTGTTCTTATGAGACTTGTTTTGATGTTATACTTTGTACCTTTGATATATGGAATATTTGGCTTGTCGGTTGTGAGAACTTTGGTTTCCTTGTTCTCTGGAAGTGTGTAATGTGTCCGAACGTGTGGGAAAAGGGAAAACCTGATCCTTAATCGAGACACATTATTGCGGATGCGATTGAACCTGTGCAGGCGAGTTAGTTCCACCTAAAGTGGATAATATCTCGACATGGGAGAAGGAATTTCCCCAAGACACGTGTTCAGACAATGTGTTGGTTGTACGGTGTTGGGGGTAGTGTAAGTTAAAAAATCCTAATATATGGAAGTGGGAAGACCCAATTCTTAATCGAGACGCATTAATGATAATGCGATTAAACCCGTGTAGGTGAGTCAGTGCCACCTAAAGCAGATAATATCTCGACATAGGAGAAGTAATTCCAAACACATATGATTAGGGTGGTTGGATGGGTTTATGTTATAACGAGAGCCCTAAGAGGTATCTTGTTCGGTTCCTCTAGGTTGGTTTTTAATTCTCAGGGATGAGAATGTTTTATGATTTATTTGATGTAATGGCCCAGACTTCTTCATCCCATTCCTTTGTCAAAAATATGGTCATGAAGTGTTCTGGAGGGTAAAATGGAATTTTCCCACACTTTCCATAATTTTGTAAGTACACTCCCTGTAGTATGAGTACACGTTGTGTACCCCCTCACCGGGTATACCCCGCGTTGAAGCCGTTTCCTTTCCGTGTGAGATAAATGAGTACACGCTGTGTATCCCTTACTACACACCATGTAGTCCCTCCCCGCGTACGTGTAACCCTCAAACCGTGTGTTGACCAATCAACGGTCATGATCCTTGTTGATGTCGTGTCTTGGCCACGTGAAATAAATGGGTACACGCCATGTATCCCATACTACATGCCATGTAGTCCCTCCCCACATATGAGTTACCCTCATATAGTGTGTTGACTAGTCAACAGTCGTGTTCCGCATTTAAGGCAGTGCTGGAAGCCACGTGGTGACCATGTGAAATGGCCGAGTACATGCCATAAAATAGAAATTACACACCATGTACTTTAGTTTTTCTCACCTATAAAAGGAGGGGGCCTCTACTCCTTTTCAATTCACTCCTCTTCTCCCCATTCACTCAAGCAGAGCTCTCCCAAGAGACTCAAAGGCTCTTTTCTTCCATAACTTCTTCGTCCGAGCTCCAATTTACGATCCGTTAGCGGCCACGAGATCGTAACAACGAGGAGGAACTTCTGAGCTTGGATCTTTTATCTTCCCTTCGGCCTTTTCTTCCCATATTCCACCTGAGGAGGTTTTTCCGGGATTTTATAGAAGCGACGGACGCCGACGAACGTCTTCCAATGTTGAACAAGGGGAGCGTTGTGATCAGAACCTGTTGAGGTAGGGATCTTACCTTTGTCTCTCTAAATTTTGCATCATGCGGGATGGGTGTCCTCTTGTTTTCACAAGACATAGTTGAACCAGATTAATATAAATAATAACTGGCTTAAAGAACGGGGTAGGGGAATTTGTTATGTTTATCTTTATTTATCCTATTTTTATGTTGTGAATTGAATAGGCTTATGCCTATAGAAAATCACGGTCGTTGGGGGCCTTTGATTGCTCAATTAAATGATTCCCTATCTTTCTATACTGTTTATAGATGGAAGATTTGTGGAATGTGGGAATTTTTTAATAATGTAATGTTGGCAGGTTAAAATCTAGAACCCTTGTGTGATCACCCCAGTTGAACAAAATGGAATAATAAACATATGGTGCTGGTTAGGGTTTGTTTATGTGAAAGAAGTGGTTTGTGGGTTGTTGTGGATCGGGTGAGCAGCGGGGTTGCGGTTGTCTTTGTTACAGGATGGTGTGAATGCTATGTTGGTTTTTGGAAACGGGGCTGAAGGGATGGGTTTTAAGGTGAACGAACTATGGTTTTTGAATAATAAATAAAAATGGAAGAGTAAATGAATGGTGGGGCATGGTAATGGAACGTGAATAATAATTAATTGGCCTGGTTGATTAATAAGAAGGGACTTGCATGTGTTCTTGTGTTTCCCTAACTTGATTTGTGGATGGAAGGGTTACATTTTATGATCGATTGATATGGTTTGTTGTGGATATTTTCCCTGTAGTTAAGGAACTAATAAACTAATTCTGTTGAAACATGATAACCTAAATGGGGTTGGGGTTGTTTTTTTATGCATGCTTCAACATAAGAGTGATGAGGCACGTGATCAGTTCCTATATTTTGAAGCCATAGGTTGGGCTATGTGTTTGGTATATATATATATATATATATATATATATATTTGTATCATTGTGATTTGTCTCACCCCACCCATGTTGAACACTTAGTGCCGAACACTCCCATTTCATGGGATAGGGTGTTTTCCCCTTAGTTACTAGTTCCTTATTGCTCCTTCTTCCATAGTTTGTGATGGCATGAGGGGACCTTATACCTAAGACTCATCAGGTAGGTTTCGATTGGGGTGTTATTAGCCCATGTCTCTTCGGGCAGGATTGTTATTTCCCAATAATCTTCAGGATGAGGTCCATGTGTGTGCGGGCGGGACACGTGGTTGTGAGGCCTAGGTGTGTGCGGGTGGGATACGTGGTTGTGAGGCCCATGTGTGTACTGGAGGGATACGTGGTTGTGAGGCCTAGGTGTGAGCGGGCAGGATATGTGGTTGTGAGGCCCAGGTGTGTGCGGGCGGGATATGTGGTTCTTGAGGCCCTGGTGTGTGCGGGCGGGAAGAGTGAGGTAGCGTCAGGACATTCATCGTTGGGAAGAGCAGCCTACTAGTGGGAAATGGTGCGGGGTACCCAATACTCTTGTTCTTATATACTACTACCTGTTGTTTTGTGTTTTGGTGAGCATGGATGGTGAGGTTGGGTGGATATAATTCCTTGTTAGGTTATGGTTTCTTCTGCTGTTCTCATGGGATATTAGGTTTTATCCCCACTTGTGCACGGGAGCTTTAGGTTTCCCTACTGAGTATAATTGTATGCTCACCCTACGTTTACTTTCGGGTTTCTAGGAGGACTATCAGGGCCGTGTAGGACCCTACTAGTCAAGACAGTTGGAGTTGTTGCAGTTTTATGTACTCTTTTTCTTTTGGTATTGTACTTTTTTGAGCATTCTTGTAATTGTATGTTGTTTCAAAACTAGTTAAACATGCATGTGGGATTGGTTTGGGTTTATTTCTATACACTTGTTCTTTTCCTTTTTGGTGGGTGACTTGTCCTACTTCCCGATCATAAATAAAAAAGGGTAATGCCTCCCATATTTGTGAAAACTCATACCATTGGTGCTAGTCGCCACCCCGGGGCCTACTGGAGGTGGAAATCAGGGGTCATTATCTCCCTTTCACCATTGCCAGCTCAGGAGAGGAATATTTGATGGAAGGGGGTCATGAAACATGAATTATGAAATTACTCAAGATTATGATTTATGATATGTAGGTTATGGTTTTTAGATGTAAATCATGTGTTCAAATAAAATTATTCTCAATTTTATGACAAATTAAAAATTTATATCTCAATTATTAACCCTTATGGATCATATGAATACACCCTTTCATATGTTTCCATTTTACATGATATAAAGGTTGAATATATGTATTATACGTATAATAATGGTGATAGTTATGAAGAACTACGTTAATGATGAGAACTATATATTATAAACAATATTTTTATGTTTTAACGTTTCCAAATATACTATACCTACATGATTTGGTTGTCTATCCTTATGTTATGTATTGAATATTCAAATAAAAATATGAAATATATATATATATGAAATGTATAAGTAATTATAATTAAGTATTTATTACAAGGTTATATTAAGGTATTAGGTTGTTAAATATGGGAAATTTAAACATAATGTAACCTAGTTTTAATCAATAATGATATAGGTTGAACTAATAGTGATAATGTTTGAGCTAAATGAATAGTAGTTTAATATAATAGTAAAGTAAAATAGATTATATTGTTGTTAAATTTTATTATCACTATTTTTGATAATAATCATGTATTGTTAATTTTTCATCACACATGTTGAACCCCTATAATTTTAGTAGTGGATAAAACTAAAATGAACAAATGGAATTTGGGACAATGAAAACATTACGTTCACAAAAAAAGACAATAGAATGATAATTTGATTGAGAAAATTGTGATTATTGCAATCATGAAAACAAGAAATTTTATTAATAGTGTGGTCATATTAGAATTTCCAAACACACAAAATAAAATATGTATGGAGTATATTTTAATTTTAAATTATATGGATAATTAAAGAAAGAGGATTATATTCCCTACAAGTCCAAAATTTCAAGAGATATATAAAGGGAATTTTTTTAATGTGATGGGTTCATGATAAAATATGGGAGATTTATGACATTAAACTAACAAGTGTTTTGGAAAGTAAGGAGATACAATAATGTGTATATTGAATTATAAGGAAATATTACATTATGATAATAAATTCCATAATCTAATGGAAAATGATCTAAATAGTAACAAAAAACTATTTATACTATGAAAACAAAAAACTTATGCATTTACATTTATTGAAGAGAAAGGTGATTTTCCCTATAGATTTACATGTCCATTATTTTATGTGCATTTCAACCTTTTAGGTATTTAATTGTACAAAAAATTGTGACATAATAATTTTATCCATTTTATAATGATATTATTCATGTTTATTTAATGTTAAATATTGTGGATTTATCTCTTCTAATTAAACTTGAATTAAATTAATAATAGAAAATATATTTCTAGAATGGATTGATATCAAATTAAATATGTTAAAATATCTCATAATTTCCTAAATAAAAATCTAATAAATTATTATTATATTGGTACATAGGATCTCCTTAGAGAAATTAATCCCATCGTAAGATGTTTAATATTGTGAGTGAAATTGATTTAGGGGGTGTGGGAATGTTAAGACCCAAGATTCTAAAATAAGTTATCCTCTAATAATGTAAACTTTTTTTGATAGATTTCTCTACAGAAACTCTAAAATAGAATGAACTATTATATATTTATACTGTTAAATCCAATTAATTAAATTATAATGTATGGATATGAGTAATTGAATAACATGTTGTCATATATATATATATATATATATATATATGTATATATGTATACATTTGTGTTATTGTGTTTCTGTGTGTGTTATTATATTAATATTTTCTTAATTCATTTTTTTGTTTAATAATATATATTATTATATAATATACTTTTTAAAACTAAAACTATTTATATTTTTGTAGAATTATGATTTTTATATAATATACTTTTTAATATGTATTTATACCTAGCACCATTTTAGTAATTTTTTAGTTGAGTTGGGTCACCATTGGGTGACGTTCAAGTTGTTTGGGAGTTTTTAATCGAATTTTCAAGTGGTTTGAAATTATGCATGCACATCTTGCTATATAGGGAGCATGTGTTACCCTAACCGTGCGCATACCTGTGCACCTCACCCAGGGGTTTCCCATGATTACTACTAAGAGTGTTAAATGTTTGACAAACCGTGTTTCAGCAATGAGAATTCCTTCTATTTGGGTTCGCACAGTTTTTTGGGTTTGGTGCATAGTTTTATCAAACCATGTGCCAACTGTTCGCTGCCCATATTTCGTCAAAAATTATCAAAATTCACCAAAAAAACACCCCAATGTTAAACCCAACCATGATATAATAGAAAACAGAAAAAATAGCACCTGAAAAAAAAAGATCAATACATTTCTAAAAGAAATTAGGATCTTACTGGTGTTTCATGTAGTAATGGGTCTTCCAATGATGCACAATAAAAATTTTCCATAACTTCATATAGTGAGGAAAATATTATAAAATATTACATCATTGAATGAGGATGAATTCATTAAATTTTACATCTTGATAAAATGTTTTTATTATTATGTAGATTACATTTTTATAGCTTCGGTTTACTCCAACCATTTTAATGTCATGTGTTTGGGATGTACTTGAACAAACAAGGTGGTCAAGTAGTACGCTCTATTTGAGTAGTCCATGAAATCTTTATAATGACCCTCTAATTTTTTATTTAGTTATATAAATATCATTAGATATATATTACTAAATCTTAGTGATATAAAAAACTCCTTGGGAAGCACTAATTATAGATGAATACTCTAATGAAGGATTATGTGAATCATTTTGGATGAACCTCTAGCCTATTTATGTGTTCAACTATTTATCATTTATTCTCTCCAAATCATCATGAACATTTTCAAACTAGTCATAGTCAAACAGTTCATTATAGATAAGGACTCAATGTGATGGAAATTGGATATCAATAGGTAAAACCACCATTTTTTCTTTTTCAAATTGAATATGGCATTGAACAAGTAATTATATTGTTTATTGTGTAGTAAAACCACAAAGCATGATGAAGTAAATTAGCTATGACTACATTTCCTTATCTACAATATTCTAAAGAATAATCGGCATGGTCTTAATAATGGCCTTTTTTGATGATATTTTACCATATAATAGTGGGATGATTATTATATTTTATGTTGTATTCATGGTTTTTTCTTCACAACTCATAAGCATAAAAATTGGTGTGGTTATTCATCCATATTATATGAGGGGCACCATATCAGTTTATCATTATATAATTCACAATATTTATAATATCCCTTATCCTACCTTCCTTGAATAAAATAACCACATCCAATTTAGAGGAGAATATGGAGGGATTAAGTATATAAGTGAACTACCTATCAATAAATGTGCGATATGACTTTAGGACAACTATTCCACAAATGGAAAATAACCAAAAAATAATAGTTAGTGTGAAAGAGTTCTGGAGGTTAATGAAGGAATATATTTTGTATCTTGAAGGAATGGAACATTATAGGGAACCTCATAAAGTCTTGTATCCTTAATGTCCCATAGTACCCTAGAAAATTGATTGATGGGAGAGCCTCCTTCCCCAGTAATTGGAACTATAGATATCTTCATGGAAATATTTTATAAATATGAGGATCTATCCATCTTCAACGCACATAAGGTGAACCCCATAATATCCTAATTTATAAATAACATTCCATGAATTTGGGACAACATAAAGTATGATGTTTATTTCCTGATTCCAAATTGACTCCCTCTAAACCCTAACAGGTTGAACAAATCCATTATTGATCTTTTCCATTATTGATATCATTCCTCAAATTGTAGCATACTTCTCTGAAAATATTTTTTATATTTTTTCAATGGTACCCTTGATTTCAATGATTTCCCTAATGTCATTACTAATGAATTGGGAACCACCAATAAACATGTAATTATGAAATCAAACCCATAATTTTCTGATATTGTAGGGTTGTAGTATTGTTATCCAATTCCATAGTATATAAATTATTTTAATATTTCATATAATAAAAAAAATTATGATGTGAATTCTACCATCAAACCCTATTTTTAATCAGGAATGTGAATTAGATAATCCTTTTTAATGAAATATTCACCAATGATTTTGAGAATCATTAATTATAAATCACCCTAAATTATTATGTGGGATAAATGTTTTTTTGGAGTTATTTTTACACTTGTACTAAGGGCCTTCTATTCATCTTCATTATTAGAGGTCCCTTCTAATGGTTTGAAGTAATATTTATGAAACTATTTTCTTATGGCGAGTAGATCAATTTCCAAGACAACCTTATTAATTTATGAATTATAAATTATTATATCAATATGAAAATTGATGTTCTGTCGACAAACACCTCTCATAAAATAAAAGTACCATAGATGGAGAAGTCTTCAAAATTATGGGACATATATTTACTATGGTAGCATCTATAGTATGGAACATTATGAGTATCTATACTAGTGTAACACCCAAACATCTATTATAGTAAGTTAACCTGATAATTTAGAAAAAATAAAATAAAATTCACATTTTAATATTTTATCAAATAATTTATAATTTTATAGGATGGATATTTATTTTAAATAAACATGGTAAAACTTAGATAAAAACGAATTTTTGAAAGTTTCCCATATAAATATTCTTTTATAAAAATATGAAAATATATTATTTAAAAATTATATATTTTATTTATAGAAATGTTTAATAATATTTATAATTGAAAATAAATTGTCAATAATTTTATAGTTACAAATATAACAACATATCGATGTCAAATAAGGTATTTTTGAGAAAATAGTTTTTTTCTTTGGGAAAAGGTTTTCATTTAAAAAGGCATAATGTCTATCCATTTAAATTCGATAAAATAGTCATTAATGATGAGTAATTTAAATTAAAATTATATACTATAAACCTTACTATATGAATTTAAATCTATCTTATCAGGATTCTTTTTCATATAGTTAATATAATATTATCTTATTCATTAATTTCTTGAAACCCCATTTTATGACACACTTCTCAACATGATTTTTAAAATAAATCCAGCTACATCATGGAATTAAATTTGATAAACCGGATTCCATATTAGGAATAATAATAAAAAATATTACACAATTATATCAATATAATTTCTGTTTCTAATGAATAGTAAAAACATTTTAAACTAATTACTATGGTTAATGTAAAAAAGGTTTTAAAATGGGTTTATTATATAAATACAAGGGTCAAAATGGCAGAAACAAATTCTATAATATCATTGGTTTTTTTTATTTTGACCTTATCATTGTCCCTATATAATATTAGACATTTTGGAGTAGTATTAACAAAAAAATGAAATGAAATTTTTGAAAAAAAATGTATTAATTAAATGCAGGCTACTCATATAAATTATATAATGAAATCCACTCCCCTCCCTTATGTGCATCTATCATCCCATTTATCATGAACAAACCCTAAATAAAAATATTTTCAACATCATTCTCCATTTTTTCAGTGGTTTTGGTCTTTCTATAAGAATAAAACTAGGGTCTTAAAAAGAGATCAAATGATTTTTCTTTTAATATATGGTTATTTTTAATATCCCACAATTTAAAAAATAAGAACTATGTCTAATAGGGTACAACATATGAAACATTGAGCTTAAATGAATAGTGAATAATATGAATGATACTACTTCAACCTATCTTGTAAATGAAATGGATTGAATAGTATTTACTACATTATGTAATATATAATGGTCATGTATTGTGATAGTGGTTTAATTAATTCTTTGTATATAATCACTAAATTTTATGAAAAATAATTCTATTGTTCAAAAATATATTTTTTTTTTCAAAAATAGGATTTCTTAATTTTAATGAGTGAATATTATAATTATTTTTTGAAAATGATTGAATTTTTTTAAAATAAATGAACTCTATTATCAAACTCAGTATATCAAAATTCTCCTAGTATTATGTTATGTGAATTTTATGAGAACATTGATTATTCAATGAATAGTGAATATACAAAATTTTAATTGAGAACTATATTTTACTATAAAGTGTGTAAAACTGTGTAATTATATTTTTGAGTAGTTTTCATATATCATTTGTTCTTTTTTATTTTAATGTATCCAATTGTGGTTTCTCAAAATAATTTTATACTTTTATTTAGTATAAAGACATTTAATATTTTAAAATCACAATTTTTAGAAAAATCCATTTTACTTGTTTTATACCAGTTTGAATTTAAATTAAATTCTTCCACATATATGATTTGAATTTTTAAAAGTAGAATCCATATTTTGAATCAGAAGGTCCAAATTTAGTTAAAATTGCCCTTTTATTTTTTCCCATTATGAACATTAACCTTATTAATTTTTGTTACCATTTTATATGGTAAATCAGGTAATTAAATTTAAATATAAAATGTTATGGACAATAAAATGAACCTAAAATGTGAATTAATTTTACATTATAAGTAATTTAAATCTATAATGATCAATTATTTAGTTATATAGAATTTTTTTCCATTTCAGTGTAATTATAAGGAGTATAATATTTTTTTAATGAAAATTAATAAATTTCGCACTTTCTTTTTTATAACTATTATATTTTTTACATCGTATTTACCATAGGATATGTTTAGTTATAAATATCCTTTTTAGATCTAGAATATCTATCATAATAATAGTATTTTATTTTTAATTTTAGTTAAAAATATTTACCTTAAATACTTAAAAAACACTACTAGCGTGATTGTTCTATTAATTGAAAAATATAATAAATTAGTTTAAAATATTTAAGTAATTGAAATTGGGTTATATAATGTGATAAATGAATTTTAAAAATTAATATAAAATTTTATGGAGTTATTAATATATTTTTTTACTTATATTTATGGAGTTATTAAAATCAATTTAATGAATATTTCTAGATATGAGAATTATTGATATATTATAATAAATAATTTATTATTAATTGATACAAAATTAATAAAATTATAACCACTAGAAAATTTATTATGTTATATATTATAATATAATTAATTATTCAGTTAGAAATTATTTCTCTATATATATTAATAACATTGTCCCCCAAAAGTTAATATATTTTTGTTGTTAGGGTAAGATTGAAAGTGCTTAATGAGAGATTAAAACCGAAATATAATGTTTAAAATGAAATAAAAACATGTAAAATTTATAATTTTATGTGATTACGATGACCCAACCTCATCCTGTATTATTAATAAATAAATTTTTATTTTTTAAATAGAAAATTGATTTAAATTAATTTATTAGGTCTTGAATTAGAAAAAGTGCATCTTCCCAATCTTATAAAAGGAAATCTATTATTCCCTTTACTTAACACTCCATAACTCATTTTCATTTCATATTTCATAATCAAATCCTTTACTAGAATATATCCCTTAATTATAGTTGTCTTTTTTAGGTATAATTTAACCTTATGTTATTAAAATATTAATAAAGGGTTATTTTCTAAAAGAGATGTATAGTTTTTAATCAAATTCTTTTTTTATTTCTTCATCCACATCCATCAAATTTTCTCAACCCACGATAAAATAATGAAAATATTATACTTCACATACTTCTATATTATTATGTTAATTAAATAACCTATATCTATCTCCAACCTATATCAAATGATAGACTAATTAATCATTCATGTGTACGGAGGACTACCGCCTCACAAACATATATAATTTTAATTCAATCCACATCTCCATAGAGTAGTTATAATGAATAAATTAATGTTTATATATTATATTCGTAACATAGTTCATTTTTCATAACCAAATATAATTTTTTAATTTAAAAATAATAATTGATCCATAAAAATTATATTTATTTCTTTATTATTATTTTGGATATTATAGAATAATGACCTTATTAACCATAGTCGACTTACGGAAGCCATTTTTTTATAATTAAATTCATATCGTCAAAACACACAACACAAATTTAAGTCATCATGTAATTACATATAGCATAGTGAGAAATAAAATAAAATTAATGGTGAATAATGTAATTTTTTTTAATCATGTAAAAAATTACATTATTTTATTTTCTTTGAATATATACTATTTAGTTGCCAATTTAGACACAAGGTAAGGTACTTTATTTTGAAATTGATCATTTAACATTTTCCTTCAAACACACTTTTTCTTCTATATCCATATTTTCTAAAAATATTAAATAATGTTTCTACTAATATTTTATGATTTTTAATGTTAATATTAACTACATGTGGTTTTTTACCATAGGTTTTATTAAAATATTTATTTCAAATGATGTAATTTTTGACTTGAAAATTATAGAATGAAAAATTTCTTAACATATATAGCCAGAATGATTTTACCCACTATCATGAAACATTTTCCATCGAATATTAACATAAAATTTATAAATGGTTATTTTGAAAAAATGTTTTCCCATTTATATGTGGGTTTTATAATAATTGATTTCAAGTAGAAAGGGTATTTTCTATACGAATGTGATAAAAATCAGAAATGGTATTTCTATGCATCAAAAGAAATAACCCTTTATTAGAAATATGTTTTATTTTATAGTTCATAGTCATTTTTTATGAGTATGGGTCATTATGTTATAAATAAATGGAATTTTCACCCATTGCTTCACTCAAATTAATTGGGTAATGTGATTGAGTTAACTAATAATGTTTCATCAAAGAGAATATAGGGATATGCTACAATGATTATTCCAATTATGGGACAGAGTTACTAGACTCGATCACTAAAAAATATGGAAATAAACTATGACTGTTAATGAAAATATTGAATAGATTCAACTGAATAGGTTTATCCTAATAAACTATTGGAATATACTATTATGGTTATTCTATGTATAACCATGACAGTTATTTCATGTGTAGTTATAAGGGTTACTTTAATTAGAATTGGGATGGTTTTTCCTTGTTTTTGAAATAATGATATTAAAATGATTCTTGATGATACATATATGATTTATCAAATTGTGATATGTGTTTTTATAAATTTCCAATATATCCAAAGGTAGAAAAAATATATATTCTACTTTGTAAGGATAAAAAATATAACATTGTGAAAACATTATTATGTGTTTTTCATTATTTCCATGAAACATTTATGATTTTTATTTTTTATTTTTTATTTCATTATAAATGTTTTTTGAAAAAAAAACTTAATAGGGAATATAATCTCGTGAGTAAGAAAGTTTTTAAACAAAATTTTATTATGAAAAAGAAGCATTAAAATAATTATTTTTATATTAATGGTTTCTTTTTTTTTATTTATATATCCCTTACAGAGAATAATATGTTGATCTAATGTTATAAAGTTTCTATCAAATAAATTTTGGATTGGTGAGGGAAAGGGAGATATAATAATGAATATTTACGGATTTTTCATGAAAATAAATTATGTCTAATTTTATATGTTTTATATTATGAAAAATAGATACTAGATATAAGTTTATACCTTTAAAAATATGGTTATGTTTTGTGATAGTTATTTCATAATTCTCTAAAACAATAAACCTATAATATCATTAAGATTGAAACAACGTTCATTCTAGTATATAGACAATATATTATGAGATGCTTAAGGACGGTGCCTAGAAATTGTTATCATTGAATGGTTTAGATAAAATTAGATATTATACTGTTATTTTAGGATAAGTTAAGTCCATATAACCAAAATGTATAGTATGTTGGAGAAGATAATAGTTATTTTTTATAAATTGATTGAGTTTAAGATAACTTTAATAAGGACATCTATATATTCACCTCCTAATAAGATATTACATTTTTATTTTCATAATATTCTCATACTATATTATTTTTTTAGTAATTAGATTTATCTATCCAGAATCACTGTGACAATAGATGTGAAGGAAAAAGTAATGGTTTTCTATAGGATAAACCAAATGTTCTATAATCTATACTGAGAACTCCTATCATTATTCTTAACCATCTATTATGTTTAATTATTAACAACATAAAACATGATGTGTTATGAAAATAAATTACCCTCGATGTGGAGAGGGGCCTCATGGGCCAATGGATAGTGAAATCTATCTTATGAGGGAGGTAAATTTTTGTTTGGGCCTAAAAAAATAAGATGTATGCATCACTAAAATTCTCAAAAGGGTGATAATCATTCAATTTTTAATTATTGGTAATTTTTCATGTTAACGCCATACTGAAAGGATGAAGGTTACCCGATGACATGGATACAATAACTATTGTTGGTATTACTAGTCCAAGGATGTTTCATTATGCTTCTAACATGGGGAATAAAATTTTAATCCAATAACATTTGGGTTCTCATATCATGAGAAATGATATGGGAAAAGTACATAAAGAGAAATTGTACACCATTTTTGAAAAATAATTTCCCACATGATGATGTTGGTGCTTATGGAGACAGAAGATGTCACTCGTAAGGATGAATTTTTCTCTAGTTAATAGGCTTATTACATAAAACATATACAGATTCATTCCTTTTAAGTTCATTCATATAGGACTAACGAATCTACACAGGTTAATATCATCTATAAAATATATGGGAAACCATGTAAGTTAACATCATATGGAAAGGATGAAGGTTTTAGGATTACACCTATGAGGATACCCATAAAAATATTGAAATATGAAAACTAGGATTATAAATGGTGTAAAATATCATCTATTTTCTTTTTATGATCTATTTTTTCTTATATATTTAAAATAATAACCATTTAATAAATAAAATGGCATTACCATGGTTAAGATTAAAATTTGTTATCAAAGGGGGTAAAAATATGGTTTAAAATAAAATATAAACCTATATAAATCTGACTGTATGATTATATTAAGACCTTATTATCTTATCTAAGAATAAATTTCATTCTAGAAACATTACATGAGTTAGAGACATCTTGTATTTTAATATTTCATGTATTTTCAAAAATAAAAATAATGATAATTTATAATAATTAATATTTCATTAAATGATTCAAATTTCATAAAAATACAATACTATTACATTTGAATGTGATATGGTTTAAAATATCATATATGTCCCATTTATTGGTCACTTGTCCTTTTATAGTAACTTTCTTGACCACTAAAGTCTAACTAAGAATCATATACCAAAGATTTTCAAAATGGTAACTGAGGGGTGAAGACAAAGTGATAAGGGTGAAAGAATAATCTAGAAATATAAAAATTTTATAGTATAAGAGTATTTAGTCTCCTACACATACTCTGTGCTAATTATAACCATTTTTAGCCACTCAAACCGGAAAATTAATTTAAATAATTTAAAGCATTATGAAATTCCACAAAATCCCATCCCCTCACTTATAAAATATATCCTACTCTCCTCTCACCCTAACACATTTTCAACATTATGTATAATTTATTAGCTTCCAAATTACCTTTATAATATCCATCCTCATGTTATTTGGGTCTTATTTTGGGATGAATACCAACATTAGAGGTATTTGTTTTATAAAAAGGAGGTTTTTCAATGAAGTGGAATAAATTTTACCAAAAATATTTGGATTTACTTATTATTCAACAACCTTAAAATATTATCTAAACATGATCAAATAACAACACCAATATCAAAAATATTATTATATTTTTTAATGTCAGATTCATAACCAATATCTTTCTCCTTATTCAATCAGATGGGAAATCAATCCATCATTCCTGTATATAGCAGACTACCAACATACGAACTGAGGTAAGTCATTTTCTATCACATCCTATCAGGTCTGTTTGTAATGATTTATTTAATTTATATATATTATATTACTTAAATACTTATATTTTTTTATAGATAATGTATCATCTAACTTCATACATGTCCAACCATATAAATATGATAATGTCAGTCATGTGTATTTGTGGACTACCGCTGTCATGACCCATCCTCGGGGCCCATGTCGTGACTACCCAAATCCCGCCTTCCATAGGACAGGGGCTGGCGACTAGCACCAAAGGCATAATCCTGATAAAAGAAAAGGCATTTCCTTTTAACCTACAACACAAAAATAGTCTGAACAGAATCAGTAGAGGCAACAACTAACAAATCACTATGTAAAACCGATAAAAAAGTAAGTGCTGAAATGATAGGGAGCGGAAATACAAGCCCAACAGTAAAGTACAACTACAGAAAATTAAACAGTAACTACTGAGTCGTCCTCCCAAAATCCCACATGTAGGGTGGGTACATATGGCCTCCTCAGCACCTCAGGTCTGCATGTCTGCTCCGTGTACATATCGCCAAGTGTTCCACCTCCGGGTACCGTCCAGCTCCACACCACTCTGCTTCGATCAGTGTTGTCTGTCGTCTACAACCAGCATAACGAAGTGCAGGCATTGCCCATGAAGGGGTGAGTATAACTATAGTCAGTAGAGACCTCGAGACCCCCGAAGGTCTCCCAGAATCCAAGAAGGATAAACCACAAAAGGAAAGATAAAATCACGAAGTATCAACCAAACCTACTTAGGTATATTTCCATACATATACCTAAGTTATCAACCTCAGTTCGGCTCCAACCCTCGAGCCCAAGCACAATCCAATCCACACCGGAAGTAAAGTCAATCACATTGATGATAATTATTGAAAGTCAAGACTTCGCTCACACAGGTATACATCTTTCAATTAGCAATTGATATGATTAGATGTAGTCACTGATTCATCTAAGCTATCAGACCCACACAAGATACTACACCAGCTAAGCTGTTGGACCCACACAGGATCCAAGACCACCTTCTCTGTCAGACCCACGTAGAATACAAGTACAGAAGACAAAACTGTCAGACCCACATAGGATACAAGACCAGCTACTCTGTCAGACCCACACAGTATATAAGTACAAAAGTAAGAACTGTCATACCCACACAGGATACAAGACCAGCTACACAGTCGGACCCACACAGGATACATGTACAGAAGTCAGAACTGTCAGACCCATAGAGGATACAGGAACATTAGTCATCACTGTCAAACCCATAAAGGATTCTGGTACAATAGACATCATAGTCAAACCCAAAGAGGATCCCAGTACATTAGTCATCATAGTCGCAGCAAGCTCTAGGGTTCTCGCACACAGCACGCTCGATTCCGTGAGGGTCCACTCCTCGAGCCAAGTGTTGATACATAAACTATCATGAAGTCCTATTTTGACGTATCCTGTAGTTCTGTATCATCATATGGATCCCAATGCGATAGATGGTGGATCAATCAGATGCCTGGTCGGAGAGTTATTAACATTTCCATTCCAAGGGCCTGGTTGGAATTACGCTCGTTCAAAACCCATCCGTTTTCCAAAGTTTCCCAAAACTTACTTGGACTATTGCAAAAGGACCGCCTCGTCGCGAGGATCCCAGTTCCATAGATGGCGCGTCAATCGGACATGCGGTCTAGAAGATATTCACGTTAAAGCAAAACATGTCCGGCCCGTCAAGCCGAGTGGGCTGGCGGGTCGGCCCGTCCCAGTTTGGCGGGTCCCACCAGGATGGGGGCCGGCCCGGCCTGGTGGAGCGCAACCCACCTGCGGACCCAGCCCGGTAGGTCCGACCCATTTGGGGGGTCGGACCGGCCTGGTGGGGCGCGACCCACCCACGGACCCGGCCCGCAGTTTTGGGTCGGTTCAGTTCGCTCGGCAACACCGAGCGGCACCGCCCCTCCTTGTTTCCCAGCCGGCTAAAGCCGGCATGTTTTTTCTGGCGTGAGCATCCCGCAGTTGTGGGCCACGGTTCCCCTTAGCCCGGCCGGCAGGCGGCCGGCCGGTTCATCCGACGAGCGGCCCATAGAAGAGGTCCATATCTCCTCTGCAGCACTACACCAAGAGGGAGACATAGTTCTCCATCCCTGCCGGTTCTGTTTGTTCGAGCGGCCCACAGTTCCGGGGCGTGCCTTCCTCCACGGGGCCGGTGCAACGGCACCGGTCCTCCACCGCTACGGCCCGACCCGGCCTTCAGTCTCCGCCACCTCAAGACTGTGGCCTCCTTCCTCTGGCGCGGTGCGACAGCACCGCGCCCTTCCGGCTCCGTTTCGATTTTTAAAACAATCAACATTCAACGGAAGATCGTCGGGCTGTGTTAGTTCGTCCCACTCCCTCTGCATTAGATGATAATAAATGGCCAAAGTCGAACCAGAACATTTATTTTAGAACGAGGTATAAACATTATTCATTTAGAAAGATAAATGAATTTCCCCTACCTCAATTCAAAGAACAATGTCGAAGACGTGGAAGACGGCATCACATAGGATAGATGTAATTCTGTTAACGTCAGAGGGAAAAATATTTCGTTAGTGATGGTGGCGTCTTCTCCCTTGATGTGGAGGAAGATGATGGTAAATGGCGTTCTTTGTGTCGTCGCCTTCTTTATTTCCCCGGTTGAAGAAGTGGAGGAAGACGATCTAGTTCCTCATGTTCTTTTCTGGAGAGGGTGATATCCTCCAAATCCTCCCAAGTTCCACCAAAATAATTTTATGCCAACCAAATGAAAAGAATGAAATCCCTTATTTTAATGTTGTAAAAACAATTTCAAATGAATTCAAAAATATTAATTAAATGTGGCATTTAATTAATCCTAGGTGTTGGTATTTAATTAATCTTAGGTGTTGGCACATTCATGAGAGGAGGTGAAAAGTTTAAAATTCAAAAGAAGGAAGGTGAAAGGTTTTAGGAGTTAAAGTGGGGATTCAAGGGGAGTTGGGAGGTTTGTGTTCATGTGGGCCCCACCACACAATATTCTCTCATGGGTGGTTATGTGGGGTGTGGGCCCCACCTCCAACTATTCTTTGGAGAAAATTACCACCCCTTAACAAAAAATTATGTAGCACATAATTTTTTAAAATTTAAAAAGAATCTCCAAAATTAACATTCAACCTGTACAAAACGCAACTGTGGTAAATGTCCCCTTAAGTGAATACTGGCACTGTGAGTTCATCGGTGTCCTCGGATTTCAATTCCAAGGATCGGTTCAAAAGATAGAAAAACCCGTACATACGTTTACTGAACATACCCAAACAAAACTTCAAAAAATTATTCCGGGCACACCATGCCTCAGAATCAGGTGCCGTCAAAAACTGAGGACTCATAAAATTACAAATAATTTAAGAAAACATGTTCCTTGAAATTTCTAGGTATTTCCAACCACCTTATGAAGAAATTTGATTCATGTTTCATAAACACATCATATGGATGATATATATATATATATATATATATATTTATAGAAGTAAAAT
The DNA here is from genome assembly GCA_963277665.1 of Viscum album. Taxonomy (NCBI): domain Eukaryota; kingdom Viridiplantae; phylum Streptophyta; class Magnoliopsida; order Santalales; family Viscaceae; genus Viscum; species Viscum album. Next base: position 112,818,300 of record OY728149.1, read on the forward strand.
TTTGTTTATGATATAACAGTTATTCTATAGAGGTAAAATAATTTATACCTTCATAATATCAGGACTATTGAGAAATGGAAAAGTTATTCATGTATAACTACGACATATTGTCTCTATGATTATAGAATAGTTCATTTTTCATAAACATATTTATTGGATAGTTTCAAAAGTATAATTGATTTATAAAAATTATAAATTTTTCATGATTATTTTTCTTTATATGATGCAATAATTACACCATTTACCTTAATCTACATACCAATATAATTTTTTATATATGATCCAAATATCAACAAATCATTTGAAATGGACAAAAATGATTACATAATTAGATATAAAATGATAATAAATTATATTTCAATGAATTAAATTTTTAAATATTTTTATAAGAAATTAAATAATTAACATAAATGTATTTTTATAGATGATCAATAATGTACATGTCAAGTCAGGCTCAAGGTAATATGCATGTTACATTAAAAATGACCTTTTAATTCTTTTAAATATTTATTTTCTAAATCATTTTATTCAATGTACATATTACTAAAATTATTTTATTGATTTTTTTATATGGATCAAAATAAATCATGAAATAAATTTTATGACTCTTTTTACTTTTTTATATGGTTTTAAAAATGGAATTTTATTTATTTTTTTAAGCACAATATTGATATTACTTATAAAATATATCAAAGGAAATGTTCTAATGTAAAATAGAGAATTTAAAAATATTTTCCAACCAAAATATCTAATTTTTGATGTTTTTATATTTTAACAAATTCAATTTTTTTATCAATGAAATAATAATATTCCCATCGTTCAGTATATTTTTTGTATTGAAAATGATTTTGAAAATTAGGGGTATTTTGATATCTGAAATAATTTTTCATATGGGGTAAAAATAATTTTTTTCAAATTTATAATTAAATTGTTTGAAAATAAAATTTTTATTCAAGATATTGTACATTATCATTATTGATGAAGATAGGTGAGCCCAATATAGCTTATATGAATAGGCAATTCTGATACATACTGTTTGAACGGGTGATCCTGATATAGTTCTATAATGCATTGGTTAATATTTTGTGTCTAAAAATATAAGAAGGATGACGTCAACCATTATGGTTTACCATATGGATTTAAATAGGACACATTTATTTTTGAAATAAGTTAACACGAGTTATGAATCCGATTCTATAAGTTTACAAAAGAAGTTTTTACATTCATATTTTGGACATTAAAGGATTTCTTTGAGATAAAAGTGTGTTATTCGTGTAAATTTGATTTATTTTATGGGGTTAACAAATATTTTCATAATGGTAACCATTTTATTGGTTTTCATGTTTTTCACAGGACTGAAATATTTCATAATTTAATTTCCCTTCCTAATATTTCTGACATTATCCCCTTTTTTAAAAAAATATCACTATGTCTAAAGAAAAGTAAAAATTTTAATAATGTCATTATTCTAGATATAGACGATGCCTTGAATGAATTTATAATTCATTATAATAAATATTGTGAAAAGTGGTTAATTCTTCGAAATTTTAACTTTTAAATATTTTTTTTATATTCTTTAAAATTCTATCCTTAAATAGTCATTGGTTATGTGAGTGATCCAACATTTCCTTTTGATGATGAATATTTTGATATGTTTAAATTGGGTCACATTTATTAGTATCAGGTGAAAAATTTAAAAAAAAATTAGTACTAGCCCTTGAAAAGTAGGTTTAAGACTATTATAGTCAGTAAAAAATAAAAGTTTACTCAACATTGGGGATTAAAATTTCTTCTTGTTAATAGTTATAGATACCATCATATCATTAAATGTTTAATTTTGATCAAAGAATGAAAGTCTTAGGAACCCTTATATTTGCTTTTATATGGTGTGATTTTAAAGTGATTAATGAATTTTTTTTTGAGATGTTTAATTAGTTTGACTTCTATGTGACCCTTAAAATAATTTTTTAATAATCACTTTATATTTTTTTTGACATCAAATTAATGTTATAAATGAGTTTTTGTCTTTATATGATCTTTTATATTGTGGTAATTATGGATTATTAAAATCATGGAACATCTGTTTTATCATATATATAACTATTGGATTGTAAATTGATTAGGTGATTATGTGAATAATGTTATTTTCAAAGAAGTTCAATATTTTGGTAACATTATATGTTTAAGGTCAATATAAAATATTTATTAATAATATTGTATTTTTTTGGAGTAAAGGATAAAATATATTTTGGAAGCATATATGATTATAGTGTGGCTTTATAGTGATTCATGTTATGTATGGAAATGATTATCATATCTTCTAGATTTTATAATCAATGAATATAAAATTTGGTTATATGATTTTATGAGTGACTAATATTGATTTTAGATTAATGCTAAACTAATCCTAAAAAATTATGTTATCAAATCCTTATGAGTTTTGGTTTTTGATCTTGGTCTAGGATAGTACCAAAAAAATTAGGCTTATTTAATTACATAATGGTCAAATTATAACATTGGGAGTTATTATTGGAGATTTTGAGATAAATTAATTAATTAATCATTTTATGGTTTATTCATTTTTAGTATTATCGTTCATCAAACTAATAATTTTGGTTTCAATTTATACCAAAATATAGGATGAATTCCTTGTTATCCTATTTTGGACTTTATGATCTGTCAGAATATGACATTATTTCATGAGGTATGAAAGAATATTTTTATTAATTAATGTTTTGAGAAAAATAATATCTTGTCATGGAAATTCATTAAAGGATGAAATTATACAATTAATGTAGGTATATTTCCTTATATTATTATTCCATAATGTAAAGGAAGTCCTTTACTATTGGAAAATGATCTTGATACAATATTTCAGATGAATCTATTATCTTTTTCACACAACATTGATTTATGTTTTTTTGGTCATTAAATTTCCAATGATCATTCATTTTATTTTCACCATTATTCTTTATCCCATTCCATCATTTTTTGGAGATTAATTGTTTCCTATGTGTTTATATTTTCTCTTCCCATTATTGTTCTCCTATTTTGACACCTAGTATGTGTTATTCGACATGACCTTCATATTAATTTTTTACTATTTTCAAAATGAAGTTTTATTAAAACTTTTTATAATGCGGGATTTCAAAAAATCTATTTTCAAATGAATAAATCGTCATTACTGATCCTCGGATAAAGTTTATTGTATTAAATTTATTAACTATTTGAGGGATGAATTTAATATCATGATATTCTAAAATAATTGTTTGATAGAGTATACAACATGGAACACTATGCATAAACAAGTCGTGAAATATTAATACATAAACATGATATTAATAACCAAGATATAAAATATTTATATTAGTATAGTAATAAAAATACTATTAAAAATATTTCTATACATTTTAATGTATTGATTAACTCATTGTATATAAGTGCTCAATCTTCAGTAAAGTGGTTTTATACTTCAAAAAAATGTTTTCTGGAAAATTAATTTGTAGTTTTTTATCCATGGTTGATATAAAATATTTATAAAAATTTAAGAAATGGTAATATATAAAAATTCTTCAATTTTTTGAAATCATCATATCATTATTATCTTAGTGTAAGGGTTTGGGATATTTCAGAAAAGATTGATTTTTTTTACTAAGTAGTAAAAATATAGATTTTTGTAAAACTATTAATTTATTTCATTAAAAAATAATTTAACTATCCATATGATAATAAATTAATAAAAGAATATTTTAATTTTAAAAAAATTAATTAATTACATTTGAGGAATCATTATATCTTATTTTTATATAAGGTTATTTTTTTTATTAAAAATACATTTTTCAAAAAAAAAATTCATTACTATAGTGGGCCAAGAATTTGGCACAAATTATTACATTACTTTTTAGCTTAGTTATACAATATATAAATCCCAATTATCATGAGTTATACTGTATTTTGAATACTAGGTACATAAATTATCAAAAGAAACTAAAACATAACATCTTTATTTTTATTCTCCTTAGTGGGATCCTAAATTTCCTTTAGTAGATAAACATTCATAGGACAACCTGTGGAATACATAAATGAAAAGTATTGAGAAACAAATCCTAGTATTGTAATAAAAATTGTAAGGAAATATAATGTGTTAGATAAAGGAATAATATGATATCATAAAAACAAGTGTCATATGTAATAGCATAAAATAATGAAACAAAAAACATCATATCATAAGATTCTAAAAACTAATGAAATGTGGACACAACATATAACATAACATAAACCTGGGTAAGGGATAAATGACTAGAAAGTATTACATGGTTGATAGATTCCGATAATGGATTATATTTACACCCCAATCCTATACATAACCCCTCATTAGACAAAAGCTTTACCTAATGAATTGGAGTGGTATATATATTGCATCCTGGCCCAGATGCCACTAAAACTGATGCCCCATTTCATTTTACCCAAAGAACATAGGCCCCACTCGTTATCTAATAGATGATGAAGACTATAATTAAGAGTAAAATGTGGAACTATGAGGATGAAATACCCCCATATCAGAGTGAAAAACCATAAGTAAATAACAAAGCATCATACACATCAGAGAATGAAGAAAAATAAATAAACTACAACTAAAACATGTTGTACTACAATTAAATATAGAAATGGAATAAACATCTAGAACCTAAAAACATCAATAAAATAATTTTAAAATCACTTATCCTAAATAAAAAAACTAAATAATAAATAAATCATTTACCTACAACTAACTCTGGGTCATATCATGTACCGAGTCTCCAATAACCAGTCAAGCTTCTCTATCCCAACCATTCAATTCGTCTTCAGAATCTTTCTCAACCATGAAATCATGGACCTTAATCTGATCCATTGTTCATTCAATATTAACCTGAAACCAGACATAAATTCTACACACACACCAAAGTAAACATATAACGGGTGATAAATAAATCTTAGTAGGCCACCTCGATTGGTGAACCTATAATATTCATCAATAAATGCATGATCATGCAATATGATAAGCCTAATAAAACATAACTAAAAATATAAATATAAACCACACATTATCCTTAGGTTTCAGACCTCGATCGACTATACCTACTTCTACCAATAATGGGTTGTCTATGAGAATGTCCCCTTGACTGTGAATCCTAAATAACTCGATTGATCTATATCCATGGCATGCAGAATCAAACATGAAAATTTTTAGTGCTCATCCTATTATTTTCCTATAATCTATGAAACTAATATAATTCATCCCCTATAATGTTTTCAAGTCCCAAACATTATCTCAAACTTAGATCCTTGACACGTCGTCCCAATTTACCAAAAAAATTGCTAACAATCCTAGATCATATGCCTAACATCTATCTCATGTATCATAACAGTAGTCCTTGTCGATTCATATTATAACCATATCCATGTACACAATAAAACATGAATAGATTGTTAGTCCATCGTCTAAACAATGTACCAAATAAATCATGCATGGAGAAAAAAATTCAACAGCAAGACCATGGATGAAAAGCATCAGTTCACCACCCATCCTAGATGATATGCCATAAATTCCCAAAGCAGCAGTCTGGTATATAAACAACAATTTATATTATATGTGTCAATATCTGTAGTCTAAAACCTAATCCATATTTTATATTTTAATTTCCCTGTACATGATTCCAACATCTAACCATATACATGTGATGTAACATCCACAATACCCAAAACTATTAGACAATGTTCCAGAAACATAGATCAAGCATCCAAACCATAAAGAATCCATCATTTTAAAAATCAATAATTTTTCCTACATTAGAAATTAAGAATATATAGAACCATTCCTATGGATCATTTATCCAATTATCTTAGTAATTTCAACCCTTACTAGTAATCCAGGATTTATGATTATCTAATCCAACCATTAAAAATATCTTTATAAGAATAAATGAAGTCATAACATTCAAAACTAAATGAAAACATAACAAGGGATGGTCGAGCACCCATGCCCATAAAAGGATCCTCAACTTGAACCATGGACATAGAATGACAAAGACACCATATGAGGGGTTTTTCTATCTCATACAATGAATTAGACCATTCCAAGAATAAGAAACATCCTTAGCTGGTCCTCGGTGTCCTCCATCTGATCCTTGATCAACAACGTTCCAACAATGGAATCCAAGAGAAAGACCATTCCATGCGTGAATTCTCAATAGCTTACATTGGAATACAATGATCACTTAATCAAAAATGATCTTACTAGGGGAATCCTCAAGAGTACTTCAGACTCAAATCATCACAAAAATAGAACCCATCCATAACTACCGTACTAGTATTTCAACTAAGCATGGAGGTTCTAACCACTCTAATCCTCAACCAAAGGATCCAAACCTCATTAGGACCTAACCTTGAGAAAATGGTCCGAGCGCATACGTAAAATCCATGAACTACCTATTGATAAAACACGATATCACCTTCAGGTATCATTCCAAGGAACCTTTAATAGATAACCATGGCATGATCAGGTCATACTGATATTTGATCTCACAACCCCCACCTAGGCCTCATAGCTCATAACCCAACCCACTAGAAAATTATTAATCCAAACCTTAATGAAATCATCCTGTGAGACTATTTTTTCAAAAACACCATCCTAACTGTCATTAGATTCCTAAATGACTCCACCATTGTAATCTATGTGGAAAACATGTAGCACGAACTACTCAAAATTCAAATTCTAACTCAAGGTACAAAACAACCAGAAAACCTAAATATAGTAAAAAAAAGATTAGTACACGGTGTGTATTCCCAAGTACAACATGTGTACTCACATTTATCTATATGGGCATGTACTTCAGCTGAACCTGGTGGGTTAAACCCTAGTTCACATCATAAAGGTCTTGTACATGATGTGTGCCCAACATGAGGTCCCTACTGGTGTCACACATAATTCATGGCCTTATATATCTATCTATTTGTGTCTTCTTACATAGAATGTAACCCATAAATTCTTTGTTCATGTACCGTACATGGTCATGTCCCCCCTACATGGTTTATCTGGCCATGAACTCGACCACACATCATATGACACCACATGGAATGTCCTCTGGACAACAAATCGTGTTTTAAAATTCATATCTTCTTCCATGAATAGGAATAACCCATGGTGTTTTTTCTTAAAACCACATGTCGTGTAATATGGTATTCCCATCCATAAACCCCTGATAACCTCCCAAAACAAACATTTTCCACTTAATAAGCACAAATATACTCCCATTGGGTCCTTGAAAATTAAAAAAATGGATGTAAAACTTAAATATAATTATTCTATAAGGATCAGGTCAAAAAACTCAAAAACAATTTCTACCTCATGGAACAATCATCGAAGCCTCGGGTCCAAATCAGCTCCAAGAATTTGTTGCACCTTCATCCAAACAAGATCCATATATGATGTATTTTGTAATTTCCTCACCATTATCCTCATGGTCCAGTCATCATGAATTGGTAGAATCCCTCTCGTATCCTCCCATGCATGGGAAGCCAAATGGGGTGGAAGACACTTTTAATTAAGTTAATTAATTAATTAATTACCCATTTAATACAAATCCTAAGTCCTAAAAACAAAAGTATGTTTATACATCTCCTAAAAAACCCATTCTGGACTCAACCATGGAGTTAGAATATTAATATGATACTCAATTCAAAATATACTGCCTCCCAAACCTATAAGAGTAATTTAATATTTAATTAAATGAAAGATCAATATTCTACTAAACCTCTAACTGCTCATAATTCTACCAAACATCTTTCCTTGGGTAAAAACTCTATTATGTGATCAAAAAATTATTTTATATCATATTCTCGATTAAATTAAGCATTTTACGCCTCGCAAACACTTAAAAGGGGAGAAATAAAATTTCTTCTCTAATTTTACATCCCAGAAAATCTCAGGTCCCTCGAACCTCACCACCAAAATCCTTCATGTCATTGAGAATCTTCTTTGCTATTATAATAGTACATATGAACACACCTTGGTAAGAAACTCGTGATCAACTTGATTTATTCTACTCGGACACTCCGACCAATTTTCTCTACAAAAGTCTTAACATAGAGAGTGAAATCCTTCAAAGGATAGACTCCACATTCCACCACCAATATATCACTATGAAAGTACCTAACTATATCTTTTCATCCTCATATGTCACATCATCACTTAATACTCATCATCAAACTCATTGTTCTCTCCACCAAAGAACACAATCAACACCTAGAGATTCTAATCCACAATTATTCCCATAATTGGATTCATCGTTAAAAACCCATCCTTAGTAGTCGACCATCCAACTCAATGTAGTCCTCAATACATCTTCAACCCTACCCACACAAGGGTCACATCCCCACAACCAATCTGGCACTCCCCACTATAAGAGTTTCCATACTATCTTCTAACAACCAGACATGTTTTCCATATCACATGCCCTCATCCCAACCAATCCTTGGAACTCAACATGGCTTTCTCCCTCTACCACTATACCGATAAAATAGAAACATAGGTTATCACATGTTACCAAAATCCAAAAAACATATAGCTTCACAGTAACTACTCCATGATCGCAACGTCCTAGGTGGACCCTTATCAATTAAATCAAGCATCTATTTAGCATGGAATCAATCTGGTGATCTCTTAGCATACATGGGATTATGTCACAGTTTTGGGAATAATCATATATAATCTCTGGGTGTACTCTGATGTCATCAATGAATACCTCCACATTTTCTTCTATTCTAGAACATAACATTTTTATTCTTAGGGCCTTGGGTCACCACGTAAATAAGCCTCTCATCACACCCGCAATGATTCTCATCACACCAATGACTATCTTCCCAACTCAAGAACCTCAAATGTACACTCCCATGAAATTTGATCCACAAACCAAACAATATAACAAATCAAGACAAATAAGGTCTCTCTAATTACTCTATCATATAATTGCTACATGTTTTTTTGCAACACAACAAAAAAAATTATTTTACTCCATTGAGTCACATCTCACAAAAACACATCTCATAATCCTTAACCACGTAACTCGAGATCTTATTTTTCTCCAGATCCACTCAAATCCACCAGGCTCAAATCACCTACAAAACTATTTCCATGGATAGGCTACTGAATGAAACTACCCCTCTCGAAACCAAATACAAAGTAGAAACACAAGCACACAATTTTTCCTCTAAAAGGAATGGAATCCAAAAATCATAAAACTCAAACTCAGCAACACCATTCATGACCCAATTTTAAATATCAAAAAAAATTTATTTGTTCCTAACACACCCAAAAGTACACATAATTTATTCAAACCCTCTCACCAGTCACCCTTTAAAATCAAATGGCTCTAACTCCCTATATATATTCTCATAAAAAATTCCACTAGACTATACCGCGAATCCCTACCAATCATGTTCCACATTAAGTTAAATGGCGTAACAACATAGGCCTGTACCAACTCATAGAAGGACACAACTATAGGAATTCAAATATTATCTCACCCACATCACGAAATGTCAACAGGTCAAACAACCCATCTCTAGGGTATCGCACCATTAAGGTTTCATATACAAGCCATATTTATAAAACTATGGTGTTCTTCCTCTCTGAGAATCATCACTTCAGACCACTCTGTAGAAGTCATGGTCAGGAAACTGATCTCAAAAAAAACACAATGGGTCTAATATTCCTACACAAATATCATACTAACATACCATGGCCATAAAACCTGTCGTACATGAGGACCACACCATCATCGTCATTGTTGATCATCTCACCATAGATACATGTATCCTACCATTAGAAAGAAATCCATAAAATCACACATTAGAAGGTCTACAGTATATAAGTAACACACGCTTAAAATGATTCATGATATTCCTTTTGACATCATAGTCCATGAGTCAAAACCAAATCATAGTCCCCTTCCCAAAATGCCAAGATATAGAAATATATCATAAGTCATTAGAACAAAATTTTCATTGCACAAATGGAAAATCATTTACAGCCATAATATTGTAGATATTGAATATCAGTTTTATCACCTAGTAACCTAGAATTCCTAGAGAATAGGTGTTCATAGCGTATGATCCCGGTATCCATCACAAGCTCTGATACATTACTATATCTCCTATTTAAAAACCTTAAATCATAATTTAATATGAAATTAAATATCACTGGTAGAACTTTGTAGCATCATAACTTAGACGTCACTAAAAATGGTTCCTCGAGCTGGTTCTCCAAAAGACATCAAGTTTGCCTCCTCGTACACCGAAGGCTACTGACTAGTAGTAAGGGTATAATGTAGAAAAATGAGGAGATTTTACCTTCATATTATAGTGCATAATGAGAAGTAAATAACGAAACATCATACACATCAGATAATGTGAATGAATAATTAAACTGAAACAAAATCATGATGTAAAAAAGAAATAAATTACATGAACGAACTACCATAAAATATATACAGCATCGATCTAACACTAGGATGATCACATATATAAAATAAAAACGTAAAAATTAAATAAACCAGGGCCCAAATTACAACTCCATTATATATGGTGTATCCAAACATTAGTACCTTGTCAAGCTCCTCCAACCCAACTAGTCGACTCCACATGAGTATCCCTTACAACCATGCAATCTTGGGCATCATCCCTATCCTTTGTACATAAATGAACAAACTAAATGTATACATAAGTTTTGTACACACACTAAGGTTCTCATACACGGGGTGAGAAATAAATTTCAATTTGTCATAACCAATATAAAACTTATAATCTTCTATTATAAATGTTTCCCATTTAATATTCTCAACCTAACTGAAACATGACTAAATATAAATAAAGATAAATGAATTTTCAATAATTAGGTTCAATACCTTGATTACCTATTCATACATTGTCTAATTTAGGTTTTTCACTAAGCATAGCACCATGATTGTGCATCCCAAATAACCTTCAGGATCCATATCAATGGCATTCGCAACCAAACATGATAGCTTCAGTTACCCATCCTATGATTGTCCTATAATATATGATTCTAATCATAGTCTTCCCTTACCATGTCCTTATGTCTCAAACATTATTTCATCCTTGGGTCCTCAACACATCTTTCCATGTTACCATAAATTAATTCCTACAAATATTATACCATCATTATGGCATATATCTCATTTTCCATAACAATAGAGCCTAGAGAATCAGTCCAACACCTAAATCATATACCAAATCAATCATTCTTAAAGAATTGGTGAAATTCCTAAACCATCTACCAAATTAATCATAGTTATAGAATTATTCCAATGCCAAAACAATGTATGTAGAGAATCAGTCCACTGTTAATCCTAGCAGGTATACATTAAATTCCAAGAGTATCAGTTTGGGATATAAATAACAACCTATACTATATGAATCTACAAACTCTCTCTGACACCTAATTCATGTTTTATACTATCACTAATCAGAAAATTTGAGCAACATCTAACCACATACATGTGATTTCACATCCACTATACTTAAAAATATTACAAAAAATTCCTGGAAACTTGATCCAACCCTCAAACCATAAACTTCCCATCGGTCCATCAATGATGATACAAAACATCTTATCCAACAGTCTGAATAACAAATATTTAGAAACATACTCATGGATCTTCTATTACTCTATTTCATCCTTCGAAACACTTAATAGTAATCTAAGGTACAAATAATTGAAATACAACCATATCACTACTTTCTCATTGGAAAAAAACACATATGAACATACACAACCATGTGAAAACATAACAATGGTCGGTCGAGCACCCATTACCCTAAAAGGATCCTCAAATAGCCCAAAGGGAAAGGAAAGAAAAAAGAACCCTATCAGGGGTTCCTCTATCTCATGTAAAGACAATGTATAATCCTAAACCAAGAAACATCCTAAATATTCCCTCAGTGTCATCCAAATGATCCTTGATAAACAACACACCAAAAATGTCATACAAAATCTAGCATCCCACGTGGGAATTCTCAACTGCTAACTATAAAACCCAATGATAACTTAATCAGTAAATATCCCACTAGGGGAATCCTCATGATTCCCTTAGACTCCACTCAACACTACAGTGGAACAAAACCATAACCAACATCCTACGATGCAAACCAATCATGGAGTCTCTACCAACTCGGATCCTAAAACAAAGGATTCAACTATCAACTTCCCTAACCTTGGTGAATTTTTCCTAATAAATAGGGATAATCCAGGATCTCCCCAAATATACTACTTGAACCCACCTTTCATGATCCATCCAAGGAACCACTAACATATTAATTGGGAATGATCATGCGAGCAAAATATTCGATTTTACCTCCCTCACCTAGGCCTTGTAGCTCACAACCAACCCCACTAGATGATTCTGAATCCAAAAATTGAGGGAATATTTTTGATGAAAAATTTTGTTTCCAAACACCATACAAATGACCCTTAAATGCTTAAATAATTCCACCACTATGATCTTTGTGGATAACTCTTGTAATGGACTAGTCACATGTCCAATTCTTACTCAGAGGACCAAAACACAAAAAACACCCTAAAGGATAACAAAATAGAATCACATGATCTATATTCATGAGTACAGGGTATGTACTCCAATTTACACATATGGGAATGTACTCCACCCAAATTGGGCATGTAAACCCAAAGTACACAACATGTATACTATAGAGGGTCCCAAACTATGTTCCACCAATATCCTATCAATGTGTCTATTTCTAGTTGTGTCTTCCTACAAGGCATGTAACCCACACGTGGTCTGACCGTGTACCTTTCACAACCATGAGCCCCCTTGATAAGTCAACATTCCAAGTACTCAGCCACACATTGAGTGACACCACACAATGTGTCCTCTATACTACATGTTATGTAGATGTATTTTATCTTCTTATCCTAAAAGGAAGAATATGTGGAATGTGTTCTTAAAACCACACACTTTGAAGTCTAGTTTCCGTACCGAAAATCCCTATGAACCTTCTAAAACCCTTTTTCCCTAAATAATAATAGATCAACCAACATGGTTTCCTTCGTAATGAAAATCCTTTAAATCTTCAAAATAATTATTCTATGAGGATCGAGGTATAAATCTCAACAATTGGCCTAAACAGTGGCCTAAATGCAGACACTATAGGTCTAAATCCACTCTCAGATACTACTTCACCAGATATGGTCCAGATCTTCATCATGGAAAAGGTCTAATAGAATATCCTCTCATTTATCCTCTTGGTATATTCATCATGTGTAAGGATAATCCTTCCACCTATCCTAACATGTGTGGGAAGATAAATGTGTGTGGAACTCTTTTAAAAAATTACCCTCTTAATACCAATCCTGAGTCCCACAACATAATAAATATTTTTACATCACCAAGGAAACAAACCCCCATTTCTGAATCAACAATGGAGTTAGAATCTCAATATAACACTATGTTCAAAATATATTCCCACTCGAACCACGTGAATAATTTAATATTTAATTTATTAAATATTAAAAATTCATCTGAAACTCGAACTTCTAAAAATCCCACTAAACCACTTTCCAATGGTAGAAACTATATTAAAAGACCAATAGAGTGGGGAAAAATTATCTGATATCATATAAAAGTTTTAATTGACTATTTTACCCCTCACAAACCCTCAAAATAAAAAATTCAAATTTCAACTAAAATTTAAAAACCAATGAAAATCGGGTCTCTACATTTTTGATGCACCCACCATATAGTGTTTGTGCTTATATGAGCTAAAAATAGTAAATAGTCATAAAGGATAAAAAAAATAATTAACCCTATAATGAAAAGTCGGTCTCATTATGTTTCCTCATATCATAATAAAAATATATTACATCAAGAAAAAATTTGAGAACTGATCATAAGGCATGTATTACCCCAATAAGGAAATAGATAATTGCCTAGTTGTATATAAATGAGACCTATATATAGAATTTAAAAGAAAATCATAACATCAAAAAAATTATTTAATTATAATTCTATAAAATATTACATGGAATATTTATTAATGAAAAATATCATTTTCAATTTGAAATAATTTCATTTATATTAATAAATTTAAAAAATTAATATTAGAAAACATTTCTTAGAATAAACCATGGAATAATGTAAAGGATTCATTGTATCATTTAGTGGGCAGGGAAGGGGTAAATTCTTCTTCTACTATATAAGCTTAAAGAAATATTTTTTGTACACTTTTGAATAAAAAATAAAAAATTTCCTTGTTCATAAAATGATAAAAATGTTCATTTTAAAACATTTTTAACAAAAGTAAAAAATGGGTAAAAATGTTTTTAATAAATCATTGGATAATATTATAAACATTTTCTAACATATTCTAAGGAAAATATAGAAGATAAAAATTTTATATATTAATAAGATACATGATCGATATGTCTTACTAAACACATTCTTGGGGTGTCTTTATTCAATAATGGAGAAAAGGGAAAATAATAATTTAAATTGAGGACAACAGTTGAGTAAAAGATATGTTGAATCATTAAATAATTTTACTTAATTTCCACCAAAGTAACCTTGAACAAAATAATTCATGAAAAGAAAGGGCATTGTAGCAGAATGTTTTTACTGATTTGATAAAATTGAAATCAAATCCCCATAAATAAATTAAATTGAATTTTAATATAAAATAAAATGGTTTAGGATTTAATAATGATATAAGAAGTAAAATGGGTAGTATATATGCTATATAAAGAATACACATAACATTTAAATATTCCAAAATGAAGGTAAATTAAGATGAAATCCTGTAAAATATCATAAAATTAATGTAATAATTATTAAATGAAGTGATTATCTATAAAAATTGAATGTAACAATAAAAACGTGTAAGTGAAATATAAAATAATAAGATTCATTAGACATATAATAATGTCATAACATAGTCAATAAAGTAGTAAAATAATCTAATGAAAAGAAAATGACTTATGAAACACCTAACCTTCAGTTCGATTCATCACATATGTACTTTGTCCTTATGAATAATAAATATTTGTTAATTATTTACATAATTAAGAACAATTTCAATGTTTATTTATCATTTTATTTTACTTATTACATTGTTATATTTATTTACCTAATCAATCAAATTCATGATAGGTGTTTTCAACATATTTGAATTATATGTCCAACATAACATCATTATGTTAACTATGGTAAAATAATTCATTTTTACATTATCTACAAAATAATTATCATTAGATAATTATAGTTTTTATTAGTAAATTTTTCTATTAAACACAATCATTAAATATGGTTATGAAAAATGTACTACGTTACAACCATAGAGATAGTAGGTCATACACACACATGAGTAACGTTTCCATTTTTCAATGATAATGATTGGAATCAGGTGGGTATTATTTTATAATTAAATAATAAAAATTATTTCATAAATTACATATTATTTCCCCAAATACTCTTATATATATCTTCTATAATATTCATTTATGAAAAAAATCACATCGCTTCATGGGGTGGTCGTCTACATGTACGCATGAATGAAATTATCATTTTTTAATGAATGTAAATGTAAGAAAATATATGATATATTAGTTTAATTAAATGATACATATATCAAAAATATCATATAAATATCTATATATAATATATATATTATGATAAATATATAGGATATGTGATAATGGAAAATAAATTACATCGGTTTGCAAGGTAGTAGCATGTCGTACACATTAATGATGGTTTCATTTCCCATTTGATGCAATATGATATAAATGAATGTAATTCCATTAACATGATAAAATCACGCTATATGGGATATAAGTAAATTATTATATAATCATGGTGGAATAATACTAGAAGGAGCTCGAAAAACACAGAAACAAAATGCTTGGCTAGGAGTAATAACTCTTCACCAGAAAACATCTTTATGTTTGAAACAAAAACATCCCTAGAGGATTTTTTAAAATATTGATGGAATATTGGATACGAAATGGTAATAAATCATGTTAATTTGATAAGACTTTTCTGATCCAAAAGGATTTATAATTGTGATCAAATGAGGATTGGCAGTTCCTTTATTCATGTGAGAAGGACTGGAATTAATTCAATACCTAATATCATTCAATAATAGAAAGTTATACTCAAGAAGAGTTCCTCTAAAATTTAAAAATGATGTAATATATGGAAAATATTTTCAAGAAACACATCATCCATTAAAAGAGAAATATGTTTTATTTATTAGATATTTTTCTTCAAGATGAGAAATAATTTACAATCAATACTATGAATGTAAAGAAAATATACTTACTTGATAAATAAAATTTTATCCTATAATCAATTTCCCACATAATAGCATCGTTATATAAAAATTATGTGTTTTAAAGATGAATTTTTGTCCTAAAAACTAAGCTGAAGATATAATTCCAAAAATAGTAAAAATCTATTCTTCCTTTTATTAGATGTCAACCAAAAGAAAAATGGTTATCCCAAATTAATATAATTCTGAAAATGAATAAATATACACAAGAAGAAATAAAATAATTGACACTAAATCCTCAAAAATGACAAAAAAAATCATCTTAGATCTTTTTCTAAGTAACTAACCACAAACTTTATCAAATTATTAATGACAAATATTTAAACCTAGGTAATATAAGGATTTCTTCACTTATTGTTCCATTGAAAAATATAATATTTAATTCCCAATAACATCAATAACTCATATAGAATAGTACTAAAAATTTATATTCTATAGTTTTATAATGTCAAATACATTCTATTAATTTCCACAAATGACCTAAATCCTCATAAGGACAATGTAAAAAAATTATTCATCCAAAAATTAAGACATTCATTATATGTTCTATGATTCTTATGAAAATAACAACATTTATAAAAATAAATCTATAATATAATTCTCGAATAACAATATGTAAATACTTTAACCAAAATTATTTGCATAATATAATTAATTCTTTGGAATTGGAGTTATCTTTTGGAAAGGTAATATAATTAGATAATTCCCAGATTCCACACATTTAAGTAAATTAAAAATAAATTGATATCTATGAAGAATTTTATTTCCCTCTATTGAACTCATCATTTTCTCAATGGAAATTAATTAATTTATACACATATATTCCATACATAAAATAGTTTTAAATTACATTGAGATATTAAAATAACTGTCTCATCCCAAATTAATTAAATTAATGATATTAATCCTTATTTCCTCTATGGAAAGCTCCACCTAATCTCTTGGTTATCTCCAAAATTCTCTTCATTGATGAGTCTGATAGTCTATTAATATACTTGTTGTTAACCTTATATCATGATAAATAATTATTGATAATAATAATTGCATTCACTTCTATCATCATCCAATTGGTATCACATAATCATTGTATATTATATAATATCCTATATTAAATCATACTCCCATGTTCCAACCATTTATTAAAAAATCATAGTGTGAGAAACAATAATTATAATCATGAAAAATAATTTATAACATATTGAAATGTGGAAAAATTATTTTTAATCTATAATGCATTAATTTTAAACAATTTCGTCCATAATTATCATCTATTAAAATATCATCCTCTGTATTATAATGTAAATGTGAATTAACCCAATAATATCATCCTGAGTGTATAATACTTGGTCTGTAGTTAGGGAAAACTCATTGTGCATCAGATTTATTGTTGAGATATATTCACCCAGATCATTTACGGGTCCTTAAATCAAGTTTTATATAATCCAAATCCGTGTGCACATTTAGTGTCTATATAGGAATTGTTTCAAGGAAAACTGTATAATAACTTCCCTACAAAAACATTATGATGTTATCCTATACATATACTTATCCCCATAATTTTTTACTAATTTTCTCTAATCCTAATCCACAACAATACTAGACCATACTCTAATACAGACTATAGTGGCCTAATTTTTTTACCCATTTTACTACATGATGTTTTAATATAAATATCTAATAAGTGAAACACAATGAATATGAATCCTAGTGTATTTGAAATATTATTTTCCTAAAAAACTAAAAGAAACTAAAAGATAATATCTTTATTTTTATTCTCCATTGTGAGCTCATAAATATATATAAGCTCCTAAAACTATATAATATAACCTTAAGGATATATAAAAGGGAATGGGTGATAAAAACATAAGTTAGGGAATAAACAAGATAAGTAATCATTACATGTGATTCAATGATATTACATTATATCATAATTTATAAGTCCAATGAGTAATCAAACTGAAACATGACATAAATAAAATAGTATCTTAATATAATATTAACCTATATAATGTGAAAAAACATATAGCATGACATAAACATGCGTCAAGGATTACTTTTTAGACAATATCAAATTGTTGAAAAATGCCCAAAATAGAATATGTTTACTCCCTAATCTCATACATAATGTTTCATGAGAAAAATTTTTACCCAAAAAATTGGAGTGATATCATTGAGAACCAGTCATAAAATGTTCATTATTTTGTGTGCTGCAATAAATATATTTATCATAATCTATAAACATAAGAATTAAACATGGAAAGAAAATATGTTTCCTAATATTTTCTCATATCCAAATCAAAATAGATTCAATAAAGAAGTAATTTTACAAATTATGATTCGGAATGAATTACCACATATAAGTCATGTATAATGTGATAAATATATCTATAAAAGATTTATTTATTTAATTTATTTGTAGATCAAAACATCAACGGTTGTCATCATTTATGAAAATTTCTTTAAATGTTCACATGGAATATTTCATGATGATAACTTCGTTTTTCAATTTGAAATAACCTGTTTAAATTATAAAATTTTAAAAAATATTTAAGAACATATTTTAACTGAATGAATCCATTAAAAATTATAAATAAAGCTCCAAAGAATTGATGAGTCATGATAGCAAGGAATTCATCTCATTCCCTGTATGTCAAAATAAAATATTCATTAAACAATTTTGTAAAAAAATACAAAAATACCTTATTCCTAAGATGATTGAAATGTTCCTTTTATGCCATATTTAAAATAAGTAGAGCATGGGTAAAAATTATTTAATAAATCATTTAAAATTTTAAAAAAATTCATGCAAATATTTTTATAGAAAATATAGAGATAGAAGAGAAATAATAGATATTTAAAAGAATAATAAATATTGGCATTACGTACAAAAAAGTATATTAACTTTTATTTATTAAATAAAGTATGAAATTGAAACTAAACATATAAACCACATTCATTTCTCTATGATAATAAAAGAGATGTGGTTCAAGAATTTAATTTTACATTATTCACCCCAATGGATCAGTAAATATAAGAAATCTTGCTAAAAATGGTGAGGAATCCCGAATTTTCAAATTTTTTAGTCTATAATTCAATTTTTATAAACCCACCATAGTATTATTTAATGGTAAATTTTCATATGTTTAAGTATTTTTCGTATTTTGAGCATAATTTCAAAAATAGCGTTTTTTTGGATTTTGGTAATTTTACTTTATTATGTATTTTAGACATAACTTCTTATAAACTGCATGAAATTTTGAGATTCCATTTTTTTAATCTTTCACATATATTGGGCTACATTTTATCATACATGATCTAATTCAAAATCTGTCATTTAGATGCCCGAAACTAGCTCACAATTCGAGCTTCTAAAAGTGTGCACATATGTGGATATTTTTTATCATTGAACCATATATCATAAATGGATAGCCCAAATAAGACGAAATGTTACATGAATAATGAAGACATGCCGTGTAAAAATGTTTATTAATTTTTTCACTCATTAATCCTTCTTTTACAAGTATATAATTTTTTTTGAAATCGATGTTGTTGAATATGTACAGTCAGTCTGGGAAGAATAAATTTTCAGATTAAATTTACTATATCTATTACCAAATGGAGAAAATGAATCATAAATTTTGGGGTTTTATAAAGGATACATAGGGTGAAAAAAATTAATCAATAAAATATTCCAATAATCAGAAATTTATTAGGTATTACATGTAGAAACCTTTGGAAAAACAATTGGAGCCAAATTTCTCACTTTTCCCTATAAATTTGTATCTCATCCCCCTTTACAATGGATAGACATTTTTAGGGAGAAATGTGGACTTTATTTTCTATAATATTGTTTTATATTTTTTATTTTATTAGTTCATATCTTCTTTTTCCTCTATCCATTTTTTCTTTTTTTAAATTTCATGTTTCTCCCACTATGCTTATTTTATCTCCATGTCTGTGGAGATCTTTTACCCAAAGATTTTAAAGGGTGAAAGTTGTGGTATTTAGGTTTATAATTCTTTCATGTTTTATCATGTGTTATTTTAAGAATTAAATAATGTTAAAAATGATTTTGGGGAGCTTTCACCTCACTTTCTATACTACTATCTTCTTCCACCTTATTCACCCATTTTCCATCTCGTTGATATCTAATTAATTCAAATGGTGGAGTTTGGATTTTTTATTTATATGGAATTGATTACTTTTATATATATAGGTATCGGTGTAGGTTAATATATTTTGAATGAGAAGTTGTGTATTGGTAGGTTTTGATCTCTTCATTAAATAAAACTTTTAAATATTTTTTAAATAAAATTATAATATCACTATGAAACGCAAGAAAAATGGTTTTCCTCTACTAAATTATTTGGGTATTTTTTATTTTATTTATATTTCACATTTTATTTATAATATATTTTGTATTAAATTTATTTTCATAATAAAATCCCCCACTTATAATACTAAACATGTTAGCTTTATAGTTGTTTGAGTATAATAGTGACAATAGGAAAATAGTGTGGTTAAGAGGCCTCCTTATGATTGACTCTAGGTTGGGACATAATGGTATATTATTTGGAAAATAAAAATTTAATTGAATTTTGGTTCTTGAAAAAAAAACACAATATTCAATTTTTCATCATTTTTTGGAGGATAAAAGCGTACACACACTTCTTTTTTTTAATCCAAAAAAATCATAAACCTTTAAAAATAGAGATCTTAATAGAAAAAAATTAATTCAATAGTACATGATGGATTATTATAGTGGTTTTTCATATTCATGAACTAGTGATTAATTTTATTGAATGGAATAGTCCTCAAATATTGAATTGGAATGAAATTCAATGACAATTCAATCAAATTTCCAAATTCTAAAAAAGTAGTCAATCTGGTAGCATTACTAGATACTAAAGATGAGGAAGTTTATATAATATGGTTAAAATTACAAAAACACTAGAAACAATCGAAATAAGTATAGGAAAAACAATTCATATACATTTGAAGTTGATAAATCCTGTAAATATACGATGATGAAACTTGAACATCCAATCATCTCTATTTGGCTATTTCTTGAAGAGGTTCCTGAATATGTCAGTCTATCAGATACAATTGTGGGAAATCAACATGATTTGGAAGAACAGTGGATAGATTTTTTAAAAAGAAAATGTAAGTGATCCTCCCATCATTTATAGAGAAGAATTAGTACCCCTCTACCTCTCTCTTTCTTTGGAATAAGATGAAGAATACCCTACAAACATATAATTTCTAGTGTATTTTGTGGAAGAGATTATGATTCAAGCTAACATAAATGAATGGGACTATTTCAATATTAATTCTTCTTCTATTATTTATATTGCAGTGGAATTATTTTTTAACATCCCCTTTGCTAATTTTTATGAAACAATGTCACATGGTAAATCCCCAGAAGATTATATTTAAAAAACCACACAAGTAGTGGTTTTAAAAAATTAAGACCCAATCTTCATCCTTCCTAAAATATTCAATCTATAAAACAATGAAAAGTGGAATGACTTGTGTACTCCATCCATGGTATCCACCATAAAAATAAAAGTTTGAATAATAGCATAGGAAGAAAGAAATTTGGTGCTTAATGATCAAGAAACATCATCCATCGTCATATTGGGATTAACCCACTATTACTTCTTGTCTATGGGTAGTAAAATCCTTGAACCAATATGACATCCCAAACCATGTTCTATCCACTATTCACTTTCTATTTTATATTCATATTTTTCTAATGGTTTTCTTAATTTCATTTATTCTTTTCTTAGCCTTACATTCAAGGATCTTAAATCCTAGATACCACTGGAAAGTAGGGTTTGGTCGTATCATTCCTCTCTTTATTTTTTTCTTCCATTATATTTATCTTTTATTGATCTAAAATTATGGGTATGAAATTATATGTTTGGGGGAGTGTCATCCAACATAGTTATTTTGTATTTTTTTGGATTTTCATTTTTTGTATCCTTAATATTCAATGAATATTCTAATAATTTTTTAAAAATTAATTTATTTTTAGAGAATTGAAATTATTTTTTTAAAAAATAGATTTTAAATGTTTTTAATGTTAGAAGATTTTTTCTTGAATTAAGTTTTCAATCATTTTTTGAGTTTGATAGTTCATTGAAATCCAATCAAATTAATCACTGAATGAAATTATTTTTATTGTCTTATGAGGTATTTTGAACTATTTTGAAATATTCTTCCTAATAACCACACTTTTTTGGATAGGAACGTGAATCTTTTTTCAGGCCCTGAATTATTGATTCTTCTCTTTCAAATTTTGGTACTTAATGGAATTTTTTTAATATGATTGAGGCACAAAATTTGGAAAAAACATTTTTAATCTGATACTCACCATTACATCGGTCTTTTATTATCCACTACATTCGATGAATTTATTTAAAAGTTTGAGCTATATTACAAGCCTATTTTTCCTTACCTACCATTACTCTAGGGGTTTCTCCATGGATATTTAATGTTTAAGTGTGGGGGAGGGACTTTTTTGTGTGTTCTTGGGGATTTGTTTAATATGTGGCTGGTGTGAGGTGTTTCTCTACATTTTGGGTAGTGTAGAAAGAAGTAACTAGGAATCAGTCAAATTTTCATTATTCTTTTTTTGTTTTATCTAGTTCTCCTTCAAAAAATAAAAATATATATATAAAAATAAAACAAATAGATTTTTGAATGAATTTATCATTATTGTTTCTTTTCTGAATCATGCACTACTCCAAAATCAAGGGCATGATTGTCTTTTTTTCAGTGTTTTCCATTATCAGGTCATCCTCTATGAAGAAAATA
Organism: Viscum album; assembly: GCA_963277665.1. Classification (NCBI taxonomy): domain Eukaryota; kingdom Viridiplantae; phylum Streptophyta; class Magnoliopsida; order Santalales; family Viscaceae; genus Viscum; species Viscum album. Next base: position 112,841,520 of record OY728149.1, read on the forward strand.
AAGAAAATAAAAAAAATAAAGCTCTTCCATTTTATATATTAAAAAAACAAAAAAGAAAAAAGGATTATAAATTGGATTATATAATTAATCATAATAATTGATTGTCTCATCTCTCATGTCATGAAAAGGGGTGGTGTTTAATTTCACTTTTTTAAGATGATTTGAGTTAGGTTTATCCTATGTTTTCAGTATTGAAAATATTTTCATAATTCATGCTATGGAGAAATAAGAATTATCAAAATTTTATAGTGATACTTACAGTTTCTATGTATGATAATAACTATAAATTCAAGTTCACTTGATTGAATAGTGACACAAAATTCATAGTGATATAGGTTGTAATTGGTTCATGGATGGATTTATAAGGTTAATGAAATTTAAATATATATGTATTGAAAGTGGGAGGGAGTTTAGTTCATATAAGAGACATGATAAAATACAATTTCTGAAAATCCAATTGAGATTTTCCCGTATTTTAATTATTGTGTGCATTTTGAATTTGATATACAATTTTTTCTTGGGATTGAGAGAATTCGAAAAGGGGGACTGATGATTCTAAAATTTTCATATGTTTTCATCTAGAATTGAATGTTTTTAAACCCACAATAGTGTGCACAGATCTAGAGATGTTTCATTATGGACCCATATCTCATAACTTTATCGCCCAAATGAGCTAACATTTCACAAGGATCAAGAATTATTATATATTAACAATGTATATTACGGTGTCCATGCATTATTACTTCATATCCAAGCCCATAAAATCAATTTAAATCAGAGTTTTTGAATAATGATATTTTATATGGGAAAAATAAATGTTTAGATTCAATTACCTATATCTCTCTAAAAATGAAGATAAAAAGGATAATATTTTTTGTTACATCATATGTGATGTAGGGGAACAAAATTTATGCATAAAACATTCCCAGATGAATATATTTAATAGAGATGAAACATAGAAACTTTCAAAGTAAATATTTTTTATCCAAACCATCTCACTCATTCCTCTATTAGTTTATTTCTCATCTACCTTTATAATGGATATATATTTTCTAGGGTAAAGAATAATTTTATCTTATATAATAGTATTTAATATTTTTAATTTTTATCAGTTTAGATCTTCTTATTCTTCTGTAAATTGTTTCTTCTTTTTCAATTGTATGTTTCTCCCACAATTCATATTACATCTCCATGATTGTGGAGAGCTAATCCACACTATTTTTCAAAGGTGGAAGTGGTATGATTTGAGTTACTATGATTTCAGGTTTCATCGTGTGTTATTATAAGAATATAGTATTGGATAACTTGAATGTGGTGATTGGTCACCCCACTTTCTTTGTTGTTGTATTCTTCTTCATTGTTTACTAATTTTCCTTCTCTTTGATATCAAATTCATTCAAACGGTAGAGTTTTGGATTTGGAATTGATGTGGAAGTGATTACTTCTACACGAAGAGGCCTTGGTGTAAGGTAATACCATTTAAATGATAGAGTTTCATGTCATATTTCATGATCTCCATATCGAATAAGACATTGATAAGTATTTGGAATAATAATGATAATACCACTATAAACCTCGAGAACAATAGTTTTCTTCTACTGACATATTTGTGTCTTCATTCCTTAATTTTTGTTTTAAATTTTCATTAATGTATATATTATATTAAATGTGTTTTCATAATCGAAACCATTATTTATATTATTTTAATATTTATCTTTATATTAATTTGACTATAATAGTGAAAATAGGATAATAATGCATGTAAGAGGCCTCCATGTGATCAACCATAGCGTGTTCCACTATATCACGCTCTTAGTATTATAAGAATTTAATTGAATAGTGGTTCACAATAAACTATTATATTCAAAAGGATATTGTACCATAAAGTCATTATAGCTTTTGTAGAATTCAAATCATATCCCCTTGTATGATTTAATTTGAATTGGAAAATGAAATATCATGATATATGAAGAAATAATTATATTATATGTAAAATGGGATACATATATACCACATAATAGAAATTAGGAACAAAATAATAAAATATACCTTAATGGAGATAAATTTTAATGAAATATATTTTAAATATCATAACTATGATGTTAGAATTAATAAATTATGTGATTATACGTAAAAATGTACATCAATATAAAAAAATTAGAAATAAAAAATTGAGTGTTATTCCCCTGATTTTCTGGGCATAAAATAATAAATAAAGAAGTAATATTACCCGATGAAATGAAATTTAGTTATGAAACCTTTTACCTCATGTTTGATTCCACACATATTAATTTATATTACTGAATAATAACATTATTTAAACATTTTATTCTCCTTTCCTTTTGTTTTATCACTTAAACTATTTTAGTTTTCATCATTGTACCTAGTTTTTTACAAAGTAATTTATCATTTATGTCTAAAAAAATTACACATATTGAATAATTTAGAAAAAATAAAAATAAATATAAAAAATTAATTTATAAAATATAAAAAAATATATTTGAATAAAATTAAATTTAACCCAAATTAATGTAACACAAAGAGCTATTTTTTATCCTTAACCATGGTAATAAGTTTTAGTTATTTTAATATTAATTTTGAATAAAAATTAAATTTTCCATATTAACTAATATTAAATATTATAATTACATATATGGAATTAATTTTTTAAAATTAATTTTACATAAGTTAATGAATTTAAATTAATATTAAACTTACAAGACATGAAAAAAAGTAGTGTTTTTGGAATATGTGTTTTCCAAGAAATAGATGGTCCAATAATAACTCTATAGTTGGAAATAATCTCTATATTAATTTCAATTCATATAAATATATATAATAAATAAATTTCATTTAAATCTATCATTACAGGGGGCTTTTTTAATTAATTTAAATCGAAAAATAGTATACACTTAAAATATGATTGTAGATACTATTTTTTCAAGCATAAAAATAATCTTATACCAAGGTCATAAAAATTAATGATTGAAAATATATTAAATATATTATTCAAATCATTTTTTTAATATGTCACTTTTATTAAAAAATATAATATAAAATGATACTTTTAAATTACTTTATTTCATGAAAACATATTAAAAATTTATTAGAAAATAGATAATTTTAATTACTCACTAAAAAGTAAATAATTTCATAAAAATAAAAATATCACCCTAAATCAAAGTTAATATGACTTTATTAAAAATTAATATAATTTTATCAAATAAATTTTTAATAAATTTTGTAAATTATTTATATTTTTTCTCCAAAAATTCAAACATAATAATTTTTGAAGAAAGAGTTTTTTAAAGTATTAAATGTCTTTATTAAAAACTGAATGCTTATTTCCAAATCAATTTTCAATAAATTTATATTCAGTTGTATCATTATATAAATTTTTTATAAAAAAATTATAACTATTAATACCAACCCCTTTTACAACTAGGTTATAATAGTTTTATTTAAATAATAATATTTCATGGTATTTTGGTCAATGTATCTTGTCATATATTCTTTTGAGCATAATTGTTTATAAAAAATTCATAGTGTGTTGGAGTTTCATTTTTTTTATTTTACCTTAATGAAATTTATGAACATTATATTAATTCAATCATGTAAAATTTATCCCATATTAGTAATGAGAAAGTTAAAATTTTCTAAATAATTTTCTTTTATTTTCCATCATTTTAAATAGTAATTTAAGTAAATATTTGTCACCTCGGTCAGGGTAAATTGGGTATTTAATGTAAAAAATAATATGAAAATGACTAAAAATATCCCTAACACTTTCGTTTAATCTTTTTTATGAGAGTTTTTTGACTATCCTCATCTAATATTTGAATGTATGTTATTTTTGGGATATTTTTTTAAAATTTACATATATATTATTTTAAGTAAATATAATGTATATAATGTCACTCCCTTAATTTTAATGTCAATAATATTTTTGGATAGAGATAAAAACTACATATTTTTGGTTATATATATTTATTTTAAATATAAATTATTTTTTATCATGGAAATAAAATTTTAATTCGTAATGATGAAACAATTATCTTAAATGATTGCAGAACACCAACAAAGTTCATGTTAAAGTAGTAGAAAAACCAAGAAAATAATTTTAAAAACACATAAAATAATTGTTATGAGTTCTTTTTCGTGACCAGAAAAATTATTTATCAATTTAACATGTTTTGGAATTTTTTCATGGTTTATATTCAAAATGTACTATTATCTTCATATTCATTAAATCTAATCATAATTAATAGTGTCAAAAATGAAAATAATGATATATGTTGTTAAATAATATTTTAATAAATTTTTAAAAATCATGAAAATTTTGAAAAAGATTAATTAGGATGATGAGTGGGAGAAAATTTCATCCATTTTCCATTTATGTGAAAATTCAAACTTTATAAAAAACACAATAACCAATTAATAATGAAAAAATAATTAATATCGTTTTGGTTAAAATATTTTACCTAATGGGCCAATCAAAAATGTAAGTTTGAAAATAATATATAAAATAATATAAATTTAAATGAATAATTTAAATAATATAATATCTTCCTTATAATTTAATCCATGTCATTATGGAATAACTTGGTGTTATTTAGCAGCATAAAATATTAAAATATTTCATGTACTTCTAAAAATGACATTAAATATATTTTATAATAATCAATACATAAATACATAATTTTAAATTTATAAAAATACTCCATAAATGCAATTTATTGGGATAGAATTGAAAAAATAAACGATTTAATATTTGTGGGTAATTTTTTATTTTATATAAAAATTACCCGTGAAGTGCAAAAAATTATTGATATCATAGTAATTATAAAAATGGTTAATGGAGAGTTAAAATAAATAGATATGGGTGAATATATAATCTTGACATGTACACAAATTATTTGATGAGGTTATTGATACTCATACTTGTATTATGTTATAATAATATAAATTTTTAGATAATTTAACCTAAAATTGATATTAGTTTAATACTTTATGAAATTCCTAGATTTCCCCTCCCATGACTTATTAAAGGGTGATTCATATCCTATTTTTATCATTATTTTTATCCATAAATATCATCTGATACCTACCCAAATCCATTCCTAAAGTCCATCCCCATATTATGGAGGTATTATTTTTGGATTAATATGAACCTTATAAGGCATAATGTGTAATGAAAATGAGGGTTTTCAAAGAAGTGTTGTAGTTATTAACTGAATGCTTTAACTATATTTATGTTTCAAAATCTGTCAAATTTTATGTAAAAATAATGAAATAAAAAAACCAATATTTTATATATTCTGATATGTTGTTATTTTAATTACGTAAAATATAATCATCTCCATCTTCTATAAATGGGGAAATGTATCCAACATTCGTATGAAATGTGGACTACGGCCACATGAACCAATGTAATTTATTTTCCTTCAACACCACTCATAGCTGCATATATTTAGTGGTTTAATGTGTGTATATATATATTATATTAATGAATTATTTGACATTCTAGAAATAAAATATATAATCTACTTTTTTATCATTCCATATTGAAAAATGATAACATCGTTTCTCCGTATGTGTAGACTACCACCTCCATAAAGCAGTGTGATTAATTTTTTAACACCACATCATATGGATAAAATATAAAACTTTATTTAATTAAATAATATAATATTAATTATATAATAAAAAATTATTTAAATATTAAATAATACATAACTTCTTTCTACCATGATTGTTGAAAAAATGTAATAATTACTCAGGTGTATATACGACCTACCATCTCCATTATTTTAATGCATTACATTTTTCATAACCATACTTATTATTTGGTATTAAAATAATAATTAATGTATAGAAAATTATAATTATTTCATGATTATTTTTCTTGAGATTATGTAATAATGAACTCATTGACCATAATCGAAATAGAAAATTATTTTTAGACATGTGATCCAAATATCATCAAAAACGTCTTGTATGAACATAAATTATTAATTTATTTAATATAACATAGTAATAGATAAAATAAAATTGAAATTATACCTGAAAAAATTTCTTATTAAAGTAAATAATTATATAAAATTTATTATTCTGGAATATAATGAAGGTTTGTGGTGATTCGGTCTCAATGTAAGGAATGTATTGCTTTAAAACCCATATTTAATATATTCTAAATAATTGTCTTATAAGTATTTTTCTTCAATGTATATATTCATAAGTTTATTATTGGGATGTATTTTTTTGGATACAAATAAATATTAAATGAAATTTTATGTCACTTTTTACATTCATTCAATGTTTTTCAAAAGGATCCTTTTTATGTATTTTATATAGAATTTTTTGACATTCATTACAAAAAGGATAAAAGAAAGATTATATTATAACATATATAGTGTCAATAGTTTTTAAGAACACTGTATATATTATTTTATTTTTCTATCCATTACCATATTTTATATTTTATTCAATGAAAAAATGAAGTTTAATTTGTTATAGGTTTTTTTGTTTTTTGAATTATTTTATTAAAAGAGTGGTATTTTGATATCTATAAGTGATTTGATTAGGGTTTAAAATAGTATTTTAAGGGTTTTGTGATTAAATGTGAATGAATAAAAAAATTATTCATAATATGGTACATTATAATTATATATTTAATAGGTAATCCTGATATAGATTATACAAATGGGTGAGCCTGATACAGCTTATATGAATGAGTGATCTCTATATAGATTATATGAAAATATTTTCCTGATATAGCTTTCTAATTCTTTGGGTTATATTCCTTTTATTCAAATTAGAGAAGTGGGTACTTAACCATGGTGGTATCAACTGGGTTTTTAACTCGGATCTAGTTATTTCTGACATGAGTAAACATGGTTTCTTTAATATGAATCCCTAAGTTACCTAAAAGTATATTTTCTTTGATTTATATGGGATTTAAATGTTTTATTTGAGATAAAAATTTTGTTTTTAATATAGTTATGATTTATTTCATAAACTCAATGAATATTCAAATAAATTCACTGAATTTATGGGTTTTCATTTTTTTCACAGGACTAATATATTTTTTTATTTTTAAGTTCCTTTTTTAGATTATTATGCTCAACCCATGTTTTTGAATGTTATTCATGAAGATTAAGGATTAGAAAAAGTCAATAAAATTGGAGTTATTGACATGAAAGTTACCTTGAATATAGGAAAAAATGTCTTCACAAGAACCTTTTTTGGGGAAATGTTTTTACTATGAGGAGATGTATACATTGAAAGGGTTTTCCCTTGTCCTATAAAACACTATAACATAAAGTTCGTGGGGGTATATAAGTGATACAAAACTACCTTTTGATGTGATGAATTTTACGGATTAAAATTGGGTCATTTCATTTATATAGACCTATAAATTTAATTTCTATGTTTATTCTCATATATTTCAAGAGTCTAGGTTTAGGGATGTTATTATAATAGATTCATAAATGATAGAAGATTAATTAATTTGATTATGTAAAATAGTATACAAAGTTAATAAAAATATTTTAGGAAAATAATAGTTTTTCCAAAATCATGGAAATTAAATTTTCTGATACATATATTGATTTTATATCTAAAATTGAAATAGACCATTTTATATATTTTGGACCTACAGATTCCAAATATAAAATCAAATCTAATAAAAATTAATTATCATATTATCACACCTAAAGTGTAATTTTTTTCTTAAATAGTATTATTCATTCATAAGATAACCTTTTTTTAATTAGGTATTTTTACATATTTGTATAATGTGGATACATATATTGATACCTACTCATTAAATAGATATAAAATATTTATATTAATTTAAAAAAAATCATTATATTATATTATATTGAAACTGAGATTTGTGTTGTGTATAAAACATGTATTAAAAAATTAAGGAATTCTATTTATTTAAGGAATATGACATTTCATTATAAACCCATTAAAAATAATTTTATCATTAAAATTTATTTAATTGGAAGAAAACATGTCTGGGTAAATGTTTCCTATTATATCCTCAGGTTGTCACGTAGATTTTATAAATGTATTATTACTCTATTGAACATTGACATGATGGGTGGACTTTTTCCTTATAATTATCTCTCTTGTATATTCAATATCTACATTTTATTTTTCATATGAATGTTTTTGTGCCAGATTAACAATATTAAATCTCAATAAATTTAATTGATCTAGAATATACTTGCATAAAAGAGATATATGGAACACATCATGCACTAGAGAGTTGTATATAGGGTTTGTTATGTGATAGTCTAGGATCCCAACATGCTGATGGATATCAAATGGATTAAGGTATCTAGGTATCTGCATCCCTATATTCTCAAAAAACATAACCCACATCAATAGACATATATTATGGGCACCTTGTCATCATATTCATAATATAAATATCATTATTGATTATCCTCAAAACTCTTAATTCGACATTATGTTTATTTTATATACTACAGAATATATTAGAAATTATCCATAATGTTTTAGAAAATTCCAGGTCAAATCTTATTCCTCTCTTAAAATTCGTCCTATAATTTTTCAATCTTACATATTTTCCCTTAAATAGCCTTATATAGTTTCACATTAATTATAAAATGGAAACTTATTTTTATAAGTGAAATCTTCTTAGGAGTGGTGTTGATCCAAGCGTACTTAGAGGTTTATCGAATATAACCTTCATGTATCCTCAAGAGTTTGAATGGTCCTTTTAGATTAACAATCCATTTGAGAATGATAAATAGTTTTTAAACTTAAATATACCTCTAATTAATTCTGAATACTTCTCCATAACCTCATGGTAAAACATATATCCCAATTAGAAACAATTTATTTTATCAGTCCATGTAGAATAACCATTTTCCATATATATATTTTTTTTGGGTGGGTCAAGAAGGAAATATTAATTTATAGACATAGAATGTACTATCCTTCTATGGTGATCGACTAATAAATAAACGAAAATATTTCCTTTATATTCCTTTGGGAGTCCTATGGTGAAATATATGATGATTTTGTTTTCTATTCCTATATTGATATATATAATTGTTGTAATATACCATAAAACATTTTTCAATCAGAATTAGCATGTTGAAATAAAAATAATCAACATATATATTTTGAAATTTAGCATTCCCTATTACCCCACTAAATATTTTTTTCTTCTCTAAACATCTTCTTATATCTTGGATGAATAGGTAGGGGTGATCTTTTGGAGTAATCCAAAAGTTACATCTTCAATTATGGTCTTGATGGAAAAAAATTATGATCCTAAACATTATAAATCCGTCTCTATGGATGTTAAACTCTAATATATTTTCTTGGTTTTTCTATATCTCTAGATACACTTTTTTGGCTTCTTTTCTCATCATGTGGATATATGGTTGAGTAATTAGTTGGGAAAGATAATATTTTTTTCCTCCATTATTGAATTCAAAATCCATACTATAAATATCTATGAGTGTTTTGTATTTTCAATCATCAACATGGTTAGTGTAGTATGGTATTTCATGCTTAGAACATAATCTATCCTTATTGGCTTCCCAATGTATTAATTTACATGGAAGTCATAAATGTTTATCAATTAAAACCATTATTAGTGGAACATATTCCAATATTTTGTTCATGTATATTTCAACCTATTTTTTAGTATATATATCACAGTTTTTTATTAGTATATTTTTTTGATAAATAATTACTAAAAAGATCACTACCACTAGCTTCAAATCATCTGGCATGTAATTTTGATAATGATTTTTACATATACTAAGGAATATGAAAATAAATTATCATTTAATATAAATAATTAAACCTAGAAATTTTTTTAGTGTCACTTTATACTACAAAACATTCCTCACAATGGGGTAATTTATTTTTAGGAGTAATGATAAAAACTTATAATTCCATTAAGAATTCATATGTAGTAACCACTATTGATAATATGATGATCCATGAATTGAATTAAAATTTCCTTATCATAATAGTTGATATATGACTTACGCAAAGAGATCCAATCCTTGACTAATTTTTCATTGAATTATAACAAGATAAGTGCATCAAGATTAATTGGGAGTATATTCCCAATGATATGTATTAGAGAGGAGTTACATATCATGGATATAATAATTGATCCATCGGGTATTTTCATATAATGTTTAGTACCCAGTCTTTTTGGGGTGAATCATTATTCTTAGTAAACTTATATGATTTAGAAGAATGTTAACACATATAATGAAATAACGAAATCAAAACATTAAGGTGAATTATATGTACAACATTCTATAATTCATTGTTATGATTCAAATCAGTTGTGGTGACTACAGATGAAATTCTATATTCCCTTTGTTTTTGAGCTTTTGGGGTTCTATTATTTTAATTTTATATTTATTTAGAGAATTATCTCATATAATACCCAAAAAAATTTAATTTTATGTGTTAAATTATGAGTTGTACATCAGTAGTGGCCTTATACTCCTATGTTTTCTTAATCGGCCTCTTAGTACCACATTGGTAGTTATGAGTTTTTCATCCAACTTTGACACATTTAAAAAACCTATCTGAACCCCATAATGAAATTTCAAATAAATTAATATAATATTAATTAGATATAGGAAAGTTGACATTCTTCTATCCACATGACTTATAATTAGAGCTTCTATGATACTCTATATTCCAATTACTCTCCTTCGAATAGTTAGACTATTCAAGTTCTAATATCTATATTAGGATAACATTAGATTTTATCATCATTGAAACTAATGACTATTAGGTCTTCATCCATTTTAAGACTATGATTTAAAATAGTAAACAAGAGATCAATTTTACTTTTTGTGTTAGAGATGTATCATGAGGAATTCCTCATGATTATTGTAAAATTTTCACCCTATTTTCTAATAGATTTATCCTCTTTTTTATATAATTATATGAATTACCACTATAATTTCATGATATTTGTCTATGGAAAATACTTAATAAAAACGTCTTTTTGAAGTTATACAATTCTAATAGGGATAATAAGGATTTGTTTGTTACTAAGAGGGGGAGGGGTGATTCATTGATCACACTTATTATTAAAGAAAAAACTTTTTCCTTGGGTAAGTGAGAAATGGATCTACTAGAAAACAAAACAAGAACACCCGTAGGAACACAATTAATTATTTTGATCACTACTCAATATGAATAGTTTGTCCTTTATATGTATTAGATGAAATCTAGGATAAAAAAACAACTAGAAAATCATAATTTTGTTTCTTAAAGAATGAAGGGAATATCAATCACATTTAGGGCACTGTATTTATTTTCACAGTGAATATTTTTTATTTACAAAGATATTATGAACTGAGAATAATTTTGAATAATGAAAAGAACCTTAAAAAATATTCTTGAGTGTGGTCATTGTTCTACTTTAACATTTTAATATTTTTCTTATTTCAAGTGCATCTTCCAATAAATCACTTTCTTCAAAAATATTGATGAAAAACTTCTTTGTCAACTTCTTTCCAGACCATTTCATTTGATCAACTATGTCTAGATTTATTGGTTCATTTACCATGGTTTGATACCCATTTTGATGTAACACTTTTGACTAATACCAACTAATGGCATGATCATCCTACCATATATTTACCTTATTCATTTAATAAAATGTGATAATAAGAATCTCTCTAGTATAACATTGTCTTATGCTTCTATATTTTATTCTTTAAAAATTGGTCAAAACCTTACTTTTTCAATAATAGACATGGATGAAACATCATAATAAAAATTTTCCCACTGAACTTTTCTCCCTTATATAGAAATTATTTCATTCAAAATTCATGCATAAGTGTGAAATAAAAATTCAAATATCTCACTAAAACATTAAATACCATACTCAAACCATTATATACTTGATATCCTTTTAAATACCATACAAATAAGAGCCAACATTATTTTAAATAAAATACCGTAAATCTCAGATTCAATGTTCTTCAAATATTCCTGATAAATAATAAAGAATTCGGATTATTCCTTCATGATTACGGAATCAATGAATTTCCATCTTATAATCATCACAATAATTTTATTTTAAAACGTAAATAAATTTTATAAAACTCTAAGTGTCTGAAATATATTTTTTGAAATTATTTATTGAACAATTCACAGAATGATACCCCATTCTAGTAATTCCCCAATGTGATGGATTATCAAAATTATTCTATATAATGTGGGATTTTAAAAAAAGTTTTGTCCTCTCATATAATAATACAATTGTGAGGGTAAAATTTATTTAAGGGGAGTGAATGTATAATCCTTATTTTTAATGATATGATTATATTTTAAAAAAAAAATATTAAGTGTCCAATAGCTCATTTAACATTAAATTGTTCTTTAAAATAATTTCTATATATTACAAAAAAATATTATTTAATTTTGATGACTTGCACATTGAATTTGTGAGTATGAATATGAGTAACGATGATTTAAAATACAAGTATGAGGTTCCTACTCAATATGAATCTATTAATGAATTATTAGAAAATACACACTCAATAATTAGGAAAGTCACTTTGTATTTAAAATTTTCATTTTCTTTATAAACAATTTTTTTCATTTTGAATAGAAATTATAATTAATTTATAATAGTTATAGATATATATTTAATAAAGTGGACATAATTTATTAATTCATATTATCAAAATTAAATTAGGTTGAATTTTTTTGATTTTTCGAAAATGATTCATTTTTCTACCAATATTGAAAAATACTGATTTTCAAATACTCTTCAATATTTTAATTAAATCAAGTAATTTAAAATTAAAATTACATTTTAGATATATTCATAAAGTCAAAAATGATTCATTTTATTTATAATAACATATTAAGTTAAATTTAAATTAATAATATTCATGGTTTTTATATAAGTGTAATTTTATGTTAAAACCATTTTTTATAAAAAAAGATTTTCAAAGTGTATTTCACATTTTTTAAGAAATAAATTAATTCTACTTATAGAGATTAAATAAAAAATTAGATATTATATATTTAATAAATCAATTGAAATTTGGAAAATATAACCCTTTTATTTTTGAATATTATGTAGAGTAGCAATGGTAAAATCTATCACATTATTTAAGGGTAGATCAGGTAATTATGTTTTAAAACTATTGTCATAAGATATTGAATTCATTTAAATGCATGATTTTATTATATTGGATTATTATATTTCATTCATAAAAATCAAAACTACCAAAATATGACCTTTATCAATTTAATATTAAATTTTACCTTTATAATATTAAATTAAATGATAAAGTAAAAAAATGTTACTTTCTTAATTTTAATATCAATAATATTTTTTAAAAAGGATAAAAACAACTCTAGTTAAGTTATAAATTTTTATTTGAAAATTTAATGATTTTAACCATGATTATTGATTTTTAATTTTTTTTCAATAAAATAATTACTTTAAATGTATACGCAATAATGGAATAGTGATTTTGAAAGAAGTATAAAAAACAAGTAAATTATTTTGAAACCAATAAAAGTAATATTTTTGGTAATTTATAGTTTGCAAATAATTAATAAATAAATATAAAATATTATGTATGTGTTAAGTATTTATATTAGAATTTCATTTCTATCTTTATGACATTAAAATTAAATTAAATGAATATAATAAAAATTGACATTAACGATATTTTATGAAAAATATTATTTAATTAAAATACTTAATAATATCAATAAGAAACTTATGATGATAAATCTATGAAAATATCATCCCAGGTCCATTTATGATCTGATTGTAACATTATAACTAAAATTATAACCATTCTATATTGAAATAGTCAATACGAGGGTACTGGTAAAAGCTATCATGTCACCTTTGGGGATAACTCAATAGAAAAACCACCAGATTAAGACATATTAGTAACACTGATTCAATTTTAATTTATAAAGTTTTATTTGTTGACGGACTAAAGTATAATCTGTTAAGAATTTCTCAGTTGTGTGATGATGGATTTAATGTTAAGTTTGAAAATGATTCATGTAATGTATTTGACTCTAAAAATGTTTTGGTATTTACTGCATTAAGAAATGAAAATGTTTATGCTATGGATTTGAATTCTTTAGCTAAACAAAATGTTACTTGTTTAAATGTTTTTCATAAAGAATATTGGCTATGGCATAGAAGTCTAGGACACTACAATGTGAACTCACTTAGAAAATTGTCTAGAAAATGTCTTGTTAGAGACATACCTAAACTAGAATTCCCCTTCAACAAAGGATGTTATCCTTGTCAAAAGGGAAAACAACATAACATTTCTTTCAAATCAATGAACGATGTTTCTACTTCTCTATGTCTCGAGTTGGTTCACATGAATTTATTTGGACCATCTAGAGTTTCTATCTTAAATGGGAAGCATTATGTCTATATCCTTGTAGATGACTTTTCAAGGTACACATGGGTATACTTTCTTGCTCACAAAAGGGAATATTTTTATTATTTTATTAAATATTCCATGTTTGTAGAAAACCTTAGTGGACTTAAGATCAAGACCTTGAGAAGTGATCATGGTCGTGAGTTTGAAAATAAAAAGTTTGAATCTTATTGCTCACATAATGGATATAGTCACAACTTATCTGCTCCTAGAACACCTCAACGGAATGGCATAGTGGAAATAAGAAATATAACTCTTCAGGGGATTGCTAAGACAATTCTCAGTGAATATGATTTACCTATTTAATTTTGGGCTGAAGCTGTAAATAAATCTTGTTACATTATCAATAGAGTATTGATTAGACAAATTCTTAAAAAGACCCCTTATGAGATTTGGAAAAATATGAAGCCTAAGGTTAATTACTTTAGATTTTTTGGTTGCAAAGTCTTTATTCTCAACACTAAATATAATCTTGACAGGTTTTCATTCAAAAGTGATGAAGGAATTTTCATATGTTACTCAATATCATGTAAAGCCTATAGAGTATTCAATAAGAGAACTAAATGTGTGGAAGAATCTATACACATCAAATTTTATGAATCTAATCCACATGAACCTAAGACTCCTCTTGAAAATCTTTAAGAAGACCCATTCTAAACCTTAATGAGAAGAACGGTGAACCTGTTGTTAAGACAACCAGTTCTGCAATTTTTTCAGAACGTGCTTCTATAGAACCCAAACATGTAATTGAACCTGAAATTTCTAGACCTATATTTTCAAGACCAACTAAGACCCTCAAAAACCATCTCTTATATTTTGTAGTGGTATATTTAGGTAGAGTGACACAAACTAGAGCTTCTCTAAGAAACTAGGTTGAACATCAAGCATTTCTTTCACAGCTTGAACCTAAAAATATTAATGATGCTATTAATGGTGAATTTTGGGTGCTGGCTATGAAAGATGAATTAAATCAATTTGAAATAAATGAAGTCTAGGAATTAGTAGAAAGACCTAAGAACACATAGAACATAGGAACTAAATGGGTTTTCAGGAATAAAGTTGATGAATCTGGTAACATTGTTAGAAACAAGACTAGAATAGTTGCACATGACTATAGTCAAGAAGAAGGAATTGACTATGAGTTGACCATTGCAGCAGTAGCCAGACTAGAATCCATTAGAATCTGTCATGCCTATGCTACACATTTTAATTTCAACATATATCAAATGGATGTCAAGAGTGAATTCTTAAATGGGTATATAACTGGGGATGCTTTTGTCAAACAACCTCCTGGATTTACAAACCCCCATTCTCCAAATCAAAGATTTAAACTATCAAAAGCCTTATATGTTTTGAAGAAAGCTCCATGATCTTGGTATGATAGATCGAGTACTTTTATTATTTTCAAAGGTTTTACTAAAGGAATAGTTGATCATAATCTTTTTAGAAAAATAATTTATAATGATGTTTTAGTTGTTCAAATTTATGTATATGACATTATTTATGGATCTTGGAAGAATTCATTATGTGTTGATTTTTATAATATGATGAAAAACTAATTTGAAATGAGTTTAATGAGAGAACTCAAATATTTTCTTGGATTTCTTGTTTTTTCAAATGAAAATGGTATAATTATAAATCATTGTAAATATACAAAGCATCTTCTAAAACGTTTTGGATTGGATAATACTAAAAGTAGTGACACTCCCATGACTACCACTTGTAAGTTAGATCATGATGGAGATGAAAAATTTGTTGATCAACCCACTTATAGAGGAAATGATTGGAAGTTTACTTTACTTAGCTTCTAGTCATCCTGACATTATGTTTAGTGTGTGTGTGTGTGTGTGTGATCATTTTCAAGAAAACCCTATTGAATCTCATTTAAATATTGTAAAAAGAATTTTCAAATACCTCAAGAAAACACCCACTATAGGACTGTTTTATATTAAAAGATAATCATTTGAATTAGTTGGTTATTTTGATGATGAATTTGATGGTTGTAAGTTATATAGAAAAAGAACCTCTAGAAGATGTCACTTTTTAGGCAAGTCACAAGTATCATGGTGTAGTAAGAAACAAAATTTGGTTTCATTATCTATTGTAGAAGCCAAATACATAGCTGCTGGCAGTTGTTGTGCCTAAATTTTGTGGATAAAACACACATTACTAGATTATTAATATCAATTCAGACAAGTACCTATAAATTGGGACAACACAAGTGCTATTAACATCTCAATGAATCTTTCTTCACATTCTTGGACAAAGAATATTGATGTAAGACGTCAATTTTTGAGAGATCATTATCAAAAAGGTGATATCACTTTGTAATTCATTGGTACGGAATACTTACATGATGATATATTCACTAAGACATTAAGTTCTGAGAGAATATACTAAATTATTCATGAACTAGGCTTGATAAATATCAAATAGATACCTTACTTGTTACTGTTTTAGGTCTTACTATTTGATATCTTACTGTGTTATACTTAACTGATTCATAATTATTGTTTCTCAATTACTATCTCACCATAAATTTATTTGCTTATGGTCTCAGCATTAGCATTTTTTACTTACGGTCTAACGATTACTATCTCACATTAACACACGCTGAAAAGATCGCTTACTGTCTAACCATGAAACTCGTTTGCTGTCTCACCATAATGACCACCCACGGTCTCACTATAATAATTCTTATTGTTTTTCATTAAACCCGTATCGTGGTAATTATTATTTCACCACTTTTATGTTTCCCACATTTTTTTATTTTAGCGACATTTGGTATTCCTAAATGATAAATCAAAGAGAAGTGTCACTTAATTCTTTACTCAATGATTCTTCTACCTACTCTTTTCGAACCCTTCTTCATCCCTACAACCCTTCTCTCCCTTGAACCTTCAGTGAATTCCAAGAATGAAACCTATGTCATCATATACATAGGATAAGAACAGCTTGAAGAAGAAGAATATTGCACCTAAGCTGGCACCCGAAGGACCATTAAATCTGAATCTGGAAGACTGTGTTGTTGTACCTAAGAAAGAGATTTTCTCCCAAGTGGCTTCTGTCTAGTAATTCATTGGTATTGAAAGTGTTAGAACAACAATGCTGGTTATAATGGTTCTCGAAGGAGGATAAACCCATCTATCCTAGGTTACTATATCAATTTAACCAATACGTATAGTTCTTATTTGATTTTGGTGAGAGTTATGTTGTGAGGATCTGGGTAAATGGAAAAAGATGCTAATTATTTTTAAGGTTATGGGTTGCATGCCTTAGGATAGCTCATGATTGAATATGTGAGGATTATTAGAGAGGAACTCCACCTTCAAAAAAGTTATTTTTTTAGAAGATTCCATGAAAACCATAACTGGAAATGGCACCCAGAGGAGTGTCATTAATCCTGAATTAGATGGCGAAACAAGGCTTCAGTTTAAGTTTGTATAGAATTTGGTCAGTCCAATAAAAGGTGACTTTGCTGTGTTAAAATATCAAGATGTGTCTTTGATTGACCTCATGAAAAATGGGAATAATATCAACCTTTGAAAGTATATCATTCATCATATGTGTGAGTTGATCAAAGTAACATCCAAGTCAACGTCTCTATTTTACTCTCGGCTAATATCAACCATGCTTCTTGTAAAAGGTGTGGTTGTACCCAATGATGAAGTTATTATGGACTATGAGTACTGCCTCTCAAAAGATACTATAAAAAGAATAAAGATAAACTAGAATCCTTGGAAAAAAGAATGTGTAGAACACAATGATAATGTTTATGAGATATTCAATCAGGTGGATTATCCCTCAAGACCGAAAGACATTTCGGATTCTGGTTTGGAACCATATGAGATTGTTTAGTATCCTAAAGATGAGGAAGAATAGGATAAAGTGCCACCTAGGGAAACAGTTATTATTGAAGAAGACATGACTACTCGTCCTCAAGTAGTTCTTGAAGAAGAAGAACCTATTCCTAAAGAAACTGCTAATTTGGAAACTCAACCCAAAGCTGTAACAGAATCAATTTCCAAATAATCTAAGAAGTATTCCATGGAGGAACCTAAAATTGAAGAGCCTATAGTGGAAGAGCTACCTATTTTGAAAGAGGTCAATATTGAGGAACTACCTATGGAACAATCTGTTCCTGAAATAATACCTTCTGTTAAATAAAGGATGGAGCTAGCTTTTCAGCATTCTAGACATGAAATGACTGAGGAACATGGAGTTGAGTCTGAAGAATTCAATCAAGATCATAATCCACTCAGTCCTGAGAAGGAGGCACCTATTGAGGCGGAGAAACCCCAAATATTTAGTCTATTGAAGCCTCACATCCAACTGAGTCATGTCCTATAGACACTCAGTATAAATTTCCCAGCTTTTATGATGTGAATGATTCACAACAGGTCACAACAACCAGACTTGATATATTCTACCTATTTTAGTTGAAATTAGCCTCTAGTTTTGCTCCTGAGAAGGAAACTGAGCCTGTACCTGTACCTCCTCTTGAACCCTTGTCTGAACATCCATCATTTTTTAGTGCGGATGATTTGAAGGAATTCAGTGCCACTCTCTTATCCGAAGTTAAGAAACTCATGCATACCCAACCTCGTCTTGTGAAAAAATTATGGGAGAAAGATTCCTCTCTTTTATTGGAGAAAATTATTTGGAAAAAACCTAATATGCTCCATGAGATTCAAGAATTAATATTTGAAAATAAGTTGCTCAATAATGAAGTAAATATCCTAAGAAGTATGGTCGAAGACATGCAGAAAGAGCTGCATTAGAGATCTGAAACTACTGCTTCTCAAATACCACAAGTTAGTGTGTCTCAGATTCAAATTTATCTAGTATCCTTAGATGAAAAGATTGCTAAATGGAATAAGAAATTTTTGATGGTAGTGAAAGAGCATGTTTACAATCTGAATAAACTCACTGATGAGTATACAGGATATCTTAAAAAGTTGATGAATCAACTAAAATCTCTAACAACAGCTGTCAAAGCAGCAAGTCAATCCTCAAAACTCTCCTTGGATAGTGAATTGCTTAGAACTATAGTCAATATAGAACTTCAGAATGTACTCAGTGGGATCAATGCGGATTCTTTATCTGAAGTAGTCAAAAATAGTGATAGATTTCTTGAACCCAGACACCTAGAACAAGAGACCGTGAACAAAACACCATGAGACATAGTGAACCCAGACACCATGAACAAGACACCATGAACAAGACACCGTGAGGCCAGACACCGTGAAGCCAGACATCGTGAACAAGACATCATGATCAAGACACCGTGAACAAGATACTATGAAGCAGACACCGTGACAATGAGACACCGTGACACTCAGACACCGTGTAAAGAAGACATTGTTTCCATGAATTACTGTGACACTATTTATTAAACTATTATTTCATTTTTCAATTTAATTTATAACAGCCATATTTGATGATTTTAATGCACTGACATAATTTATGTTTCTCTTTAGAGATACCATCAGGCAGTAAGAGGAACGAGGTGTAGAACACATGCAACTTGTCGGCTCCAACACATGAATTTAAAGTTAAAAGTGAAGTGTGACCAAGAATCAACGGGTGCGTGATACACAAACAAAAAGTAAGGGTCGTGAGCACTATAACGAAGAATATACTTGGAAAAAGATTGGAATGAAAGGCACACTACATGCAACTTGATGCTGCTGAACACGCGAAGCATGTTTGAGGCCTAATTTAACAAATACGCTCTGCCGAACCTCATGAAGTAGCTGAATTGAAACCCTTTGTTTTCTAGACAATTTTTATAAAAGGACTCAAAGAATCATTTTCTTCAATCCAAAGAAGTTCAGATCTACATTGACATCACACAAGATCATTCAAAAATCATCTCTATATTTTTACTCTACTGTGATCATTTGTTTCCTTACATTATGAGCAGTGTGTGCTTCTATCTATTTGGACACAAAATGTCTCATAAGATGAACTAGAGGACAATAAAATACTCACACCATCATTCCTAGACCTTTTTTGTATCCCACAAAGAACTGTGGTAGAGGTCTGAGGACCGGGACAACCTGTGTCTTGTTGTTGTCGCTTTCACACATAGAATTGTGGTAGAGGTCTGAGGACCAGGATAGTCTGAGAACTATTGTAACCCCGATCCAGGGTGTGGATCAAAGTTTTATATTAGCAGTTTGAGAGGAAAAAGTCTTATCTTGAGACTAAACCTCCTGTTAACACTGATGTGCATCCTTTTTTAGTTTAAACTATATTTCTATATTTTGTTACTATTTACTTTGAAAATGAAATATGTTTTAATGTAACTTTGATAGTTAAACAAGAATGTGTTTGTAATTATTGCGACCCAATAAGTTATTTTCAAAATCTAACTAAATATTCAGATCATGTTAACTGTGAAATAATCAATCTTTGAGAAACTAATTCAACATTTTCAGTCTTTATAAATTCACTACAGTTTAACTTATTTTATGATTTGGGGGATTTTTATACAAAGCTTTTAAACAGAAAGTTTTAATTAGAACTAAATTCACCCCCCTCTTGAGTTTCCACTCTATAGAAAAATATTTATAATTAAAGAAAATAGCTTGGGTATTTAGGTAAGCCCTTATAAATTTATTTATGATACCTTA
The DNA here is from genome assembly GCA_963277665.1 of Viscum album. NCBI lineage: Eukaryota > Viridiplantae > Streptophyta > Magnoliopsida > Santalales > Viscaceae > Viscum > Viscum album. The sequence continues at coordinate 112,862,623 of OY728149.1, forward strand.
GAAGGAGTCCATGGTTGTAGATTTAAGATTTCCATAATTTTTCATTCCATTATTATGAATTATCATATTGATGTCATTGTGAAACTTTGAATAGTTATGATATCCCTAGATAGGTATTAAGTTCCTATGGTTATTTTGTGCAATGTTTTTATCATCATTGTTTCCTACAATATTATTCTTAGTAAACTATTATTGATTAAGTAGAATTTTTTTCAGTTATTTACCATTTAATATTTATTATGCATCACTAAATCAAGATATTTTACATTTTATGTATCCCTAACTACTAATTTGATCTATCTCTTATATTGATTCGGTTTCCTAGGATCTTAGGAAGTGTACTATGATTGATATGATATGATATGATAAATACTGAGAACTAGATTTTTATGAACAATCCCCAAATTAACATGGGATTGTATTAATGAATATTGAGGATTTCTCCCCATAAAATGGGTTTGTATTCATTTAGTTAAGACCCAATATATGTATATAAAATAATTCCATCATTAGGGGTCCCTTTAAGAGACAATGCATCTACAGAAAAATTCCATTCCCTCTGGGTATTCCAAACCACAATACCTTGTTCCTTGATCATATTGCATCTTCTAATAAAATAACCCATGTCTTAAATAGGATGGGCCTACCCTGAAGAAGACCAACCAATAATGTAGATTCTGATTCAACCTATGCAATATCAATATTTTAAACTCTGATTATGGTACAAACACTTTATATAGCCCTTGATTCTACTGTAATAGAGTTACCCGGTACATAAAAATTGTTGAAACCAAAGATCAACAAAACCCTCTCATCTCGTACCAGACTATCCCATCTCATTTCCCAAACCACATTTTATTCATAGATATTACTTCAACACTGAACTCATTGGATTCTATTTTACCCAACTCACATTCCTAATTCTACTATCCCCTTTTTAATTAATGGTTATCCTTGAATTAATCTTTTATAGTGAGATTGAGGACACCCCTCCCGCCCCACCACCACCATTGATGATCCTTCCTTGTTCTACCAATATATCATTAATGAAAACCTATAAATATAAATTATATGTCCTTATATATAATTTATCCTTATTTATAGCATCCAAATCACCCAACGTAGTATTTTTATGGTGAAGCTTCATATTATATCCTCCACACCATGTTGATCATCCCCCTAGAACAACACCCCCACAAAAATATAAATTATAATCTCTATTATCTATAATTATAATTAATTATAAAATGGGTTTCCATGTCCTATTCTTCCACTCTCCCTTTAGGAAGAGGTCAAAACCCAATTTTGATCTTGGTGATGCACTCCACTAAGAACATAAAGCTATAAAAAACATTTTTCTACACTTTATCATCCATTAGTAATGTTTGATTCTTCAACAACAACACCAAAAAATAAAATTCCTTGGGATATATTTCCACCATTTTGGTTGTTACCAATCATCCCTTTTATTAATTTCATGCACCATCAATAGGTATTCATGATCACAAAAGTGACTAGAAGAGAAAGATGGAAAAATGAAATTTTCAGGATCATTAATCAAACATATATTCTAAAAAATGTTTTTCACTTTCTAATAAAGAGTTGAGTTGATAAAACTAGTAAATATGTGTGCATATTGGAATGAGTTATTCACTACTAGATACACTTAAAATAAAAGTGTTTCCCCAAACTGGTTATCCTTCTGGTGCCTTGCATCTCTAGACCACAAAACTCACTTCACCTTCAAGAGAAGACAACAATGTTCTCAATGAAAATAATTTATTATATTTTATGTTTTAAAGTGTATGTGAGGTTAAAAAATGTATCTAGAATTCCAAAACTACATAAATATTTTATCCTTTTTTTTATTGAATATATCTAGTTCCAATTTAATAAAGTAATTATCACCTTTGGGCTACTAGAGATGGTTTTTTTAGAATCACTAGGTACCACCACAATAGAATGAATAATTGTTTCAAAAAATTAAGGATTAGATATAATGTTTTTTTTCGAATTGAATCCTTCAATATGGATATACTATATTCATATAAAATGAACAACATTATAATATAAAAAATTCTTCATATGGAAAACAATGAATTCTGACTCAAATTAGTTCTTTGTATAAACCTTTGGCAAGGTGGTTCAAAATTAAGTTGTCACTTTTTCTATAAATTGATATCATATTGGGAGAAACGTTTCTCAATAGTTATGTCACCAATTTCCCTAGATTTTGGGTGGGATACAGTCACCCCATTCACTATTTCATTTATTAAAACTCACTGATTAGTTGGTTGATAATCATTTGAGAGGGCACCAGGATTTTGGTGTTACCATTAGTGAAAGGTACACATAACTTCTTAAATTGTGTCTGTTAGGTCAAACAGGTTAATGGAAGATGGTTTCTAGGGGATTGAATAGACCATATTAAAAAATTTAATCAAATTAAATGATTAAATAAATTAATTATCAAAGTTAATTATTTAGGTTAACTAGTAGCGGAAAAATTATATAATGCAAGGATGTTTTTTGTAGAAGTTCGTTCCAAAGTGGGAATACTCTAGTCTTATACCTCTCTACTCAGTGAGAGATACATGTGCACTAAAAAATTCTTTTTAAAGGGGAATCATAACCCAATTACAAAATCCTTTTCTAGTGGAGGGATAACCGCGACACTGACTTTTTTGTGGAGAGTCACAACCCTTACAACCTGAATTTAGACACTGGGTGTCACAACCCAATGATCTAGACATTATAATCTGATATTCACAACCTGAAAAAAATCGTTTGTGTGAAAAAACATAAATAGAACAATCAAGTGTGTGTGAGAGATGGGAAGTAGTGTTACAGACTTAGAACCAGATGAAAGAGAAGATAAAAATTAAAGCACATATACTAGTTATTCAAGGTTTAGATCAGCTCGTCTCATCAATACAGTTATAGTTGAAGCATATTTAATTCGTCACTTGATAGAATGAGCAGGTTGTAAAGTAAAGTTTCATAGGACGTTGCAAATGCACAGTAGGTTCAAATTTCCCATCACTGTATCTTTTATATTGTAATTTTCCTTTTTACATATAAGAGAGAATGATATATATAGAGAATAAAATATATATAAGGGGAAGCAAATATGCTTCATTTCGATATTTAAAATTAATTGAGTTAAGATCTCTCATAAATACCTCCTTGAAAATAGCCACAATGTTGCTTCTTTATTCCTGTAGAATAAATATCAAATAAAGAAATTCCAAATATTTTGAATAATTATTCCAATAAAATATCCAGAAGAATAAAAGCATTGAATGATTTAAAACAAAATTTTAAATCCATTTAAAATGTTTTAAACATAGTGAAAATAGTTCTTGAAAATTAACAACATATTCTGATATTAAATTCAATCATTTGAATTTAAAAAAATTTGAAACGTCCAAATTTATTGATAAAAGGAATTGTGAAAATTTATTAATTTTTATCTCTAAATTTAACACAAAAAATATTAAAAACTCTTTGATTATCATCCTTTTATTTAATTAGAATTTTTCAAAAAAAATGTTAAAAAATAATCCATATATTTTCAAAGAATCAATTTTTAAAAACATTGCATGGAATGAACAATAACTTATTATTTCCAAACCATACTTTGTGAAATAAATATTAAAGTAATGTGGAGATGATGAACATTATTGTAATGTAGGGATGATAAATAGTAAAGTAACGTAGGGTATAAAAATTCATTTAACGTAAGGTATAAATAGTAACATAACGTAGCGATGATGAATAGTAATGTAATGTATTGATGATGAATAGTAAAGTAACGTAGAGTATGAATAGTAATCAATACATTCATGAAGTAATCTGGACAGAATATTTTGACAAACTTCAAATAATTATTAAGGGATCGTAATATAAAATTCAGACGTTGTTCAAAACTAATGATTTGTAAAAAAATTATTATCTTCCCAAAAAAATAACCAGTTAAAACTGACATATACAGATCGCAAAATCATTAAAAAACAGAAGAAAAACATTTATAGAAAAACTACTACTACAAAACAGCATAGTATAACTTAAAGTAATTAAAACTCCATTCAAAATATATATTTTGACTTTGATTTAAACTAATTAAATAAAGATAAACATTTTATCTTTGCATACAATTAGGTTTCATGAAAATACAATAACTGTAGAAGTTTCGGTAAAATAAATGCATAAATGTTTAAAAATAGTGAAATGTAGAATTTCTAAAACCATAGTTGAAACATCATTGTATTTTTAGAGAATTTTCAAACTTCCTCGTTAACTAATAAAGTATATATAAATATATTATCTTTCCAATTTGATAAGAATCAAAAAAATCAAAATAACATAAATTAATATATTATTAAAATACATAGGAAAATGAATAAAAAAATCATATGAAATCAAATTAAAGGGAATATTCACATGCAAAAACAATCTACCCCTTTTTTGATTAAAAACCAAAACATTTAAACCATAATTGAATTTGTTTTAAATTATAAAATCCGAATTATTTCTCCCAAAAACATATCTCCAAAACATATCCCAATTTTTTGTAAATAAAAAAAAGAGAAAAAATTCCCCCCTAAAAAAATACAGTAATGAATATTTAAAATTCCAACAACTAAGAGAAAATTTAATTTTCTCAAACTGAGAAGAGTCTAAAGGCTCGAAAAAATTTCTGCAAGCTAATTTTCAGAAGTAATAAATTATAAAACAATATCACCCTTGTTCACATGATCTCGAATAAAATGAAATCTAAGATCAATATGTTTTGTTCTAGAATATTGTATGGGGTTTTTAAAAATAGAAATTGAAGATGTATTATCACAATAAATAGGTAGGCAATCATAATAAACAACAAAATCACATAAGATTTTCTTAATACATAACCTTTGAGCAAAACTACTAGAAGTAGAGATATACTCAACTTCTATAGTAGATAAAGCAACATGTAATTGTTTCTTATATGAAAAGTAACTTAAACATTTTCCCAGAAAATGACGTATACGTTATGTTCTTTTTCGGTCAATTCAAAAACCTCTAAAATCAGAATCAAAATAAGATGTTAAATCAAAGAACATATATATTAGATAAAATAAACCATAATTAATTGTTCCTTTTTCATATCTAATGATTCTTTTTATATATTTAATGTATCATTCTTTAGGATCATATTGAAATCTATAACACAAACAAACACTAAAAAAGATATCAGGTCTAGATGCAGTTAAATATAGAAAGCTACCCATCTTAGCTATATATACTATAAAATCATCTGATTTCCCAGATACATCACTATCTAATTTACAATTAGTACCCAATAGAGCTTTCATGGATTTAGAGGAATCAAGAAAAAATCATTTATCTAAATCTTTAGCATACATAGATTGATTAAGAAAAATTCCATCTTTCCTTTGAGAAATTTGACGTCCAAGAAAGAAATTTAATTCTCCTATTAAACTCATGTAAAATTCAAAATACATAAATAAATAAAATTCATTACAAATTATTTAACTAGTTTAACCAAAAACTACATCATCAACATAGATCTGAATAATTAAAATATCATTCGAAGATCTTTTAATAAAAATAGTTTGATCAACATTGCCTTTCTTGAAACCATTTTTTAATAAAAATAATGAAAGTATTTCATTCCAAGCATGAGGTGCTTATTTAAGACCATATAGAGCTTTAGATAATTTAAAAACATGGTTGGGAAACATCTAATTTTCAAAACCAGGGGGTTTAGAAACATAAACGTCTTCAGTAATAAAACCATTTATGAAAGCCCTTTTTATATCCATTTGATATAATTTCATACCTTGAAAACATGAAAAATACAAAAAAAATCTAATTGCCTCTAACCTGGAAGTAGGGGGAAATGAATCTTCAAATTCTATATCTTCTTCTTGAGAGTATCCTTGAGCAACAAGTCTGGAATTGTTTTTGGCAATCTGGTTGAGGGGTCTAAAGGAAATTTTGTGTTGCTTCTCTTTCATGCATGAGTCACAATCAATAAGTTGTTCTTTCTTAAAAGAAAGAAGCTGTAAAACATTCTCATGCTTTGAGAGATTATGAAACATTCTGAAATTAACATGACCTTAATGTTGGTTTCAAGGGATGCGTTCATTCTATAAATTATTCAAACACTTTACATGTTGAATAGCTAGTTCAGCAAAATAAAGAGTATAATTTTTATATTTTCAATTAGCATAAAATAATAAAGAATCATCTTTAAAATCTAAAAATTTATCATTTTAAAATTTTACTTCCATTACATCATCACATAATTGTGATATACTAATTAAATTTTGTTTCAAACCTTCAGCATACAATATTTTTGAAATAAATGTAGAATTTCAAATACCAACTTTACCAAAACCTTTTTCTTTGCCTTTGGAATTGTCTCCAAAAGTAATAGTGCCTCCATCACATGTGTTGTATGATGTAAACATAGATGGGTCTCTGTTCATATACCAAGAGCATCCACTATCCATGAACCATATGTCGTTCTTAAGACATCCAAGGGATTTTTCGAACAATAATCAATTAATTGATAATTTTGGTACCCAAGAACGATTGGGTCCAATAGGATTGGTAATACAATTTTTAGGTACCCATATAGAATTTAAACATTTATTTTAAGGTACTCTCAATAATAAGGATTTCGAAATATTAATTTTTTAAATCCCAATGATTTTTTAAATCTATGTGAGCAGTCATTGGCATAGTGACAATTCATGCCACATTTATAACAAGTAACAATTGAAGTACAACCATTTTTACTTTTAACAAATTGGTTATTATACAATTGAGGTAATATTTTATCATAACTAAAACCATATTTATTTTTATCTGTTTTATTCAAAGACATCATCTTGTGATATTTCTCACGACCTTGAATAAAAGTAGATATATTTTGTTTAATACATTCAACTTCCTTTTTCAATTTCTCATTCAAATCTTGGGACGTTTTCAAATTATCAAAAACTCTTGAATGAGAAGCAGAAGCAGTGTTTGTTAAGTTTTAATTTTCTTGAAAAATTAATTTATTTTTATAAATTAGTTTTTCATTATCTTCATTAAGTTTATTATAAAAATAAGCGCCTTTAAAAACATCTTTTCATAATCTTTCAATTTTATTATTTAATTCAAAAAAATTGGGGTTTTCAGATTCATATTCAGAATTAGAACATTCTAAATAATATCTATAATTACTAACCTTATACAGTGATTCCATGAAACACAATTTAGTAGATTCTTTGTTATTTCTAGACTATTCACTAGAATCAGATTCTTCAGCACAACTCCAGCTAGTTATCAATGCCTTTCTATCCTTATTTTTTATTTGTCTTTATTCTTTGGTTTAGGTAAATTGGGTTTGATATGACCTTTATTCATGCACATATAACAAGTTACATCTAAAGCATTTTAGTTTGTATCACCTTTCTTATCTCCCTTATATTTTTCTTTTTGAGGGTTTTCACTAAACTGGTTTTTGAATCCTTTATTTTTCATTCTTTTGTAGACTCCAATAACAATCTGAGCCATGTCTTGCTTTTTAATATCATGTAGATCTGAATCATGAGAATCATTAGAAATAACATTTATAGGCTTAAATGTTACACCTTTTCTTTTTGTTGTCTCATCATTAGCTATTTTTCAGTCCCTTTTCATATTAGAGTAGTGACACAATCTATTCATCAAGTGTGTACTCTTTGAAGTTCTTGCTTTCATCAATGGAAACCTTCTTTGCATGACATTTCTTTTGTAATGCCCGTAAGACTCTTTTAAAAAGTACATAATTTTCTAGAGCTTCTCCAAGTGAAATAATTCCATTCACAATACTTGTTAATATATGGAAGATTTGGTTTATAGTTTCATCTTTACCCATCTTGAAGTCTCGATACTCACCACGAAGCATTCCAAGCTTGGTTCAGATCAATTTTTCAGAGCTAAGGTGAGTTACATGGTGAACCTTTCAAATATCATGAGCCTTCATGAATGCAGATACATGACTAAAAACACTTTGGTTAATAGCACAATATAAAATATTAACAACTTTTTAATTTAAGACATATCTAGTAGCATCAATTCCTATAAGAATATATGGGTTAGCATCAGGTAATTTATATTGTTTGGACATGATAGACTTGTGCTCAATGATCAATTGTTTTTGGTATGCCTCCATTCGAGGTCTGCAGTATCCATAGTTATTGCCATTATAATGTGGTAGCTTCTAAGAAATCCAAGAATCATTTGAGTTCAATCCTACCATCTTATAAGATCTTTATCCTTATACTGTGATGTATAAGAATAGGTTAGCACAATAAAATATAAATTCAGAAAAAAAATGTTTGGATAAATTCCTGAAGGAATAACAAATGGTACCAATCTTTGGTATAAAGAAATATAATGATAGAGAAAAACTATTCTTAAGAAGTTTAGCCTCTGATTACAATTGTTCGGTCGGACAGGGTAATGGAAGATGGTATAGAGGGGGTGAATAGACCAGATTAAAAAATTTAATCAAATGAACTGATTAAATAAATTAATTATCAAATTTAATTATTAAGGTTAATTTTAAGTGGAAAAATTATATATTGCAAGGATTGTTTTTATAGTAGTTCAGTCTAATGGGGGCCTATTATACTCTTATACCTCTCTACTCGGAGAGAGATACGTGTGCACTAAAAAATTATTTTTAAAGGGGAATCATATCCCAATTAAAAAATCCTTTTCAAGTAGAGGGATAACCACGATACTGAATTTTGTGTGGGGAGTCACAACCCTTACAACCTAACATTAGACACTAAGAGTCACAACCCAAGGATCTTGAATTTAGAATTCGGGAGTCACAAACCGAGAAAAAAATAATAAATAATGATTTTGGGTGAAAAATAATAAATAAAAAATTGAGTGCATGTGAGAGAAGAGAATTAGTGTTATAGACTCAGAACCAGATGAAAGAGAAGATAAAAATTAAAGCACATATACTGGTTTTTTAAATTTTAGATCAGCATGTCTCGTCAATGTAATAGTAGTCGAAGTAGATATAATTCAGCACTTAAGGGAACGAGCATGTTAAAAAAAAGTGTCACAGGATGTTGCAAATGCACAGCAGGTTCAAAGTTCCCAGAACATTCCCTCTTTTATTGTAATTGTCGTTTTTACCTATAAGAGAGAATGATATGTATTGAGAATAAATTATATTGTTGTTGTAGAAACTCCGCTTCCATTGGATATCCAAAATTAATTGAGTTAAGATTTAACTTAAATATCCCCATGAAAATAGCAGCATGATTTCTTCTTTATTCCTATAGAATAAATATCTAATAAAGGAATTAAAAATATTTTGAATAAGTCTTCCAATAAAATATCCAGAATAATAAAATCATTAAATGATTTAAAATATCATTTTAAATCCATTTAAATTTTTTTAAACATTTTCAAAACAGTTCTTTAAAACTAGCAGCAGATTCTGAAATTAAATTCAAAGATTTGAATTTTCACAAATTTGAAACATCCAAATTTATTTATAAAAGAAACTGAGAAAATTTATTAATTTTTCTCTCTTAATATAGCAACAAAAATATTAAAAACTCTTTGATTATGATCATTATATTTAATGAAAAGTTTTCAAAAACAAATCACTCAAAAATAATCCATATATTTGTAGAAAATAATTTTTTTAAAAATTGCACAGAATGAATAGTAATTTCAGAATGAACAAATACATCGGAGTGAACAGTAACATCGGAATGAACAATAACTTTATAATTAATAATAACTTCGGTAGGAAAAGTAATGTAAGGTTTCCAAACTATAGTTTGTGAAATAAACTGTAATGTAACGTAGGGATGATAAATAGTAACATATAGTTTCCAAACTATACTTTATGAAATAAATACAAATGTAACGTAGGGATGATGAACAGCAATGTAACATAGGTATGATTAACTATAAAGAAACGTAGGGTATAAACAATAACATGACGTAGGGTATAAATTGTAACGTAACATAGGTATGATGAACAGGAATGTAACATAGGGTATAAATAGTAATGTAATGTATGGATGATGAACAGAAAAGTAATGTAGCATATGAACAGTAAAGTAACGTATGGATAATGAATAGTAAAGTAACATAGTGTATTAACAATAAATCATAATTTCATGAAATAATATGGATAGAATATTTTGACAAATTTCAACGAACTTTTAAGGGCTCGTAACAAAAGATCCAGTCTTTTATCAAAACTAATGATTTTTAGAAAAATGTATTATAAATCCAAAAAAAATAACCAATTAAAATCGACATATACATATCCCAAAATCATTAAAAAATAAAAGCAAAATAATTCTGGAAAAACTGCTACAACAAAACACCATAGTATAACATCATGTAATTAAATATCCATTCAAAAAATATTTTTAAACTTTTAAGTAAACTAATAAAATCAAGATAAACATTTTAACTTTCTCGAGAATTAGGATTCATGAAAAAAATTGTAGATGTTTCAGTAAAATTAAAACATAATGTTTTTAAAATAGTGAAATGTAGAATTTCTAAAACCATAGTTGCAACTTCATTGTATTTTTAGAGCATTATAAAACATACTCATTAACTAATAGAGTATAGATAAATATATTATCATTCAGACGTGATAAGAATAAAAAACATCTAAATATCATAAATTAAGATATTATTAAAATACATAGGAAAAGTAATCAAACAAGATCATATGAAATCAAATTAAACAAAATATGAACATACACAAAATGTGTCCAGGTGGATCATATTCCATAAAATGTATTCCTTGTATTTCTATTTATCAGTTACAACACACTATAATTTATCTATGAGGGGATATTAATGACATTTACTGATGTAAAATAACACTCAGGATCATATCATCATCAGTTGTATAAGGATATCAATAACCATTAGGATAATATTTGAGGGAAAACATTATATTCATTATAAGGGTTTTCCATCATAATGGATATATTTGGATAATCACCTCTATAAGGTTTGGAATATTCATCTTGATGGTCCCCCAAAATATATATTCAGATGATATTTTTAAGGGATTCCCCAACTTGGTTTACAATGTTTTTTCCCAATGTCATGGATAGATATCAAAAGTCAATGACTTTTGAAGGCCTATCATTTGATGTTTACCTAATTCTGTAGAATATTAATTTGCATGTGGAAGGATGTGGTGGGTACGTAAATACCTCAATCCCTATTTTTTTATATATTTATTGATTATTCAATCTAATATCCAAGAAACAATGAGTTTTTATAGTACTAAGGGTGGTGGTGGTTGTAGAAATCATGAAAATCACCCTATACATTCACGCTCGAAAGGTTACCATATTAATTCTATTGTGCTTTTCACAACTTCTATTTTAAATTTCCATGTTTTGGTCAAACCATAATAAATATACAATTCTAATTCTGGGTGTTATGGTTTAGACAATGATGACTAATATACAATAAGAGGCTTTATTGTAATAATAAGTGAATCATAGTCTATATTTTTGGAATCCAAGTGTAGTAACACCTCAATCCCCCTCTCACATCAATTAAGTAATATTATTTCCTTTGATATGGTGGAGACTTTCTCTTCATACTATATATTATATAAAAAAAGGAGAGTTTGAGACATAACCTAAATAAATAACATTACATAATGGTTTTCTAGGTGGAAATTATTGACAATGGAGAAGTCTAAAATCAAATATTTTATGTCCATCCCAACTTCTAATATTTATATATATATATATATATTGGAATGGGAATTGATAATTAATTACTTCAATGACTTTATTGTGATATGAAATTCCTATTAAATATCCTTTCACTACTTAATTGCTTTTGGTTACCATTATATATAAAGGTAAGTATATTAGATTTTACAACATTTCTCAATAATTATCATGGTAGAATTAAAATACTCATCATGAGAAAAATGATTTTTCCTAAGGCCATAAGGATTGTTCCAATTATTTAAGAATCGATAATATATTATTTCTACATTTATTGTTTCTTAAATATTGTACCCATGGAAGGATATTTTATTGATAAAAATAGGTATATTTTCTTCCTTTGGTTCATTCATTATAACCATAGAAATTTTCTAATATTATAAAAAGTATTCATCTACTTGATATAACCATAGTTGTTGTTTCCCAACATCCATAAGTATGGTAGTAAGATTGTTCAGAATCTATTCCACTATATAAAAATATATAATATCTGTTGGATTCCTAGAAGATGAGATTTTACTTAATATATAATTTGGATATGAAAATATTTCAATAATTATATATTAGGTTCTTAGTGTGGATAGCATCAATCCCTAGAGTACCTCTAAGAATTATAGAATTTGTAAAGTATTTTTGACCTGATGAACACTTTTTACCGATTGATCATCAAATAATTGTGATGATATTTTTATGTATTATTATGAAAAAATTTTACATGCATAATCTTAATAATTTCACTAATAGGACAATTGATTTTTATACTTTTGAGATTACCTTCATAATTATTTATGATAATTTCACAAGTAGGGACTTAATGATCACCACTACCTTCTCTTTCAAATGACACCCAATAGATTTTAGATACTATATCAAATATGTTAAAGAAAATGAATATATTTTTCACTAATCGGTAAATTAATATGTTCATAATGATATTTTATGGGTTTCCATTAATGAGATAATATTAATAATTATTTTCCTACAAATGAGGATAGAATTTGTTTCTTGATATTGATTATGCAATGAGACAAAAACCCTTGTTTATCTGAACCCTCCTAGAGGTCCTTGTAACTATTACCATAATATATTGATGAGTATGTTTGGTGGCTTCTATGATATTTCATTGCACCTATCATGTATTTTTTATCATGGAAATATGATCTTATTATTGGATTTTAGGTACTTATGTGATATTCTAATAGGACCATTGAATGGAGTATAAAAAATCACCCGACCACTCATTGGGTAAAAAAAGGATATGGAAGTGGATAAAATAGTGTGGGAAAGACAATAAGTATCCCCTTTCATTTTTTCTAAAGTGTGATATTTATTCCCTCTAGAAAAATCATACATATGATGTTTATCTAGATGGATTCCTAAGATATGCTAATGAACTCCTACAATGCCGATTGGGATGTAAGCAATCCTTTAAGTGGAAAATAATGTGTTCTAGAAAACACTACTTATAATGAAGGTTTAATCCTAATATTATTCATTATTAATCCCTATAAAATGGTAATAATCATCTTAATTGTGGTTAGGGATATGTGCATTCCCCATAGGGGTGGAACCATGATGTGCCAATGGACTCTATATACATGGAATAAGATATGACCCTAAACATGATTCATTTCCAAAATATAATATTAATTTTCTATATTGGGAGTAGGGATATGAGCCTTGTTTAGAGTTATTATTGGGAATATTTGATGATATATTGAGATATATATAGGTTTATTACTCTTCCCTAATGCGGATGACGGGTAATTCCAACATGCTCCAATTATAAAATGAATATATTTCTATTTTAATACTTTACTATTGAATAGAATAAAATGATTATACTATTAAATTGTAATATTATTATGAGACTACTTCTATGTATCCATCATGGAATAATGATAAAGTTTTTTACTATTTCAGGTATGAATATAAAACACTCCCATGTAGGAATATGGAAAACTTTTATTACGATCATCGATTCCTGCTTCCAGGAAATGATGAAAACTTTATAAGGCGTGGGAAAGGATTTCATCATACCCTTATATCATAGTTAAGATATACTAGATATATTCTATTTAGGTTATGTGGATATAATCCAATTTTGTGATGATATTATTGAAATGAGACCATTATATTTATATATTGTCCATTAAGATATGCTAATGGGATTCAAATGTATGGGAAATAGTATGAGCCAATTTTTTATCTTATTTAAGTTTTTTTATGATTTTTTTCAAATGAAATATGGATCTTTGTTTTTTCTTTCGGGCTTGTGGATTAAATACCCCTGTAGGAAACTTTGTCTAGATTTTTATGTCTGTGTGACTGGGGTATGGGTGTTCAATATAGCCTCTTAACTTTACTCCAAATGATTTGATGGCATTTTGAGTTAGTAGTGGCAATGAATACTTGTATGATACTTCATGAAAGTTTAAGATAATTTTTTATTATATAATACATCTCCCTTCTTGTCCATATGATAAATGAGGTAAGAATTTTCTTTCTCTAGTGAAGGGTACCAATGTTTTTAGAGGTGTAAACAGGTACTGCCTAATTCTATGTCATGGTCCTCCTTTGGTGATAAAGAGATCCACTAGGATTCACCTCTTTGAGGCCCTAACACACTACCTAAAATAATGGGATAGTACCATTGAGGTGATCCACCTTCTCTAGAGTATCTTTATTTTTTATGGAACACTATAGGTGATTTTGGACTCTTGGTAATTGGGGCTACAGCATTGGTATCATTTATGGTATAACAAGAATAAAAATTTTTCATGTCTTACTAATATCATGGAGAATATGTCATATGATGATAGATTTTTTTTTAATAAATATGGACCTCCAGGATTATTGATTCGGATCGTGAAGAAATGGTCAAACGATACAAACATGCCTTCATTAGAAATATGGACTAAAGAGGATGGATTAATTAGAAATATGGTCTCAGTGAAAGGACATACAAACCTATCGGGATAATAGACTGACAAAAAAAGAAATATGTGTCTTTATTAAGAATATATATATAGGAGAATAGATATCATCAAAGTTACTTTTTTATTTTGAAACACAAAAACAAACAAAACCCAACAGAAAACACAGAAAAAAAATTCTAAGGGGGTCTGAAATAGTGCAAACTGAGGGAATCCCCTCTAATCAGGTTAACCCCTTCAGGTTTGAGAGAAGAAAAAACATGCAGCCAAATAGTATCAGGACCCCGAACATCCATAGAAGCAAGGTGGTCTGCCACTTGATTACCCCCGCGCCAAACATGAATGATTTTAATGTCATCAGAGATCATACCTTTTCACTTGTTGATAATATAGAAGATAGACCAAGGCGATGGATAAATATTATTAAGGGAATCATACGAAATCTTTGAATCAGTTTCAATCTCAGATATATCCAACTCCTATTGGTGGCAGATGGAAATTCCAGTGTACAGGGCCTTGGCTTCAACATGGAGGGAGGAGGTGTACCCTAACCGATAGGAGAAGGCCATGAAAACCAAACCCCACAGGTCCAGCACCACACCATCTCCTCACAGAGCTCCCATTGTGCGGGACTCGTCAACATTGAGCTTGAGACCACCTATAGGAGGAGCCCAACAAACCCATAATCCTTTATGTCCCCTACTCAAAGCCTCACGGGAGTACGAACCCAACCACCTGAGCGAAGGAGCATCATGCCAGGCACTGAAGAGTTTGACCAGATCCGATAGTAAACATTTCAACCTGTAGATAATAGACCGGCCCGAAAGAGACTGCCCTTCAAATTTGCATTTGTTTCTGGTAAGCCAGATCACCCAACATCCAGCAGATAAAATCAACACCTGGGCTGTTCTCACAGTCCCTTTATCCCCCAACCCCTGGAACCATATATCTATGAATGGGAGAACCTCCAATGAAGGATCACGAGTCCCTGTGAACTCCCCAAAGCAGCCCCAGACTACTTCCGCCCACTCACTAGAGAATAATAAATTATTAGCTGATTCCTCCTTTGAATTTGTACTGGAAAAACACCTGGAAACCAATGGGATACCACAATGTTTGATATTATCATCAGTAGGAATGGCCTGGTGAAAAATCCTTCATAATAGAAAATTAAGTTTTGACGGCACCACTTTGGTCCATAGAAGCTCATTCTACCTATCTGTTGTCCCCGGCGAGCTCCTAATACCACGAAACTCCGGAGCGGAAAAGGACCCCGAAGAAGAAAAATTGAATACACACCGATCAAGGGCTTGGGAGAGAGTGATGAGATTAAAGAGATCCTTCTGATCTTCATCCAGCACTGTGTTGATCAAGCCCGGGTACTGACTTGCTTCTTGGAAGGAAACAGAAGGAGCAGGACAGCCCGGAAAACCCAACACTTTCCCTGCCCAATTATGGTGCCAAAAGGAAATATTACCTCTCGCAATGATCCATTGCGAGTGCTCACAAATATCATCAACAAGATTCTGCAGGTTAGGCCATAACACAGGACCCCTTTCTCCCCCCATGGGATGGCTGTAATACAAAACATGCATCATTTGGCCCCAAAGGGTGATCTGCTCCACAATTTCACATGCCAGTTTTTCCTGAGGTCCAGTTAGTGTATCAGCAAGACCCCTCACATTAATATCTCCTTCCCTATCCATCCTTGCCACCCTACTCCAAGCAGCCCAATGTTTTTTCTTTTTTGTTTGAGGATCCCAAATGAAGACGGCCAAAAGCATTTCCATGCTAGAAATAACACCTTTTGGAGCTACAAACGCCGAAAGTGCATGAACTAGCATAGCAAAAATCACACTATTAATGGGATCTATACGTCCCTCAAAGGACAAGTACCTATTTTTCCTGTTGTGAATACGATCCGCAATACTAATTATAAGAAATTCAAAATCTCGAATCTGATGCCTGACGGGAGAGATCAGAGCCCCAAGGTAGTGTAATGGAAAACATCCTCGTTGCATATAAGTGTTTCTTTAAATATCAGAGATGCGACTCTAAGAGAATTTGTTAAAAATGAAAAAAAATATCTTCTCTTTGTTGATAGGTTGACCACTCCATAATCAATACTCCTCCATAATCTTATTCAAGCCATCGATAGACTTTTTTCCAGCATTAATAAACACGAGAGTATCATCAGAAAAAATTAGATAATAAATGGACTCAGCTCTCATAGACCTCTGGTATGAAAGAACCTCTCTATTCTGGATACTTCTACCGATGAGCCTGCTCAAAACATCCAGGGTGAGTACGAAGATACTAGGAAACAGGGCGTCTCCTTGGCCGAGGCCATGGATAGCCTTAAAGAACCCATATGAATTCCCCAGAAAGGAAACAGTCATCCCCGGGGAGCTGAAACATCTGAAAATAAGGTCAATATTCCAAGGATAAAAACCCATATTACCCAATACCTTATTGATGAAGCCCCAATCCACACGGTCTTAGGCTTTATTCATGTCCATCTTGAGAGTAATGTTAGAACCCTGAGTTTTAAAGTTTATATCCCTTATCATTTCATGAGCAAGAGCAGTGGACCCTTGAATAGAACGACCCCTCACAAAACCATGCTGCTCCAAAGATATCCATTGAGGAAGAAAAGAAGAAAATATAGTGTTGTTCACACTCGCAAGGATTTTATACGGGAAATTGCACATGCTCACTGGTCTGTACTACAAGATGGAAGAGGGGCTCTGATTTTTGGGAATCAGAACCATTTTAGTGGAACATGCAACCCTCAGCTGATTACCACGCCTAAAGAAGTCCTAAATACCTGTAATAATATCCGACTTCACCACCTCCCAAGAGCCTCTGTAGAAAGATCCCGAAAAACCATCCAGGCCAGGAGCACTATCGGGATAAAGATTCATCCGGGCTGAGAAAAAAAAATTCATCCAGAATAGCACTCAACCTCTCATTCTTCTGAGAGGACACACATTTGGAAACTACATTAAAGAAATCATTGTCTCCTCTAAGGTACCCGTTGGACATACGATCATAAGGGCCTGTCAATCATTCCTTGAAATAGGAGTAGGCCAAACCACCCACCACATCTTGGTCATCCGTGTGAGATCCATCTTCCAAAAAAATATTAGTCTTGATGGGTCTCTTTCTTTCTTTGATGCAAGCATGAAAAAAGGTAGTGTTTCTATCCCCTTCTCGGATCCATTTAATCTTAGAGAATTCCCTTGCCTTTCGTTCATAAGCAAGGAGCAATTCATCCAGGGCTTCTTTTTTTGCTAGAGAGCTCCTCAAAGGATTGGTCATCCCAAACATCTTCCAACCATACTTTCAGACATTCAATTCCCCTAAGGAATCCATCAAGTTCATCATCATTATAGGGAAGGTCTTTTTCAAATGAAATCAGATGACCCTTGAGATGACAAAGTTTATCATGAATAGAGATCCAAGGATTTCCATACCTTCGAGCATTCCACATATCACATACCAGCTTCTAATACCCTAATGTAGACACCCATTGATGCTGAATAATAAACCTCTATTGATGATCTTTCCCCGAGGAAACCGTGACCAAAAGAGGGGAATTATTGGAGATTCCTCAGGCTAGATGATGAACCTTTTAGGAAGAGAAATTAGAAATTGCTTCCATATTGGCTAGACACCTATCAAGACGACGCCAAGATCGATGAGAGCCCCTACAATTGTTGCACCAGGTAAAGTCGTCGCTTGAGTAACCCAAATCAGAAAAGCCTTTCCCCACCATAAACTGATTAAAATACATGCAATCATTCCTTTGAAATGGACGTCGTCCTTTCCTCTATTCGGGGGAAGCAACAACATTGAAGTCCCCTCCAACAAACCAAGGGGCAGTACCCGGGTTGAACCCATTCAGATCACTCCATAGCTGAGCTCGCTGAAGGGGGTCAGAGCTCCCATACACACAAGTCAAGAAGAAAAACTCATACTTGAGGTAACCTTGGACGTACTGAATTGATCCCCATCTTGTACTATCTCAACTGAGTAAGATTTATTCCAAAAGATCCAAATATGATAGTTGTTTGAGGCATCCTGAAGACAGTCTGACATCTTGATCTTCCACATGAAGTCCTGAATCTTAGCATGATTTTTCTTCGGTTCAAAAATGGATACCACCGAAACCTTGTGCTCCCTAAAAGAAGAAATAATAAAATCTATCTTAACCAGTGCCCCGAGACCCCGAGAATTACATAGAAGGATAGGTATTATTGAATGTTTAGGTCTCTGGATTTGGCCCCAGAGCTAGTAGCCTGTTGGAAAAGGGAGATTGATCTCTCCTTGAGTAACCTGACTTGAGATTGGGTCCGAACACCCTCACTAGAAGTGATCCAACCTTCAACCGAAAAAGCCAGGCATCCTTAGAAATAAATAGTCTCATTATCAGGGCAGAGTCCATATAGGAAAGGTTCCTCAAACACTGAGGGGAGACTGTGATAAACAGCCGACTGCTGGACAGGGAGAACTAACAAATTTTTTAGTGTGTCTTATTCATTGAGGATACCCTAAAACTACTCAATGATGAAAAATTTGGATGATATCCTTAAGAATGTCATGAATGATTCGGTATAACACCTAAATATGAGTTCCATAATGTTACTTCGGATATGAGAGAGAATAGATGGGTATTAAATTTTTTTTTTCATACACCAATGTGTATGTACCAACCTCATTACTGAATAAATTGAATAAAATAATCAATGGGAACATTAGTGTGCCTTACACCTAGAAAATAATCTCGTTGACACAAGGATGGTTTTCAAAAATCAAGAGGCATGTTGAGAATGCTGATAAAGGAGGATCCTCTATAATGACCTCATTATAAATTACCATCATTGTCAAGGGAATAGAAAATTTTTATTTCCATGTGCGACCAACCTATATGGGTTTATAATTATCAGGCCTCTGTTTTTCGGGGGAGTAAATGATCAAGGGAGGGGATTCTAAGTAACTCAATTATTCATTCACAAAAGTCATGTGGTCTAAGGATATATTATAATATTACATTTTAAGGGTTCTAAAAGTAGAAAAAGGTCACAATACAAGTGAAAATAGTTCATATGGTCTGTATAGATACTTGGTCACTTGATATGACCTATGAGGGGTTCATCATCCCATCATTTGAATGCAACAAAATGTAGACAAAGGAGATCCAAAATAAATATGAATTTAAGACATTGAAATTATATTATGGTTCTTTTTAGGGTTTATAGTTTATCTAAGATTAGATCTAAGTCATATTGTGGCCAACCAAATATGGTGTGGTTTAAAGACAGCCCCATAAAGTGTTATTCAAGAAGAATCCATCCTTGAAATATTTTTACAGAGTCCATTTATGAAGCAAATTTCATAAATTAAATACTTATTATATGTAATTCATGAAGATCATACTATTTCCACATTAGTGTTTATTTTTTCCCCTTTGATATTACTTATATGAACATCTCTATATAACATTTGAAAATTTTCACTATGATTGATCTATAATCATTGGTGATTGATGCTGGTTATATTGGGGAGGATTCTATGTATATATAGAAAAAATTAGATAATTCATTTTCTGAAATTTCAAGCTTCAATGGATGTATGATATTTCATATTGAGCCTACAATAGGGATAAAAATGATAGGAACTTGTGAAGGGCCTCTACAGTGGTCATCGAGTCCCTGAATTCTCTTTATTTAAGAGTTTGTTAAGGGAAACTAAGTATATATTTTATTTATTTGGAAGGATCATAGTGGTTTGTGAATCACCACTTCTCTATCAAATAATATATATGTTATGGATTTTTAGGTGGATTGGATATATCATCACATAACAACTATTATAAACATGTGGTAATTATTATTGAAGGATGGTTTCTATAGAAATGGAAAAGAATGTATGCAAAATAATCTTCTGTTTCTATTTTTCAATAATGAATCCTTTAATTTATAAATTTTTATATATTCTTCAATCTTCCCTTCTTATTTGTATCTTCATCAAGGTGAATTTTGTCTCTTTGAAGGCCTCCATGATAGCATAATATGATTCTTAATTATATTTTCACTTAAATTCATGTTTTAGTATTATAATTTTTTGTTTAATTAATATTAATTAGATAACCAATATGTTCATATTTGTAATTAAATGATTTTTTTAAATTTAATACTATCATGTACTATTATATTTTTAATGATAATTAATTTCTATAAGATTGAATATTAAATGAATATTTTTTTAAAATTCATATTTTTCTTATCATTGATGACTAAATATTTTATGAGTTAAAATTATTTTTGAAAAAATAATTTAACAATGAGTTAGTTTTAGATTCTAATATTATATAATATGAAATTCTATAACACCATAAATTTTTAATATCTTAAAATCATATTTTATAGTGTGTATGGAATGAGACATTAAGAATATAAGGTAATATAATATCCTAATAATTTAGGATATATTTATTTTATAATAAATTTAATCTCTTAAATAGCTTGTGGAACATGAAACCCCAAAATCTTAATATAGTATACCATTATTAAAAAGTTGTTAAATTGGGGGGGTATGAATATTACAAAATAAATTATGAAAATTATGGTTATCTATTGATTATAAACAAAATAAGCATAATTTAAAATAAAAATAAATGTTTTATGAAAGAAACTTTACTTTTTTTTAAATACGGTTTAGTTGTTCTTCTTTCACATTATTCGAAATTAATTTTGAACACTTTTAGAAAATTTATTTGATTAAATTAACTTAATTTTTGTAATCAGAATATCAAAATTACATTGGGGTTAAATGTTTTTGAAATGTCTTAATTTTTAATAAATTTTGAAAAATGTTGAATTTTAATTGAAAACAATCTTTTTGTTTTAATTATTTGGAAAGTTAAATTATTTTTAATATAGAACTATTTCAATTATATATCAATTAATACAATTTAGGTCATTAGAATGATTTTATTAATGAATCTTGATATATAAACATTTTAATATTATGAACATTTTATATTTGAAAACCTACTTTCTCATCACATCTTCGGGGTTACTATTAAATCATATTTTTTTACCACAATGAATTATATTTAAAAAACAGGAATACATATTTTTAATCATAATAAATTATCTTATATAATAATATTAACATAAGTTTTTACCAAAATTTATGGTGAAAACAATAAAAAATATTTACTGTGGTTAAGTTAAAAATATGTTTACCCCTGTGGTTCACCTAAATATTTAATGGTGAAAATATCCTAAAAACTATTATAAAAACTGTTTCCTAGCCATTTTTCGATCTTTACATGTCTAATTCCCTAATATAATATTTTTCTACATTTTTTGTATTTCAAAAATGTGGGTACACCATTTTCATTCCAAATATAAGAAGTGTTCCATTCACCGCACATTTAAAAGGCAACCTCCACTCCTCTATTATTTAAAACTAAAACCCTTTCCGATCAAAAAATCCTACCAATTAAATTTTTAAATTCCTTTACATAATATCAAAATCATTATTTTTTCATAAAACTAACCTATTAAGGATTTTAGTGAAATCCTAAGGAGGTTACCCAAAGAACATGTATTTTTCTCCAACTAGTGTATTTATTATATTTATTCCTCCATCTCCTTAAATTATTATTAAAAATTATTAATATAATAATCTAAATATATTATATATACTGATATTTTTTATGTTAATTTAATTACCTATAACTCTCACCACTTCCATAAAATGGGTTATGAAATCATCAATCATGTGTACGACCGACAACCCCATCGGGAACTGATGTCGTTAGTTTTTCCATGACCACCTCCCAAGAGTGGGTATGAGGATGGATATAATATATAAATATAATATTTAACAAATAATTATACCTTTTTTGTAATTATATAATATAATCCTTTTTTAAATTTCATTATATAGGAGATTCAATAACTTTCCTTTTATGTACAGTGGACTACTATCTTCTGAAACACTGTTATTTGTTTTTCAACAAAGCTTTACATGGAAGGTAATAAAGATAATAATATTGAATATATGAGATATAAATAAAATAATTATGATAAAAATTACATATTTATCATTCTAAAAATATTTTATCATTTCATTTCTTACCATATCACTCATATAAATATGATAACATCATTCATGTACGTGTGGCTTATCGCCTTCATGAAACGGTGTGGATCTCTATTCCTCACCACGCCATATGAATGATATATATAAGTATATTTAAATAAATGATAATTAATTTACTAAATAATTTTACTTTCATAAATATAAAATATTTCATGCCTCATTTTCATATTGATTGTTCAAAAATGGAAACATAACATGTGTGTTTGTATGACCAACTGGATATATGATCATAACGTACTTAATTTCTCAGAACCATATTTTATGATTTAACTTAAAATTATTTTTGATGTATAAATATAAAAATTATTTATTTATTATTATTATTATAGAGATTATGAAACTATATAATATTCAAAATAATTAAATCATCCCTTATGAAACACGAATGATAAAATAAGTCAATTAACACCTGAAATGATGAAAATAATGAAACATAATTAATGAATGGGTGATAAGATGCTATAAAAATAATATATGGTATAATAAATATTAATTCGTTTCTTTTATAATTTAATAACATGTTTTTAATCATTAACATGAGGCTAAATCACGTTTAAAAAAACGAAGTGTGAGGTAAGGGACTTCGTCAAAATTTCTATTCATTGAGGCATATTTTATTGGCGTGCACCCAATTTATTTTATATGATGTATATACTATACCATTTAAATTTATTATAATGAATCTATAATAATTGGTGTTTTATGTTTCAAAATTAATTACTTCATCAAAGGTTATTTGACATAAGTTTTGTCTATTGGTAAATAATTTAATAATTCAATTTCTTTTCATTGGGTTATATTACTTATTTGTCATATTTGATATTCAAATCATAAGAGAGTAATTAATTTTTATATGATTATTTTTAATTTACACATAATAAATTTGAATTTAAAGTTGATTAACATAATCCTTTCAATGATTAATTTTTAGTTAAATGTTATGATCTTATTTAAGGTTTACTTCACAATCTAATATTAATAAAAAAAATTATGCTTGAATTTCCATTGTAAAAACAAATTTTATAAAAATTTTATATAAAATAAATTTATTTTCCTCTAGTAAATCACAAAATTTTTCAATAATACTAACATATTTTCAATAATTGTTACTTAAAATTATTGAATATTTTTAACAAACATCATATTATTTCTCATTTCAATCAGAAAAGCATTTTCAGCAACAAAAGATTTCTAAAAAATTGAATAAATTTTTATCCTTTTAAGACTAATATATATAAAATTACCCTTTTGAATTTGTTTTTAAAAAAATTGAAAATAAACTTCATGTCATTTTCAAAATAAGGCATGTTTGGATATTACTAAAAAGGTAAAAGGAATCATTGTTTTAACGTGTTTGACTTGAAAAAAAAATATATCCTCACCACTAATTTTTTGTAAAATATCCTTTATTGGATTAATTTTTCTTTCATAGATAAATATTTTGAATATTTTTTATGTAATTTTAGTATTAAATAGTTATTTTTAAAATTAAATGGGTATTTCCCTCAAAAAACATTTCTAAGATATTATTATGGTATTTCAATTCATAAATAAATAAAAATTACCCTTAATCCAATGGTTTTATACGATCCTTATTATTTATATGGATTGTTCATAATCATTTTAACAAGGGCTGTATTGAAATTCATAGTCTTCATTCATTTTTTAAGTCATTAACATTCCATTGAATTATTCACCATCCTCTAATCATTATAAATTAAATTTCCCCTAAATTAATAATTTTATATCATGGATATAACAATTTCATAAACCACATCTCATTTCTATATATGATGATTTGATTTTAATGTTATTTGATGGACTGTGGAAGTATTTACAACCCGTATTATTTCATCAATATGGATAATTAATGGAAATATATATTGATTATTGAATTAAATCAATCATTCGATATGTAAAGAGTGATTTGGGAATGAAGACTCATGTGGGACATGGTTGTAGATATCCCATTGATTCTCTAGTAGGTCTACTGATACAAATTAGTGAACTAACATAAAATGGCTTTTTACATTTACTTTTAAACCATATTGTGTATTGTCTTGAGAGTTGAGGTATCAAGTTATTAAGACATGACATCTAAAAATAAATCATTTCCTTTATTAATATTTTATTTTTTATTAACCATGATATTTTCATAATTATATTATCTCTGGATTCATTTTATTCAAATTTTATTTATTAAAGGTAATGTGTGTTCAGTTTTTTCTCATTCCATATTGATTATGCCTTATCCATTTATTTAAATTACATGTCTGTGTATTTTTTTAACTTTACATATTTATTATTCATTATAAAGTTATTTAAATGGAATATGAATTTGTTTATTTACCTTTAATTTTTATTAATATTTTTATTCATGATAGCATCCATTTTTCTAAAACCACGCTATGAATTTGACCTCACCATTTTTTTGTTCCCTTTTATATGGATCTATGAACTGTGATGTGATTGATATACAGAGATATTATAAAGGGAATAATGTTATTCTCAAAATAAATTATGTTGTAATTTTTATTTAAATATTAATGAATGACTAAATTATATATATTACTTACCAAAAATACCAAAATATTCACTCATTCGGGATGTGGTTCCTTTTATCTTATATCAATGTAATCAAGTAAGACACCAAATCAAGGTTACTGGAGTAGGGGTTGTAATAGTTGGTATAATAGAATGTATAATAGAATTATATAGAACTAGTTTTAATAAAACATATATTAGGGAACATGACCATATGAAATAATTTGTCGATAATTATTGAAGTACATGATTAATTTTTGGTAGAGAAGATATTATGTGGTTTTTCATGGAAATATTTCCCTTTCTGGATACTAAGAGTGGACGTGGTTCTAGAATATATGTACCTAAGGGTAATAACTCTAAAAAGGTGAGTTGGTCTTGACCCAATAATCACCTGGTGCATTAATGTGGTCCTTACTACACACCTAGTATAAAAATCCTAGGGGTTATTCGTCAGATAATTCACATTTTCTATACAACCCATTATGAAGGATTTGAAAGTAGAAATACCCTCAGTGGATCTATTTTTTTTATTATGAGATTAAGTATATATAAAATTTTCAATTTATATTAGTTATTTCATTTGTTTTGGGATCAAAAATTATGTTTCATAATACAATTTTCTAATATATATTAATTCATTATCTATAAATGGAACCTTGAAGAAGAAATGGTAATTTCATTAAAACATGTAATCTAAATAGTAATACTGATCATTTCTTTGATGTGATTTAGATACTATTTTGAAGCGATATGGTACCACAAGAATTTTTATCATAGTAGGATATAGTACCATGTGATAAAAGATAGATGAAGAACTATCTAATTATTATGGGATTAAATAGTAGCAAGACAATAATAGGGTAGAAGGGAATATATATATATAAAGAAGAAGGGAAAGACGGATTTTTCCATATGTTGTATTTGTGCTAAGATTCTCCATAGTGAATTATTAAATGGATTTGGAGTTTATAATAAGTATATATAGAAAATAAATTGTTCATGTGATTGTAAGGGAAATAAAAAAGTTTCCAATGTATAATTCTTCCACTCTAGAAATATGAGGTACTATAAAAATCAATGTCTCAAAAATTAAAGAAATATACCTCTAAAGACGATAATTAATTAGGGAAGCACTAATGATTTTACCATAGATGAAGTAGAATTATTAATTTTATTGGGTTTGGATTCATCAATTATGTCATTTTATTATTTTATCAATGATATCATGGTTATAAGAATTATGAAATGTATAATGATTTTAATTCAGTATATTTTCATTAAGGATTTGAAAACGTATGTTTAATGGTATTGATGAACAAGAAAAATGATTTAGTGACATGTTTAACTTCTTTTAAAACACATCATTAAGAGAAATATAACCCTTAATATGTCCCTGATTTTGAGATAATTATGTTGAGGTAAGTATATAATTATAAATATTAAATTAAATTTTATAGTAATGAATACCTTGGAACAAATTAGTGATTTGTAGAGAAATTGGTTTATTCGATCACTGATTGAGTTAATAATTTTTTTAATAAATATATCTAATAATCCATGTTATAATAAATGAATAATTAAGAATCTATGTTTTCAATATGTTTTTATGGTACTTTATTTTATTACAATGTTTCAGGAAAATACATGATATAGGTAGTTTTACATTTTTTATATAACAATTAATATCTACTTCATATTTTTTGCGGAAGTAATGATATGTTTATTTTATAAATTCAATGACCTTATTTCTAAATTTATGGATATTAATATTTTGGAAATTCCAAAAGTTCAACCTCTTATGCATATATTTATGTTGAAATTTGGATAAGGTTTTTGGGATTTGTATATTACTTCACCATATAAATATTTATTAATATTGGATAACCTATGATAACCATTTTATTATAATAATAAATAGAGATCTAAGGAATGACTTTTTCATTCAATATATTCTATACATTATAAGAACAACCAAAGGATGATGTTATGTAAATGAAATAGAAATATAAAGAGTAAGAATATTTATTTATAATCATAGATAGTAAAGTAATTCCTCGAATTTAAGAAAATGATATTGAATCCAAAAAATTATCATATTACCTTTAAATATGATGAGTCATATTTTATTTTAAATCATCATATATAAATGGTTTTAAGGTCCTTAACATCGATTTATAATTTACTTTGTTATGATAAATTACCTTTATCATTCTCTATAATTATTTATACATTTCTTCCATTTCCAAAAATTCACAAGCTAGAAATGTTCTCTGACATAGAAACCTAATTATGTTCCCTTTCTACTTCCCTTTCCCTCTTATTGGTATGTTTTTTTAATAACTCATTTTATGATGTACATTTTCAACCAATCAATTTTTAAATATCAAAACCTTGATTAATGAGATCAAGTTTAAATTGCGAGGATGAAATTATTCAATGTTTTTATAAGGTAAAAACAATAAATTTTAAAATATAAAAAACATATCAAATATCATGTATGGAAAAACACAAAAATAATGTAATGGAATATAACATCTCAATAATTTATTATATATTTAATTTTAAACTAGATTAAGTATCTTTGAGGGATTTTGGAACACCCAATCCCAAGTCCAATGAACTATAAGATAGTATACCATTATAATAAATACATTAATTTTGTGCGTATAAATATTATTATTTTATGAAAATTTTGTTACTATATTCATTATAAAAAAATTTAATATAAGAAAAATTGAAGAACAATATTTTTTAAAAAATATAGTTTAGTCATGCTTTTCGTACATAATTTAAAATTACTTTTAAACACATTTAGAAAATTGATTTTATAAAATTAACTTAATTTATGAAATCATAATGTCAAAATTATCCTATCATTATTTTATCAATTTTTCGTAAATGTTTTATTTTTCAATGATAAGTGAAAAATAATGAATTTTAAATTATACTTTTCTTTTAATTTAATTTATTTATAACGTTAAATTATATACTAAATTTTTTCTAATTATCATTTGTAAAAATATATATCAAATATTTCAATTTATCTCATTTGAATAAAATTTAATATTTATTTTTTATATAAAACCCTTGTAAACACTTTAACATTTTCTCTTTGAAAATAAGCTTTCACATCACATCTCAGTGATTCGTTTTTAAATTTTTTTTAACAATTATATAAATTAAATTGTTAAAAATGGATTCCTTATTCTGAATTATAATAATATTTATTATCTAGTAAGTTCATAACAATATTTTAAAAAAATGGATACTAAAAAGAGTTACAAATATTTATCATGGTTAAGTTAAAAATATATTTACTCATTGGTTAAACTAAAATAAAATGGATAAAATAAACTAAAAAATATATAATTTATTTTTTCTAGAAATATTTCTCCATTATTATTTATAATTATAAATAATAATAAATGTGGGACCCTCTAGGATTGTCTGAAATGAGTGTACAACTTTTTCATTCCAAAAGTACATGCGTGCCACTCATCTCACTTAAAAAGACAACCCTCTCCTTTATTAGTTACACCATCAAAACCTTTGGGTTGATAAAATTACAACCCAAATAAAATCCCAAAATCAACCCTTGAATCATATAAATATTATTTTATTAATAAATACAACCTATGAAGTATTTTTTGAAATCCAAAAGAGGTTACACGAAGAATATGTAAGGTTATTTGACAAGCATTTTTAATTTATTTATTCCTCCACATCCTTTATGTTTTTAATAAAACATGATGATATTATAAAAACAGTATAACAAATATAATTAGATGTTATAATTTTAATTTAAAACCCAATAATAATACCCACTTCCAACAAATGGGTTACAAAATCATCATTCATGTATAGCAGACTATTTCCTTGTGTACCAATGTCATTTATTTAATTATTACCACCCTTCATGGTTGGTTATCAAGATGTGTATAAAGTATAAATATAATATTTATAACATAATTTTACCTATTTATTAATTATATAATATATACCTTTTACATTCTATTCTTTACGAGATACGATAACGTCGCTAATATGTCCAGCATACAACCTCCTCAGAAAGTGACTTGATTATTTTTCAATAACTCTTTAAATTGAAGTTTATAAGGAAACATTTAATAAATATATGTGATATGATTAAAAAAATTATTATATTAATGAAATATTTATCATTATAAAAATATAATATATCATTCTACTTCTTTCATTTTCATTATCATAAATATGGTGACATATTTTGTGTATGTTTGGACTACCACGTTCACAAAGCGATGTGACTCTGATTTCATCACCACATCACATGGATGATATATATAAGTTTATTTTATGAAATACTATGGTATTTATTATTTTTTCATTAAATAAAGATAAAATATTACCTACCTCTTTTCCATAATGATCCTTGAAAATTTTAAATGTTACTCATATATCATACGGTCTGCATTATTGTAATGTACTTCATTTATCAAAACCAACATTAATGAATGGTATTAAAAGTATAATTAATGTATAAATATTATAATTATTTCATGATTATTATTCAAAATATTTATTTACTATATAACATTCACAAGAATCAGATAATTCATGACAAAACATGTATGATAAAATAAGGCAATTAACACCTGATACAGTGAAAATAATAAAATATAATTAATTATTGTGTGATATGATGTTATAAATGTATCATATATGATATAATAAATTTTAAATTGGTTCTTTAATAATTCAATATTAGGTTTTTAAACACTAAAATTATTTTAAATAATGTCAAACCAAAAGGAAGTATGAGGTGAGGGACTTCATCTCAATTTCCCTTCATTGAAGAATATTTTTTTATCATAAGGATAATTTTTTATATATAGAGTACACACTGCCAAATTTGACATGTAATATTATGATTATATAAATATTTATGGTATTTTACGTTTTAATTTGATTTACATCATCTATGGATATTTTACTTAAATGATACCAAGTGAAAATAAGTATCATAAATAAATTTATTTTCATTGGGTTATATTTATTCTTCTTCATCTTTGATATTCAACGATTATCTGTGTAATGAATTTTTATAATATAATTTTAATTTAATCATTTCTTGTTTATTTACAGTTGATACACATAATAATTTTATTGATTAATTATCACTTCTATGTTATGACCTTTTTTAGGGTTTATTTCACAGTCTCATTTTAATAAATATTAATTATGCATTATTTTCCATTGAACAAATTTATGTGTTCACTTTATAATAAAACAATTTAATATTATAATAATTTGGTTATTCATGTTATTTTAAATTAATATTACCATTTTTTTAATCATTGGGGCATAAAATTATCAATAAAATGTTTTTAAGAATATCTAATAATTTTTCTCTCTTCCAGGCAGAAACATTTTTCATCAAAATCCATCTTTTATAATGATGTTTCTGAAAAAATTTCTAAACAATTAAAATTTATTTGTTATAGTCATAATTACTTTAAATTTTTTTAAAATAATCTTTATTTATTTTTCAAAATAATTATCATTTTTATTTTACTAAAAATGTAAAAGTAGTCCTTATTTTAATATGTATGGAATGGTAGTAATTTTATATCTTCATTACAACTCAAGTGTTTTAAAAAATGTATTATACATTTCAAAATTTATTTTCAAGTAAAATTATATCCGAATTTTTTTTAAAAAATGTTTTTTTAAAAGTTCATGTTCAATATGAGAAGTATATTTTCCAAAAGAAGTATTCTAAATAACCTTTTATGGTATTTATATTCATCAATAACAAATATCCCTTTATTATTTCAAAAATATGTATATTTTCTATTGATACCATCCATATTAATTTTATGGATAGTTTATGATAATTTTTACATGGAAATTATTGACATTCAAAATCTTGATTTATTTTTCATTTCTTTGACATTCCCTCTAATTATTCACATCACTATGATCATTAGACAATAAATTTCCTATAAATGTCTATATTATTTGTCAATGATATGCTTATTGATTAAGAAATAAATCATTTCTTAATATATATTTTTTTACTTTAAATTTTATTTTATCCACAAGAGAAATATTTATAATCAGTAATTTTTCTTTAATGTAGATATTTAATGGTTGGGAATGTTGATTCATGAATTAAATCAATCATCTTATATATGTGAAATTCATTATACAAACAAACACAGGTGGGTCCCAATTATATATAATCCCTTGATGCATAGCTAGGTCTCATGAGAAAATCATTAAGCTATCATTAAATAGATTTTTACATGTAGTTGTAAACCATCTTATGGAAGTTATTAGTGGCATATGTATCTTGTTCTTGATACATGATGTCCAATAATTATATATTTCCTTCATTAAGAAATAATATATTATTATCCATGATATTTTTAGTATGATATTATATATGGATTCTTTTTATTCTTAGTCTATTATTTAAAAGAAATGTGTGTTCAGTTATTTTCCCTACCATATTTATTATTCCTTATATATTTATTTAAATGGACTATGTTTCTAGTTAATTATATTTCCATATTTATTATTCCTTATCCAGTTATTTTAATGGAATATTTTTTTAGTTATTTACCTTGCCGTGTTTATTATGCTTATTGATTCCGGATAACATACATTGTATTTAACCGTAATTGAGCATTTGATCACACCCTTATTGTTTTCCTTCCCCATGAATCCATGAAGTTCACTACGATTAATATAAAAGGATATTTAGAGGAAATAATGTTTTTACAAAATAAAAATATTATTTTGTAATTTTTGATTCCAAATGTAATGCAAGACACATGTATGTATTTACTTAAAAAAGACTACAAAATAATTATTTCTTTTAGGATGTGATTACTTGTATCTTTTTTCAATATAATAAAGTATGAAATTGAAACCAGGTTATTGTATTTTTTGTTGTTAAAATTTTTATTTTATGTATTGATATGAATAGATAATTCATGGATCTATTGTAATTAAATTATTATTGAATGTATAACATTTACATGCCAATTGTGTTATATTTATACATTATTGTCACATAATATATGTGAATTAATGAAATTATTTGATGTATTTATATAACTTATATTAATGAAATGGAATTAATGATTCACTATTTAAATTGGGAAATAATTTGATATTCATGAACTGATTATTGTAGAAAATGTCTCTGTGATTTTTAAATGATATAAATAATATGCTATAAAATCATTATAAAGAATATGAAAAAGTAATATATATCACTTCCATGTTTAAAATTATGAGTTCTAATTGTTGATCAAGATTCATATTTTTATTCTTAATTTAATCATAGTCATATCTTTGGGATTCTTTCATATATATTATATCATAAATAGTCATACATAATATAGTGGGTTATATATATCATTAGATTATACAGTAATATCATGATAGATTAATGGTATATTATATTATTGTTCAAGATCCACTTATTTCATTGCCTAATGAACAGTTTTACACTAATAGAAATTCTAACAACCCATTATTAACTTACATAGACATTACATAACTTTTATATAATACTAAAAATATTATACAAATAGAAACCCAAAGACCGTATTATTTTAGTGCCTTTGGAAACATGGAATCATAAACACTAGTACATGAGTGAGCTAAATTATCTCCTACTAGGTTCTCCAAGACTCACACTCCTATTAGACATATCATAGAAGAAATATTTCTTCATAAATTGTGGAAGGAAACATAAAAATGGGTGACATTATATGATTAGTAAGGTCAAATAAGGGATAAATATAAGGATAAACATTACCATAGGGGTATGATAATGTGATCATAACATTAGAATATCACACCCTGCATATCAAGGTTCATAAACATGAATCATGTCATAAATAATGTATGTTAATAAATCATTTATCATAAGGAAATAAATAACATAAACCATGAAATTATAACGTAGGTATAAGACATGGAATTTTGGAAAACACATAAGCATAAAAACTGATTTCCATAATAGTTAAGGAATTACTACAAAGGTTGTCATAGTATTGTGAGTTCACTTCTCATACCATAGTAGTATTCATATAACAATCTAATGGCTTTATTATTATCATGAGTTTACTTCTCATATAATCTTGGTAGTCATTGTTCACTCTTGTGGCCATCTTAATAGTAAATGTTCACTCCCAATACCATATTAGTCTATCTCATGAGATATAAATCTTTATCTATTACATTGGATAGAGATATAGTTCCTAACCATCTCGTAATGAAATCATGATTACATGTTCCATAAGATCATTAAAAATCATATCATAACCCATGAAATAAAATTACTATATCAAAACCTATGGAAAAAGATACAAGTTCCATAATTATTTTAGAAAACCCAAAACCTGTTAAAAGAATTAGGTTTCAAAAGAACATAACCCATGAAAGAGAAAATAGTGTCAGAAACATCATTAAATAAAAAACCTATTACGAGAAATAATATAGATAGAATCATCGAATCATTCCATGAGAAAGGTATAATTAACACCAATATATGTCATATTATATGGAAAAAATTTTCAATGATATTTTAAGAAAAACTATTGAGGAATATATCATTCATTATTTGGAAAAAAATATTAAAACATAAAAAAATTTAAAAACAATTATTCTAAAAATAAATTAGAAAACATATAAAGGATACTTTGAAAACCTTTTTTAAAAACGTTTCCTTTGAAAACTTATTGAAAACATATAATGAAGG
Source organism: Viscum album (assembly GCA_963277665.1). NCBI lineage: Eukaryota > Viridiplantae > Streptophyta > Magnoliopsida > Santalales > Viscaceae > Viscum > Viscum album. Next base: position 112,896,837 of record OY728149.1, read on the forward strand.
CTTTAAAACGCTTTGAACAACATTTCATTGAAAATAATTTGAAAATTTTAATATTAAGATTCAAAATGTTTTTCAAATAATTTCAGTGAAAATAATTGGAAAATTTATAAAGATATATTTAATTGTTTTTGAAAACCTCTTTACCTGAAAACATATGAAATAAAATTAAAAAAAATTGGAAATGCTTTTTCCCCTAAAAACTTATAAAATAATGTTGAAAACATTTTGAAATAAATTTTCATGAAAACTAATTTAAAAATACGAATTTATAGAATATTAGGAAAAATAATATTTAAAAAAATTATAATATTGTAATAGAAGCTTCAATTAAATTATTTCTATGAAGGTAGGTCAATCTATATGTGCTAATAATTTCGTTTGCACTGTAAAAAGTTTAGAAAAGTTCCTCGTCTGAAAATTGACAAGAATATCACTTTTTATAACCCATTATGTTTTAAAAAGTTAAAACATGTGTAAAAAGTTAATTTAAATATCATAAAATAATAGTATAATATTTTTGGAAACATTTTAGAAAAATATTCTTTTGAAGGAACATAGATTCCCGACTGAAGAGTAGTGTATTCATAATTTCTTAAAAACACTTTTTTGATTATATTATGTAACAAAGAGTGTAAAATTAGTAACATTATGTATATATAACATGAAAATAAATAGGTTAATAAACATATTCATATTTCTGGAGATATGGATTACAATATTTCATAAAATAAATCATAAGTATAAAAAATATTGATAAATGATGATATTGTTTCAATAAACTCTTACCACATTGTAACTTTCAATCATACTACCCATGTAAAAAAATGAAATTAAATGAAGATTAAAATAGCATTAAAATAAGGATATTAATTATATAAAATTTCAAATGGAATTATATACACCTCAAAAAAATAATGTTGTTTCATAACAAAACGCATGTCTCAAAGAAGGAAAATAGAGAAAAAACTAGCTTTCCAATTTGAAAACTTCTGAAACATTAACCCCTTAAAAGAAATATCATAGAAAGGATATGTAAATAACCATATATTTAATAATATTATTAATATAATACTTTTATGGGAAGTATACACATCACATAAATGAAATAAGTGATGAATAATGCATGAATCTCATGAAAATAAAAAGTTATATGAAATTCCCTTACCTTGTGTATTGACTCTCATCGTACTCATACAAACTTCTTTTATAATAAATATCTTTTATTATACATATAACACATAACTATGTTTTTTTATCTAATAACATGTACGCTTTTATTATGAATTCATATTACTCACTTTTTAACAAATCTATGTTAAGGTTTTACTTCGGGTAATATCCTCACTGTTCATCACATATGTCTTAATTTATTATATCTTTGGTCCTTATACATATATAGATATTTGTAGAATTTAAACCATTAAATGAATATAATTTATATTAATTATAATTTTATTATAATAATCTATATAATATATAATTATGAAATGGAAAACAACGTTCTTGGAGACGTTAGGCCATACGTATGCATGAACGTTGTTTCCACTTTTACTATCATATTAAAAGAAATAAAATAATGAAATATATGTGTGTGTATATATATATTATTATATTATCATTATCATTTCATATATATCATATATATTTTCACTAAACTCATACATAATACATTTTTTGTAGTGTGTGAATGAATCACATCACCTTGAGAGGGTGGCAATCCACACTACCTCAAACAAAATTATCATATTTACACAAAATTGAACGTATAAAGCTATGTGTTGTAAAATAATTATATAATATTAAATAAATTATAAATATCATATATATTATATATAAATATATTTTTTCCATTATAATTTCCACCATGATATTAGTTAAAGGAAAAATGAACAATAATCATTTCTTGAGGTGGTCGTTCACCGTACACATAAATAGTATGTTTGTTACCCATTAGAGGGATTTTTGTGTATGTTTAGGTAGAAAACTTATAATAAAAACATATTATTATATTTAGTATACATTGTTTTTTTTATAATCATGTAATAAGTAGATTAAAAGGTATATTGAATGAAATTAAGATAATGGTGCTTGAGCAATGATGATACCTCTTCCTTGGGTAACTCCTTTTGGATCACACCACAGGGATTAATTGGATTGTTTTATGAAAAAATTGAGGCATATAGGATTTGGGGAGCTATTTTTATGATCTATTTTGGAATATCTTTATTGATTCACTTTGTCTTTGTATGTGTGAGGAAGTTGGAGGAGAGGAGACCTTTTTTATAGTGGATGAGGAGTGGTACTATTGTAAATATTTGGAAATGGAATTCCACCCACGTTTTTCCCATTTTATAAAGAACAAATAATGGTCCAAATTATATCAAAAGGATTATAGTGTTTATATATTGCCATAAAATGGATTTTGGACAAGTTTATAAGTCGTTTTGGGTCTTTAGATTATGTTTTAGTCTTTCGTTAATCAATTGTTTCTCTTAATGGTTGTAATTATTTTTAATTAAATTCATTAATATTTTTAATAAAAACTATGTTTAAATTTTTTAAATTATAAATTATGATTATTAAAACTATGGAATCCATTTTTCTAAATTCCAATCATATAAGTGGAAAAATGTAATTTAAATTTAATCTCGTAGATTGGATTATAATACAGGTTTTTAAAGTAAACATTTTCAAAGGTTTTCTATTTTTTTATCTAAAATTTCAATGTGAAATCGGTTCCAATATCCTAAATTTTATTACATGATGCAAAATTAATCTAATTAAACTTTAAAAAGAAATTATTAATATAATTTATCTATATAAATAAATTAGTTGAAAAATCAATTTTGATTCAAATTGTTTTCTTTTTTACTAGTCATAAAAATATGAAACTTCACATAAAAATACAAAAAATTCACCCTAACATAATTTTTATATTCCTAATTCTAATATTAATTACAAATTTACATATAAGTTATATAAAAGATCAAATATGTTATTTAAAAAAGGTTCTCCATGAAAAGGTTGAAAAAGAGCCTTAATAAAATTTTAGGTTTTTAAGTATGAAATTGAGTTCATTCCTATATTAATTTACTATATTCCATAAAAATATTATATTAATTTGAACCTTCTAGAGAATGTTATGGAATAAATAATGACTATGAATGTTTCTAGAATATAATTCTAGAAACAGCCCTTTAATGTAAATCATTTAATGACCACCTAAATTCTTTCAAATCTCCTTGGAACTTACTTTTAAAACACTTCAATGATAAATATTTCATATTGAGGTGGGATCAACTAAATCAAATATTTTTATATTGAGTTATGCCTCATTTTTGGAGGTGGGATCCACTTTATCCTCCTAAACACTTTTTCAATGTGATTGATTTTTTCAAGCCTATAATAGTTTAAATCATCTCTTAGTTAAGAAGAGAAAGTCTATATTAATAAACCAAGGAAACCTAATATATAATAACCCAAATTGGAATAATATTTTAAAATTTATTCCCAAAATAAAATTGTAATTAAAATATTCTAAAATTACATAATTAAGAAATTTTCACATTTTATTTGAAAATACACTATAACTCAAAAATTGATACAAATAAATTCAATTTGATAAATTTTAATGGTATAAATAATTTAAATACATATAGAAAATGAAGAAAACATTATCTCTATCAATTCCCCCACAATTAAACCATGTTCTTTATCAGGTATAAAATCTAAAAATTAAATTTTAAATGGAACCAATGTTGTCAGCATTTAAATTTCTATCTAATAAAATATAAAAAACAATATCAAATCAGATAATAAAATGGCATGTAAAATATCAATTCAATTTCCCATTTTTTAAAAAAATCAATTCTAGTATTTTAATTTCCCTTTTTTGGAAATAATGCATCTTCTCTTCTCATTCACTGAAGTTTCTTAATTTATTATTAGTGAACCTTCTAATACATGATTTAACTCACATTTTATTCTTTCCTCTCATCTATTGTTATATAATTAGAGAAGTTTTATGCTCATATCATGAGAACCTGATCCTTATCCATAATCAATTAATGTAACTACTTTATCCTCTTTGAATATTCAAAAGGCCAAAACATCATGAGGACATGCAATAAAGGTTCATATAACTCTGAGTATTAAAGTTCGTATTAATTTATATATTAAATACTAAGGCCCAAGGATGTGGTTCATCTCTTAAGTAAAATGTATGATATCAACAAATAAATTTTAAATGGAATTTTCCCATTCAAGGAATCAACTGAGATTTCCCATAGATCAAAGTAAATGTTAGGATCAAATAAATAAAAGTTAATCATTTGTGCACCTTATTGAAATTTTCACTAATTTTATTCATGTTTTCCTTTTACAAAGTACATTTTATCTTTTTTTTAATTTCTTTAATGTTATGTATAGAATAAACATCATATTCATCGCCTAACCACATATGGTAAAACTCATCGGTCTAGTAATGGTGATTTTTTATTCTTCTAAGTCTGATCCCATTTCATTTGTTTTTTCTTTTTCATTGATTTTCAAGAAGGTCAAACAATTAAGTACATTGAATGAATCAAACAAGTTCTTTATTACCACAATATCACCACCATATTTTTTCCTTATAATTTATTTCAACCCTTCCATGAATACTCTCATCACCCCTGATACGTCAACATTAAAATATTATGAAAATACCAAGAGTAGAAAAGTAATGGATAAAAATGTCTGTAAAATTGTCTCATCCCTATGAAGCTCATTCATGATCTATATGGGATAAATAAGGATTTATGTAAAGGAGTTATTTTAAGGAAAAGTGTATTTTCAAAATATGCCTCAATCCTTTCAAATGTGTTTTTTCATATTCACTGCTTTGACACGTTCTAATGAAGGTTCTGGTCTATGACCTGTCCCAAGATCACTCATTAAATATACTCAAGAATAAAATTGGAAATATTTGGTCTTGAAATATTCTTTAGAATTGGAATATGATATTGGACATTCACTCAATCTATGAATAAAAATAACATATTAATTCCCCTAAATTTCCAAAAATTAAAAGCGTGAAAAATAATGGATGGGAAATTTCATTTACATAATCTAATAAATTCCATAAAATCATGAGTCCTAATATTAATATCCCTGATCCACTTTAATAATTGGATTCTCCATTTTACTCAATCAATATCATTAACATTGAAATCTAAAACATGGAATCATCATATTTTTAAGAAACTCGCGTATTCTAGATAAGTCAAGTAAAAAAAGTAATTTAATAATTTTCATGCAATTCAAATATAAATCTCAATTTCTAATCTTAGATAAAATGAAATAAGTTTATAAGATACACATTATAATTAATATCCCCTTTTGAAATAACACATAGTCCTCTTTCCTCCATATATATTAGGGGATTCCATGTTTCCTCGTGAACCTACAAAATAAAATTTATCAGTTAATCACAAGGATCATGTAATTTTATCTCAAAAATAAAAGAGGGTGTGGTTTTCATGATGGACTAATCCTATAATTGAAATTGAAATATAAAATCCCAATATTGGAATTGAATAACTAGAAATAAGGTAAAAGATAAATCATTGTATGATCCCCCATGTGCGCCCTTAGTTTTTGTGATTCTACATGGAAGTACATTATATTAAAAAAATAATAGTGGTTGGACTCAACATATTGCATGTATTTAGTTAAATTGGGGAATATCAGTTGAACATCCTTCTTGGTCTTGAATCTGTGTATATTAGTTCAGAGATCATCATTCATGGCCTTCAAATATTCAGGTGTGATCCATGTTTTATGCATCATTTCTTCGACTTGACCATTATCAGAAGATAATCATCCCTTCTTTGGAGGGAATCCAAAGTATAATTTGTTTCTTCTTTATGCACTAGTGAGTATTTCTTGCATTTATTGAAAAAATGATCACTTGAAAACATCATGTTAAAAAAATTATTTTTTGGTTTTTATAAAAAGGTAGTGAAAATCTATATACAATGTGAAAATATGAAAATGTAAATAAACCACTGATTAGCTCCTAAAAAATGGTTTCATCTTTGATTATCACCTATCATAGGGTGTGGTAAAAAAATCTATATTTTCTATGTTCATCATAATGGCTAGATAGGTTTGTCTCACTCGAGGATCTTTCTCAGTTTTTTCACTAACATAATATAATTCACCTAATAAATAATTATTTTTTATTTTTTTGTTTTATTTAATGAATGGAATTTATGAAAATATATGAAAAAATAAGATGAAAATAACATTCAATTCTAAATTATCTTGAAATGCTAAAAATAATGGAATTTGTAAAAAAAATTAATTCCTCCCATGTTAATTTTCAGGGATATCCTTCATTGACCAGCTTCATATCTACATAGTGAATAAACTCCATCATATGTGTTCACACCTCAATCTACCATGGTTATGAATAAAATTTGTACATAGAAATATCTAATAATACCCTATAACCACCTCCTTAATTAAAGAAAAATTGTTTTAGATTAAGAATTTAAACTTTAGAAAACCATAATGAGGACTACACGAAATATAAATTATACATATAATTAACTCAAAGTAGAAAAAAAAACATGGCCTCAGATTCTAGCACAGAATTACTACCTGGTGATATCATTCAGGAAGGTTTCTAATAATCATGAGTATAAGAGTTTATGCTGGTAGACTAAGAAGAAGAAATGAAAAAACAAGAATAATGAAAGAAAAAGAAGGATGATGAATATTGACACAAAAATTAATAAAATAAATGAATTAGATTTTATTTAAATAAAAATAAATTAAAAATAAATTTATAGGAATACTATATTAAAAATAATAAAATACAAATAAAAGAAAAAATTAAATATGTGTAACAGCATCCCCTCTAGAATATGTCTTCCTAATGTTGGCTCTTGTTTGGCCCATCATGTCTTAGAATCACCCCAGGGTGCCTTCTTATAGAATGCTTAAATTTAATTTCTTATCTTCCATGAAAATTTAAAATTAATTGGATGTGTATAGAAGATGTTATGGAATTAATTATGATTATGTATTTTTCTTTCTCTCAATTCAATAAATCTTCCTTCAATGTATATCGTTCAATTTCCACCATAATGATTTCCAAATTCCTTCCAATTTATTTTCGAAATGTGACTATGAGTTCCCTTTTATATCCATGTTTAGTTATTTCAATTGGAGGTGTTTATCGATATTTAGGCCCCATTCCCATAGGTGGGGTCCAATCTGTCCACCTGAACACTATTTTAATGTGATTTACATTTTGGGCCTCTAGAATATTTAATAATCTCTTGGTATATAATATAAAGTTGAAGAAAATAAATGAAGTAATCCTAAAACATGAATCACTTAAATTGAAATAATATTTTAAAACATTTATCAAAAATTCCCTTGTAATTAAACTATTTTAAAATTCTAGAATTACTAAATTTTTACATTTTATCCGAAAACACTCTTAAAATTCAAAATTGATACAAAAAACTCAAATTGATAAATTTGGAGGGTTTAAAAAATTTAAATATACATAAAAAATGAAGAAAATATTATCTTTATATGTATTCTCTTAAAACATGGTAATGACCTCAATTACCATAAATCCAAGTTAAAAACATGCATGGTTCCTTTTTCCAAACAATATTGGATATATTCCATAAATCACAAAATGTTTTAGACTTCATAAATGATAGAATAAACAACTTTTAAACCTGTCCTAAATTACTTCAATGGTAATTAGTAACATCCATTTTACTTATTCATATCCCATATATCTTTATCCTAATAACATTTTTATAACATAAGGAACATATTAAGGGATCTCTTTCCTTAGTCAAAATATAACCTTTTCATTAAATAACATTTCTATTCCATCAAAAACATTCAACATAATATTTTAAATTCATAGTGAAAAACATAAATTAGATAATCTTTATATATTTCACCATTCATAAAACATAACTCTTTAATCAAAATACATAAAAACTTTGATTATTTCACTTTATCCATAAGATATAATATGTATACCTCATCTTAATACTTAACACCTATTTCTATTCACATTTCATATGTAGTCATGTCATCATCAGCAACATAAATATTAATCATTCCAACTTGCAGGTTTTCTTCAAGAGATTTCCACTTGGGACTTTGATTTTCATATTGACAATTTATTACCCATGTAAAACATTCAACATTTTATGATGTATTCGGGAGGCCAATATTCCCATCTACTTTATTAACAAAACTCTTCATGTTTTTCTTATATTCACTTGCTCTATGTCCTTATTTTCCATAATAAAAACGCCTTTTTCCTATAATACATTCACTTAGGTGATTCGTTCCACATTCATAAAACAATAGAAAGAAAATATTATCTCACCCATGGTCTCTATTACCTGAATTCTCTGTTAACTCCTTCATTCTCTTCCTTTTTTATTCTAAGTGCTGGTTATGGTACATTTTGTTAATCATGTTTTGGGAAAATGAACTAGGAATGATCATAACATCATTCACTCCAGTGCTCATCACAACATCTTTCACTCTAGTGATATACCTAAGGATATCACTAAATTTTTCTGATCCTAGTTTCAAAATGTTGACTAAAACTTCTCTCAGATACCAACTATAATAATAGATTCATAAAATATAAATAAATTATATAACTTTTCTAGAGAACATAAAAATTTATATAAATGATCTCCCAAAGACAGTATTATTTTAGTGCCTTTGGAAACATGGATACAGAAACACTGGTACAATAGAAAGCTTCATTATCTCCCACTAGGTTCTCCAAGAATAGCTCCCCACTTATTCATATAATAGAATAAATATATCTTGATAACTTGGGTAATGAAACAAAAAAAGTTCTGAGGTCAGATTCTCGGTAAGGGTAAACAAGGGAGACATGTGAGCATAAACATGAACATATGTGTATGAAAACATAATCATAACATTATAATATCACACAATTTATATCAAGGATTGTAAAAAGGAATCATGTCCTAAAACATTTCATTTCAAAATACATGAATTATAATGAAATAAAGAACATAATCCATGAAATCATAACATAAGAATAAGACATAGAATTATTGTAAATATATAATAACATAAAATTATTTCAATACTAACCAAGTCATTTCAACCAAAACCATCTTATTAGCATTTATTCATACCCCATACCATCTTAGTAGTCATAGATCACTCCCATACTCAGATTAGTAGTATGATTTCAGTGCTCATAACATCTTGGAAGTGAGGGTTCACTCCCATGGTCAACATAATAGTCAAGGTTCACCCCAAATACCATCTTACTCTATCTCATGAGATATAAATCTTTACCCAATAAATTGTAGTGAAATATAGGTCCCAACAATATCATAGTGAAAACATACATACTTGTTCAACAAGATCATTAAAAATCATATTATGACCTCATAAATGAAATGGGTATTATAAGAAATTAATCAAATCATAACCTATAGAAAAAGATATAGGTTTCATAATCATTTTATCAAACCCATAACCTATGAAAAGAAGCGGGTAACAAAATATTATATCTCATTAAATAGAAACATGTTTCATAAACATAATTCCATCAAAACATAAACCATTCAGAGAAGTAATATTGATGTAAACATTGAATCATTTCACCAAAAGGAATGAGTAATACCAATGTATGTCATATTACAAAGGAAATAAGTTTCAAAAGATATTTTTAAAACATTTATTTAGGAAAACATCCTTTAATATTTGGAAATATTTTTCAAAAATAAAAAAAATTATAATCCATTTTAATGAAAATATCCCTGAAAACTTATAAAAGAATCATTGAAAATATTTTTTAAAACCTTCTCATTTTTTCACTTCTTGAAAACTTTTAATGAAAGCTTGAAAACCTTTTGAAAATCATTTCATATTAAATACCTATAAAACCTATAAAAACAATGAAAACATTTTTAAAACCATTTCTTTGAAAATACATTTAAAAATTATAAAGAAATATTGAAAACATTTTAAAAACTATTTTACATGAAAACATTTGAAAGCATCTAGAAAATATTTCAAAATACCTTTTTCCCTTGGAACTAATAAAATAAGATTAAAATAATTTTGAAAAAAAAATTAAAAATTAATTTAAAACATAGAATTTATAGAATATAATGAAATATTTTCATTAAAAAATGTGTTTCTAATATTGTAAATGAATTTTAAATGGAATGAAGGTCATGAAGGTGAGTAAATTCTTACATTTCAAACATTCTTTTTGCACCATAAAAGGTTTAGACATGTGTCTTAGTCAAAAAACAACAATAATATTCATTTTTAGAAACCCTTTTGTTTTAAAATGGTATAAAAGTGTCAAAAATTTTCATTTATATATCATCGGAAAATATTTTAATATTTTTCTAAACCTTTAATGAAATATGTTTTTGAAGGAACAGATATTTCCAACTAAAGAGAGAGGTAAATTCAAACTTTCTTAAAAACAAATTCTTGATCATATTATGTACCAAAGATTAAAAAAATGGTAACCTTATTTGGATAAAATTTAATAACCATATGGTAAGAAACTTATTTATAGTTATTGAGATATATATCATAATATTTCTTCAATGAAATCATAATTATAAAAAATTATGATAGATAGTTATATTGTTTCAATAAACTCTTATCACTTGGTAACAAAGAATCATACTCTCAATGTAAGAATATAAAATTCAAAAAAGCATAAAATGTCCTTAAAATAATTAAATTCATGGTATAAAATCCACTAAATGTATATACACATTGAAAAATAATTTTGTTGGATAACAAAACAAGTGTCTCAAAGAAGGCATATTGAGAAAAATTGTCTTACCGATTTGGTAACTTTTGTAAAATTAACCCCATGAAGGAAATATATTATAATATATATTTAAATACCCATATATTTAATAATAATATTCAATTAATACATTTACAGCCAGTGTACAGACCACACAAATTTAATGAGTGGTGAATAATGCATGAATCTCATGAAAATAAAAAGTGAGATGAAATTCCCTTACCTTGTGTCTTGATTCCCATAATTCTCATAAAAAATTCCTATATAATAAATATAATTTTTTTATACATATAAAATAGGACCATATTCATATATCAAATACCATATGTGGTTTTATTATGTCTCTATATTTCCTTCTTGTTAACAATTCTATGTTAAGGTTCACATTAGGTAATATCTTCTCTGTTTTTCACTTGTGTTTTAATTTGTTATACCTTTGGTCCCTATGAATATATGATGATTTATGGAATTTAAAAAATTATAGAAATATAAATTATATTCATTATACTTTAATAATAATAATCTATAGTTCATAGAACTATGAAATGAAATGCACTGTTCATGGAGACGGTACACCATACGTGCACATGAACGATGTTCCTATTTTTGTTGTCATATTGAAAGAATGAATGAAAATGAAATATAGTTATATATATGTAATATAATTAGAGTATAATTATCATTTTATATATCATATAATTTCACTAAATAAATCCTTAACACGTTCGATGTAGTGTGTCAACAAATCACATTACTTTTAGGGGTGATAATCTCTTCAAATGACATTATCATATTTACAAAAAATAGAAAGTAAGAAGGTAAGTGTTGTAAAATAATTACATAACATTAAATAAATTATAAATATGATATATTTTATATATAAATATATCTTCCATCATAATTCCCACCATTATAGGTAGTAAAGGAAATGAACAATTATCATTTCATGAAGTGGTAGTTCACCGTACACATAAATATAATGTTTGTGACTCATTAGATGCATATGGGTACAAGGGTAGATAGAAAGGTTATCATAAAAAATATCAGTATATTGGGAATACTATTTATGTTTTATAATCATGGTATAAGTATAGTTTAGGGGGTCTTGAATGAAAATAATATAAAGGAGATTGAGGAAGGATGTCACTTCTTTTTCGGGTAACTCCTTTTGTTTTTCACCAAAGGGATTCCTTGGATTGATTTATACCAAATCTGAGGCATCTAGATTTATCGTTGGAATTTTGAATAGATTTTCTGGTAGAGATTGGTATACCTATATTGTCTTGATATTTTTCATGGAGTGGGATGAGATGAAGCCTTTTATATTGGAGGAGGAGTGGCACTATTGTAAATCATTTGGAAACGAATTCCACCTGCATTTTTTCCATTTCATGTGGATCCAATAATGGTATAAAGTAGATAAAAGTCAATATAGGGTCTAAAATGGACATGAAATGTATTTTCTGATAATATTATTGTTTTTTGGGTATTATATTGAATTTTTTGTACTTTGTTAAGCTAATTATTCTCTTAATATTTGTAATTAATTTTAATTACATTCACTAATATTTTCAATAAAAAACGATTTTGATAGTATTATAAATTATAAATTATTATAATTCCGAATATGGAATAAAATTCTCTAAATTCTATTCATATATGTGGAACCAATTAATTTAAATTTAATCCTGTAGATGGGAGAACAAAGTGGGTTTTTAAAGTAAAAATGTTCAAAAGTTTGTTATGCTTTTATATTCAATTTCAATATGAAATTCATTCCAATTAACTAAATTTGATTTTTTTGATAAATATTTAATATAATTAAAATTTTAAAAAAAACAAAAAATATAATTTAACCATATAAATAAGTTAGATGAAAATGTATTTTTGAATTGAAATTCAGTATTTTCACTATTCTTCAAAATATGCAACTTCACATAAATACCAAAAATACACACTAAGAAAATTTTTATGTTCCAAATTAAAATAATGAGTTTATTTTGAAATATAAACTTTATAAAATATCTAAAAATTGTATTTAAACGATGTTCTCCATTAACAGATGATAGAAGAACCTTCATAAAAATATAGGTTTTTATGTGTGAAATTCTATTTTTTCCAATGTTGTGTTTATCAAATATATTGGATGAATATAAAAAATATTTTTTTGGATATATAATTAATATATTACATTAATATCACTCAATAATTTTAATTAATTTAATTTATTAGGATAAAATATCGTTGTGATCCTAATAGTAGTTTTCTATAAAAACATTTCCTTTATATTCAATTGGTTATTTGATCCATTTTTAATTCATTTGTAACTAATTAATTCATCGATATATTTTTTATAAGTTATTTAGTTCTATTCATAACCATCAACTTCACTCTTATTTTATTACTTTTTATGTTAAATAGTAATATTTTTAATAATATATTATTGTTTTTTAACACTCAGTCATGCGTGTTACACAAGCCATCAAGGAAAGTCAAACTTATATGTAAAATAAGAAAACCTCAATGTTCCATGTAAGGTAAACTAGTATTTATTTTGTTTTTAGTGCATTATTAATTTAGAATTTCATATATGATAATATGAACTTGTTTCTTTATTATTAAATAAACCATTAATAGTTTTCCCTTAATTTCAAAATATAAAATAGAGTAAATAAGTTCAAAAATATATATTTCACAAAAATATCACGGTGTTAAAGAAAGATTATATGCATTTTTTCCTCTAACATAAAAGGATTGTTTGAACTAAATTTTTTTTTATTTTCAAAAAAGAATACATTTCTAATTTATTTTCATTTTTTCATACATTTAACTTATATAGGTTTTTCTAATATCTAATGAATCATTTAAAATGAATAAAAAAATTTTGAGAACCAGAATCGCAATCTAATTCTCAAATGTAACAATGGATAAAAATTATGAGTGTATTCTTTTCTATTGGATATTTTTTATGGGTTTTTAGTGACTAGGAAAATATTTGAGAGAGATAATAATTTAATAATAAATAAAAAATAAATCTTGGATTTTGTGACTAGCAATGAGCTCTCTGAACCACTATTGTAGTTTTTTTCCAAATGTGTAAACTAAAATTCAAATTTTTTTTCATTAAGGTAATATATTGATTTAATTTATTATAAGTCTAATTAGGTATCACCACACACATTGAATAAGAAATAAAACATACATTTATGGTTATATGCATCGAGAATATATTTCAATGGTTATGAAATTATTAAGTAATATTTCTACAATTTAATACCCATAAATTAAACATTATAAATCTTAGAGATTAAGTATTGGTTTCATCTATTGCAAGACTACTAAAAATACTTATATTATCAGAAAAACTATTCAATATAATAGAATTTATTTTGAGATATTTATATTTTAGTGGTTAATAGATGTTATGAGTTTTTTACATGAATGAAAAAAATATTCATTATGTTCTTTAGTGGTGAATTTATGAAAACATTTCTAAATTTGTTGAATTTGTATGTTTTATTCCCTTATAATTCTTCTATGATCTAAATGTTTCATTAAAAATGTTTTATTAATTAATATAAATCATATAAAGTGTTTAACTAAGATAATATATCAACTAAGAAGCCGTATTAAATTAATAAAGTTCCTGTATAGAAATATAACTTATATATTAGTTAACAATAATATTATCATACACTTCAATATATTATTCTCTATTATCAAATAGGTGTTTCATTAATAATTTCATCATCAAATATATAATTTTTAATGATAATATAATGTTTAATAATTCATTTTCATGATTATAATGACCAAAATGACATTCAATTTCATAAGTTTTGTTCTATTCAAACGCAACTATTTTAAAACAATATGTTGTGTTAATAATTTTATAAAATTTTTTGTTTTATAAAAATATAATGGTGTTTCTTATTATTTGGAAGGTCACATAAATGAACTTCATGGATTATGTTTACAATATTCTATAGGTGTGATTTATTCTATAAGTTTATATATAAAATATTGATGTTAGTGTGTTATATTTTTAAAATCTCTTGTTATAATGTTTTTAGCTACTATTTATTGTTTCACGTACTAATAGCTTATCATTTATGGGGTATGATATATAGAATATTAATATATATTTTTTGAAAACTCAATCCATGGGTTAATACTTTTGGGATAAACCACTTCCAAATCATAATCTTCTTGAGTTCTATTTAGAGTTTTCATAGTTCTAGGGAATTTTGGTACTTCTTCCAGTCTTATTGGATCATTCAAACATTCAATACTACATAAATCTTTTATAAATTTTTAAAAAATGGATGCTCCATTCATATCAACATAGATATATTTCATTGATTCTTTTATCCCAATATCATATTATAAAATTTTTTAGTATTCCTATAATTTCTTCTGACAAAAGAGAAAATTCTGACAGCTAATGACATTCTATTTGTAATTTTTCTATATAAAATTCCAATGTTTTTATTTCCATACCCAAAAAAGAAACAGGATTTAGACTCCTCTTAATGATTTTCTCAATCCTTGTCTTGTAATTAACATGTATATATATGATACTTATAAAAACCCCAAAATGATATAAATCATTTGTCCTTACAGATTATAATAGTTCTTAAATATCATACCCTGTGGGTTTTAAAGTACTTCTGTGAATGAGATAAATTGAAAATTTTATCTATTCATCATAAAACCCCTTTAAAGAAAATATTTTTTCACATAAAATTTTAAATAATTACATACAATTTTATTCCCCACCACTATCACACATTAAGAAATTAATTTCATTTCCGACATCTTTCCCCACCAAGGATTTCTATCAAACAAATACCCTGAAGTATGTGTATTAGTGAAATGTATATACTTGTATTCCTTATTGAATTGGTGGTAAAGGTATCAATATATAGATACCATACAAGCTAATGGACTAGAACAAGACCCAAAAATCTATATGTATGAGATTTGAAATTAAAGACTCATGTGTCAATTATATTTTCCATCAATAACATCTTTCACTATTTTCCCAAAATAACATCTCACATGTTCTAAATTCCATATAATTGAGATTCGATATTATTTTTTCTTCTAATAATTTTATGTTCCTCTTAATCATGTTCTTAAATTAAAAATTCAAGAACTCTATACATTTTGATTTTATTTTTATAAGAATCATTAATCCATTTTATCTTTCTATCAGATACAACATTATAACATTAACACCATTTCCCACCACCAAGGATCCCTACATGATTTTTCACACTCCATCTACAAAGATTTTATAATATCTCACTTCATATAAAAAAATAATGAACATAATGTTAGTCAATGAATAGAGCATGTACTAAACTCCATAATGCTTCATCATACAACCTTTTGTGATGCTTACTTTCACATAATCTTTCCTTAAACAATAAAGGGACACATAATTAACAATAAGAACCATACATAATCTTCAACAAATAATGTTCTACATGATACCCCACTAAAATTTTTAAGGAAATCATGCTCCAAAATATATAATACCATATTATATGGGAGTATTTAAACTAGTTATAAAACAACATTCACCCTGAACTCTAGTATGTTTGGATAATTTGGAAGCACCCCTACTAAAATTGACGCCAATATCTCTACAATCCTTATATATATTACCCCATTATCTTATAATTACAATATATTGGTTTTGTAAACATACTTTAACTTTTATCCCACTTATCATATGATTTATTTTGATCTTTCCATTGGATGGAATATCCTCTACCATATGCATTCAATGTTGTTTTTAAATGATTTTAAGCATCCTTCCAACAAATTTTATCCACTAAAAATTATATCATGAATGTATTAAAAGAAAAGATCATTCATACAACAATAATTTCTTAAAATCATATCCATTACATCACTGGATTCCAAGTGTGATGAAAGTAGAAAAAAATACAATACAAGGCCGAAAAAAATTACTCTTACTAATTCCATATGAATCCTTATCAGTTTGATGTCATTAACATCATATATAACAAGCCTTCATTCCAGTTTTCCAATGTCAAATAACCTCAAAAAAATAATCACTTTTTCATTTATTTTATCTTCTCACACATGAAATCTTGATCTTTCATCAACTTCATTAAGGGATTTTCCATATAAATTGTTTAGGTAAAAATCCATGAAAACAACATCTATTTCATACTATTTTCCTTCATATCACACCTTTTCCACTATTATTTATCTATTTTTTACATTTTTACACATTTCAATTGATTCTAGTTGTCCTCATATAATACATAATCCTCCATCAACATCCTTAAGAATAAGTTGTGTCATTTAATTTTTCTATCTAAAAATGCACCCCATTCCAACACCATTAATTCTTAAATAAATAACTCCAAAAAAATTATTTCACAACATTACAATTAAAGATTATAGATTCTACTATTATATTTTATATTTTCATCATAACAATAAGGTAAGATAAGAAAAACATTATATTACCCAATCTATCATTGATAGTATCATAAGGTGAAAAAAAATATAAATCTTCCTTACCTATAGTGTAATTATTTCCATATTTTAGTCTTTGATGAAAAAGAATTATACATATCCCTAAGGTAGCAGATGAAATACTCCTTCCTATGAAGAAATAGTGGTAACTAATATATCTACATTCATAATGTGAGGATCTGGATTAACTAAAGGGGTGTCATATCCTTCACAAATTAAAAATAAGTGTTATGTAAAGAGTAGATATTCTGTATGATTTCATGAAACTAATAAGAACTAATTAAGGGAACTCTTTCCTATTACATATTCAATGCCTAAAATTATTCATTAATTTAATATCATCATTCATATCAGGATATGATACTTCATATTGGGTAACCATTCAACTTGAATGTTTCAAAATGATTTCACACCCTAAAAGGACCAACCCATTGTTGAATAACCCATAAAACTGTATAGGTATGTTATGGTCATATTAATAAATAAAAATTCTTGGGTTAACTATCAATCTACTATAACCAAGTGTCAGTATACATGGCATGCACCAAAATATTATGGAATTAGTATAGTTATAGGTAGGCGTGAAGAAATGATCCCATCCCTAACACAAGTCTCATTATTGTATTTCATTGAAACATCCATTGTATTGACATCATCACTATCAAATATGTAATGTCAATGAAATTATCCTAATCCTTGATAAGATATTAATATTCTTCTTAAATTGGGACTGTAATTCCATAAGATTTAAAAAACACATTATGGTTGATATAAATACATCACGAAACACCAATCTTAAATGAACCGTGACATTTTATTATTTAAATTTAAACATTATAACCAAGATGTTTAATTTTTGGTAATTAACTGGAGTGACCACATTAGAAAATATATATAAAGGTTACAGCCATTACATTTTGGTCAAAATTGATTTTTTCCTTTTTATCAAAAAGTATAATAATTATTATCTTCAGCTTTTTGAAATTTATTTTGATAAAAAGGATATTAATTTTTAAATCATTATAAAAATACAATCTTAGGGTGACATTTTTTGATTTTTTTTGAAATAATAATTTTTAGTGAAAAATTGGATATACCAATTTTTTAAAACAATCATTTATTTTCATTGAAAATTCGCATTATTCCTTAAATTTGATCACAAATTTAGATAATAATATTATTTTATAAAATATCTACTGAATTAAATTTGAATAATATTTATACATCATTTTTGTATATGTTCATTTTTAGGCTTAAAAATTCATTTTTCTAAAACCATTTTTTCATTGTGTTTTACAATTTTAAATTAAAAGTAATTTCAATCACTTGTAGGATTTGAATTTGCTGAAATAGACTTTTTTTATTTAGAAAGATAAATTTATCCTAGGATTAATTTTTTATATGTTTCTATAGAGTATAAATTTTTCATGGATAGATAATAATCATCGAGTCATATAATAAGTGACTTACAAAAATTCTTATGAAATTCTTGTACAAGGTAAGAAAAAGTTAAAATAACATATTAAATAAGTTTTCAAGACATATATGTCATTAAATATAGATTATCAAAAAATCAAAAAATTTATCTTGAATATAGTTAATATTTCTTTATGATTGTAATTTTCTAATTTTTATTTATGAAATATTTATCTTAAATTTGTAGGAAACGCTAACATAGTTCATATTCAAGAAGTAGAAAAATCAATAAAATGACTTGGAAATCATAAAAATTAATAATGGTTTATTTGTAGTGTTCGATAAATTTTATAGATACACATATAACATATTAGGGATGTGTTAAATTATATATTATAATTCCATTGTTATTTTGATGACTTTATAGTCAAATTATATGAATAGTTCCTAAAATAACATGAAATATTATTTATAATAAAACCTGTACTCTTTAATAGTTTAAGATTAATATAAAAATTACCTTCTACCATGTATACTGGATTGAGTTTACTATATCAAAAATGATCCATTTATGGGTCACCCATCCATTTATAAAGATGTTAATGAACCCTAATATGTAAAAAAAACATTGATATTATGGTGATCATTAAAAGGATTAATGAGGGGTGGTCAAAATAAAGAGATCATAGTGATAAAAACCCCTAAATCTGTCCAAATTTTATTGGATGAGAGAATATAGACTCATCCACATATTTTATTTTACATATATCAGTTTTGATCCACGTTAACTTGAAAATTAATATATATTAATTTAATTCTTTATTTAATCAAAATAGTGCCCCACCCCTCAGTTATAAAAGGTCACCTCTCCTCCACTCATCATCACACTATTTGAGCACTCTATTCTATCCAAGACCTAAGAAAATCACTTATTGACAACCCTAAATATTTTATGAGGGTATTCGTTCATTCATAATACCACCCATAGAGAGTATAATGTGTAAATCGGATGATGTTTTATAAAGAAGAGGTATACATTTTACTCTAATGTTTTAGTTTTATTTTTTATATACCTCGTTAAAAACACTTCAATCCATCATTGTATAATAACATCAGTATATTTAACATAATAATATTTTATTATTATAATTTATTAACCTTAATACATCTTTTTCTTCCATAAACATTTAGATTAATCCATCCTTCATGTGTCCGGTGGACTACCACCTTGCAAAACAATGTTATTCATTTTCCTTTCCCACTTTTATAGGATGGTTAAAATGAAAGATTTAATGTATATATATGAAATTCATGACCTATTTATCATTAATTATTTATATGGTAAAAACTATTTTTTTACCTTTCCATCCATCTGATAAGGATAACATCATTCTTTTGTATGTGTGGACCACCACCTCCATGAAGCGATGAGATTAATTTTTCATCAACATTTCACATGGTTGGTATATATAACTATATTTAAGAAAAGAATATTATATTTATAAAATAATAATGATAATAAAAATATAAAATAAAACTCACATTATATCTTTCAGGTTCGTTAAAAATGGAAAAGTTACCCATCTGTATGTGCAACCTACAGTCTCTATGATTGTAATGTAATTCATTTTTCGTAACCATATTTAATGGTTTATTTAAAAAGTATAATTATTGTATAAAAATGATAATTATTTCAGGGTTACTATTCTATAGATGATGGATTAATGATCCATTTTTTCATAAACAACATTCTGAGATTATTTTGGATATATGTGATGAATATCATCAAAACGTCCAACATAGATTTAATTGATGAATAAATTTAAAAAACATGTTAAGAAGTAAAATAAAAGGAATGAAAATAAATAAAGGTAATTATGACAATAAATAATTAACATAATTTTATTATTTGGGAAGATAACGAACCTATATGAGGATTCAGACTCAAGGAAAGGGACGCTTTGACATAAAACCCCCCATTTAAAATGTTTTAATAATTTATTTTATAAATCATTTTATTCCATTTCTATATTAATAAAATTATTTTATGGGTGAATTTAGATTTATGTTCCTTAAATATTAACAACATTTTATGTCATTTTTTTAATTATTTTAATGTTTTTTTAAATTATTATTTTTACAAAATATTTTGATAAAATGAAATGAAATAATAGATTTTAATTAATATATCTACAGTAGTTTTTCCCACCACCATAACCATAATAAATGTTTCTCTTCCATTAGAAAATACCATATTTTCTTCAAAATAAAAACATCATCCCCTTTTTTGGGTAGTTTCATAAATGGTTTTTTAGTGGAACTGATATATTAGTGTTTAGAAATATTCTTTTATGGGTGAATCAATTATGTGAAAATATATACATTAATATATTATGATTATGTTATGGTTATTATGAATATTTTATGATGATCATTTTTCCTATTATATAAATACATTTAAATTGGTAAATATATATACTTATTAAGTTATAGTATTCTCCTAATAGATTATTGGAAATTGCCTAGTAGGTTATTCTCTTTGTAAGGGTAATTATAAGAGTCATGTAGAGATTATGTCCTAAGTTAACAGTATGATTTATCTATCATTACTATGGGTTTCATGAAATTATTAAGATTTTACATTTTAAGATAATTATTTTCTGTTTGAAGTAAACGTTATGATCCTTTATTAAGGGTCAAATTTATAAATTTCAGAAATTATTTTCAGGAGTTTTACATGTTTTTAATAAAAACTTTATGAGTATTATTTTCTCATATAAGATTAATTATTAAATGTTGTTTAGAACTTTTTGGGTTGATGTTTGTTTATTAAGTAAGAAAATTATTATCATGTCCCCAAAGTTTATCATAAACAATAAAAAAATTTAATTATGTGTACTGATATACTAATTTGTTTCCTTTATTCTTTTTATATGTCTTTTAATGATATTTTTGTGCTCAACCCCCATTTATAAATGTTTCTCATTGGGTTTATAAATTATTAGGAATAATTAATATGTCATTTTCTAAATTTTTTAGAATTTACGATCATAAAAATCATTTCATTATGGATAGATCATTATGAATGTTCTATATTTCAGAATAAATTGATACTTAGTGGAAGTACCCACATTGTAAGATATTGGTTTAAAATTTAATATTAATGAAATAACTCTCTTAAACTCACAACTAAAATGATCCTATAAATTTATGAATATTAATTATTTTCTAAATATTCAATTAATTTCTTTTTTATGGATCATTACTTATTGTATACATTAGAGTAGTGGTTTAGGTAACTTTTTAAAATTTAATTAGAATAATTTTATAAAAAACCAGGGTAAAAGTATAATAGAAGTATAACATTATCATGTTTTGTTAAATAATATAATGTGTGGTTTCCTATAAGTAAACTATATATCTAGATATAGGAAAGTACATGTGATAGTGAAAAATATGCATCTTGGGGTAACAACTACATAACTAGTGGATTCAGTATTAACTTGATCATAACTGGTGCGCAATTAGTTGGCATAATATTGAACACATGGCCACATATTCATAGGGGTATTTCTTTGGTTAACTCACATTGTTTTTATTAAAACATTTGAGTAATGAGTGGATAAAACCAATGTAATCATATGATAATCTAGAGTGATATGGGTAGCACTAATGATTCATTAGTTGATAAGGCAGAATAAACCTTGTGGTTGATTGAAGTTGAACATGTTTTCATTACCTGTAAATATAAAGATTCCATGTGTTTCAATTCTTAAAATTTTTAAAGATGATTTTAATGAAAAATACATGTGATATTTGATGTTGGGTAAATTCACATTACATGAAAAAATTTAGGAGTGAAGATGATTTGAGTTTGAAGAATGTTTTAATTTATAATTAAATAACAAAATATAAGAAAGAACATATTAGATAATATGACTATATATTTAATTACTTATTTTGTAAATATTCAATAGGATTTATACAAAAATAATAATGCATCCACTCTTTCATCTGATGAGACAAGAAACTACTAATTTGGTGGGATGTTTTACTCTCATCTTGCCATGGAATCAACATGGGAGACATCCAATATGTGTAGGAAAGGGTGTGAAGACGAAGGTGCAATGGATCATAATTGAATCACTATGCTGGGTTAAACAACAAAATAGAAAGCAAACATTGGTCAGTTTCAAAAGAGGTTTAGGATAGGACCTTATTACTCACATCTATTAAGTCACTAACATGTGTTATAAAATTAATGACTTCATGTCCATAAAAACTATTGATTTGGGACTCAGAAAAAACAAAACATTATTCATCAATATATAATGATACGTAAGGAACATAGCCCATAAAATTTCATTATTATAGTATGATTTATCAATATAGAAGTATCATTGACTCCCTTGATCTACCCAAGGGTATGGTATGCACTAGAGTATATTGGGAGTTCTTAATGTTATGATGTATGAATGATCAAACCAAAGCATACGATATTCAAATTTTCATCATGCTGAATCAAACATGATCTAAGAAACATGTGGAATTTTTTCAATAATAACCAATTTTAAAATTAATTAGATATAGTAAGAAGAAGTCATATATTACAATTATGGTGTTTATGAAAGTTTCATCGAACGATTATAGGTGGTGTGTGCATGTTGAAGAAATATGGTGGAATTAGTAGGTGGGGATTCACTATAAATACACCATACCATGTCGTTTGTTAGTATGGACTGAATAAAACTCTAAGAGAGAATTTATAGAGAGATATATAGTAGAGGAAGCACTCTATATTTATGATGACATACCTATAATGGTTATGTTATTAACTAGAATTTTGTTTAATCATGATGATGATTTGAGTACCACAATCTTGTGTAGTATCAAAACTATGTTTTGAGAAGTAAAAATTCATGAACTTAATTTGTTATGTTAATTTCTTCTAGTTACCATGTTTGTGAAGGATATAAGTTATTTTTTATGTTTTTAATGAAATGATATGAATATATTAAGGTTTTCAGGATCAATATACATTTATTACATGAAGATCTTCAGAGTCATGCATGAAATGATATCCATACATGAAGGAAATTTAACAAACATGAGTTAGAGGGGATTGGTGAGCCATAATAATTTTATATTTTTTTAAACATGAAGTATAAGATGCAAACCTCATAAATTTATTTTTTTACATGAATCCATCATATGATAGACACATGAGAAGATGTGTTCTAATTGAGATGGAAAGGTTTCAAGAAACCATGAAGTGTTATCGAGCCTAATATAAAGTTATTGTGAAACTAAGATGTGGTGAGAAGTAATGTAGCCAGTTTTTTTTTAATACACATTAAATAATGAATTCATAAAAATAATAATGCCATGCCTAGTATTTTACACGCATGAGTTTTTTAAGTGGCACATGTAATAAAGATTTCATAAATAGTGTTTTTTGTGATTGAGACTAAACATGGGGAAGAATATCAATCAGTATTTTAGAAGATATTCATATTTGATTTGTCATTTCAAGATATAATTTCAGATAATTTAATATCAGTTAATAGTTAGTGAGTTTGGGACATTATCATAAGATTTATGAATTTCCTAATAATTGCATCATTGAGGCAACTGATCATATATTGGTTATTAGAATTTTTGAACAAGACCAATAAACTTGATGAGTAGCAGTTAAAGGTACGTGAAGTTGTACATGAGAAAATGTGATCTATAACTTTAATTAAGGATGATCAAGAGGTAATCATATAGTGTATCAAATATTATAACAATGTAAAAGGATATTGTGACTGGTGGTCTAACCAATTATCGAACAAGATCGAGAGATTGGGGGTCTAACCAGTCAAATGGTTGGGGGTCTAACCAATCAAGGAAGAAGAGTTGTATCGATATGCGGTATAACCATGATTGACTATAGGATTGACTGATATTGTGTATGGCCTATTTATTCCTAAGACATTGTAATAGAAAACAATTTTATAGTGAAGAATCATTAACATGTTGATATAACAGATTGCAGTAAGGAGTAAGTCTGAGTAATGAACCTTGTAAAAATATTATGCACTATTTTTCATTTACATTTGGTATTTTTTACATTATCCAAACATATTACTAGGTAATTGAGGTATAAAATTAACAAGGGGTAAAATAAATGAAAATAATTTAGTAAAATAGGATACTTATGATTCACCACCCCCCCCCCTCTATGTGTGATTTCATGATCCATTGGTTACATAAATTGGTATCAGAGTATCATTTCCACCACTTATTTTATCTAATTTAAATGTCTATTTTTTATATCATATTTATATGAAGTGAATATTTGAGTTTTAAGATGATTCAAAAGAGATTTAAACAGAAAATACTTTCTCAAATCATGTTGTTATAAATGTTAATTTTCTCTGGAGACTTAGAAAAATAGTATGAAAATTGTGGAAAAGAACTAGAAGTGGAAAACCAAGATGAATTGAGATATACTGATTACTAGAGGTGTATCAACCCAGGTATTTATAGAATAATTATTTTCATATATATTAATATTTTAAAAAATATATATTAATTTTTAATTAAAAAGGATAATTTTTTCAATAGCATACTCAACACACAACAACGGATTTCTTTGAAATCTTAAATTGCATACAACTTTGAGTTATACCAAAAAAATTAATATTATTATATTATTATTTAAAACGACAGTTAATGAATAGATGTTGTAATGGAAGGAATGAAAAAAACTAACAATAATATGATTATTTATGTTTTTTAAATTTTTTATATTTATCCAATAAATTATCGAGGGTTAAAATGAGAATGAATCTGATTTTAAGCATCAAATACTCTAATATTTTTAAAAGGTTGGTTTATAACCTTTTTATGGAGAAGAATTTTTAAATATACTTTTTTCACATTTATATGTTCAATTTGAAAAAATAATTTTTTTAATTATAAGTGGGAAATAAAAATTTACTTTGGATGAAATTTTTCTATTTTTCATATAAAGTTCATTTTTAATGAATAGTGAAAATTACTGCATTTTAATTCAAAATGGCATTTTAGTTTAACTTATTTATAAAATTATATTTTACTTATAATTTGTTTTAAATTATAATTAGATTATATTTTTATAATATAATTCAATTTTGGTCATTGTGAGTAATTTCACTTTAAAATTGGACATAAAAAAATGTCAATCTTTTGATAGTTATTACTTCTTAAAAAATTGTTTTTTGGTTTTGACAATGGAAATTAATTCTAAATTAATTACTACAACTACTTTGTTTTGAATTTCTAAAAATGGATTCCATATTTTTAATCAGGAGTTCCAAATTGACTAAATAGTTACCTTTTATTTTTACTCATTATGAATAGTAGCTTTAGTATTTATTTTTATTTACCATGGTTAAATGGTAAATATTGTATATAAGGGTAAAAAATAATATTATAATAATATTAATCTACCATAACACATGTTATAATCCTATTGGATGATCTATTTTTGACCATGGGCATCCTTGGGTTAATTTTGGGACTTCATATATCCACATGGTTGTGAAAATGACATTTTATAAGAATTAATTTAATGTAGATAAAATTGTAACATAAACTTGTATATTTTAGTAAAAAAATAAATGGGGTCATATAAGTGATATATTAGACTGTAAATATTAATTATAAAGATAAAAATATTTCCCACATTACGGTATTTTATTTATGATTTTTAGACACGAAATAAAAAAATTGACACAATGATGATGTGGTGATTACCTTAGTAATGAATGATATAAATAACTGAGACAATAAAAATTAAAATAAATTTATTTTGAAATATTTTATTCCATCCACAAATTTTAGGGTTGATTAGGACTTATTATATTTGAATTAATTGTGTTTTTTAGAAATAAATAAGTTGCTATAGATTTTAAAAAAGTCGTGATATGAATAGTATAAAAATAGACACATGTGAGTTTTTAAAATAAATACTATTTTATTAAATGATATAATAGTCATAAAAATATAATATTACTTCAAATAGCTTATATAATGTTTAAAATTTCATCAATGAACCACTTTAGGTTCTATTAGAATTTTATAGTAACTATATTAACCAAATAGTATGAATATACAAGAAGACATGGAAAGAGTAAAATTAGATAACTAATTGTTAAAGTTAAAAGATAAGGTTACATTTGTGACCTAGACTTTTCTAAAACCTATTGGTTGAGAGGTTTTAGGCCAAACAGAATCTTATCTTTTAAATAAATTACTTGGGAACCATTTGAAACAAAAAATCATTTTATAATAAAACATTATTTCAATACCTTCCTAAAGTGCCCCTCCTACCTCTTATAAAACCACATAACCTCAACCCAATTAATCACACCTCTAAAGCACCTTGTATCATCCATACACTACCAAAATTACCTCTCAACAACCCTCTATTCCTCCTATAATTCTTACCATAGGAATAAGAAAATTCAAGAAATCCTTTGGCTCAAATCAAAGGCAGTAACACATTTTAAGAGGTAGCGTCTTCTCTAATGATCCTTTCTATTATTTTACATATCAAATATCTATTCTATTATTATTCATTCATTAAATAATAACACCAGTATCTTAAATATACTAGGATTTTTTTATGAGATGTATTATAACTACACTTACACACACCTCCATCTAATTTATACAAACATACTATTTTTGTGTACGGAGAACTCCTGCCTCACGAAACGATGATTGTTCAATTTTCCCCTACCACCTATGATGGTGTACATTATGCTGGAACTGTATTTATATATTATATATATATTATCTCTATGATAATGTAATTTTTATTTTCAAAAAAACCCCTATGCTTTTCATGAAGTGTAAATATTATAATTTCATTTGAGGAAGTGCGGACTACCGCCCCCTCAAAGTGATATGACTCATTTATTCCATACATGGAATGTATAAAGGATGGATTTAATGAAATTATGTAATATATATATCATATTTTATTATAATTTAATTATATTATATCTTTGTATCATTAAGTTTTTATTTCTTTAATTTGACAAATAAATGAATTTAGTGTTTATGCGTATGTACGGCTTACCGTCTCCCTGAACGGTGCTTTTCATTTCTTATCTCCAAATGTTATAGACTATTATAGTTACATATATAATGGATATATATTTTATTGAAATTTTCAATAATTTTCTAGGGAAAATTTAATTATGACCACATGGACAATTTTTAATAATAATAAGATCATTTTCAACTCAAGTCCCCAATATCGAAAAAGTGACCAATATTAACTTAAATAATTATGTAATTTTAAATTCATCGTAATAATTTATTTAAAAGAAATAATATACTAGAAAAATGTTATTAATAAATCCTAAATTAACTTATGTTTGTTATTCAGGAAGAACAAGGAACATACATGATGAATCAGATTCAATATAAGGGAACTGCTTAACCCAATTTCCATTCATTGGGTTGATCTTATTCTTCTTGATTATGTCATTATATGAATATGTGGGAAATAAATTTCGAAATATTATCTAGTATTAATACTTGAATTATGTGGATTTATAGTTAATACACATAATCAATATATGTGATAAAATAAATGATTTTTGTTAGGGAACCTTTCACCCTCCTCTTTTAGTCAAAGAGTTCTTTTATATTATGTTGTTTAATTTCTATTTTCCTGTGTTGGGATATGTTCTTTCATATCCTTATTTCTTTACATTTTATATCCGAGTCATGAGAGACCCTATTCTTTCTCATCAACTCATTTTGTTTATTTTTAAGTGACCATGTTAACCTGTTGAATTTTCTTAAGAGAATTTCTAAACACAATCTCCTCTCATTGGGTTTTACACATACTTCATTGATTATATTATTGCAATATTATGTGTTAAATCATTTTTTATTTATTTATGTTGTAATTTTCATTTTCCTTTATGTGGATATACTTTTGAAACACATAATCACCCCATTTATAAATTCTTACTTCATTTATACGAACACTGTAAGGTAAATCTTAGTTCAATTATTATTTATTGATTTATATATCGATGTCAATTGCTTTATTTTTCCAAAAATATGATTTAATGACCTCTGATTTTTTTACACATAATATCCACTTATATTGGGTGTATTTATATTTTCCACACATAATAATGTCATTAATTCATCCTTAATCTAATAATATGATCATTGTAAGGGATTTTGTCTCAATATTTTTTCATTAAGGCATGTTTTGATAATATACAACCCCTTATTTTATACGGTGTATAATAAAACCCTTTGACTTTTAATTTCATTCAAAGGGAATCTTTTTTCTAAAAATCATTTTACTAAATGAAAAAAGAAATGTTTTTAATGTATGTGGAGACAATGACCTCTCCATCATTGTATGGCTATTCTATTTAGTAATATGTGTGGAAGTCGACCGTATGGTCATTCCATTTATATATTTTTATATCCCAATTTACATTTATATTTTATATGTTGCATTTTATGGGATTTTTTGTAATCATTTGGTTGAAAAAAGGGTAAAAATAAGCTTATATTCAGTTATGTTTTTTTACTACTTCTTAAAGGTAAAAATTATTACATTATGATAATATATTCATGGTTTTAATGTTATCCCAAGACTAACAGTTTTCTTTCTTTATGTATCCTTTAATGAGCTTTTTATGCTCATACCAAGTTATGATATGTTTTTCATAGGACATAAAGGATAATTTATTCAAGGATGGGATCATGAAAATTTTATGTTGTTAAAACATGAAAAGATGTTATGTTTCATTTTTATGAGTTTTTATTTTATTAAAAATGGATAGTGAGTAAAAGTGTCTATTTGAAATATACAAGATGTTATGTATAAGTAATGACCAAATTATCTAAATCCCTAAACCCAAAAAGATCCTCAATCTGAATTAAAGTCAAATTATTGAGGTATCTCAAGATTAAGTAATGTTTAAGGTTGGGGCCTTATAGTTGGTATAAAAAGACGGTTTAGATAAATTTAGGAGTTAAAATATTGTTAGAATAATATCCATAAAATATTTTTACTTTATGGTAAAATCTAAATTATATAAAATTTTAAGATTACCACATTTCTTTATCTAAGATATATTTGTTTAGAATGGTTTTCCACAGAGGAAATAGGGAAGCTGTGTTGGGAGGGAATACAGAGGGAAATAACCTCTAAATAAAAAACCTAAGATGGATGCAATCTGAACTGAACTGTTTTATGATGTAATGGCTCAGTTGACTCAGGAGATAAATGGGTGTGGTTTCCATGCACGAGATCAACATGACCAACCACATAGGCATATGTCATTCGTAGGGAATTTCCTAAGACAATGTCCCCCATAATTAATAGGATCATCTGACCATGTGCAAGATTAAGGGAGGATAAAATAATAGGATAATATTTTTGATGTAATGGGTTGTTCAGAAAATCAAAAGTTTAGTCTTGTTTTTTAATATTTTAAAGGTGAAGTCGATTAGTGGGGGTCAAGGATTAAAATATTAGATGAAGTAAAGAGATTTTAGACATGTAATGGAATGAATTTAAGAATATATTCCTTCAGAAATGTTTTCCTAAGACAATTAGAATTAGGATGGAAAATCAATTTATGTAATTGAGACAAAATATAGAAGATAAGGTGGATGCATATGAATAAAATGTCCCCTATTTGTCAAGGTATGTCTACTATTTTATCTAGGATATAGATAGTAAGATAAATCATTTTTAATCAGGATAGAAGCTGAAATATCGATGGGTGTTAACATCTCATGAGTTCAAAATCAATGAGAAACTTTTTTGATGTAATTAGAAAGTAGAAATGAAGTTTCTTGATGAGAATGTATCCCATGAGAGCAAAAAAAAAGTGATAAATTATTAAAACAATGTTAAATAATACATCAAAAAATCCTGGAGGTAAGAAACCCAAATTTACAACTTGTAATAAGTGTGGTAAAAAACATCCCGGATAATGTCTCTCAAAATATAGAAAGTTATTCTAATGTGGTACGACTGGTCATATTGCTTGTAACTATAATGAATATGATGAGGAAGGCAATGAAAAACTAGTAGTAAGATGCCTTAGCTGTAATGAGTAAGGAAATTATGCCAATGTTTTTTCAAATTTGATTACCCAAGGCGGAAACTAGCATTATCGAAAGCATAAGGGAATACAAAAATAATTTTCATCTAATACGATTGATGTGGGCCCATCAAATGAAATGGTGACAGCTCCTGGGAGCACAGTACTTTTGAAGATTGATTTGTGGTCTGGGTCCCATCAACTAAGGGTGAAGGAGGATGATATTCATAATACAACTTTCCGAACTAGATATGGTCATTATGAGTTTTATTTATACCCTTTTTATTATCTAATGTACCTTTTATATTTATGAATCTCATGAATGGAGTCCTTTGTGGGTTTCTGGATCATTTTGTTGTTGTTTTTATAGATTATATAATGATATATTCTAAAAGCTATGTGGAACAAGAAAGTCACTTAATGATTGTTTTGTAAACCTTAAAAGAAAAGAAACTATATGGAATGTTATGTAAGATTGAATTTTGGTTTAAAAAAATTTCTTTCCTTGGTCATATTGTTTCTAAAGATGGCATAATTGTTCACCTTCTAAAACAAAATTTGTTGAAGAGTGTCCAAGAATAACATATATCAAAATGATTCGTTGTTTTCTTGGACTACTAGGTCATTAACAAAGGTTTTTTTGAAAACTTTTCTCATTAATAAATTCCCCCTAAATAAGTTAAACGTAAGGGAGTTATGTTCATTTGGAAAAAAATGTGATGATTGTTTTGAAGAACTAAAAAATAAGGTTAGTAAATTCTCTAGTTTGGGCACTAACTTCCAAAAATTGTTAATTTTTTATCTATAGTGATGCTTCATTGAAATTACTTGGTTGATTCCTTATGCAGAATGAATAGGTAAATTATTTTTCTTCACTTTAGTTGAAACCTCATGAGTTAAATTTCCCTACACATGATTTAGAATTAACTGCAGTTGTTTTTTCATTACAAATTCGGAGGAATTATTTGTATAGTGTAATGTGTCAAATATATTCTAATCACAAAATTTTGAAGTATATATTCACTTAGAAATAATTAAACATGAGACAAATGAGATGTCTAGAATAAATCAAGGATTATGATTGAACTATCCATTACCATTCCAGAAATTAAAATAAAGAGGTTGATACTTTGAGTCGATATAGTAATAATATATTAGCCATGCTTCATTTGGAACAAGAACCTTTGGTTTCTAATTGGATGAATATTGGATTGGAAGTTATTGGTGCAGGAAAATCATCTATTTTGTTTCAGGTGGAAGTGAAATCATATCTATCATACATAATAAAGGAATCACAAAAAAAGACAGTATGTTGTACAAAAAGGTATGTCATGAACCAAATCTAGTCGCCACCAAAAATGGCACTAAACCTGGACTGCGACATGGCCTGAAGGGATTTCTCGATCCCCATGGGCTGTAACAAGTGATTGGGTATTAGAAAATTACAATTGAGAATGACATACTCGGGTTTAAGAACTTAAAACAACAAATGAATCCAATAAAATGAATCTGGATTTTTCAAACCAAACAATATTTTACAAAAACATTTAGAACTGAATTACATAGTTTAAAATAACTCACCAAGACTAAAAATGGTTCAAAATCAACAGGAAACAGCCCAATAACCCTCATGGAAAAAGGCACCACCCTCGAGCCATCTCTACAAGTCATCACCCCAAGAAACTTCTAGAAACCCGAACCACTGGCACTATAAACTATACCCAACCTACGACATAAAAAAACCAAGTCTACTTACACCCAAAGGTGTAAGTAGAGTTTGATCCAATGACATGTATGATACCACCACTAAGAGATTCTATGTAATAAATATTCAATGAGTAAAAGCATTAATTGTTTCAAAAACGTTTAATTTCTAGTTACAATTTCTAAAAGATGCAACTTAAAAAATCAGTTTTCATATAGGCTAATTTAAAGAATCAACACTTTTAAAATAAATGAAAACGCTAATGAATTTTCCATCCAAATATACCATATGCCAACGGTATGTATAAAGGATCTAATGAGCACAAGTAATAGGAAATAATCCCAAGGAAATAGCTAGTTGTGGGTCCCAGGTACCTTGTATCTCAGTGAGAGTAACCATCACAAATATATGTTCTCATGCACGAGCCACTAGTAGGGAACATACCCATAACGTAGTGGTCCCTAATAATAATAGTCATAGTTTAGTTAGAGTTTTAAGAATCAATCTTTCTATGTTAAACTGAGGCCAAACCCCACAGATTCACTAGATTACTAGTACACGTCCTCCAACCTAGATACTCAGGTTTTCCCATTGTTATAGAACAAGTTCAATATGTCAAGTAATATAATTTTCACATGAAAATATCATTTACACATCAAAAAGTTACCAAAAATTCTACATGTACACAACAAAATTCACAAAATCCCACTTTTCATTCAAATTTATTTTGAAATCTGACTCACTAAAATAGCCCACAACACTTTTCACATTTATTTTAACACTTCCACAAATCCATTAAACAGTTTTATAAAAACATACCAAGATAATCCAACTCACATAACAGCCCACTCACATGTCACATAATACCATTTTCATAACCAAAATCTATTTTTCACATCACACTCACACAAAACATCACACATCTCTTACACACATTAGTAAATCATTCAAACATTTCTATAAAACATTTCCATGATGGAACACTTCACAAAACATCCCCTTCAATATTTAAAATGTAACACTTCAAAAATATACACACTCCAAAATAGTTTTCCAATATGGTTTCACCTCTTACATGAATCATTAAATCATTTAATTTTTTCATAAAACAATTCTAATGAGTATACCCAAACATTGCTAATAAAACCCATTTCAAAACCATATTTAGAGGAAAAAAACCACCCCAAAACACTACCAAAGTAGAATTGTAAGCCCTAGAGACATTTATAAAAACCACTTTCAAGTGTTATAAAATCCACGTGAATTATACAACGAATGATACAAATGAAAAAAAACCATTTTCATAAAATAATCTTAAGAAGTATAACAAATTTTTACACACCAAAACTATTCCAGAAACCCCCATAAAAGGCCCACATGAAACAAATTCCTTAAAAAAAATTATCCCCTTTTAACAACTAATAAATCAATTTCATATTTTGTAAAACTACCACAAAAGATACCACATGTGTAACATTTGAAAAGTTCACAACTTCAACAAAAATGCAATTATAAAATTAAATGTTTAACCAAATCCCCCCAAAACACTTTTCACACCCCACAAATCATATGGGTAACATGAAAACCAGTAAAAAAATAAAACTAACTCATCAAAAAATGGTAAACCATTAAATCAACTACCTTTTGATTCGAAACCCTCAAATATTTGTGTGAAACATCAATCACACCACCGCCGCACCACAAGGAAGTGAAGAGAAACCTAAAATCTAAATATTACATGAAACAGACACCATGTCAAACCATAGGTTAGAACCCTATCTTCTGGAAACTTTGGAACATCATGAAAAAGGGATGAAACCCTAAAGAAATGGAAGAAATGGAAGGGAGGAACACTTACTTGATGGAATCTTGGAGAAATCACCCTAAATCCACCCATATCGAAATTTTCAAATAGCCAAATATTCAAGGTAGGATAGAAAAAGGATGATTATATCATGTAGGAACTGTAATGTTGGAGAAATAGTGAAAAATAAAGGAGTTATAATGGAATCAATTTACATCTTCAAAAATGGGTGATTTGAGAAATCCAGAGATGTTCCTCTTAAATTACCAATGAAAATGATCTCCAAAGAGGGGGAGAGCATAGGATATCGTCTTATATAGGTGGGATCGGGTTAGAGTTGGAATCATCAAACCAAAATTAAATATTTAATGAGAGATCCAAGAATTAAAAAATATTTTTAATGCAGGAAATGGGATTTCGGGTTGGCCCAGCACCTTAATAAAAAACCCAAATCCATCATTATTATAGATTCCTATAGAATCCAAATTGATATGGTAATTTTAATATACCAGGGGAGTCCATTTGGGAAGTGTAATAGGTGTAAAATTTTTAAAAATGAAGGAGTTATAAAAGAAACAAAATTTATTTTTAAATGTGAAAATGAGCTCACGGTTTGGCCCAAGTTTTGAAAACCCACCATTTCCACCATAATGCATGGTAAACCCCCAAAACAAATCAGGAATGGTAATTAATGAAAAATTACATTAAAAGAAGTCGTGGATGTGACAATTCTCCCCACCATTAAACATTCTTCCCTTGGAAAGCCACAACAAGGCCAAAAAAAACCAAACCCAACCGAAAGGCCGAAATAGACTCTTTTTCCAAGCTTCGCCCCCAAAGGCCAAAACACCTCCAGTGATCAATTAGAGAAGGAATGCTTCACACCCAAAACATAGACCACTTTAATGAAATGATCAAGAAAATTTTGGATGTATCTCAAAAGAAAACTCCTCAAACCCTATCAGAAGAAGGCTCAAGAAATTTAACCAAATGAACAACAACATCGAACAAGGTTACACTTACCTTGATATAACTAAACCGTTGAACACTCTCATATCCCAAAATATACCCAAGGAGGGTGTAGGTAGTTAGATAGATCTGAACGAGACGACCAAAATCCATGCCAATTCCATTTACATCACTGAATTACTAGTACGAGGAAACACAAATGGGCTCCCCACCATAACAGATAACTTAAATTTTTCCTAAGACAAAATCGGGACCCTAACAGGGGGAGGCCCGAACAGACTCTTTAGTACAAGGGGAATACTTCCATTAGAAATTTCCAAAAGAACATACATGAGAACCATGGTGGGTCTCCCCACCATAAGAACCAACCATCATTACCGACCAGTATGGGCCAACACAAAAAGACCCCAAAACTCAAAGAGTTGGGATGGCTGCATGGTTAGTTAGCACAGTTTGGGAAACCATGCTCTAACCTTGTGGATCCTTATATCTTCATGGTTTTCTAAGACACGGTTACAAATCACCATGTGAAAACCTTGTGCTCAACCTATCTAGCCAAATTTTAAACCTTTCTCCAAAAACTTAATGGAAACCAAATGGGGGAGGAAATACATTAGGTGAAAAACTTGGGCATGAGGCCGTCCACCGCTTTCCATAGAACATGAATAAAAAAATAAAGATGATGACACTGTAGGTTTAAAATCTTCCTATCATTCAATCTGAAGGTAGGACATGTTCAATGTTTTAAATGACCCTAGAATTTCCTCTGATTATGCACCAGCTTTTCTCCAGGACCTATGGTTGGAGCTCAAAAGATTGAAGAATCTTCAGCCTCACATTTTGGCTTTGGAAACATCTATATGGAACTTCTTCTTTTGGTGCCACAAACAACTACACGGCATACATTGATGGGTTCACCAAGACCTAACACACTCCAAAACCCACTTTACTGAAACCTAAAATTTCACTGATATAAGGGATCAGAAGATGAACACACATGACACCTTGTTTCTTCGGGTGAGAAATAACAAAATGGGGGGACACATATAAACACATTCCTCTAATATTGAGGATTTGATGTGTTTCCCAAGGGAAACATACTCCAAACATGACCGAGATAATCATAGGATTTTACGACTTCACCTTTATAATAAAATGAGCATGCTACAACACAACACATCATCGAACATGAACAAAGCGACTGATAATAAAAATACATGGAGAGGGACCTTATACAATGTCCCCTAATATCATAGAATTCCCAAAAGTGGCCATAACATCCTCTCATGACCAGAATTCCCATGTCAGTGGTTTGATGTGAATTCCTGCTTTAAATAGACTATGAAGGACCCATAGGACTTCTTAGACACCATCCAAACACTCATCCACACTAACAACCACATACCACTTACACCTTCGACGAATTAGGAAACTTAAGAAACTATGGTCTCCTTCAACATTCCACGACCACTCTCCTGCTAAAATAGTATCATGTAACCAACAAATTAAAGGGTGTTGAATAATTCTAAAAATCTTGAGAAAATATTCCATACATTGATCAACTGGATTATTTTCCAATGGCGAAACAATTCGGGTTTCACTTCAGTTGTGCACTAACCCTTAATGGGGGCATACCTTATACAATAAGAGAACTCAAGGAGCCAACCAACCTGATCCATTGGTTAAAAAATTCCAAAAAAATATCCAAACACATTATGGGAACCACTATAAAGGCGTAATGAAACATATCTTAGAAGAGACTACTAACCGGTCCTTCTACCCAGCTTACCAATAAAACACAAACCCAAAACGTAGTTCGAATAGGAGGGGTTCTATGACTCAAAAAATCACACAATATCAAAATTTTCCAAAAACACATAATATACACCATCCCAAACAATTAATCAAGGAATCATGTTTTTCTTTAAAAACATTTCATTGAAAACAAATGATTCAGCAGTTAGTATATCCACCAACAATACCCCATGGGCCTCACACATCCATGTTTCTATGCCACATCAGGTACCCTCTTCATATCCATCCAGAAACTCATCTAGTCATTCCATAAACCATCCATCATCCCAAATAACCCAATTCATGTGGTCTCTCATGGAAATACCTAAGGTTAAAACAAAAATTCAATCAACTTTTCAAAACCAAAATTATCAACCAACACATCCTTTTTCTCAAAACCGCTAACCACGAGATCAGAATTCCAATTAACATCGTAAAAAACATCTCAGAAACGCACAAAAATTTAAATAATAACTCACTTTAAATTTATTCACATCAATTTCATAACATCTCATCCCATTAAAACAATCTTTTACTATTTAGAAACCTCTATTAGAGGCACTTTTTCAAAACCAACTTAAATATAGTTCATGCTTTCAAAAGAGATGTAAGCACGCCATTTTCCATTTCAAAACAATTCTAAAAATTAAATTCCACCATTTCATAAATAAAACCATTCCCTATTTATTTGAAAATTATTTCACAAAAACTGTACGCTTCTTAATACCAAGTAATTTTTGCTTTAAAACCGAACATCCATGATTTCAAAACTACATGACATAAGACAATGTGAGAGGAAACTAGTTTCGGTGTGTAACAAGGAAATATGGTTCGCGACCATACTTCAATCACATCTCCATAATAGATAGTGTTATAGGGAACTATCCTAGGCTCCACATGGAATTATAGTCCATGTGATCTCACTGATACCATTACCCAACTCTCTTTTCATTTCCCTTAATCATCATCAAACCCAAAAAACCAATGGAATTAGATAAGTCCTGACCTCCCATGATGACTCAAATCCTATAAAGAGGTTTGGTGATCAGGAACAGTACCCACAATAATAATTCCATGTCCCAGAAATCCTAACTCTTGACAATCCTAACTATTCCCTAAATAACATGACCCAAACAGTTAACATAAACCACTTATGATACCATTTTGTCATGAACCAAATCTGGTCACCACCAACACTAGCCCCAAACCTATCCTGCAACACAGCCTGAAGGGTGTTCTTGATCTCCATAGGATATCACAAGTTCATGGGTATCATAAAATGATAATTGGGAATGATCTACCAGAGTTTATAAACATAAAACAACAAATGAATCCAATAAAACTAATTGGGATTTTTCAAACGAAAATTTTTTTTAGTAAAAATTAATAACTGATTTACATAGTTTAAAAAACTCACCAAGACTAAAAAAATTTAAAAACACAAAATAAAATATCCCAAAAACCTTTATGGAAAGAGGTACTACCCTCAAGACATCTCCATAAGACATCACCAAAAAGAACCTGCTAGAAACCCGAACCACTAAAACTATAAAATGTACCCAACCTGCGATATAAAAAAAACAATTCTACATAAACCCAAAGTTGAAAGTAGGGTGTGAGAAAAATGCTAATAGGATACCACCACTATGATATTCCATGTGATAAACATTAAAAGACGAAAAGCATGTATGTTTTCAAAAACAAGTAATTTCTAATTACAGTTTCTAAAACATGGAACTTTTAAAAAATCATTTTTCAAGTAGCATAATTTAATGAATAAAAACTTTTAAAATAAATTCCAAAGACACTGAATTTTCCATCCAAATATAAAGTATGCTGAAGGTAAGTATAATGGGTATAATGAGCACAAGAAATAGGAAATAACCCCTAGGCACTAGCTAGTTTTGGGTCCCAGGTACCTCGTATCTCGGTGAGAGTAACCATCAAAAATATTTGATCTCATTCACGAGACACTAGTAGGGAACATACTCATAACCTAGTGGTCCCCAATAATCATCATAATTGTTTAGTTAGAGTTGTGAGAATCAATCTAGCTAAGTGAAACTGAATCCAAACCCCACATATTCTCTAGCATACTAGTACACGTCCTCCCACCTAGATACCCGGGTTTTCCCCTTGTGCTCAAACAAGTTCAATATGTCATGAAATGTATTGTTCACATGAAAATATTATTTCCACATCAAAAAGTCTCCAAAAATCCCATATGTATACCACACAAGTCATAAAATTCCACTTTTCATTGAAATTGATTTTGATATCCGACTCACATTAAAATAGCCCACAACACTTTTCACATTTCTTTAATACTTCCACAAATCCATTAAACAATTTTATAAAACCATTTCAGGATATTCCAACTCAAATAACATTCCAATAACATGTTACATAATACCATTTTCATAACCAAAGTCCATTTTTCACATCACACTCACACAAAACATCACACTTCACTTTCACATCACTTAAACACTTTAGTAAATCTTTAAAACATTGTTATAAAACATTTCCAAGATGGTACACATCAAAAAACATCCCCTTTCACATTAAAAAATGTACCATTTCAAAATATAGACACCCCAAAATAGTTTTCCATTATGGTTTCACCTCTTACATAAATCATTAAATCATTCAAACATTTTATAAAACAATTCTAAAGAGTATACACACACATTGCTCATAAAACCCATTTCAAAACCACATTTCAAGGAAAAAACCACACCAAAACACTATCAAAGTAGAATTATCATCACTAGAAAAATTTATAAAACCATTTTCAAGTGTTATAAAATCATTTTTAATAATACCACGAAAGATAAAAATGAAAACACCCATTTTTATAAAATTCTCTCAAGAAGTATAAAAACGTTTTACACACCAAACCTATTCCAAAAACCCCCTTCCAAGGACCACATGGAACCAATTTATTACCAAAAAATAATTATAATCCCCTTTCAAAAAAATAATAAATCAATTTCATATTTTATTAAACTGTCATAGAAGATACCACATGGGATATATTCAAAAAGTTCACAACATTAAAAAAATACAATTAAAAAATTAAATGCATAACCAAATCACTCAAAAATGGTTTTCACACAACAAATATCATATGGGGAATATAACTAACTAGTAAAACAAGAAAAATAACTCATCAAGGAATGTTTAACTATGGAATCACCTACCTTTTTAATCTAAACCCTCAAATCCTGGTTCGAAACATTAAGCGCACCATCGTCGCACCATAAAGAAGTCAAGAGAAACATAAAATCTCAGGATTACACCAAAAGACACCATGTCAAACCACAGGTCTGAATTCTAACTTTTGGAAACTTTGGAACATCATGAAAAAGGGATGAAACCCTAAGGATATGGAAAAATGGAAGGGAGGAACACTTACTTGACAGAATCATGGAGAAATCACCCGATATCCACTAGTATCTAAATTTACATATAGACAAACATATGAGGGAGGTTCGAAAAAGGATGAGTAGATAATGAAGGAACTGAAATGGGGGAAAATAGTGAGAAATGAAATAGTTATGAAGGAATCAATTTACTTTTTCAAATATGGGAGATTTGAGAAATCTAGAGATATTTCTCCTATATTATTGATGAAAATGATCTCTGAAGAGGGGTATGAGAGCATGGGAGCACGCCTTAGGTAATTGGGCTAGGGTGAGAGTTTGAATCATCAAAAAGTCATATCAGTTTAATGAGGAAATATATAATTAAAAAAAATTAATGTAGGAAATGGGATTCCGGGCTGACCCAACACCTTAATAAAAAACCCAAATCCATCATTATTATGAATTCCTTTATATTCAAAATAGATATGGTGATTTTAATATACCATGGGATTCCATTAGGGAAGTATAATAGGTGTAAAATGTTGAAAAATTAAGGAGTTATCAACAAACCAAATTTATTTTTAAATCTGGAAATGAGCTTACGGTTTGGCCCAAATTTTTAAAATCCACCATTTTCTACCAAAATGCATGGTAAACCCCCAAAACAAATCAGGAATTAAAATTAAATGAAAAATTACTTTAAAATATGTCATGGTTGTGACAATATTGAATTGGTTTAGAAGGTTAAGTTACCTGAATTCAACATTAATAAAGATTGTGTTTTACGTTTTGGAAAGAGATTATGTGTGCCTTATGATTCAAAGTTAAATAATAGTTGTTATGTGAAGCTCATAGTTATTTGTTTTCTGTTCATCCTAGTAGTATTAATATGTGTAGAGATATTTGAGATAATTTTTGATGGTATGTGATAAAAAGAGATATTATTGATGTTTTGTAAAGTGTTTGATTTCAAAACAGGATGCTTCAGCATTTTCTAGTGACATAGTGGAAATGAGAAAATGTTTTCATAGATTTCATTGTGGGATTACTAAATACATTTGAAGGTAACAATGAAATCTTGGTTATTGTTGATTGATTGACCAAATCTGATCATTTTCATCCTATTCAAGATAATATGTCTCTAAATAAACTTTCTTGATTGTATATTAAAGAGATAGTCATGTTACATAGAGTTACCCTATCCATTGTATCTGATTGTGGTCCCAAGTTCACTTTTAACATTTGTAAAGGAATTTCTAAGTCATTGAGAACTGAATTAAATTTCACTAAACCTTTTCATCCTCAATCAGATGGGTAGTCAGAACAAAAAAATCAGACCTCGGAGGATATGTTACGTGCTTGTTCATTAGATTACCATGGATTTTGGGATCAATATCCTTATTTGGTTAATTTTTCTTATAATAATAGTTTTCATTATACAGTACAGAGAGAGCCATTTTAGGAATTATAAGGAGAGTGGTTTTCAACTCTATCTTTTTGGGATTAATTACTTGAACGATAGTTGATGGCACTAGAATTGGTAGAAGAGAAAGTAGAAAAAGATCAGTTGATTTAGAAGCACATGAGGACAACAAAGATAATGAAGAAAAGTTATGTGGACTACCGGATGAAGGATCATTCTTTCGAGTTAACTTATCATGTCTTTATAAAACTTTCTCTGAGGAAAAGTGTGATGTGTTTTGGTAAAAATAAAAAGTTGAGTCTGAGGTTCATTGGACCCTATGAAATCCTGGAGAGAGTTTGATGAGTTTCCTACCTGGTGGATTTACCTCAATTTTTATCCCAGGTACACAAATTTGTTCATGTTTCAATTTTGAGAAAGTATATTCTGGATCCAACTCATGTTTTGAGTCCTAAGGTATTTTCATTGGAAGAAAATCTTTCTTATGAGGAACATATGGTACAGATTATTGACCACAAAGAGCATGTATTTAAAAATAAGGTTATTCTTCATTTAAAAGTTTTATGGAAAACCCAATGGTTGAAGGAAAAATGGGGGAATCTAAAAATTCTATGAGGGAGAAATACCCTAACTTATTTAATAAGTAATAAAATTGCAGCGATTCTATTTTCAAAAGGGGGAATGATGTAGCATCCCAGGTATTTATAGAATAATTCCTTTCATATGTATTAATATTTAGGAAAAATATATTAATTTTACATTAAATATAACACTTTTTCTGATAGAAAACTTAACACTCAACAACGGGTTTCTTTGAAATCTTATATTGTACACAACATTGAGTTATACCAAAAATATAATACATTATTAATATTATTTTAAATAGTACTTAACACCTAGACATTTTAATGGAGGAAATGAATATAAATAACTATGATTTTATTATACATATTTATTAAATGTTATAAATTTATTCAATAAATTTTAGAGGATTAAAATGATACTGAATCCAATTTTAAACATAAAATACTCTAATACTTTTAAAGTTTCGGTTTACCATCTTTTTATGGATAATCCATTTTAAATATATATTTTTTCACTTTTATATAATAAATTTGACAAAATAAATTTCATATGTAGAATAGGGTTGTCCAAATTTACTTTAGATAAACATTTGGTGTTTTTCTAATAATTTTCATTTTTAATGAATCGAGAAAAATACTGCATTTTATTTCAAAATTTCCTTTTAATATAATTTATTTATATAGTTAGATTAAAATTTTAATTGGTTATAAAATATAATTCTATAATTATTTTATCCTTTAATCTAATTGTGGATATTATATATAATTTCATTTTAAAATTGGACATAAACAAATGCCAGCCATTTGATAGTTATTACTTCTTAAAAACTCACTTTTTGGTTTTAACAATGAGAATTAACTTTAAATTAATTACTACAACATCTATGTTTTGAATTTGGAAATGTGGGTTCTATATTGAGAATCATGAGGTCAAAATTGTGTAAACAGTTAGCTTTTATTTTTAGACATTATGAATTGTAACTTCAGTAATTATTTTATTTACCATGGTTCAAGGGAAAATCAGGTAAATAAGGGTAAAAATAATATTATAATAATATAAAAGTACCCTAACATGTGTCTGAATCCTATTTGATGAGATATTTCCGCCCATGGGCATCCTTAGGTCGATTTTTGGACCCCATGTAGCTACTTGGATGTGGAAATGACATTTTATAAGAATTAATATAATGTAATGAAAAAAATAACATAAACAAATATCTTTTAGTATAATAATATTTATAACAGGTTATATAAGTGATCTCCGCGACTATAAATATTAATTACAAATATAAAAATATTTTATACGTAATTTTATTTAATTTATGATTTTTAGACATCAAATAAATAAATTTTTTTATGACACGTTAATGATGTAGTGATGACCATATTAATGAATTATTTAAATAAATGAAATTATAAATATTAAAATAAAATTATTTTGAAACAATTTATGCCATCCAATAATTTTAGGTTTGAGTATGACTATTTATAATTGAAGTAATTAAGTTGTTTTGAAATAATCAAGTTGTTATGGATTTTGAAAATTTTATGATATGAATAGTAAAAAATCGACATAAATGTGTTTTTAAAACAAATACTATTTTATTAATTGATATAGTAGTCCTAAAAATATTATATTCATAAAAATAATATAAATAGTATTTAAAATGTAATTAATTAACCACTTTAGAGTCAATTTTAATTTCATAGTAACTATATTAATTATATAGTTTGAATATACAAGAAGTTGTGGTAAGAGTCGAATTTTTTAATTAATGCTTAAAGCTAAAAGATAAGGTTAAATTTGAGATCTATACATTTATAAAACATATTGGTTGAATTTTATCGACAAAAAATGATCATATATTTTTAATAAATGACTTCGGAACCATTTATAATCGAAAATAAATTTATAATAAAATAATATTTCAATACATTCGTAATGTGCCCCTCCTCCCTCTTATAAATGGGAATCACATCTACCCATTTAATCGTAGCTCCCAAGACCCTTGGATCGTCCACCCTCTTCCCAAATAATCTCCAAAAATTCCTCACCTCCTCCTAAAATCCTTACCTTAGGCAGAAGGAAATTTAAGAAAGCCTTTTGGCTCAAATCAAAGGGAGTAACACGTTTTTAGATGTAGTGTATTTTCTAAAGTTCTTTTCCATTATTTTACTTCTACACGTACTATTAAATTATTTTTATTTGATTGTATAAAAAAAATTACCCTCAATATACACGTATTTATTTATGAAAATTATTACAACTACACTTACACACACGATTGTCTAATGGATATGAACGTACTATTTCTATGTACGACAAACTACTGCCTCACAAAATAATGATTTTTCGATTTTCCCCTAAAACCTATCATGGTGGCCATTATGATTGCACTGTATTTATATATGATATATATTATATTTATATTGA
The DNA here is from genome assembly GCA_963277665.1 of Viscum album. Classification (NCBI taxonomy): domain Eukaryota; kingdom Viridiplantae; phylum Streptophyta; class Magnoliopsida; order Santalales; family Viscaceae; genus Viscum; species Viscum album. The sequence continues at coordinate 112,941,836 of OY728149.1, forward strand.
TCCTATAACACTATAATTTTTATTTACTTTATACTTTTATACTTTTAATGATTGTAAATATGATAATTTAATTTGAGGATGTACAGACTACTGCCCCATCAAAGTGATATAACTCGTTCATTACATACATGGAACGTATAAAGGATGGATTTAATGAAAATATGTAACATATATATCAGTTTTTTATATAATTTAATTATCATTTACCTATTTATCATTTTGTTTTTTTTATTTAATATGAAAAAGAAATGAAAGTAGCGTTCATGCGTACGTACAGCTTACCGTCTCCATGAACTGTGCATTTCATTTCTTATCTCCAAATGTTATGGAATATTATCAATACATATATACTATATTAATATATATATGATATTTAAACCATTAATACTGTTATGTAGATAATTTATTTTTTTCCACCTGGACAATTTGTAATTATAACAAGATCATTTTCGACACAAGTACCCAATATCGATAAATTGACCGATATTAACTTAAATAATTATGTAATTTTCATAATATGATAATAAGTGATATAAAATGAATAATATACATTAAAATTTCCATAATATAGTATAAATTAACTTAATTTTATTAATCTGGAATAACAACAAACAAACATGATGAATCAAACTCAAGGTAAGGGGACTTCTTAACCCAATTTCCATTTTTGGGGTTGATCTTATACTACTTTATTATGTCATTCTATAAATATGTGTGAAACGAAATTTTAAATATATTCTAATATTTATACTTGAATTGTGTGGATTTATATTTAATACACATAATCAATCTTTTTTATAATCAAAATGATCTTTGTAAGGAAACCTTTCACCATCCTCTTTTAGTCGAAGACTTATTTTATGTTATGTCTTTTCATTTCCATTTTCTTATGTTGGGATATGTTATTTTCTATCATTATTTTTTACATTTTATTTCCATGTTATGAGAGACCCTTTTATCTCTCATCAACTAATTTTCTTAATTTTTAAGTGACATCGTTAGGTTGCCGAATTTTTATATGGGAATTTGTAAACTCAATATTCTCTCATTGGGTTTTACACATACTTCTTTGATTATATGATTCCATTATTATGTGAGGAATCATTTCTTATCTATTTATGTTTTAATTTCCACTTACCTTTGTGTTTATATATGTTTTCAACACATAATGACCTTATTGATAAATTCTTATGTCATTTATATGAACCTTATAAGGGAAATCTTAGCTCAATCTCTATTCATTGAGTTAAATATCCATGTCATTGGTTTTTTTTGAATGAATATGAGTGAATGACAATTGATTTTTTTACACTTAATATTTACTTATATTGGGATTATTTATATTTTTTATACATAATTATGTTATTTCATAATTATTAATCTAATGATATGATCTTTGTAAGGTATTTCATCTCAATATCCTTTCATTGATGCATATTTTGATAATATACACCTCCTTATTTTATACAGTGTATAATAAAACCCTTTGACTTTTAATTTCATTCCAACGAAATCTTTTTTTCTATGAAGCGTTTTACTAAATGACAAATATAATATTTTTACTGTATGCAGTGAGAATGAAATCCCCACCACCATAATTGTTATTTCATATGTGGCTTCCTTTATAAGCCTTAATGTTTTTTTAAAAGGAAAATAATTCCCTTATTCTCTTTTTGGGTGTTTAGATATTGAAATTTTTTTTTAAATGTATTTATTATTTCAAATCCATGAGACGTTTAGAGTAATGAAATAAATCACTGAAACATTACATTAAACTATATAGAAATGCCTTTATCACAACAACATTAAAATATATGACACTCATTGATTCCATAATATTTTAAACTATAAGGCAAGGTCCTCATCATATAAACCTAAGCTGTAGAATACCTAAGTGCATGTAGTATGACATTAAATTGTGTGACACACATTCAATCATATATAACCCTTTTCCATCATGAGATATAGATCCATGTAAAAGTAATGGGTACTAGTTTTGGAAACTAACACTATTCTAATCCCATATCAGGATAAAATAAAATAAAATTCCATACCCTATATAAGAATTCGATCTATATAAGGGTATCGTCCTTTCCTAATGATTCATTGGTCTTGGTCATCATTCCTAACCATGATATTTCAATGATATCATTACTTTAACTCCATAAAATTAAATGGAGTAAAAACTTACACCACATGTTCCTCATCGTAAACATTGGTGTGAATCTAAATAGTTTCCCAAATTGCTATTTATTTCTCATGATTAGAATGAATCATGTTAGATTAGGGGATTTGGAGAGTTATTTTTATTAATAAATAACATTAACCTATGGTCCATTTATTGTGACCTATATCTTTGATATATGAAATCTTGGTACATGTATAAGTCTTTGATATAAAAACCATTTGTGTCTCAGAATATTAATAACCCATTTTCGGTGTATGATTTTGATCTGTATAGAATATTCTAAAACAATCTCCTTGTTTGTGGAACACAGGAAAATAATAAAAAAAATATAATTCCCATATCCCTACACATGAATTATATTTATGTTGGGAATATCATTTTCATGGAAAAAACATATGTTCATGTAATTACCCTCATAAATATCAGTCATGGATATTCTGACCAAAACATTAGCTTTATTTGGACTTGTAAGGCCCAAAACTGCCAGATTTTATAGCCTTCTTCATGTAACCATTATTACAATATAAACACACTAATATGTGGACATTATAAAAAAATTCAAATCCAGTAATACTATTAAAATTTTAAGGTAAAGTTGTAACAAAAGGACATAGGATGAAGAGCATCAACGTTTCCATTCCACAAAAAAATTATGGAGGAGTATCCACATCCTAGGGTCTCCCTTGAAATTATTAGGAAATGATGTGACTGTAGTGAAATTTAACCCACTTGATTAAATTGATCTACTAATTCCTAACATGAGTAATTAATGGCATACTCAAGATTCATTCTCGGAATATCTTCAGATTCATATAAATTATGTATTTTGATAACAAAGGTGTTTAACTCCTAGATTTTATATTGGATGGATTTCATGCCCATGTTTCTCAACGATAGATTTCTTTTCTGTCCATGTGAGAATTATATTCTTCAGGCTCAGTAGTCTATACAAAAATAAAATCATGAAGTTTCACTTCTTTAGCAATTAGAAGATTCAAATCAATAGTTATATACATTAAGAAAAATTCCTAATCATTAGAAAAATTAAACATCATGAGATCACATTCACAGGTGGCCAACTTCTCTCAATAAATGGGAACTTGATGAACAAGGATGTGCAAGTTTGGATAATAAAACACACCTATGCCTAGGCCAGGAAAAGTTGATGAAGATTGTCATATTTTTCAGAATATTTCTATAATAGATTATCTATAATGATATTGTACACCTAGGACAAATCCCAAATTCGTATATCTTGATTCTAGTTGAAAATACTGGGACCCAAACAATGTTCACTATACACTACATGTATATAATCTATGATTTTATTTTTTACATACATTCCTTCTTTAAATTATGATGAATTTGTAAGAAATTATTCCATCATTAATACCTATTTAACTTTAGGGGTTGAACTAGAATGTTTAGCATCAATCATATGAATACCCAGAACTGTTCCACTATGACCAATGTAAGTAAGTTTGCCAACACTTGCAGTAAAAAATGTAGAGTCTTCACCAATCCAAAAAAACATGAGTATGAAACTCCCAAAAACTTATTATAATTTTTGTACACAATTATTTACCCCTCTATAATTTATTAGGAGAGTGTAATAGGAAATAAACATTGAGAATACAATTTTTATACACCGATCAGACTAGATTCCCAAATACCCCATAGGGATAGTATTCAACCCAAATCATAGCATAACCCCATGACAAGTTAGTTAGATATTTCTTAATAGGTATTGTAATTTCCCATTCCAGAATCCTCATGCATCATCATCACCCATAGTTGATGAAGGAAGACATGGTTTGATTATCTCTTAATCCTGATGAGAGGTAAATATAAAACATGTTTCAGAAACCCAAATTTTCATGAGAACCTATATGGATCACAAGGCTCGCAAATAGTTACTTCATATATCCAAGAATCCAAAATCCCATCTCACAAGGAGATAATGTATGAAATTTATTATTAATTCACTTTATCATTACCTACCACTTCTCTAGAAGGTTTTGAATAAGTAATGAACCCAAAACAGGCAACATCTTTTAATAACTCAACAGCATTGTTGATGCCCAGGGATGTCGGGAAAATAGTTGCAACATTGAGAAGTGTTAGGAGAAATGTGTCGTGAGGGATCGTATCACTATTACTGATATTTGTAACATAAAAGGTGTCATACCACCCATCCACATAGAAATTAAAATAGTCCATGAAGGGGATATGAGGATCTCCCCTCCTTTATATGGCCCAACAACTCATAAATAAAAGCAAGAGTTGGTATAACTAAGTTGATGGGTTTCCCCTCCACCAATGTGGGAATTGTCACCAATGTGTACAATCTAACACTAGAAAATGACTCATGAGATGGGAATATCCATCCACTGAAAGTCATGGAGAAAATTCTTTCCAACCTATATTTTTGGAGATATGTCTGGTCGGTTCTGGTAACCCAATTTCATATGTTGTTTTTCCTTGAGAGTGGAACATTTTGAACTAGTAATGCCTCTATAATTTTGAGTTGGATGAGTCCTATAGTGTCAAATATTTATCATTAGACCAAAAGATTATAAAAATAGCTTTATCCAGTTACTAAATGGAATAAGTTAATGAATTTGGATGAGCTGGCCTAGGTATTTCTCTACTGTAATTTGTAATTCTCTTACTAATGGATAAACTTGTTCAGTTTTTTACAAGGTATTAGTTGCAGGATGGAATTAATTATACATATTACCAATGATGGTAATTACTCTTAATTATTATATATCTAATGGTATGATCACGAATTCTACATTTGGTAAATGAATGTTTTTGGTGCTCAAAAACCATTGATTGATAAATTCATGTAAGACATCGATTGCTGAATATGTTGCAATCTGGGAAATTCATACCACCTGATACAAGACAAAGACTACCAATAATTCAGAAAATTTCATTCAATTCTAGTGAACGAAGATTTCCTAGGCCTGTTGATTAGAAAAGCTACATACCACTCATAAATTCCCCTTTTGAATTCTAACCTCTATTTCGATTTCCTTGTGAGAGTTTAAAAATGAATGAGTGGTCTTTAATGGAAGAATTCAAGGTTATATCTTGATTATTCTATTTAATTTGAGAATGTGAGGAACCATTCAGAATGGAAACCTTCTCTGAAGATGATTAAAAAATTATATACCCCACTTTATAATTGTTCCCTTTAATAATGTAATGCACCGACCCCAGAATCCCAGATCCATAACATTATTTTATTACATTGGAATTGTTACATGGATTCAAATCCTGAAGTCGAATTTAGTTTAGTTGTTTTGGAAATCCATATTAAATACATGATAACCACAATACATTGAGAAATATAAAATAAAATCACGATATATAATAAAATGGAATAAAATTTATCCTTGAATGATTATTCAATGATTTATTATTCATAATATAGGTAAATGGAACATAATAAGGGTGAGATAAAATTCTTGATAAGGGTATGTAAAGCAGAAGAAATAATGAATCAATATGAATAAATTATCATGGAAAGGTGATTAACTAAAAACACATGACATTAAATAACTAGATAAGTCAATATAAATATTTAATGGTAAGAAACTCAAACTCTTTCTATCTAAATTAATAAATTGAGAATGGAATTTATCCATAGATATATCGAAGAAAAATATCATGGATGAATGCTAATTTAATATAATGTATAATTTATCCATAGATATGTCAATGAAAATTAAATGGATGAATAACAACTGAATCTTAATGACGGAAATGATTAATTATTGGATGCCATGTTTTCTAGGTATATGGTACCTATACCATCAAGACCTTTCACAAGACAGTTTAAAGCATGTAGGGAAAACCCGTCTGATTGGACAAATGATTTGTATCATGAGACTATCAGTGAATTGAGATGAAATCTATATTTGGACCCCACCCATGTTGGACTAGTCCAAAACATTTCTCATATTCATGAATAATTTACATGATCAAAATGAATCTGTATTGAATATAAGATACAAATTTATCAATAATTCCCCAATTAATCAAATAACTATCAAAGTGAACGTCGTATGTAAAATGATATATGGTTTATGAAATAATAATATACATTATGTGACAATATGGATATTAAAGTTAATTTAAAATGAAAAATTATTACACCAAAGTGATTTATTCCAAGAGAATGTTAACAATCAGAAAAGGAAGTGAGATTTCAAAGATAATCATTAAGAATATGTTTTAGTAAACTAATCATTAAACATACCAAGGTGTCCCATACAACTCAAAAAATTTAATTCAGAATACACATGAAGGAAATTTTTTCATACCATGAAGAAAAAAGGATTCATGATATAATGTATAAAAGGGGCAGTAGATACACTGTACAAAATAAGGGCTTGGTGTATATGGTGCATGCCTTATGAAATGAAAAGTGAGATAAGAATCCCTTACCTTAACCTTAATTTTTTTATCCTTCTATATACTAGTTTAAATTATGTTAAAAATTTATACATGAACCATAATCATGTTAATAATATCATATATCAACTTCTCACAACATTTTATTACACATTTATTAACACTCTTTCATTAATTTTACTATTTCGGGTATTAATTGCCCATTTTTCTCGAGTAAGTTTTAATTTGTTACTTATTGTTAAAATTAATTATAGAATAGTATTATCATCTCCAGAATGTAAACTAGTACTAAATTATCATATATAATCAGTATGTATTTATTTATATTAATCAATAATATTTGATAATTAAAAATAAAGTGCACTGTTCATGGAGGTGGTAGGCCGTATATAAGCATGAACGCTACTTTCATTTCATAGTTGAATTAAAATAATGAAAATTAAATGAAACATATGTATATTATAATTATATTATCATTTATTTGTTATATATGTTATATAATGTTTTTAAAACGATCCTTTTTTGTGTTCCATGTATGGCATTTGCGATTAATATCACTTTGAGGGGGCAGAATTCCACACTTCCTGAAACCAAATTACCATATTTATGAAAGATGAAAAGAATAAAGGTATGTTTAATATAAAAAAATAGATAAATAAAGACATTAAAAATATATTATATATTATATATTAATATATTTTAAACATAACTTTATTGTTTTCATATTTCGTAAATATGTTAATTTGGTTTCAGGAGGTGTGGACTTCCACCCCCTAAAATATAATATATATTATATGTTAATATATTTTCTATTATAATGTCCACCGTTATAGGTGGGAAGGGAAAAAATGAACAATCATCGTTTTGTGGGGTAGTAGTTCACCATACATAGAAATAGTATGTTCGGTACCCATTAGATGGAGGTCTGTGTAATTTTAGGTCAAACCCTTTAAATACAAAAATCCTAGTATATTGAGTATTATATTTTTGTTATATATATATAGAATAAAAATATTTTATGGGTGTAGAATATAAATTAATCAAGAGATCTTGAGAGATGATGTAAACTCTTAATCAGGTAACTCCTTTTGGTTTGCACCAAAGGGATTATTCATATTTCTTTCTACCCAAATTGAGGATTATAAGAGTATTTTAGGGATGTTTGGTGACAATTTGGGCAGGTATTTTCTTACCCTAAGTGATTCTAGAGGTGTAATGAAGTGGGAGGATAGGATTTTTATTATAGTGGAGGGGGAGTGGTACTCTTATAAATTCCAAAATATATTCATTAATGAGAGGTATACCTTACCAAAAGTGCCTCCAAAATGGAAAAATAATGGATTAAAGGGTAATAATGGTTGATAAAAACCTCATTCACACAAAAATATGTGCATTGTAATAATTTGGTTCTTTGAATACTAAGATACCCTAATTTTATCAATTTTTATATCAAAGCATCTAGCTTTCTAAACAATGTAATTTAACTATTAAGACTAAAATAAAGTTAGATTTTTTGGATAATATATATCCACTTAATTATTAATATTATATATAATTTATAAAATTAAAACCCAATTTTTTTGGAAATTAATTTTAAAATAAGAGCATGTGATGTACAAAAATTCTTCTTAAACTTGGATTGTGTTAACAACGTATTTACAATCCATGGGTAAATATGTAAATTATATAAGATAAATTTATCCATTAATAAACTATATATAATATATATTAACACTTAACAATCACTCAGATGATTACATAATTTTTATAAATTTTGAAATATTATTTATTGTAAAATAACAATAATATCAATTTTGACAATATTTATTTAATTTCAATTTTAAAATATCAATTTAATATTTGAATTAAAATATATTAGATTTAAAAATGTGTAACATGAAATATTAATAAAAAAATATATAAAACAATTCAATCAATTCAATTCAATTTTAATATTTATATTATCATTTATTTTAGTTAATTATAACTAACTAATCATTAGGTTTGCATTTATTAAGCATTTTTTGTAACTAAATCATCTCTAAAAATTAATGATAAATTATGATTATAACATTAACCCATTTATCAATCCAAAATAATTTGTATTACCTAAATTATGATCTTTTTTACATGTCTCAAAGTATCATCAATGTTAAAGGTAAGGAAAGTTCCATTTTTTCGTTTTCCTTAATAACATTTTATGTTGGGAAATTCTGTTTAATAATATCCCAATAAACCATAAAATCAAATCTAGGAGAAAATATGGTCAAATTATTTGTAGATAATGGCTTCTGAAAATGTTTCCAAGTCATTTAGGTCTTTAAGATTAAGGTTTAGTCCCTTATAAAGCATAATTTTACCTTAATCGCCGTAATTAATTTTAATCACTTTCATTAATCATTTTTTGTAAAAAAAATATTTTGTTCTTATTTGACCACAAATAACATATTGATAACAACTATGTATGTATGATTTTTAAAATTCAAATCACAGAAGTTGGAAAAATAATATTAATGCTAATCTCCCAGAAAAAGGGAAATAATAGGTTTTTAAAGTAGAAAAACGTTCAGACATTTGTTAAGTTATATTCAATTAGAAAGTGAAATTAATTCTAATGAAAATAATTGTATAAATATATTTATAATTGATCTAATGTAACTCTAGAATAAATATAAAATATTATTTAACACTAATCATTATTTAAATGTAAATTCTGTTTTTAACTAAATTACAATAAATTTTACTATTCATCAAAAATGATATTTCTTAGAAAAATCCCAAAAATACACCCTATACTAATTTAGACCTTATAAATTAAAAAATAATCTTAATTTTGAAACATAAAATTTATAAAATTTTCAAAATTTTGTTTTAAATTCTTTGTTCCATTAAAAGGTTTCAAAAATTGGTCATGCGTGTAACCCAGGCTAATTTCATGTTCTGTGTTGCATAAGATTATATTTGTGTATAAATCATGCTAAAAAAACATTTATTCTAAAAGGAAAATATTGTAATGTCTTTGTGCGTTATATTCTCCCCACCTTAATTAAATTTTGTCCTCACAATTTAAACATGATCTTGGTAATCAAGGTATTGATATTTGAAAATACTATTGTTGAAAAACCCACATTGAAAATACTATTAATAACCCACATTCTTCATAAGAGAGAGATTATAGTACAATGGTCATGTAAATAGGTTCCATAGTAGGTGGACATAAGTGGTAAATGTAAAATTGGATACGTAGTGAAAATATAACAATCAATTTTAGATGGAGAGTTCTAGAGAACATGTTTAGTTGAAAGTTGTAGACCACAAAACCATTATTCAGAGGTGTCAATAAAGGCTACATATATCATTAAAAATGTTGATAATATAACAAAATTTTTGATTTCAATATCATTTTTCTTAGATTTTAGGAATTATTTCTCTCTCTAATAATATAATTAAATATAATTATTAGTAAATTTATATATGTAAAATCTTAACCTTTGGTCATGCCTTGAGTTATTTCTAATTCATCTCATAGAACAAGATTCATCATATAGTGATGTAATATAACAATATCTAAAATGATATCCAAGGTTCAACATACACCATTTCATAAATGGTTAAATTTTCCAAAATATTTTGATCCATATCTTTGTAAAGAAGGTTGCTGAATTTCCAAAATGAACTTATCATTAGCCTTTAAACAATATGAAGCAACTCTAAAATTTCACATTCGAAACATGTAAAAAACATTATCATATATGTTCCTTAAACATGGTAATAAATTGAATTATCATGAATTCATCCTTACTCATATTGTAAGAAACATGATATTATATATATTCCATAAATCCAATAGTTTTGTAAACTTCATTAGTGATGAAATAGAACACTTATCGACAAGTCATTAATTAGTTCTAATGTATTCAACACTTCCAAATCAATAATTTCTTCATCACTATCTCAACATCAGTAAAATATTAAGGGTTTTATTCCCCTAAATCATGTGTTTTCTAAAAATATTAACTTTATATTGAATCTTGATTCTTGGTACCATTCAGCATATAATCTCAAATCCATAACAATAAAGTACTAAAAAACAATCCTCATATATTAAATAATTATTATAACCAATATAGTGATGATAAAATATTCAAATGGAATAATTATTGAATAGACACATTAATCATTCCTCATCATCTGTGGAAGTATCATAAATTGATCATTATCCTGTAGAATAATTTGGGGTATATTCCTTTAATACTTGAGACGTTCATTTTCATTGTGTCCCATTTCCTTGTAGTTGAAGCATTGTGCATTGGAAACCATTTTCTTATCCTTTTAATCAAAAGCATGGTGACCTTCCTTTACACACTTGTAGAAAACTCTCATTCCTCTTAATCAAGTACCAAGGTGTTTTTTCCACAATTATCACATGTGGGAAAATTCTTCTTTCCCTCCTTCCCTTAATGAATCTTTTTCCCTACCATCCTCTTCTTCACTTTCATACCTTCAAATACATAGGAATTGGATAATTAATTACTTATTATTGTAACACAGGATAATATTTTCTAATATTATAATAATAATCTCAAGACTATCTCCCTTCAAAATTTTAGCTTAATACCGTAAAAGATATTATCCTTCTTTGGATCTTGGGCATTGGTGGAGTTATCATCCCTTCTTCTAGCTGTCAATTATAAAAAATAGAATATACTATACTAGCTTTTAAAATTATAAAATTTGTATAACTCTAATTATGGTATATAACAAAACATAAATTTATTCATTGTGAATCCAAGAATCAGAAACTTGAGTTACTTTGGGGTAAAACATTACCTTTAAGTCATTCATAATGGCTGGTATTGAAAATTTGAACTATCCAAATCATATCCCATTGGAGTGTCAAACCAGGAGTGTATTGAGTGTCATTTTCATGTACTATGTTACCCCGAGTCAGGCCCAAAACACCTTGTTGGAGTTATTACTCCTAGGTACATCTCATCCAGAACCACGTCCAGTTTTAGTATCCAGATAGGGTTGTATTGCTAAGAATACCAACATAATCACTACCTTACCAAAATTATAGTATGTCCTTGTATACATTTTCCCAATTTATATCTTATGGTTGTCCTCCATAATATATGTTTTCTAAATCATGATTCCATGTTTATTACTAAACTTTATTTGATACCAACTGTAATACTCTGACCCCAGAAGCCCGAAGACAATGTATTATTTTATTAAATTTGAATTATTACAAGGAATAAAATCTCAAAGGACCATTACATTTAGAAATATTGTAAAGATAGATTACATACAAGATACCCATAATACATTGGGAAATAGAAAAAAAAATCCTGATACATAATAAAATGGAATAAACTGCATCCATGAATTCTTATTCAAATATTTCTTATTCATAACCTGGGGAATGGAAACATAATAAGGGTGAGCTCAAATGATCAGTAAGGGTAAGTCAAGTAGAATCAATAATGAATCAATTGAAAAAAAATTAACATGGAAATGGGATTAACTAAATACACATGCCATTCAATAACTATATAAGGAAATATCAGTATGGAATGGTAAGAAACTGAAAATCATGCAATCTAAATCATTAAACTGAGAATGAAATGTGTTCATAGATATGTCGACGCAAAATCTCATGGATGAATAATAAATGAAACTAAGTTAAAATGTATCCATAGACATGTCAATGAAAAATATCATGGATGAATAATAAATGACTATAAATGAGGGAATCCTTAATTCTTGAACTCCATTTTTCCTAGGTACATGGTACATTTACCATTAAGACCTTTCACAAGATGGTTTACAGCATATAGGAAAAAAAACCATCTGATTGGAAAATTGATTTGTCTCATTAGACTACCAATGCATCAAGGGGATATAAATAACCAATACCCACCTATGTTGTACCATTCCAAAACGTTTCTCATATTCATGAAAAATGTGCCTTATATAAGTGTATTCATATTGAATAGAAGATAAAAATTTCTCAATAATTCCATAATTAATCAAATAACTAACAAATTGAACACCGTATGTAAAATGATATATGATTTAGGTATTAATAATATCTGTTTTTGGTGAATATGGATATTTTTAAAACCCCAAGATTTCATAATATGTTATTTCTTCAACGTAATTCAATAACTTTCACTACATGCAACACCGAGTTCAATCGTACCATGACTTACCAAACTAGTTGTTCAAAAGAGGTTATAAATATTATTATCTTCTTTTTGAATATTAAAAATTACATATAAATTTTAACATCCAGATTATGTGTTTCTTAGAAATAATGTAAGAACAAATACATTTTTTTCAAATAAAGGAAGTATTTTTCAAAAATTGTAATTTTACCGCATTTTAAGGGAGAACCTTTTTAAAATCCTATATTTGACACTTTTATATATTTAATTTGAAAAAATAAACTTCTTATTTAGAATTTGGACATCAAATTTTAGTTTTGATAAAATTTTTGTGTTTTTCTGATAACCTTTATATTTGGGTGAATAGTAAAAAATACTAAATTTTAATTGAAAACAAATTTTTTAATCAAAATAGTTTATAGTGTTCAATTATATATTTGAATGGTTTGGAAGTATAATTAGATTATATTTTTATCATTTAATACAATTTAGGTTATTATATGTAATTTCACATTATATTTTGACATAAACAAATGTCAATCTTTTGATAGTTTTTACTTTTTAAAAACCCACTTTTTGGTTTTGACAACGGGAATTAATTTTAAATTAATAAATATAACTTCTATGTTTTTAATTTGGTAAAATAAACTTCATTTTTTAATTCATAATATCAAAATTATCTTAGGTTGAAGTATTGGTATTTTTCTGAAAACTTTCAATTTTTTATGAATAGTGAAAAACAATACGTTATTATTTAAAACTAACTTTTTATATAGAAAATTTTTTATTTTTTTTAAATTTATTTTAAGTAAAAATAGATATATAATACCTCTATATGTTCAAGGTAATTCATTGGAATCATTTTATAATAAAATTATAAGTATAAGTTTTTATTGAATTGTTTACTGTCTGTTACCCACCTTTAAGGAGCATTTGCAAATTTGCATAAAACAAAATTTTACCACTTCTGTGGGATGAATTTAAAAACTCCGAGAGACACAGTTGATATCAGTAAGAAATATGTGGTTTAATAAGATGAAAATATATTTTTTTTTGAATAGTAACTTTAGAATTTATTTACCATAGTTAAAAGTAAATAGAGTAATTAAAAGTAAAAATGATATTATAATTACCCTAACACATGTCCTAATTCTATTGGATAAGTATAATTCGACAAAAATAAATCTTAATAATAAAATATGATCCTTTTGGTCTACTTGGATTAGATTAGGACATTTATTTTTTTTTAACGAAGAGTTAATAATGTTAAATTCAAAGTTTAATAACTATAAAATTTTTAATATAGGTTTAAACACAATATAAATTTGATTATGAATATTTATTAGAAATATAAAAATATTTCCTATAAATGGTATTTTGTTTATAATTTTCAAATATGAAATAATTTAATTTATTTATGATACAATGATGATGCAGCAATTACCTTAATAATGAAATATTAAAATAATTAATATTATAAATATCCAAATGAATGTAATTTAAGACTTATGGTGAATTAAAATAATTTTATAGGTTAATATGACATTTTGGGGTTGATTAGATAAATTTTGATCGAAGTTATAAGGTTGTTAAGACTTTCACAAAAACAAAATACCAAATAGTGTCAAAATCGACATATATTTATTTTTAAAACAAATATTATATTATTGGTTGATATAATATTCCTAAAAATCTATGGATCGGAAAAAGGGCATAAATAATATTATATATGTCATTAATGAACAAAGTGAGGTTCTATGGGAAGTTTAGAGTAAGTTTATTAACCATATTGTGTAAGAATACAAGAAGACACAGTAAAAGGTAAACTATTTAACTAAGAGTTAAATCTAATAGATAATGTTAAAATGGTAACCTAATATTTTCAAAAACCTATTGGTTGAGAATATTTCGACCCATAAACACATAAGGATTTAATTAAATTCATTTGGAGCCATTATTAACTGAATATTATTGTATAATAAATTAATATTTTAATCTTTTCGTAAAGTAACCCTCACCCCTCTTATAAAAGGGAACTTCCCTTTCTCTCAAAATCACACCTCTAAAGCCATTTGGCTCTACCAAACCCTACCCAAATATCCTCCCAACTTTTGTCACATCAACCTAGAGTCTTTACTTTGATCCTAAATCCAACCTAAGGAGCCCTTTTGATCTACTCAAAAGGAAACACCCGAAGAAGATGTAATAATTTCACCACCCTCTTTCAAGTTCTTTTATTCTTCCACTTCCTCTTTATTTTTTTTACATACCAAAATAATAACTACAGTGCCTCCAACATAATTTGATGTTATTATAAATATGTTACAACAATATTCTTTATTCTATCCATCCTATAAATGACAATGTCACAATACGTGTGTACGTACGGATTTCTGTCTCCATGTCGTGGTGTAGTTTGTTACTCAAACACTTAATTATTTGGTAGGGTATAATAATGAGTATAAATGATGTAAATTATAAACATAACATGTTAATGATTCTATATATATGATATACCATCCAATTACATATGATTTCACCATCAATATAATGATATTGTCGCCCGCACGTATGTACGGATTACCGTCTCCACGAATGAGATGAGATTCATTCCCCATCGTAATAATTCAATAATAATTTTTATTTTATGATTAAAAATCATGTTTAAGAACTAAATATAATTCTGGATATGATTCCAATACATTCTATCCATAACGAACATGGCTTACGTAACCAAGCTTATAAAGGAAACCAGATCAATTAACACCTGAAATGATGATACTACTAGAATATTATTAACAAAGAAATATTGGAAGATCATATACGATATCATAATTATGTATATAATTCATGAATAATTTAATAACAATGATTAAACTATTATACAGGTGATTAACTTACCCTCGACAAAGGAAAAGTGTTACACCCTGATATTTTATGAGAAGTATATTTTTTTATGTCTTATGTTATACGCAACATCAAAGGAATCTTTCATTACACACAGCACTAGCTTGGCATGAGTTATACACAAGAAGAGCCTTCCTCGATAGTGTGTGTTGTACGCAATATCGAGTTTCACTAAACTACGATATGTTATTAAAATATTATATAAACTAGCCGTTATGAATAGTAATACCCACTTTTTGAAATTTTGTAAATTTTATCTTTCAAAGTGGACTTCATTTTTGGATTCAGAATATCGAAATTATCCTAGGGTTAAATTTTGGTATTTTTTAGAAAACATTCAATTTTTGATGAATAGTGAAAACACTCGGTTACTATTTAAAAACCGCCTTTTTATTTAAATGATTATTTATTTTATTTAAATTTATTTTCGGTCAAAATGGATACATAATACCTATATAAGTTCAATGTAATTCATTGGAATCATTTTATAATAATTTTAGCTATACAAACATTTTATTGAACTTTTCACCGTCTTTTACCCATCTCCTCGGAGAATTTGCAAATGTAAATAAAACATAATTTGACCGCTTTTGTGAGTGGAATTTTGAAAATCTGAGAGACACCGTTAATATCAAGTTGTAAATTTTTTTTCAATAAGATAGAAATAATTTTTGGTGAATAGTAGCTTTTTACTTTTATTTACCACGGTTAAAAGTAAATAGGGTGATTAAGGGTACAAATGATATTATTATTACCCTAACACATGTCCTAATTCTATTGGATAAGTGTAATTAGACCAAAAACAACCTTAGAAATACAATATTACCCTTTAGGTCTACTTGGATTAGATTATTACATTTATTATAATTTTATTTAAAGAAGTGTTAAAAGAGTTAAAATCAATGTTTAATACATAAAACATTTTTAATATAGGGTTATACATAAGATACATTCGACTATAAATATTCATTAGAAATCTAAAAATCTTTTCTACATAATTGTATTTTATTTATAATTTTTATACATTAAATAATTTAATTTATTTATAACATAATGATGATGCAGTAATTACCTCATTAATAAAATATTAACATAATTGATGTTATAAGCACCCATATAAATGTAATTTGAGACTTTTTATGAATTCAAAAAATTATATAGGTTAATAATACATGTTATTATTGATTCAAGTAACTGTTTTCTAACTAATCATGCTGTTATGATTTTTACAAAAATCAAGTACCAAATAGTGTCAAAATTGACATAAAATAGATTTTAAAACCAATATTATATTATTAATTATTATTCTATTCCTATAAATATAAGGTTCATCCAAATGACTTAGATAATGTTATATATATTAATAATTAACCACTTGGGGTTATTTTGTCTTGTTATAGTAAGATTATTAACCATATAGCGTTAGAAAACAAGAATACACGTAAAAGTTAAAATATTTAACTTGGAGTTAAATCTAAATGATAAGGTTAAAATAGTAACCTAAAATTGTATAAAAACTATTGGTTGAGAGGATTTCGACCCATCCCCATATTACCTTCGAAATAAATTAATTTTGAGCTATTATAAACCGAATATGATTTTATTATCAAATAATATTTTATGTTTTTCCTAAGGTGCCCCTCTCCTCCCTTTTAAAAGGGAACCTCCTCCCTCTCCTCCTCACAGCATTTTGAGACTTCATGCTCGTCAAAACACTGCCCATTTACCTTTTCAACTTCCCTATAAACATACTAGAGGTCCTGGTCTTCCTCAAAGACCAATTTTACTACCCTAAGAGGATGTTCCAAAGAGGCGTGTCGAAGAAGAGGTAATTTCTGTTACCGATTCTTTCAAATTTATTTCTTCTTCTACTTCCTATTCTTTATTAGTTTCATTATAAAGTAATAACATTAGTATAAATAAAATACTGATATGTTATTATAAATATGAAACAACCATATTTCACCTTCTAACAGTCCTACGACAAATAAAATCACCGCGCGTGCGTACGTACAGAATACCGTCTCCACGTCGAGGTGTAATCGGTTTTCCACCACCACCTTACTTAGATGGGTATAATGGTGTAAAGAATAACTATATATTATTATTGTAAAGTGATATTTATTATGAAATTTTATACATACACTTCAATACAATTCCATGATCATGGGAATGATATCATCGCTCGTGCGTACGTACGGCCTACCGTCTCCATGATGTGATGTGACTCGTTCTACATGATCTTCATTGAATAATGACTATATAAATGAATTGAATGAATAAATATGATATATATTACACTAATCCCATTCTGTAAATGAGGTATCTATAACCTAAAAATAATAATAAGAATTTATTTGACAAAACTTGAATAGGAACATAAAGCAATGAACATCCGAATAACAAGTAGGAATGAAATATTACTAATAAGAAGATAATAATATGACCATATATGATATCATAACAATGAATATGATTATGTAATAAGTCAATGAAATTATTTAAATCATTACACATGATTTTTTGATACGTAGGAAACAAATCGGACCTACGGTAAGGGAAGATCTCACAATCTCATTTTTATCCGAGATTTTTATACTTCAGAATTTACTGGGGCATATTTATCATCCACATCCATGTTTCCTCAATATGTATTATTATATATATCCTCTTACAATTTTTTAAATCCAATTTTACCTATTTTTGAATATTAATAAAAGATATGAAAGGAATATTTTGTCATTTTTAGTATGAGATACTTTTTGACTTTTTCATCAAAAGTACGAGAAGAATGTTTTTTTAACTTATATGACATGAATGGATTTTTATTATTTCAGAGAAAGTTATTTCCATGAATAATCCATTATAAGTTTTAATTTTTAATTTTAATTAACTTCTTTTAGTTTAAAATTTTATGACATGTTAAGAAAGGAAAATTGTTTTTGAAGAAGAAAGGATATTTTCCTCAAGAATTGAGTTCAAGTGTTTTATCAAAATTATTTTCCATATAAGATAATATATGGTTCTTTTTATATCCCTATTATTACATTGATTTTATTATGTTATGATGTAATTATTTTTATGAAGTCCGTTTATGGATTATGTTATGATGGCATGTTGTTTATGAATCCCATTTTTATGATATGGGTTATGCTATGATGTATGATTAATGATTTTGTAGAACACATATGAATGGTTTCATTATGAGATGGGTGGGACCTATATCTCCCTCTAATGAATTTGGTAAAGATTTATATCCCATGAGATAGACATGGCTGGAACGGCAGGTTAATCTAGTTCAGTGATACAAGACTGGAACGAGGAGTGAACTCGATTCAGTAATGGACTTTGTCTGCTATGATGGTCTTGGTAAAGAGCCTTGACTAATATGAAATGATTTTCTATGATTATGTGTGTATGACACAAAGTTTCAGGTTTTAAGTTATTATTATTGTGATTACATTTCACTACTATGATTTATCCCATGATATGATATTATGATCTTTTTTACAGGTTAAGAATTTCAAGATATTATTTTCTTATGAATATGATATGATTGATATTTATTTTTCTTACCCTTTCTAAGCATTTGAGCTCACTTTTTTGTATGTTTTCTTTTGCCCAGGTCAAGAAGAAGGGTATTAAGTAGGATATTCCAAAGGGGACTCTAGATATGATGAAATAAACGGCAGACAATATAGATGATTTATGAAATAGTTGTTTATGTTTCCCAGTTTCTAAAGACACTATACCTATACGGTCCTATCATGGTTTTGATATATATTGTAATACGTATGCTTCAATTCTGAAGTAATAACCATGTATGTAAAGTATGGGTCATTATAATTGGTATCAGAGGCAGGTTATAGTCAACTTTGGAAACTATGATGTTAAAGCCTTACTAAGAACTCTAAGGATATGTCTAAACATAGAACACAATATTAGTGTTTTAGAAATGTACATGAAAAAACTCTCATAAGACTGAAAATTTTATTCTTGATTATGTGGTTTTCCTGTTATGATTACTCTTTCTCACACTATGCTTCTTGGTTTTAGTCAATGGTTGGAACCTGAAGGAACCGTGTTAATGCTGAATGTGATGAGAAATGCAATGATTGTCCCCTCTGAGAAACCATATGTTATGGGAGATGGAATGAAAAATCATGTAGCCATTCTCACACAACTTTCTCAAGCTATGAATCATACATGACTTCCAAACAAGCAAAGGAATGAGAAACATTCTGTTAAATCCTTCATGAGCCAGCATCCTCCTTCATTCAGCGGGTCTTATGATCCATTAGTGGTTGAACAATGGATTAGTACCATTGAAAAGATATTTTCAATCCAACAATGTTCTAAACATGATAAAGTCCTCTTAGCAGTATATCATTTGGAAGGTGAAGTTGATCAATGGTGGAATCTTATTAAGAATACAAGGCAAAGGGATGAAATTGAGCCCATGGAATGGGATGAATTCAAGAACTTATCTTTCAATAAGTACTTCCCTCGTATTATTCAAACAATGATGGAGAAGGAGTTTCTTGAACTGAAGCAAAAGGATGATGAATTGGTTCGTACCTACCAATCAAATTTTACAAGACTTGCAAGGTACGCTTCCGGAATTATTATCCAACCTGAGAGTAAGAACGATAGATTCTTTAGTAGCTTAAAAACAAGTCTTCGAAGGGAATTAGCCATAAGGGACTTCAATAGCTTTGAGGAAATTGTTAGATGTGCTCTCAAGGTTGAGATGGAGATTGGAGTAATCCATCAGTCATATGTGTTTGATAAGAAGAGGAAAATGGAATTCAAGGGAAAATATAAAGACCACACTGAAGATAATATGAGTTTTCCCTTATGATCAAAGTGGGGAAAGAAACATGGAGGTAATTGTCTTAAAGGGACAAGTAAATGTATTAAGTGTGGAAAAGAAGGTCATTGGGTAGTTGAATGTCAAAATAATGGGAAGAAGATTTCTAATGATGTGAACAAAGAAAGGGATACACAGAATGTACCTCATGAACTTCAATGTTTCAAGTGTAAGGAAATGGGGAATTGTGCCAATAAATGCCCTAATCCAAGGGTTGTTGATGATGATCGACATCAACAAACTCTTAAGTTCAAAAACAAAGTAAATTCATATGTAATTTATATCAGTGATGTTGAGTATGATAATGAAGTTGTGAAAGGTACACTTACCATCCACCATAATGTAGAAAATGTTTTATTTGATTCTGGATCCACCCACTCTTTTATTTCTGAAGAATTTTCTATGGGTATCCCCATATTACCTCAGTAGTTAGATATTGAGTCAGCTGTGAAAACCCCTAATGGCATAATAGTCGCATCAAAAGTTTACAATTATTCTCCGATTGAAGTTTGTGGGAAAGTGCTTCCTGAAAATCTTGTGATCCTTCCTATAGTGGAATTTGATGTGATTTTTGGCATGTATTGGATTTCTTTATACGGAGCTCATATCAATTTCCAAAGAAAGAAAATCACATTTAATATTCTCGATCAATCTACTATCATCTATCGATGCAAGGATGAATATAACTTTCCAATAGAAATTTCTTCCATCCTATGAGTCTTGATTCCAATAAATGAAGGTTATTTATTTCAAATGGTTGGAGAGAAAATAACGATTACAAATATTCCCATTGTATGAGAGTTTTATGATGTCTTTCTGGAGTAATTTGCAGGCCTTCAACCAAATGGTGAAGTTGAGTTTTCAATAGAACTCATACCGGGTGCTATGCCTATTTCTAATACACCATATATAATGGCCATAATTGAGTTGTAGGAATTGAAGAAGCAACTCTAAAGATATCTTGATAAAGGATTCATACACCCTAGTGCGTCACCTTGGGGAGAACCTATTCTGTTTATTAAGAAGAAAGATGGATCAATGAGACTCTGCATTGATTATAGAGAACATAACAAGATCATAATCAAGAACAAATATCCTCTCTCGTGCATTGATGACTTATTGGACCAACTACATGGAGCTCAATACTTTCCCATGATTGATCATCATTCAGGGTATCAACAATTAAGGGTCAGAAAGGAGGATATACCAAAGACGTATTTTCGTACAAGGTATTGAAACTATTAATTTATAGTGATGCCATTTGGTCTTACTAATTCCCATGCTATCTTCTTGGATCTGATGAATAGAGTCTTTAGAGACTATATTGATCAGTTTTTGGTAGTCCTTATAGACGATATTCATATCTATTCAAAGAGCAAGGAAGAACATGAAGGTCACTTCAGAATTGTATTAAAGACCCTAAGAAAGGAGAAGCTTTATTCCAAATTTACCAAGTGTGATTTTTGGATTCAAAAAGTTTTATTTTTGGGTCACATAATCTCAAAAGAGGGGATATCTGTGGATCTAGAAAAACAGAGGTTATTAAAAGATGGTAGAGGCCAACGACGGTAACTGAGATCCGAAGTATTCTTGGTCTGGCTGGATATTATAAACGTTTTCTGAAAGATTTTTCAAGGTTATCTAATCCACTCACCAGGTTGACTCAAAAAGGAGTTAAGTTCATTTGGATGGAGGTGTGTGAGGAGAATTTCAAAGAGTTAAAATTAAAGTTATCCAGTGCACATGTTCTCACACTATCATGTAGTGGAGAAAGGTTTGTTATCTACAATGATGCATCCAAGAAGGGACCAGGGTGTGTTCTCATGAAAAATGATATGGTGATAGCTTATTTCTCACAACAGTTCAAAATCAATGAGCAAAATTACCCAACTCATCATTTGGAGTAAGCCGCGGTAATCTTTTCATTAAAAATATGGAGGCATTATCTTTATGGTGAAAAGTGTGATATTTATAGTGATCATTAAAGTTTAAAACATATTTTCACACAAAAAGGAGTTGAATATGCGCCAAAGAATATGGTTGGAGCTTATTAAGGATTACGACTGCTCAATTCATTATCACCATGGGAATGTAAACAATGTGGCAGACCCATTAAGTCGACAAGACCATGCTAGCTTATCCATGATGAGGATCACAAAAGATCCAATATTTATTGATTTACAAAGGATGGCTCTTGGGATTATAATGGAAGGGGAAAATATTATCTTTCTCAAATGAATGTTCAACCATCTATACATTTGAAGATTAAAGAGGCACAAAAAGAAGATGTAGAGTTACCAAAGAAGGTGAGAAATTTCCCTGAATTCAACCTTGATTGTGATGGGATAATAAGGTTTAGGAATCGGGTTTGTGCTCCTCCCATAGAAGAATTAAAGAAGGAACTGATGTATGAGGCTCATAGTTCTTCATTCTCTATTCATCCTGGAAGCACAAAGATGTATAGGGACCTGAAAGAGTACTTCTGGTGGGATGGAATGAAAAGAGATGTTGCAGAATATGTCTCTCGATGCTTGGTTTTTTAGCAAGTTAAAGCTGAGATACAGAAGTCTAAGGGGATGTTACAACCATTACCCATACTCGAATGGAAATGGGAAAACATCACTATGGACTTTGTCACCGGACCTCCTAAAACATCTAAAAATAATAATTCTATTTGGGTCATAGTTGATCGTCTTACGAAGTCACCACACTTCATTTCTATTAGAGAAGATTTATCTCTAGATCAGCTTTCGATGATATATGTAAAGGAAGTGGTAAGATTGCATGGAGTACCACTTTCCATTATATATGATCAGGATCTGAGGTTTACCTCGATGTTTTTGCGAACTTTTCATCACACTCTAGATACAGAGTTGAGTTTCAACACTGCTTATCATCCTCATACAGACAGTCAGTCTGAGAGGACAATTCAAACTCTAGAAGACATGTTGAGATCTTTCTCTAGGGATTTCAAAGGTGGTTGGGATCAAAACCTACCTTTGGTGGAATTTTCGTATAATAATATCTTTCACTCCAGTATTCAAATGGCTCCTTATGAAGCTCTCTACGGAAAAACATGCAGGACTCCAACTTTCTGGGATGAAGTTGGGTAAAGAAAGCTATTAGAACCTGATCTTGTTGATGAAATGGAAGAAAATGTCAGATCTATTCCACAACACAAAAGAGCAACTCAAAGTCGACAACAATGTTATGTCGACAACTAAAGAAAAGACATAGAGTTTGAAGTGGTTGATAAATTGTTCTTATGAATGTCTCCTTGGAAGAGAGTAATGAGATTTGGTAAGAAGGGAAAGATGAGCCCTAGGCATATCTGTCCTTTCGAAATAATGGATCATGTTTGGATGGTAGCTTAACGATTGGCGCTTCCACCAAATCTCTCTCAATTTCATGATGTGTTCCATGTATCTCTCCTGAGAAAGTACATACCTAATCCTTCACATGCACTAAGCTCAGAAGTAGTTCCGTTGGAGCAAGATCTTTCTTATGAAGAACAGACAATAGAGATTCTGGAAAGTAGCAAAAAAGTTCTATGGAACAAGGCCACTAACTTAGTGAAAGTTTTATGGAGGAACTACCAATTAGAAGAACCTACATTGGAGCTTGAGGATATTATGAGAGAGAGGTATCCTCATCTGTTTGTTATGAAGTGACGAATTTCGAGGGAGAAATTCATTTTTAGGGGGGTAGAATGTAACACCCTGATATTTTATGAGAAGTATATTTTTTTATGTCTTATGTTATACGCAACATCAAAATAATATTTCATTACACACAACCCTAGCTTATATTACGTTATACGCAAGATCAACCTTCCTCGATAGCGTGTGTTGTACGCAATATCGAGTTTCACTAAACAAAGATATGTTATTAAAATATTATATAAACTAGCCGTTATGAATAGTAATACCCACTTTTTGAAATTTTATAAATTCTATCATTCAAAATGGACTTCATTTTTGGATTCAGAATATCGAAATTAGCCTATGGTAAAATTTTGGTATTTTTTTGAAAACTTTCAATTTTTGATGAATAGTGAAAACACTGGGTTACTATTTAAAAACCGACTTTTTATTTAAATAATTATTTATTTTATACAAATTTATTTTATGTAAAAATTGATAAATAATACCTATATAAGTTCAATTTAATTCATTGGAGTCATTTTATAATAATTTTAGATATATAAAAATATTATTGAACTTTTCACCATCTTTTACCCATCTCCTAGGAGAATTTGCAAATGTACATAAAACGTAATTTTACCGCTTCTGTGAGTGGAATTTCAAAAATCCGAGAGTCACGATTAATATCAAGGACTAAAATTTGGTTTAATGAGATAAAAATAATTTGGTGAATAGTAACGTTTTACATTTATTTACCATGGTTAAAAGTAAATAGGGTAATTAAGGATAAAAGTGATATTTTTATTACCCTAACACATGTCCTAATTCTATTTGATAAGTGTAATTCGACCAATAAAATCTTAGGAATAAAATATTACCCTTTAAGTCCACTTGGATTAGATTAGGACATTTATTATTATTTTATTAATAGAAGTATTAAAAGAGTTAAAATCAAAGTTTAATAACTAAAACATTTTTAATATAAGGTTATACATAAGATAAATACGACTATAAATATTCATTATAAATATAAAAATATTTTATACATAATGATATTTTATTTATAATTTTTAGACATTAAATAATTTAATTTGTTTATGACATAATGATGATGCAGTAATTACCTCATTAATAAAATATTAACATAATTTATGTTATAAATACCCAAATAAATGTAATATGAGACTTTTAATGAATTACACTAATTTTCTAGGTTAATATGACATGTTATTAGTGATTAAATTAACATTTTTCGAACTAATCATGCTGATATGATTTTCAGAAAAATCAATTACCAAATAGTGTCAAAATTGACATAAAATAGTTTTTTAAACAAATATTATATTATTAATTGTTATTCTATTTCTAAATATCTGAGGTTCGGAAAAATGACTTAGATAAGGTCATATATATTAATAATTAACCAATTGGGGTTCATTTGGCTTGTTATAGTAAGTTTATTAACCATATAATGTATGAAAACAAGAAGACATGGTAAAAGTTAAAATATTTAACATAGGGTTAAATCTATATGATAAGGTTAAAATAGTAACCTAGACTTGTCTAAAACCTATTGGTTGAGAGTATTTAGACCCATCCCCACTTTATATTCTAAATAAATCAATTCAAAGCTATTATAAACTGAATATGACTTTATTATAAAATAATATTTTAAGTTTTTCCTAAGGTGCCCCTCTCCTCCCTTATAAAAGGGCACATCCTCCCTCTCCTCCTCAAACCATTATGAGCCTTCAAGCTCGGCCAAACCATGAAAATTTCTCCTATAAACTTCCCTAGAAACATAATAGAGGTCCTGGTCTTCTTCAAAGACCAATTTTAGTTCCCTAAGATGAGGTTTCAAAGAGGCGTGTCGAAGAAGAGGTAATATCTGTTACCGATTCTTTCAAATTTATTTCTTCTTCTACTTACTCTTCTTTAGTTGTGTCATTATGAATTAGTAACATCATTACCACTAATATACTGATATGTTATTATAAATATGAAAAAACCATATTTCACCTTCTAACCATCCTACATAAAATGAAATCACCGCGCGTGCGTACGTACGGAATATCGTCTCCACGCCGTGGTGAAATCTGTTTTCCACCACCACCTTACTTGGATGGGTATAATGGTGTAAATAATAACTATATATGATTATTGTAAAGTGATATTGATTCTGAAATAGTATACATACACTTCAATACAATTCCACGATCATGGGAATGATATCATCGCTCGTGCGTGTGTACGGCCTACCGTCTCCACGATGTGATCCAACTCGTTCTACATGATCTTAATTAAATAATGATTATATAAATGAATTGAATGAATAAATATGATATTTATTACACTAATAAAATTCTGTAAATGAGGTATCTATAACCTAAAAAGAAGATTAACAATTTATTCGACAAAACATGCATAAGAACAAAAAGCAATGAACACCCGAATAACAAGTAGCAATGAAATATTACTAATAAGAAGATAAGAATATGACCATATATGATATCATAACAATAAATATGATTCTGTAATAAGTCAATGACATTATTTAAATCATTATACAGGAGTTTCGGATACATATGAAGCAAATCAGACCTAAGTTAATGGAAGATCTCACAATCACATTTTTATCCAAGATTGTTTATACTTCAGAATTTACTGGGTCATATTTATCATCCACATCCATTTTTCCTCAATATGTAATATTATGTATATCCTCCTACAATTTTTTAAATCCAATTTTACCTATTGGTGAATTTTAGTAAAAGATATGAAAGTAATCTTTTTTCATTTTCAGTACGAGATACTTTTTGACTTTTTCAGCCAAAGTACGAGAAGAATGTTTTTTAACTTATACGACATGAATGCATTTTTATGATTTCAGATAACATTATTTACATGAAGCTTCCATTATAAGTTTTCAAGATTATTTTTAATTAACTTATTTTAGTTTAAAAGTGTATGACATGTTATGAAAGGAAAAAAAATGAAGTAGAAAGGATATTTTCCTCAAGAATAGAGTTCAAGTGTTTTATCAAAATTATTTTCCATATAAGTTAATATACGGTTATGTTTCTATCCCTATTATTACATTTATTTGATTATGTTATGATGTAATTATTTTTATGAAGCCCTTTTATGGATTATGTTATGATGGCATGATGTTTATGAATCCCATTTTTATTATATGGGTTATATTATGATATAATATTAACAATTTTGTGGCACACATAATAATGGTTTCATTATGAGATGGGTGGGACCTATTTCTCACTCCAATGCATTGGGTAAAGATTTATATCTCATGAGATAGACATGTTTGGAACAACAAGTTAATTTGGTCCAGTGATACATGACTGGAATGAGGAGTGAACTCGGTTTAGTAATGGACTTTGTCCACTGTGATGGTCTTGGAAAAGATCCTTGACTAATATGAAATGATTTTCTATGATTATGTGTGTATGACACAAAGTTTCATGCTTTATGTTATGATTATTGGGATTACATTTCACTATGATGATTTATCCCATGTTATTATATTATGATCTTTTTTGCAGGTTATGAATTTCAAAATATTATGTTCTTATGAATATGAAATGATTGATATTTCTTTTTTTACCCTTACTAAGAATTTGAGCTCACCCTTTTGTATGTTTTCTTTTCCCCAGGTCAGGAAGAAGGGTATTAAGTAGGATATTCCAAAAGGGAATCTATATATGGAGAAATAAATGGGAGATAATGTAGATGATTTATAAACCATTTGTTTATGTTTCCCAGTTTCTAAAGACATTATACCTATATGGTCCTATCATGTTTTTGTTATATGTTGTAATAATTATTCATCAATTATAAAGTAATACCCATGTATGTAATGTATGGGTCATTATAAAAAGTACAAGTTATGTGTTATTTACTTAATCTCATTATTAACCGAGATTTTTTATGTGTAAGTATTTACGAGGACATAGTTATCATAGATACCCATATTTCATAAAAAAATTGAAAAGGAGTATTTTATGATTTTAGGGGAGGGTATATTTAACTAGATCATCATTTTAAAAGTTTTAAAGATTTATCTTTCTAAATACTTTTAATTAATGTCCATGTTTTCAAAATGATTTTAAGTATTTATTTATATGGACATTAGTGTTTTGAAATGGTAATTATTTTCAAAAGATTCAAAGTGGTTTGGGAAACAATGATTCAAAAATATATTTTAAATTACTTCCATTAGAAATGTGTGACTTTAAAATGATTTCACAAAAAGGGATATTTCACTCAAAAAGTTTTACTGATCATTTTCAACTATGTTAGCATCCTTTACTGGATATTATTTCGGATTGAGGTTGATTTATTATAATAAAATCTTCCATATTGTATTTAATGAGTTATTATATTTTTGATTGTGAATGTTATATTTTTATACCATTCATAGTTTATAGTTAATGTATTTATATTTTGTTTGGTAGTTTTAATACGAATGTTTATGTTATGTTTCAACTTTTTCATATGTGGAATGCAGTGGACTTAGTATGTGACGGATTGAGCCCGTTATAGCTCCTTGATGCATTAGTAGGTCTCATGAGACAAACTAGTGTCTTGGAACAAGGCCTTGAAAAAATATTATTTTTATTCTTGGAACAAGGCCTTAACTATGTGGTTATTAAGTCTATCATTATGCATTCCATCATTATGAAATTAGCTATTGATATTACATGTTATTATTCGACTAGTATAATATCCATGTGAATAAATAAATTGAATTATTTGATTTATATTTTCCATATTATGCTGAATTTTAAGTTTAAAAGGCTTTTCTTTCAGATTTATACATTTCCTTAAATGTTTATGCATATTTTCGAAAGTTTCCGCTATATTGTTATCCTTACTGAGCAGTTGAGCTCACCCCTTTCTATGTATTACTTTTCCCAGGATGAGAAAAGTATATTATGACTAACTTATAGGGATAATCTATGGGATATTAATGTGGTCAATGGAGACAATGTTGTTATTTTTTTCATTTTATAATGTAATGTAACGTTCATGTATGTAATATATTTTCCCAAACTAAAAAACTGATTGGTCCTTTGGGACTTGATTCATTGTAATCATGCCAATGTATTAAAATAATGCACTGACTCTGGGTACCTAGGCTCGAGGTGTTACAGTTGGTATTAAAGGTAGGTTTATCAACAACCTTGGAAATAGGTTTAGATAAACTCTGATTAGAGAACATTATCCTAAGATAGACTTTGAATATTAGTATAGAATAACTTCCTAGAATTTTGGTAATGTAGTGATTTTGTGTGTTTTCCAAGCAATACATCCATGTCCAGATACGAGCAGGTAGAGGCGGCTCTAGCACAGATGTACCTAAGAGTGAAAACTCTAACAAGGAGTTTCAGGCATGACCCAGGGTATCCCGCTACATGACAATAGGCCTTCTTGCACTATTGGTTATGACACTACTAGGGGATATTCTTAGGATAATTCACATTTTCTTTACAATCCATTATGAATTATTTAAGCGTAAATACTTCCTCAAAGAAAACATTTGTTTATGATTATAGATTATATGGATAATCTTTTCAATTTACATTAGGTATTTTATATGTTTTTAATTAATTATTATGATTCATAAAACTAACCTATTGTATGTCATTTTTTAGAAATGGCACCAAGTAAATGGAATGAGAACTCCAGTAAGACGCATGATCAAAAGAGTATGAAGGATCATATCTTTCATGGGATTAAGACAAATTTTATAAAGGAAATATTATCCCATGTATTATCATTATATGAAGAAATAGTGTCATGTGTTAATAAGATAAGTAAAGAACTTTTTGAGTCCTATGGCTTTGAAAGGAATCCAGAGAAGAAAATGATTGTAGAGAGAAAGATGGAAAAGGGGAATAAGGGAAAGATGGATTTTCCCATATGTGATAACTATGAAAAGAATCACCTTGGTAAATGCTTGATGGGATTGTGAGTTTGTTATAAGTGTTGAGAAAAAAGGACACAGACTACGTAACTGCTAATGTAAGAAAATGGTTTCAAATGTACAATGCTTTATCTGCAAGGAGTTGGGACACTATGCAAATCAATGCCCAAATTATTAGAGTATACCACAAATGATGATATTGGATAATAATCAGGTTATGATATTACCATAGATGAAGAGTAATGACTAGTGTTCTTATGTTGATATTAAATAATTATGTCATTTGAGTATTATATCAACAGTGTATTGGTTATAATAATTATGGAGTATATAAATATTGTACTACAGTAATATTTCATTAAGGATTTGAGAATGTGTGGTACCAGGAAAAGTGACTCAATAGCAAGTTAAACTTTTTGGAAGATACATGGTTGAAGGAAAGATAAAACTTTAATAAGGTCCTTATACTAACGTCTTTATTTTGGAATAATATATGATTTATTTGGATAAATTGTATTTTATATTCTTGACTACATTGAAACTGATTAATGATTTATATATTCCATCATTGTTGGAGTTTACAAAATTTTTGGATAGAAGGAGTATATCTAGTATTCTATAAGTAATAAGGGACCATGAATGTAATCAATAAGGTTTTATGGTAATTCAAGGTGTGACGGTGTTTTAAAAAATACATGATGAAGGTATTCACATGTTATTACATGGAAAAAGTGATCTTCATTATGTTTACCTTCTTTATAAATTTTGGATTGTTAGTTTGTACAGAAGTATTTTGGATAAGTCTAAAGGTTGGAATCGATTAAGTTTTACATGGATACTATTGTTATGGTTAAATAATTTTTTTGAAATTATTTTTGGATTGTCATAAAAAGGACAACTCGGAGGTCGGGTGACAACCCGTCGCGCCCAGCATGGCCGCGAGACTTGAACCCACAACTAAAAGGCGATAGGGTTGGATCACCTACCACTGACATATGTGATGTCCTGGTTTTTATAATGTAGTTTTTTTTATATTATGAAAAATTAATTATAAATTCATTATTTTTAGAACCCTATACGATTAAGATAAATAGAATATTTTTGAGTTCTATTAGCTTTTTGGAGTGAACGATGAATTTGTGGTAAGAATTAGTTGAAATATGAAACTCTAATAATCAGGTATAATATTTCCTCTTATTCTATGGATAAACTAATTCTTAAACTTTAGGTAAGGTATCTCAAAACAAAAAATTTGTTATCCAAATTCCATAACTTTTGTTGAATCAACGATATTATAAATCATCATATATTGATGGCTTTGAGGCCCTCAATTTTACACTTGTTTGTGATTGATGACCTCAATCACTCTCTATAAATATTTATGTTTTCCTCCAATTATGATTCTCTAATTTCCACAAATGTTCTCCTAATAGAGATCATAATTTGGTGGTGACTTTTTCATTTCCCTTTCCCTCTTATTAAGATTAATTTTATTAACCCAATTTCTAATATGGGTTTTCTACAAAAGTATTTTTCAATATTTAACCTTTATTTTTAGAATAAAAATGTAAAATTTTTAGGATGAAATTTAATAATTTATGGGAGAATGTAACACCCCAATATCTCATAGTACGTTATTTCTTCAAAGTAATTAAATAATATTCACTACACCAACACCGAGTTTGAGCGCACCACGACTTACCAAACTAGTTTTTCAAAAGTGGTTATCAATAGTATTATATTAATTTTGAATTGAATGTATTTCATAAAAATTTTGACATCCATATTATGTGTTTATATGAAATAATGTAAGAAAAAATTCATTTTTTCAGATAAAGGAGGAATTTTTCAGAAAATGCAATTTTACCGCCTTTTAATTGAGAACCTTTTTTAAATAAAATATTTAACACTATTATGTATTTAATTTGACAAAACAAACTTATTATTTAGAATCAGGACATAAAAATTTAGTTTCGATAAAAAATTTGTGTTTTTCTGATAAATTTCATATTTGGGTGAATAGTGAAAATTACTAAATTTTAATTGAAAACAACATTTTTAATAAAAATAATTTATAGTGTCAAATTATACATTTGAATGGTTTGGATTTATAATTAGATTGTATTCTTATAATTTAATACAATTTAGGTCATTATAAGTAATTTTACATTTAAATTTGACATAAACACATGTCAATCTTTTGATAGTTTTTACTTTTTAAAAAACCAATTTTTGGTTTTGACAATGGGAATTATTTTTAAATTAATAAATATAACTTATATGTTTTTAATTTTGTAAAATAGAATTCATTTTTGAATTCATAATATCAAAATTATCTTGGGGAGAATTTTTGGTATTTTTCTGAAAACTTTCAATTTTTGATGAATAGTGAAAAAAAATGTGTTATTGTTTAAAACTGACTTTTTATTTAGAAAATTATTTATCTTATTAAAATTTATTTGAAGTCAAAATAGATATATATTACCTATATAAGTTCAATGTAATTCATTTGAGACATTTTATAATAAAATTAGATGTGTAAATGTTTATTAAACGTTTTACCGTCTTTTACCCACCTTCTAGGAGCATTTACAAATTTTTATAAAACATACTTTTTCCACTTATATGATTTGAATTTCAAAAATCTGAGATATATGGTTGATATCAATAATTAAATTTTTTTTTAATAAGATGAAAATAATTTTTGGTGAATAGTAACTTTTAACTTTTATTTACCACAGTTAAAAGTAAATAGGGTAATTAAAGGTAAAAATGATATTATAATTACCCTAACACATGTACTAATTATATTGGATAAGTTTAATTAGACAAAAAAACATTAGTAATATAATATTATCTTTTAGGTCCACTTGGATTAGATTAGGGAATTTATAATTACTTTATTTAAAGAAGAGTTAAAAGTGTTTAATTCAATTTTTAATAACGAAACCATTTCTAAAATAGGGTTACACAAAATATAAATTCTATTATAAATATTAATTAGAAATATAAAAATATTTCATACATAATGGTATTTTATTTATAATTTTTAGACATTAAATAATTTAATTTATTTATGACACAATGACGATGTTGTAATTACCTTATTAATGAATATATTAAAATAATTGATATTATAAATATCCAAAGAAATTTAAATCGCGAATTATGAAGAATTACACAAATTTTATAAGTTAATATGACATGTTAGGGTTTATTATATAATTTGTTTTGAAGTGATAATGTTTTCATGACTTTCACAAAAACAAAATACCAAATAGTGTTTGAGTTGACATAAATTAATTTTTAAAACAAATATTATATTATTGGTCGATATAATATTCCTAAAAATATAAGGATCAGTAAAAGGGCTTAAATAATATTATATATTTCATTAATGAACCACTTTAAGTTCTCTTGGAAGTTCAGAGTATGTTTATTAACCATATAGTGTAAGAATACAAGAAGACGCGATAAAAGTTAAACTATTTAACTAAGAGTGAAATCTAAAAGATAGGGTTAAAATGGTAACATAAACTTGTCTAAAACCTATTGGTTGAGTGTATTTTAACCCATAACCACATAAGGCTCGAAATAAATTCATTTTTAGCCAATATAAACCGAATATGATTTTATAATAATTTAATATTTTAATATTTTCCTAAAGTGACTCTCACTCCTCTTATAAATGGGCATTTCCCCTTCTCTCAAAATCACATCTCCAAAGCCATTTGGCTCAGCTAAACCCTACCAAAATATCTTCAAAAGTTCCCTCACATAAAACTAGATTCATTACTTTGATCAGAAAGCCAACCTAAGGAGCCATTTTGATCAACTCAAAAGGAAACACCCGAAGAAGTGGTAATAATTTCACCACCCTCATTCAAGTTCTTTTCTTCTTCCACTTTCTATTTTGTTGTTGTTTCCATACCAAAATAATTACTCCATTACCTCCTACATATTGTGATGTTATTATAAAAATGGTACAACCATAATCATTATTCTATTTATCCTATAAATGAAAAATTCATCATACATGCGTACGTACAGCTTACCATCTCTACATCGTGGTGTAGTTTGTTACTCAAACACTTCATTATTTTGATGGGTATAATAATGAGTATAACTGATATAAATAATACATATAACATGTTAATTATTCTGTATATATGATGATATACCATCCGATTACATACAATTTCACAATCAATATAATGATATTGTCTCTCATGCATATATATGGATTACCGTCTCCACAAACACGATGAGATTCACTCCCATTCGTAATCATTCAAGAATAATTTTTATTTTATAATTAAAAATAATGTTTAAGAATGTAATATCATTCTGTATATGAATCAAATACATCCTACCCATAACAAACATGGCTTATATAACCAATCATATAAAGTAAAATGGATCAGTTAACACCTAAAACGATGATACTACTAAAATATTATTAACAAATAAATATTGGAAGATCATATACGATATCATATTTATGTATATGATTCTTTTTTAATTTAATAACAATGATTTAACTATTATACAGGATGCTAATTTACTCTCAACCAAGGAAAAGTACAAGGTAAGGGTTATTTCCTCAATCTCATTATTACTTGAGATTGATTACGTGTAAGTATTTAGTGGGACATATTTATCATCTATACCCATATTTCTTTAAAAAAATCAAAACGAATCTTTTAGGGTTTTATGGTAGGGTCTATTTAACTAGATCATCATTTAAATTTTTTTAAATATTTATCTTTCTAAATAATTTTTATTAATGTCCATGTTTTCAAAATTATTTTAAGGATTTATTTATATGGACATGAATATTTTGAAATGATAATTATTTTATATAGTTTCAAAGTTGTATGGGACACTTTCATTCAAAAATCCCTTTTAAATTACTTCTTTTATAAATGTGTGACTTTTAAATGATTTCACAAAAAGTAATATTTCTCTCAAAAGTTTTTTCTGATCATTTTTAACTATGTCAGCATCCTTTACTAGATATTATTCGTGATTGAGGTTAATTTTTTATAATAAAATCTTAAATATTTAATTGAATGAGTTATTATATGTTTGACTGTGAATGTTCTATTTTTATACCATTCATGGTTAATGTTTTGACATTTCGTATGCTAGTTTGAATATGAATGTTTATGTTTTGTTTCAACCTTTTCATCTAAGGAATGTAGTGGACTTATTAAGTGACAGGTGGAGCCCACTATAAATCCATGATGTATCGGTAGGTATCATAAGACAAACTAGTGTCTTGGGACAAGGCCTTGAAAAAATCTTATTTATAGTCTTGGCCCAAGTCTTTGACTATGTGGTTATGAAGTCTGACATTATGCATTCCATCATTATGAAATTAGCTATTAATATTTCATGTGATTATTCGACTAGTAGAATATCAATGTGAATAAGTAAATGAAATTATTGGATTTATCTTTACCATATTATGTTGATGTTTAAGTTTAAAAGGCTTTTGTTTTAGTTTTATACAGTTCCTTAAATGTTTGAGCTTATATATGAAATATTCCACTATATTGTTATCCTTACTGGGCATCTAAGCTCACCCATTTCTATGTTTTATTTTTTCCAGGATGCGAAAATGTATATTATGACCGACCTGTAGGGATAGTATAAGAGATATGAATGTGGTCAATGGAAAAAATGTTGTTATTGTTTTTCATTTTATAATGTAATGTAATGTTCATGTATGTAATCTATTTTCCAAGACTGCTAAACTGATCGGCCCTTCAGGACTTGATTCCTTGTAATCATGCCAATGTATTAAAATAATGCACCAGCTCTGGGTAACAGGGATCAGGGTGTTATAATATTAAAATTAATTTCCAGTGAAAATTAATTAGAATAAATTGATTGTTTCCTAGAGAACGTTAATTATCACAAAAGTGAGATTTCAAAGATAATAATAAAGAATATGTTTTAAAAAAATAATCACTAAAAATCCCAAAGTGTCCCATACCACTTGAAACATTAAATTCATAATAATCATGAAGGAACATTTCTCAGAATATAAAGATAATGTATTAATGATATATTGTATAAAATGGGAAGTAAATATTCTATAAAAAAGAAGTGTATGGTGTATATGTCGCATACCCTGTGAAAAGAAAAGTAAAACAAGAATCACTTAACTTAACCTAAATTTTTTTTTGTGGTAATTATCCTCATGTATAGTGGTTTAAAATATGTTAATAATTTATTACATAACCATACTAATATTTATAATATTATATACTAACTTCTCATAATATTTTATTACCCCTTTATTAACACTCTTTCATTAATTTCCCTATTTTAGGTGTTAATTACCCAATTTTCTTGAGTAATTTTTAAATTTTTACCTATTGTTATCATTAATTTAGTCATGGTACAATCATCTCTAGAATTTTAAACATTACTTAATTATCATATATAATCATAATATATTTATTTATAATAATCTATGTTGGACATAGTAGAGTACTTGGAAGGGGGCTGAATTTAGTATCTATTAAAATTTTTGTTAAAAAGTTTTCTTAAAAAGGTACCCCAATACAAAATAATGAATAAAACCCATTTAATCGAGGTAATATGGTTATAAAGGTTTGACCGTTCAAATAACCTCTCAGAATATTAATTAATTCTCAATTTTATCAATATGAGTTATTGATAGTACTTTTGAAGCTATTGTAATAAGAAAAAACAATTATAACTTCTATCCAATATTAATTATCAAAGTAAAATCTAGTGTTTTCTGAAATATATAGTAATTTGTATTAAAACTAAATTAAAAGACACAGTGGATAAAATAATTTGTTCAGACTCAAGATGATACCTAATCCACTCCACTTGGTGATCACCTACCAAAAAGTAGTTTATATTAAAAAACTTGATACACACCCTGGATCGGGGTAAACAGGAGTGCACAATAATTTCTAGGTCACATGGCCTCTTCCACAGTTCATTCTGGGTATAAAATACCAGGTCACAGAAAGACCTATTCCACACTTATCTGTGGGAGTAAACAACTGTAATAAGATATGAGAGGAAAGATATCGTGTATCCTTCAGTTTAGTTAAGGATACAGTGTGTGTTTTAATACATACACACACACACTACTTGAAAGCTAAAAATAGTACACAATAGAGAAAATATGATGATATAAGTATAGAATTAGTATGAGTGTTATTCTATTCATCTTTTTACTTTTAGGATAAATCATATGCATGTATCGAGTCCTCTTGTGAGAAATAGAGTATTTCAAGTCCGGTGCTCTCGCATCCAGTTAGATCTTGCTCGTATTCTTTATAAAGTTTCTACATCGAAGATGATTTTGATTCTAATATACAGTATTCTATCCTTTGGATCGAGAGTACTTCGTGTGTTATTCAATTTTATATTGTGGCATGTATCAGTTCACTCTTCAAAATTTCTCGAGTCCCTACTGGTTTAATTCTATGTATATGTATTTTTGCAACCTGGCTTATCTTTATTTTTAATTACGAGTGTATATGTTGGATCTGATAGGATAAATATATTCTTCACCTCGTACCTTTTACTATTAGGTGAAATGTCTACAAATAAACATTAATTATGTCAGCGCCATTATATGACTCAAATATGACCCTTATAAATGAAATTAAAAAGGAAAAAAACAGATAAAAGAACAGTGTCACAGCCTATCTAGAAATGATGTCACTTGGAAACGGTGTCTCCAAGAAATGGTGTCTTCTTATTTGCCTTTGAGTGGTGAGACAGTCATGATGGAATAGTTGTGTTAAGATCAAGAACCTATAGCACAAATGTGGTGTTAGAATCATAGTGTCCGGTGCTTTTCCAAACTTTTAACGGTGTTATAATGATGGTAGCATTGAACCGGTGTCACAAATTTCATGAGATCTGAAAATGGTAATGATTTCTCTGCCCTGGTGTTTGGGTCATGGTGTCTGGGTCATGATGTCAGGGTCACAGTGTTTGGGTCCTTTTTCAGAAAACTAGAAATGGTTCCAGACTCACAATTTCTCAGACTTAGACAAATATCTATATATAGACTTAAGTAGTCATATTCACAGAATGAAATACAATTAATCATTTATATAAGAAATAATTATAGAACAAATTCAAGCATATGTTACAATAATCAAACATGGGTTAGGAGTAATAGGATCTAGTGGATGTTTATTTAAATCATAAAAAAAACCATCTCTACACATGATTTGAGATAGATTAAATAGGATTAACAATATTTATAGGATGTACAGAATTTTTGATCCTTAATACATGTTTAAAACATGAGGATTCCAATAGTCTCTCCCTTTTGATGGTCACAAATCTTGTGAATGAGATATATGTTCTTAGTGTTCTATTCCCCCCCTTTTTGGATTATTGAAAAGAGTACAAGAAAAGAAGAAGAAAAACATGAAGATAAATAAGAGAATAGTCAAAAACCGTTCACATTGCATTAGATGGAAACAATATGTGTCATTACAAATAGTAGGAAAAAGTACAAAATATCACTATCAAGATATAATTTTCACTTTTATTACACACTAGGTGTCTTCCCTTTTCCCTTGGAGTAGCATTAGAAGGAGAAATTGGAGCAGAAGTAGATGTTGAAGAAGGAAGTGAGCCAATAGTCAGAGAAGGGAGAGGGATTCCTTCAAAAAAATGAAGGTGCTGAAGTAGGTTTGATGGAATAATAAGGCATGTGTGGGTCAAGGATAACAGGTCTGATATGAATTAGAGTCTGAGATACAAACAATGAGGTAGAGACAAAGATAGTGGATGAGGAAAAAGGTAAACCAAGCTGCAAGTGTGAAGCTGCAAGAGCCATAATAGCAGTTCTCTACACATGAAGATACGGCTTCAACAACTGAATTAAGTCAATAATAATATCACGACCATACTACATTGACTTGTTGAAATCATTTTTTTTTCTCCATGAACTTGTCCAATAGAGGAGTGAAATATTTCATCTTTTAAACATGAGTCTTGAATTCTTGTGTTATAGGAGTAATATTCAAATTATCTACAAGATATTTTAAATTATTGGTCATATCATTCTTAGATAAAATCCTATTAAAGTAGAGATCTACTTTCGTAGTAATTTCTTCCTGACCATCATTTACATTATTTTAATGAATCCTCACCAAACTAAGTACTCTCTCACAATTCTTGACAATAGTAGATAGACTCTCCTTGTCAAAACCACTAAAAACTGAATGAAGTTCTTCCTTAACCATATTTATAAAAATATCACTGTCAACGGCTTGAGATGACTATCCAGAGGCACTAGAGGCTGTAACCGCAGAAGTGAGAGACTTTAGATGATTTAGAAATTTCTGTAGACATCCCTTATACACATCAGTCAGTTTTTTGAGACCCATAATAAGCTCACACATCTCATGGACTATTTTCTTGTTCCTCTCAGCCACATTGTCAGCTAATGAAGTCAAGTTTAGTTGAATTAGAAAGAAAACTTGATGTGGAATATGAACACTAACATCTTAAACATGATGAGAAATAAGATATTGTCCTGATTGCAAGACTTTTTGCATATCTTCAATTATAGCTCTGAGAGACTTCACTTCATCACATAGTTGTTTGTTCTCAATTATGATATCTTGAATTTACTGAAGAATTTTTTGCTGAATCTACTAAATTATTTTCTCTAACATCATGGAAGCATCTCTTTCACTTAGGATTATTAGAGGAGTAGGTTTGGTGTTAATGTGCTTTTCAACTCCAGCCAATAATGTAGCTCTAAAAGCTTTCAAAAATCTATAACTCATGAAAGAAGAAGGTTCTTGTGAAGGTTTAAGAACAGAAGCTAAAACAGGATCAGCATCTTTTGGTGATATTACTTCTAGAGAAGAAACTATATTCAATTGAAACACAATAGACAGGTATATGCCTTTAACTAAGGCTTCCTAGGTATAATTTATATCAATGTATCTAGGGAACTTATTCCAGGTATCCACAGTCCTTTGATTAGCTAGATTAGGAATTTCAACACTTTCTAGACTAGGGTTCTGTTCCCCCTCAACAACTGTATATCTCATAAGACTAAGAGATTCAGTTCCATGATCAAATTCTAAATGATCATCTCTCATACTCTTATCCATTTCTATTCTTTCCAGCTAGAAGGCTTGTTCCATTATTTCATTGGTGGAAAAGATAAATTCCGAATTAGCTTGTTCCTCCAAATTTTCTTCCACCACAGCTTCTTTTTCAAGAGAAATTTATTCTTCTAGATGCTCCTCTGAAATAGCCTTTTAACTTTTATTAACAACATATTCTCTTCTAAAAATAGGTTTTTCTTCCAAATCAATACTTCTTTCAGTAATAGGTGCTTCCTACTCAACTATGTATTGTGGAATATGTCCATTGTCTTCCTTATCCAAGATAGTTTATTCTAGAGGTGCAATAACTACTTCTTCTTCCTCTTCAATAGGATAGTAAATATTTCATTTGGTTCCAAACTATGATCAGATATGTTCTTAGGTTTTGAAGGATGCATAACATAATTAAACATTTTATATAACCTTTCATTATCCTCTACCCAAGCCTTTTTTCACACATTCCAACTAATTTTCTTTATTTTGATTGTAACCATGGAGATAAAGTATTCAAAATCATTTATGACTTCTTTATTCAGTCCAACCAAACCTTTAGCAAATAGAATAGCAGATATTAACCTTGATTAGAACAATGAGGTAGACTTTGAGGTTGTCTTAATCAGCTCACACATATGAAGTATAGCATACTTTCACATGTTAATATTATGCATATTTCTCATAAGACGTATAAAAAATATGTCCTAATATTTAAGGGTAGAAAAATATCCTTTTTTGGACTAATCAGAATCTGAATAAACTTAAACAAAAATCTGGTTTCACCATCTAACTCAACAGAAATAGCTCTACTTTTCTTTTTGTTTCCTTTTTTGCTACAACTATTATGTCAACAATGTTTGGGTTCAGTGGTCCTTCGGGCGCTACCTTGGGTTCTCTTTTCACTTTATTCGTAGATCTACGCTTCTCAGTAGTTTAAGAAGATGGTAGCTTCATTCTGGGAATTCAATGAGGGGGTCAAGAGAAAGAGATATGAAGGAGGTATTACGGTTTGAGAGAGAAGGGTTTAGGTTTTGAGAATAGAGATATCAGGTGAAGAAAAGAGTGAAACCTATTTAGTTTTTATCATTTAGGGGTTCCAATAATTTTAAATTCATAAGCACGAGATGAATATAGTAAAATAATCAACATAGCTATACGGTTTATAAACTACAAATAAAACAAAAAAGCTTCATTACAGTGAGACTGGGATAGGTTTTCATAGTGAGATCAAAACAGGTTTTCTCAGTGTCACCTTTACGGTCTGTCTCCACATGGTGTGACTGTGGTACATGAGACAGTAAGTGCAAGACAGTAACCGAGAGATAGAAATTGTGAGATCGTAAACATGAAATAGCAACTTCAAGATAGTAAACTATAGAACTATGAGAGTGAGACAGTAATCTTAAGATAATGACTTGTAAAACAGTAAACTGTGAAAAAATAAAATGTGAAACAATACAATTTATACATAATATTTATCATTCCTAATTCATTTATGATGTAATCTATCCTATAATAATTTAATGGTTTGGTGAATATATCAGCAATCTCATATTTAGTTTCGATGAATTCCGAAGTGATATCACCTTTTTGGTAAATCTCTCTCAAAAAGTGATGTCTTACATAAATATGTTTTGTCGTGGAGTGTGAAAACTTATTTTTTGAGATGTTAATAGAACTTTTATTGTAAAAAATTATATGTAAATTCCTGAATTGATATCAAAAATCTAGTAATGGGTGTTTCATCCAAAATATTTGTGCACAAAAACTAACAGCAGCTATGAATTCAGCTTCAGTAGTAGATAATGAAACAGAGTTTTGTTTCTTACTACACCATGATACTAGAGACTTTCCTAAAAATTGACATGTTCTAGAACAATCCTAGATTGGGTGTATGCTTGAGCTATTTGAAAATCCTTTTAACAACATTTTAATGAGATTCCTTAGTGTTTTATTGAAAATGAGCACACCTACATGCACTAAAAAATGTCAGGTCGGCTAGAATTTAAGTAGAGTAAGATTCCAATCATTCCTCTGTAAGTGGATTGATCAACGGATTTTCCATCTTTATCAAGATCAAACTTAAAAGTAATAATCATTAGAGTATCACTACTTTTAGTTCTATCCAAACCAAAACGTTTTAGAATATCATCAGTATATTTTATTTAATTTAAAATAATGCGATATTTATTTTAAAGGATTTTAGATCCATGAATTAATTTTAGTTCACCCATTAAACTCATTTCAAATTCATTCTTCATCATTTTAGAAAATTGAAAAAATAAATAATCTTTTGAAGATCCAAAAATAATATCATCTACATAAATTTGAACTACTAAAACATCATTTGAAATTAGTTTTATAAAAAGGGTATGATCAGATATACATTTTTAAAAACCTTTGGAAATTAAGAATGTACTTAATCAATCATAATAATCTCTTGGATCTTGTCTCAAACCATACAAAGCTTTTTATAATTTGAAAACATGATTTTAAAGTCACAATTTTTGAAATCAGGAGGTTTTTTAAAAAAACACTTCAACTATATACTCATTCAGGAATGTACTCTTCGCATTCATTTGATATAGTTTGAAATTAAGACGGATAGTGTAAGCAAGTAGGATTCTGATGGATTCAATTATACCAACAGGTGCAATGTTATTTTCTTAGTCAATTATTTATTCTTGACTGTAGCCATATGCAACCAATCTAGCCTTGTTTCTAACTATATTATCAGCTTCATCTACTTTATTTTTAAACACCCCCATAGTACCTATAGTAAATATGTCTTTGGGTATGTCAACAAGTTTCCAAACATTTTTCCATTCAAACTGACTTAGTTTTCTTGCAAAGACATCACCCAAAATTCATCATTTATAGCATCATTAGTGTTTTTAGGTTCATGTTATGACAAGAAAGCATGATGTTCAACCTAATTTCTAATATAATATATAGTTTGAGTTCCTATATCTAAATATCCTACAACATCTTCTAAATGATGGTTCTTAAGGGTTCTAACATCT
This sequence comes from Viscum album, assembly GCA_963277665.1. Lineage (NCBI taxonomy): Eukaryota > Viridiplantae > Streptophyta > Magnoliopsida > Santalales > Viscaceae > Viscum > Viscum album. Next base: position 112,985,146 of record OY728149.1, read on the forward strand.
CTAAAAAAATAGGGGCTAGTGATTTTAGGTTCTTCAATAGGTTTAGGTTCATTTTAAATTGAATCTGGAGAATTTCGAGAACTAGAAGCTTTCACATATTTTTTTATAGGATGGTTAGAGGATTTATCATTAATGTCTATATTTTACATATCATCCTCCAAGTTATCTAGAGTGGTTGTAGGCTCATGTAGATCTATCTCATCAAACATGAGATGGATAGATTCTTCCACACATTTAGTTCTTTTGTTAAACACTCTATAGGCTTAACTAGAGATTGAATATCCTATAAAAAATCCTTCATCACTCTTAGTTGAAAACTCTTCAATATTTTCTTTAGTATTAAGGATATATACTTTGTAACCAAAAACTTATAAGTAGATTACTTTGGGTTTTCTATTGTTCCATAACTCATATGGAGTTCTTTAAAGAATTGGTCTAATCAAAATTTGGTTAATAATATAGCATGATGTATATATAGATTCAGACAAAAAATAAATGGGTAAGTCATATTCACTAAGCATGGTTCTATAAATTTCTTGCAGGGTCATATTTCATCATTCTACAACTCATTTTTTAGGTGTTCTAGGTGTAGAGAAATTATGATTATAGCCATTTTGTGAGAAAATGATTCTAACTCTTGATTTTTAAAATCACAGCCATGATCACTTCTTAAGGATTTGATTCTATGTCCACTAATTTTTTCTACAGTCTTTTCACATTTGGTTAAATGAGGGGAGGCTTCATTTTTGTGAGCCAAAAAGAAAGTCCAAGTATATCTAGAAAAGTAATCTACAAGAAAATAAACATATTGATTCTCATTTAAACTATAAATTCTATATAGTCCAAATAAATCCATCTGAACCAACATGAGAGTTTGAGAAGTTGACACTTCTTTCTTTTGCTTGAAGGAAATTTTGTTTTTCATTCCCTTTGGACAAGTATTACACACTTTATCATTTGGAAACTCAATTTTGGGTAGGTCTTTGAATAAACATTTTTTAGTTATCTTTTTAATGGAGTGGATATTACAGTGTCCTAGTCTTTTATGCCAAATATAGGATTATTTTTTTAGTACACTTAAACATGAAGCATTTTGAGAATCTAAAGATTCTATGTTAATAGAGTATATATTTTCATTTATCAATGTATAAAATACTAATTTATTTTTATAATTAAAAACATTTCAAGAATAATTTTCAAATTTAATATGAAATCCATCATCACATAATTGTGAAATACTAAGTAGATTATATTTCATTCCATCAACAAAAAGTACTTTGGAAATTAAAATTGAGTTCGAGTTATCGATTTGGATAAGTCCAATTATTTTTTATTTGGAATTTTCACCAAATATAACATGTCCACCATAAATTTTAATTATGTTCTTGAATCATGAATAGTTTCCAATCATGTGTCTTGAATAGCCATTGTCCATGTACCGAAAGATTTTACAGGAGATCTTTTAACAATTTTCCTACAAAATAGTCAAATAAAAAAGAGTCTTTGGAAACCATATTTCTTTAGGTCAAGTAATATTAGTGACTAGTGATTTAGGAACCCCCATCTTCCTCATATGTTTCCTATAATAATTTTTTAAAGTGCTTGAAAAATATACTCTATTTGGTCCAGAAAAATTTGAAACAGTAGAGAGTGAATCATAATTTAAACTAGTAATAAATTTTCTACAACTAGGTGTAAAGTTGTATGTTATATATTTATAAACAATATTAGTTCAAGAAAATTTTCTTTTACCAGTTTGATAGCCAATACCAGTAGTGTATTTAGGTGAACTTTTCATACCTAAAATTTGTACCAAGGTATCTTTACCATTAGTAAACAATTCATGATACTTTTTCAATTACTCATTAGATAGCTTTAGTTCATTATTTTCTTTGAGTAATTGATCATTCCTCTATTTTTCTATAGTAAGTTTAGATTTAACAATTGAGGTAAGAGAATAACATTTCTTTAAAGATGTGTATTTATCTTTTAGTTCATTATATGTCTCTTCAAGAATATTGCAATAATCAAACATTTCTTCATTAGAAATATTTTCAGAATCACTTTTATCAATAGAATAATAGTAATTGTGTATAGGAGATTCCAATGTTACCTCATATGTTTTTTTCATGAAACACATATTGGCTTTATTATCATGTTTATCATGTGAAGATTCTGAGTCAATAGAATTGTCCCCAGAAGCACTCCATGTTTCTTTCATTTCCTTTTTATACTTTCTAACTTTTTCCTCGTATTTCCTTTTATAAATTAGCTTTGGATAGTAAGCCTTTACATGTGAATTTCTCTTACATTCATAGCATACTATATCATCAGACTTGTCACTTTTTTCCAATCTTTCTCATAGGTTCCCTTTTGATCATATATTCCTTTGAAGTTAGGATTTCTGAAAAATTTCTTCTTCTTTTAAAATTTATTAATCCTTTTGGATAATTGATCCATATCCTCATCACTATGAGGTTATTATTGTTCACTTCCATAACTTTATACAGAGACTTGCAGTTTCTCCTTTTCTTTGTGCTTAGAGTTGGTGGTCTTAAATGCCATAGAATTTCTTTTGGGTTCATCCTCCTATTACTTATTGAATTTCAACTCCTCTTCCTTCATCATTAGTTTATCAATGAGTTTTTTTTCATGTAAATTGTTTATGTCACATGAATCTCTAATAGTTACAGAAGTTCCCATCCATCTATCAGGTAGGTATCTGATAATCCTCATGATTTGTTCTCGGCAGTGAATTCTCTTCCAAGAGAAATCATTGTCTTGAAAAATATTTCAACCTGAGATACATGTCAGAAATAGGCTCATCATGATTTATTTTAGAGTTATCATATTTAATGGCATATATATGGACTTTCATTTCTTTCACACTGGTATTTCCTTTATGTGAAATAGATAAATTATCCCAAATTTTATGGGCAGTTTTACATGAAAATATTATGTAAATTTCCTCATTTATTAAAGAGTAGTATAAAGAATTCATGGATTTGAAATTATTATGGAATTCAGTCTTATTTGGGTCATCCAATGTAATTCTATCAGAATAAATAATTTTATAGTCATCTATAAATGAAGTCTAAATTTCCAAGCCCATAATTTCTAAATTCATTTTCATTTTAATTTTCCATTCGGCATAATTAGTTCCACTGAAGAATGGTGGTTTGTTTGTTGTAGCACCTTCCAGTATATTTACCATAATAAATAAACACTATTAAAGAGATATAAATTTATAATTAACAAAAAAAATTATAGATATATAAAGTAAAACTAAAATCATTGTTGAACAGATTTAAAAACAGAGTCTTAATAGGAATAGAAACTCCTCTAATACCAAATGTTGGTCGTAGTAGAGTACTCGAGAGGGGGTGAATTCAGTATCTATTAAAATTTATGTTAAAAAGTTTTTTTTAAATGTACCCCAATAAAAAATATTGAATACAACCCAGTTAATTAAGTTAATATGGTTATAAATGTTTTACTGTTCAAATAACCTCTCATAAAATTAATTAATTCTCAGTAATATCTATATGAGTTATTGATAGTACTTTTGAAGCTATTGTAATAAGAAAAAAAATTATAACTTCTATCCAAGATTAACTATCAATGTAAAATATAGTGTTTTCTGAAATATATAGTAAATCAGAGAAAAAAAAAATTAAAAGACACAATAGATAAAACAAGTGGTTCAGTCTCAAGAAGATACATAATCCACTCCACTTAGTAATCACCTTCCACAACTCAGTTTATATTAATAAAAAAGATCCACACCTTGGATCGGGGTAAAAAAAGTGCAGAAGACTATCTAGGTCACACAACCTATTCCACAGTTCTTCATGGGTATAAAACACCAGGATAAACAAGGTCATCTTCCACACATATCTATGGGAGTAAACAATTGTAAAAAAGATATGAGAGGAATTATATCTTATATCCTTCAGTTTAGTGTAGGAGACAGAGTTTTTTTTAATACCGAAACACACACACTGATCGAAAGCTAAAAATAGTACACAACATAGAAATGATTATGAGAAAATGTTAGAATTGTTATGGGTGTTATTATATTCTATTATGGACTTATAGAATGAAGCAAATGAAAGTATCAAGTCCTCTTGTGAGAAATAGAGTATCGCAAGTCTGGTTCTCTGGTTTCCAGTTAGATCTAGCTCATGTACTTCATGGAGTTGGTACTGTAAAGATGATTTTTATTCTGATCTAAAGTATTCTAGCCTTTGGATTGATAATTCTTTGTGTGTTCTATATTTGTATCTTGTTGTAAGTATCAGTTCACTCTTCAAAAATGCTTGTGTGTTTGCTGCTCTACTTCTATGTATCTGAATTTTTTTAACCTAACTTGTCTTCCTTTTTAAGTGAAAGTTCACATGTTGGAGTCGACAAGAGGATTGTATTTTTAACCTCATGCCTCATACAGTTTGATGACTTGTCGACAAAGAAACAATAATTACATCACTACCTTTTAATGACTCAAATATAACCGTTAAAAATTAAATTGAAAATGAAAAAATGGATTAAATAAAAGTGGCATAGTATGTCTAGAAATGGTGTCACTTGGAAACAGTGTCACCATGAAACAATGAATTCTTCTTTTATTTTGATCAATGAGACAATCATGATGGCATAGTTGTGTAAATATCATGTACCCATAGCATAAATGCGGTGTTATAATCACAGTGTCTAGTGTTTTTCCAAACTTTGAACGGTGTCTTAATGATGGTAGCATGAAACCAGTGTCACAGACATCATGAGATCTGAAACTGGCCATGGTGTCAAGGTTATGGTGTCTGGGTCATGGTGTATGGGTCACATTGTCTGGGTCATGGTGTCTAGGTCACAGTGTCTGGGTCACGGTGTCTGAATCACAGTATCTGGGTCCTTTTCCAGAAAACTAGAACCAGTGGTAAAATCACGGTTTCTCAGACTTATCCAAATATCTATATACAGACATAATTAGTAATATTCACAGAACAAATTAGACTTGATCATTCATATAATAAATTATTATCGAAAAAAATTCAAACGTAGGTTACAATAATCTAACATGTTTTAGGATTAACAGGATCCAGAGTAAGCTTATTTAAAGCATAAAGAAATCAACCATCTCTACACATGATTTGAGACAGATTAAGTATGATTAATATTATTTTAATGATGTATATGTTTTTTTATAATTAAAAAATTATTTAAACATTAGTATTCTAACAATCTATAATTTCTTTAGATTATAAATGAAGTGCATCGTTCATGGAGATGGCAGGTCGTACGTACGTATGAACACAAATTTCATTTAATGGTTGTATTAAAAGAATGAAAACTAAATGATACATATGTATATTATAATTCCATTATAATATAAATGTTACATATATTAAAAAGTTTTATTAAAACCATCATTTATACATTCCATGTATGGTATGAAGGAGTTTTATCTCTTTGATAGGATAGTAGTTCACAGTTCCTCAAACAGAATTGCCATATTTACACAAGATGGAAAGAATAAAGGCATGTTAAAAATAAAAATTACAGAATCCTAAATACATTATAAATATCATATATTTCATATATATATATATTCCATAATAACGAATACCATGATAGGTGGTAAGGAAAAATGAACAATAATCATTTCGTGTGGCAGTAGTTCACCGTAAACAGAAATAGTATGTCTATTACCCATTAGATGGATGTGATTGTAATTATAGGTAAAACACTTTACAAAAAATCATCCTATAATATTGAGGATACTGGTTTTATTATATATTCTTCAAATAAGGATATTTTAGGGGTGTATAATGGAAATTAAACTAGAGATATTGATAGAAAACGTTACCTCCTAATCAGGTAACTCCTTTTGGTTTGCACCAAATGGATAATTCTGATTTCATTCTTTAAAAAAAGAGGCTTATAAGATAAGTTTAGGGATGTTGGGGGACTATTTGTCATTTATTTTTTGAACCTAATTTGTCCATGAGGTGTAATGAAGTGGGATGAGAGGAGGCTTTTCATATTTGAGGGGGAGTGTCACTCTTGTAAATACCAAAAGGTACTCATTAATGAGAGGTATACCGTACCTAATGTGCCTCCAAAATGAAAACAAATAATGGATTAAAGGATAATAATGGTTGATAAAAAACCCATCCACACAAAAATATGTTCATTTTAATAATTTTGTTCTTTAACTTCTAAGATTCCCTAATTTTATCATTTTGGTTTTTATTAGAGCATCTAGTTTTCTAACCAAAGTAATTTAACCACTGAGAATAATATAATTTTATATTAATTGGATAATATATGGAAATTAAATTATTAGTATGATATCAAATTTATAAAATTAAAATCCCATTTTTTTTAAATTAATTTTAAAACAAGTGCTTGCAACGCGCTAAAATACTACTTAAACCCAGATTGTGTTAACGACCTATTTACAATCTATGGGTCAACAAGTAAATTATAAAAGATAAATTGATCCATTAATAAATCATATATATTATATATTAACACTTATAAAATTAGTAGATTATATAATTTTTATTAATTTCAAAAAATTATTTATGGTAAAATAAAAATAATGTCAATTCTAACATTATTTATCTAATTTAAATTTTAAAATACCAATATAATATTTTAATTAAAATATATTAGTTCTAAAAAAATTTAACATGACATATTCGTCTGCAAAAATAAATAAAGATATTAATTCATCCAATTCACTTAAATTTTAATATTTATAGTATCATTTATTTTAGTTATTTTTTATCTAAATATTTAGTAAATTGGTGTTTCTTAAGCATTTTAATTAACTAAATCATCTCAAAAATTAATGATAAATTATATGGTAACATTAACCCATTTCTCATACCCAAAAAATTTGTATTAATGAAATTATGATGTTTTCTACATTTCGCAAAGGTTCATAAATGTTAATTGTAAGGAAGTTTACCTTTTGTCTTTTCCCTTACATAACCTTTTATATAGGGAACTTCCAATTAATAATATGCTAATAAACCATAAAATTCAATATCATAGGGAAAATTGAATATAATGAACTTAATTTAATATCAAATGTTTGTTATGTTATTATATTCAATTTCAAAGTGAAATTGATTATAATCAACTTAATTGTATAAATATATGTATAATTTTTCCAATGTGACTCATGAACAAATTTATAAAATAATTTAACACTAATAATTATTTAAATGAACATGTTATTTTTAACTAAATTTCAATTTATTTCTATTCATAAAAAATGTATTTTCTTAGAAAAATCCAAAAAATTCCCCCTAAGATAATTTTAACCTTATTAATTTAAAAATGATGTTCCTTTTGACAAATAATATTTATTAAAGTGTCAAAATTTAGTTTTATAACATGTGTGACATTAAAAGGATGAAAAAATCAGTCATGTTTGTTACCCAAGATAATCCCTTATTATGTGTAGCGTAATTTTAACTTTGTGTATAAAGCATATTAAAAAATATATTTATTCTGAAAGAAAAATATTCTAATGTATTGGGGTGTTATGAACATGATTTTTGGACACTTCAAAAAAATTTGTTGGAGAGTTTCGATATACCGATGGAATGGGATCATCATCTTGTAGTCCAAAGTAGTATAGTGGTAATTTTTTGGACAATGGATAATCTAGAAACCATATATAAAGGAGAATATTCAGAGTAAAATCTTGAGGAGTTTTATGATGTTGATTATTGGTCTCATTGTTCCAGGAAATATAAAAATATCTCTTAATTGAGGCAGAAGTAGTCACTGAACATTGAAAGAGGTCATTTTCTAGAATATATTTTATCATTATGAGAAGAAAATGTGAAATTGGCATAAATATTTCAGAATAAAAAAAACATGAAAACGAAATTCTATATAGACCATTAATCCATTAATCATCTATAAAAACCACAAATCACTTCATTCACTATGTGTAACACCTTACGGTTATGCTATAATAATTCAACCACAGAGGAGCACAGAAATTTTCTAGAAAATATTAATTCACAAATAAAACTTTTCTCTATGCGTAAGAAGAAATTAATGCATGAAATTATATGTGGATATAGATGAGTTATAATCAGCTGCAAATCACTAGATTTTATAATGTGACAAATGAGTTTGGCCTGATATCTTTTATGAGCATGTTCCCTTCTCATGATTTATATGTTCCCCGAAAATCATTCCCGAAAGTATTCAAAAAAAAAATAACTTCTTCCTTATAAAGGATCCCTTTTCATGTCTATTGGACCCCATTCTAATAAGGTAAATATTTTGGGTCTGTGAAATTTCTCATGGAATATTAGAACAATTTTATGATTTTTTTAATGGGTGTATTAAAATGAATCGATCTTTTCATGAAGATTAAATGGTTAAAGTACCATGAGCCAAAAAGAAGCTACAAAAGGATTTGATACACCTCAAATAACTCCATCATATGAAAATATATTTGTGTTGAGGCATGATTTTTAGTACCCTCACAAATTATAATGTATTTGGGGGAAATGCATTATCTTTTTCCCCTTAAAATGATGAATTTATTTTTAGGGTGAAGATTTTTTGTAAGGTCCCATATAAATTCCAAAATTTCTTTGTAGAGTGAGGCATGTTTTTCATCCCCACTGGTAAATGAAAAATAACTTTTCAGGTTAAGGTTTATTTTTTAGACCCCCATAAATGAAAAAACACTTTTCGGGGTGATGTTTCTTTTTTATCACCCCAAAAATGAATAATTGGTGTGTGGGTTGAAGCACTACCCTTCAAGACTCTAAAAACAAAAATTACCTTTGTGTAGTGAGGAGTTCACCAAAAAAACCAAAATTATTCCCATGAATTGGTTGAGAAGTTACATATGTATCCCTATAAAAAACACCACACATGGACTAGGGGAGGAGGTGTAAAATAATGTGTTGTAAAAAGAGAGAAATATTTCTAAGGGTGAAACTCTTGTGGGAGAGATGAGACCATATGAGAAAGTGATTTTAGTAGGTAAACATTAATTGCATATAAAAAAGAAAACAAGGGTATAATAATTAGTCTTCATAGAATAAAATGGTTTTACATATAGAAATAATCCATTTTCGGACAATCAATTCGCATATAAAATCCATTTATGGATAACCATTATATAAACCAGATGTAGATAAAATCTTTCAGGATACCATCTTACATAGTAAATAGTGTTCAAGATGGTTTTCTTTATCCATGGTGTTCTTCCATGTAGTATTTAGCCTTATTTTGGCCCTTCCACTAGCATTTAAAATAAATTTCTCTCTCAACCTCTCCTATGAAGCATTATGTCCCAAATGGGCCACTTCAAGAACCACCAAACAAAGGCCTTTTTCAAAGCCACTAGACATATATGATCAAACTAATGGGTACACCAGTGTTTCCACTTGATCATTTATTCCCATGGTAAATGAGGTTGTATTGTTATCCTAATTAATTAGTTAAATCCTTGTAATTTTACTAATCATACATTCCCATGGTAAGATGGGTCCCAACCTTAGGTATAGTGGTAGTATATTCCTTCGATCAGGTAGATACATCTATGGCTTCTATCCCCTACCTGTTCCTCTATTCTATCTGTGAAAAGGGGTGGAGAAAGTAGGGATATAGGGAGTTCCACTTAGAGTAAGCCCTCGACCTTTATTATGGGTTGTAACTAGATGGGTAACCATATGTGATTATCCTGGTTATGAAATAGATGAGACATGTTCCATGGCCCTTTGTTACTTCTATGTCCCCTACCTTGTCCACCAATAGATGGAGAAGATTGTGTGGTTTTCCAGTTCTTTTACTTCTTCATATTTCTCACACTGATCATGAATCGCATGGTCTTAGAGATTAGTATATATCACTACATCCTCATGATCAAATACCTATCTTGTTAGAAGGTTAACTTTATGAATATTCATCTCACCACTCAAATGGGGCTCCCATTATTCGGTATAAACCCTAACCAACGGATGTTCCTCCTTTAATAGTGTAATCCCCAACCCTTCCAAACTACATGGTCATTAATTCCCCATAAAAATGGGATGTATAAGAAGATCCATGGAGGTTCAACCCCAATTCCCGAAATTCACCCTAATGTTCTCTAGGCCATAACCTCAGTAGGGTCGTATCCAACTCGGAGGGCCATATTCCTTTCAAGACCATTTTATTGTCATCGTTATTAGGCTATATTCTGAGTAAGATCAGATCCCCACCTTGGATTAAACATCTATTCCTAATCCTTCATGATTCTCCAGTGTAAGTCCCACATCAACCTTGACTAGGTGCCAAGATGTCCTTTCCAAAAAACGTTAAACTTAGTGGTCGGTTCCTCATCACAAGATATTAAAATTACTGATGTTCCACGTTATGTGGTACGAAAATAAATGGGTTATAATTCCATTCAAAAGTTTACATATGAATCACATATCATGGGATCAATCCCACCATCAAAAAAATTATCTTTCTAGATGATGTTAAATTCCTCAGCACACAACTATGTGGATTAAAACTAGAATAAGAGAAATAATTGGAATAAGAATATTAAATCTATTTACAAAGGGGTACCATCGATTGAGAACCTTGGATACATATATATCTCCATCGATGGAGATCCATGTGTAAATACAAATGATTCTGAAATCAACACATGATAATAATTGATTGATAACATATGGGTGATATGTTTTGTGTTTGGGATGTTAATAAAGGATCCATGAATACATATTAAATAAGTGAGAGTGTCTTGGAGTAGGTAATGACTCTCTCTAAAAGGGTGTAATGATCTATAACACATATCCTCTCATACCATGTTTCTTAAAATTCCCCATGTAAGAAATCTAAGTGGTCTCCTACAATTGTAAATTATGTCCCCACCAACTTAAAATGATCATGGATGCAAAACTATGGTGGGAGATACTATCAAATGATTTTACATTAATTTATATAAAATTGATAATCAATGTATGATGGTTTATTCACTTATCTATATTTATTAAAACAAGATTTTAATAATTTTAATAATTTAATGAAGATACAATTTTCTTTAAAATCATATTATATATACTTCAAATAATGATTTTATAAAAAAATTATCAATGAAAAATTAAAGTAAGATTGAAAATAGTTGGTTAATTTATCTCATGAATTTTTTTATCACAACATCCCTTTAATATCATCAATATGTTCTAAAGATATAATTCTTTAAAATTTAAAAAATTAATATAAAAATCAAATTTAATAAAAAATAAAATGTATAAATATATATGTATTAATAGAACATTCATATATTAATAATTATATGTTAATATCTTCAAAATATCTAATTAAAACCCCCTTAATAACTATGTATAATATATAAGGTTATGATAAGAATTATTGAAAGTTATGTGTGAGATTTTATCATTCATGGATCTCATAATGATTTTTATAAGCTTGAAATTCACTGAAAAATGATTTTTCTAGAGGTGTAATTGGTGTGATTGACCTTTGGAATAACCTAGGGAAAACCCTAGTGAAACTAAATTATTTTTAAGGTCTAATAAATGTGCTTCATATGGAAGAGTCAAATTGAATAATTTCATTTATTCCCCTTTCAACATAAATTTAAAAATTGTATGACTTTTATTTTTACCAATTAATTTAATTTTTATGTTATAACTATAATATTTAATAAAATTGTGTTATTAATATTCCTGGATTTTTTTAGTTCATCATTTCATGTAAAAAAAGTTACCTATAAAAAATTCTTTAAAAATAAATATTTTATAAAATAATGACATGTTACAATGCCCCAATCACCACAATAAATCAAATCCCTCACAAAATTTACAAAAATGGATCTCTTAGAAATAAAAACTAGATGTATAATAACATCTAGTAACACATGAGATTACGTGCTTCATACTTTAGTCCTTATCCATAAGAGAATAATGATTCTTTCTTTCAGCTAATGGAAGAGTATGATATTAACTTTCGATTACAGAAACATTGAACCCACTCCACCAAATTATATTGGATCTAAGATTATTGATCATGTTTTTCCACATTCTCAACTTCACAGAGAGAAAAACATTAATCGCAATCACTTTTAGTGTTCATGGATTGCACCACCGCAAATTATTTCATTTAGTGAACAATAAAATTTAATCTCAAATTCCACTAGATAAATCTTATACAACACTTTATAAATCACAAAAAATATGAATTCCCTTTATATTTGTTCATATAAAAACCATGGATCTTTCACATTCATCATCTGGACATGATCACATGTTTCTTGGTTCTAGAAGATAAACATCTAGACCAGACTAAATCTTTTGATCCTCTTTTCCATAAGCCTCCCAAATAATGAAACCCATCTTCTTGAAGCCCTCATTTCTTACATAAGTAATTTTATTTTTTAAAGGAGTATTCACAATCTTAATAATTTTATTAAATAAAATTCTATCGATAAACATGTGTTCGGTTATAAAGTGTATTTGTGTATGTTATCATAAAGCTAAATAGTATATTATATAAATCCACAAGATAAAAAATATATAGTGAATTGAAAGACTATATTTATTTGAGTGAGAGAACATCTCAATTTGACATAATGATAGTAAGATAGAAATTGATAAAATCAAGACTCAATATTTTGTTTTTATAGGAAGATCAACAACAGTCTATGAAAACAATTTCTTAAATAAACATATTGTATAGAAAAGATATAAAACTGAAAAGGATGTATTTATACCTAACATGTTAAGTGATTATTTCTGGAGTGTAATTAATATTTTTCTGAAAAGGGAGTAGTAAATTAAAAATAGGAAAAAATAATTTAATGTTGATATTTATATAGAAATTTATTCCTTGTACCAAATTTAATTTATAATTTATAGTTATTTTTAGTAGATATAAAACCCAATGTGTCACACTCCCACATTAATTTTCCCTACTATATTATTTATTTATATTTCAATAGAATCAACATTTTTAGTTCTAATAAGTTTTGGTGAAATCGATAGAGTTTACATATCATATTTGTTATTCAAAATTATTTAAAACTATGTGATGACAATTTCAAATGGAATATACTTTTTAACAAAGGAATTCAAATTTTTGGGGGATTTTTTTTAAACCATGTAGAAAAAATGTGTACAATATCTGTGGTGTGTCTATTAAAGGTCACATATTTTTTCAATCATATTACCTATCTAGGTTTTAAAAATAATGAATTTCATAAACAACCCTACTTTGATATTAACCCCTAGACTCATTCTAGCCATTAATTTGAGGCCATATGATAAAATCCATAATAATTTATCCCTCTTTCTAACTAATGGATTTTTTGGTCCATTTTATTGATTCCAAATAGATTCCTTGAGGTTTTGGATAATTTTCATTCTCTTTCCTCTATTTCCCACTAGTTTTATCTTATTCATTCTATGGGTGTCCATGGTGGAAAAGACCAATGTCATTGTGTTTATTTAATATTTTTATTATTTTTATCTAGGAAATTTAATGCTTGACATGATTCAACATCTACTAATTTTCATTGGAGTAGAAATGTTTATTTTTGTATTAAATAAATTCCACCTTTCTTAGATCTTTAAAATCCAAAAAGATGAATTTTCGCTTATTTATTTTAATATATGGTTTAAATATAGTTAAGGTTGTTTGATGTAAAATTATTTATCCAATATTTTATTATTATATTGTCTTAAAATTTTTATTTTCAATGTTATGTAATATATGAATGGATAAACCTAAAATTTAATACCGTTTAGGAATTTGATAAAATTACTAAATGATTTTTAACTTATTTTGTTTTTATGAAATTTTTTTTAGAAATCCAATGCCCTAAATGTTTTTCTAAAAGTAATAAATTTGAGTTCTATTTGGTTTTTCAAATTAAAGTGATCCCTTTTAATAGTCTTAGTTTTAATGGTGAAATTTTCTGTTCCATTGATATCATTTTATGATTTTTAAAATGGTGTAATTATTATGGGTTTTAATGTTATTATAAATTATTTTGAAGTTTAATATCAAGTATGTTACCTATTGTTCTCATTGAATTTAGATTTATTTTTAGTTTGATAGTGGAAATTAATTTAATGAACTAGATTTGGTATTAAAAGAGGTTTTCCATTTTTTAAAATGATAGACTATAGATATCAGGACCACTTGGAAAAAAGTCAAATGGATTTCATGGTTGAGTAATAATGACGATTAAATCCCATTTTAATATATTTTTTACTATTTTTATGCATTAAACATGTATGTTATTAAATTTTAAGATGATGGATTCATTATATTCTTTTTTGGAGAATTGGCGTTTTGGGTATGAGGTGCTTGGAGTGGAGTTGAATAATGTCTTATATATGGTTGGTATTTTACATGATTTATTAATAACTTATTTTCACAACTACACTTTCATTAATCATAGAAACCAATTAAATTGTTTTTTCAATGTTAGGAAAATTAAATCTAGGAATTAATTGTCATGCCTAACCTTGATCTATGATACAACACCATCTAAACATTTATATTATATTGATATGGAGTCACGTTTGGGGGAGTCCATGTTTTTTAGTCATGGAGATTACTCTACATAGATATTGTGTGTAGTTGGATATGGATTGGTTTTATCAATGAGATAGTATATGTCCATATGTTTCCATACCCTTATATCCATAGGGATGATTCAATTATGATGTTCACTTTCAATTCTGGCATTTTTTCAGTAATATTTACTATTTATATTTTTTACATTATTTTCATAGAACCTATTATTAATTCTTATATCCAGACATTTATTCTTCTTTTCTTGGGTCATTTCTATTTTAATTTCTTTTAAATTATTTTATAAGTTATTTTTTAAATTTTTTTACTTTTATTATTTTATTAATAGTGAATGTTAGATTAGGTAAGAATGGTACATTTGGTTAAATTTTCAAAATTTCTATTAGTTTTAATGAGTTTAATTAATATTACATAAAAAGGGTTACTATATAAGTGATGTTTTTTCATTATTTTTCTGAAATGGGATTTTTTTATATTGATCTTTTAATAGTTCATTTCCATTATATATCATTCCATCATAAAATATTTGAAACTTGATTTCTGTTTAAATTATAAAAAAAATTAAAAATTAATTTTCATTGATGGTTACATATGATTGGATTTTCATAAAACATATATATTACTTTTAGAGGTGTATTTTCAAACTAGTGAAAAATGAGTTTACTTAAAAATATCATTCAGGGTCTGTGGGGTTGTTACCTATTGGTTTTTGTGGACACACCTATACATCAAATGTTCAATTCATGTTTTTTTCTTTGATGGTACTTATTGTGGGTTTCAGTTTTATTGATGCTTCTGTCCATCACAGAGTCCAACGAATGGAAAAGGGGAATACCATAAGCTCAAAGAGGGTTACCCTTTGAAGAAAATAAAAAAAATTGATGAAGGCATGTACTAGGATCCCATTTAGAGTAAGTCATGAAATTCACTTGCGCGATGTGCAAGTCACTTGCGCCTATTTGGTTTTTCTCCCACGGTGCAAGGTGGCCTATAAATAGCCCCTATGGGCCCCCATTTTGAGGAGGGATTTTTCAAAAGTCAAATTCACGCTCTGGTAGCCTTAGTATTTAACTCAACTCCTCTGAAAACTTCTAAGGTAACTTTTAACCTAGAATGGAAGACATGAAGTAGTAGAATAAGGCCTAAGTGTTTAGAATTCATCAAAACTTTCACGCCTAAGTGTCCAAACCTCCTTAAAAATGGAAACACTTTCACACCACCCTACCCTTTCAATGAAACTTGTGCTCCGCCCTTTTAGAAACATCTTAGGATAATACTAAATGCTTGAGTTAAGTCTCACCCAAGTATTACCGTACAGATTCTTCATCACTCAAAAGAACCCATGTCGCACAAGTACACATGTGCGGAAAAGAATTTCATGCCAAATTCATTTGTGTGGGTCTCTCCCGTTCACCTCTCCTCTTCAAGATATTAGCCCTCAAACCCCTTTTCAAAGCCATTTATGGCATGGTTACTTTGTTGGTTTCCTTATCTGAAATGAATTCTGTGAGAACCTCTCCTAAAACCTCATGACTTACAAGCTTTATGTCACTACGGTTAGAGGTTTCCTCCATATAACCTCATCCTTTAAGATGAGAAGATCTTTTGATATAGGGTATCCTCCTCAGGAGTAAGTCCCATGTTCCCTTAGTTCATCCCTCCTTCTCAAGAATAATCCCCAATCATAATTCCTTTAATTTGGTCCTCTTTATCAAGAGTAATCCCCAAGTTATAAGTCCCCTTTAATTTTTGCATCCTTCTTAGGATTAATCCCCATGTTAAAACACTAAATCTCCATAAAGTACAAATACCTTTATGGACCCTGCTCTTGGGGTTCTTTCCTGAAGTAAGTCCTGGTATTCATCTACATGGGTAGTCATACATACATAAGCCCCACATCATTTCCTGTGACTACATCTTTTGTGGAACAATCCTCAAGTTTACTAATACCTCTTGTATCTCACACTGAGCATGAATTGCGTGAGCTTAGAGTGTAAAAGTAATCACGACATCTCTTTTTAGGTCGTTAACCATGCATAAGCCCCATATTTCTTCACACGAACTACACTGAATTTGATCTCTACCTTAAAATTAGAGTACATAGGAAGCCATTCTAAGGTTCAATCCCATCTTTAATTAATTCTTTTACATTCCATATGATGTTAAACTATATCCTTCATATTGAACTATGTGGGTTCTAATTCCTTTTTAATGAGGAAATGTAGGTAGCCCATCTGCGGGTACGATCCCAACTCTAAAATAATCCATGTGTTTTTGAATGACAATAAACATCAAGTGCCCCACTGACTGGACTTAAAACCAATATGGTCATCATAATGACCAAGAGATTTATATATAATGTATTGGAGGATTTCATTGACTAATAATCTCAAATACATACGGATGATTCTCCATCAATGAAGAACCTCAAATAAATATAAAAGATTCTCTAAATCCCATACATATCAATCATCGATGGCCTAATCTAAAAGAAAACTCATTTTCATGCTTGGTGAATTAATAAGGATTCATGAACATAACTTAAATTTATAAGAGAGTCCCAGAGTAGGAAATAATTCCCCCCAAGAAGGTTTGATGAGCCTGACCTCCCGTCCTCTTGACCAATGCAAATTCTGAAGCCTCATCAGTCCACAACTAATGAGCATCTACCTTTAGAAAGTAGGTCCAAATGGATATATAATCATTGGATTTTTCTGGTTCTACAAATAAACCCTTTATAAACCGATTGGAAAGTTTGAACCTTAAACATCCAAGGTCATCCCCATTTCCAGATGAAACAAAAAATGGTGAAGCCGACATGAATCCTTAACCAAGTTAAATGATGTTTTACTTATTTGTTAGGCCCCTATTAAACTCAATATGAGGGCCAACAAAGCAATCAATAACATATGTGCTCATCCAAAAGATGTAGTCTAGACAGACTTATCTTGATTATGTCAGCAATATCCAACATGCAATATTTTCCAAAATCTCTCTGCAACACAAAATGGCTTCTTTAAGGTTCACATCTACGAATCCCCCGGCCGCTACTCCTGCTGGATCCTCATCCACTCTAAGGACGACATCACCTTTTCAGCATCATCAACACT
Organism: Viscum album; assembly: GCA_963277665.1. Taxonomy (NCBI): domain Eukaryota; kingdom Viridiplantae; phylum Streptophyta; class Magnoliopsida; order Santalales; family Viscaceae; genus Viscum; species Viscum album. The sequence goes on from OY728149.1 coordinate 113,002,854, forward strand.
GGGTCTCAAATGAATTGGTGAGAGAATACCATCAACACGGTACCATCCCAACTCTGGAGGCCGCTCGACAAGCCCTCCTAGTTAACAACTCACCCTGGTTGTCCAGACAGCGATGACCAATGGTCATGAAGCAGGTGGTTCCAACCACCGTCACCAACCATTTAGGGTCTTTATCCCTGGAACGCAAAAACCAGTCCCTCCCATATTACAGGGAGTTGAATCAAGAGGTCACTCAAGGCATCAGTTCAAGACGACAAGAGTCCTTCCTGAGGACTCCCACCAACAATCACCGCCAGAATTGTGCGGTAGTGCACCCTCAACATGATGGGGGTATCTCTTCTAGGCATTTGGATCAGGTTCCTCATACCTGAGCATGCAAGACGAACCGTTAGAGGTGAAATTAGGCCAACAGGGAGCAGGTTCGTACCTCATCCCCCTCTGGAGAAGTCCATCAACCTGGCTTTATGGAAAACAACGATCGAGCATACACACCTGTTCGTCCTAATTTAACTACCCAGCATACTCGTCTGGAAGTGACACAACAATCCCTCCAAGAAATTCCAGTGTCGTACTATATTCAAGAACATACACTTGTTTATAAATCATCGGTCAGTCAGCAGGCTCGTCTTACAACATCCAAAAAAATCCTTCCAACCAAATGTGGTGACCACCTATAAACAGGAACATACACCTGCTTACACTCATCAATTCTACCAGCAGTCTCATGTTCCAGTATTGAAGGAAGTTCATCAATCATATTTGGTGGAGAACAATCAGCAGTCACATACACCAGCAATTAATCAGGATAACCAACAGCCTCTTTTGGTAGCACCTGGAGATGTCAATTGGAAAGCTCCAATGACAAACAGAAGGCAGACACAACATTCTTCCCCCACACATGAGTACTATCAAAAATCACTAACAGGAAAAGGAGGGAAGGATCAAGAACACACACCTAAGCCAAACCCGTAATGGATGTATATTCCTGTTCCGGCAGCTAAAGTCACCAAGAACATTCTGACAATGGTGAAAGAGCATAATCAAATCCCTTCCCATATTCTGGATTCGTGCCAGAATATTTTAACAAATTCAGTGACACCACAGGGAAAGAAATAGAAATCTATCTCTATCAGTGGAGTGACTCATCAACATGTCACCCCGGAGCAAATACAAACCTTTGTTCCAGTCTAGGAGGGTCGTGGGGCATACTCCCCTATGTCATACGATCAATCAAGTTGGGCACATACACCTTATTTAAATGGAGATAGTCAGCCTGACATGACCATTTCTTTTGAGTAGGCACATACACTTTCCCATGATAAACAATTTCGTCAACAAGTGGTTTTCAAAGTGAGTAAGAAGGCGTCTAAGAAAAAGACCCATCCAGTACAGTTAAAAAATCAAGAGCCAATCTACAATAAAGTATTTCTCAATGCTAGAGTTCTTGAAGCCATCAGACAATTTTCTATTGCAACTCAATATTCTACTCTCACATTTCAAAATTCTGGAAATAACAACAATAATTTCGAAGGTCTTCATCAAACACTTCTCCATAAAGGCTTGATTCATGACAATTCGGTCAATCTCAAAGCATCATCTTTAGGTGAGATCCATGATAACCCTCTGCGTGGCCAATAGACCAAGGAGAGAAAGGTTTCATCTTTTGTTGTAACCCACCATGGTGGTCCTCCCCATAATGATGAATTTAGCTGAGAAAGTCCTCTCTGTAGTAGTAATTCGCATTTCCTAGAAAATTCTTCAATGAAAAATACAGTAACTAGAAATCCCTCTTCTCTTGAGGCACTTGAAAATGCGAATCCAGTCATGTCTAATTCCTTAACGCTAGCAGGTTAAATAATTTCTCAATCAAAAGATATCCTGGGGTGTAGGTCATTCTCTAAACCACCCCTGGGTCATTCATCTTCTAATTTGACAAATGAATTATCTACCAATCTTGTTTAATCTGATGAAGCAACAAAGAAGCACCAGCTTTGGTCCAATTAGGTAGAAGAATCTTTCAAATGACAAAGAGGAAGTGCTGAATATGAGAAAAAAATTCGCGAAAGGTGAAATACCAGTCATGTTTTGGCCTTTGGATAACTCTCAGTATGATATTCTAGAAATGTTGACAGAAGATTGTATTCACGATATTCGTCTCAACATTTGGAAAACTATTTGTCACTTAAAATTGAAAATATTACCTTATGATGAATATCAAAATCATTTTAAGGTAATAGAAGGGTTTCAACACCAAATTGACATGGCATCTCTCTCAGTTTCCTATCATACATTGTTGAAAAGAAGCAGAGAGCCCTTCAGCATTCATGCCTTGGCACATTAGAAAGGTTGCGCTAGTTAATTACCAATGCCCTATCTGGTATTCATATCAGGGGATGGGGTGTTCATTGAGAATTGTGTTTCACTGTGCTCTCCTGTAAAAAAATCCCACCAAAAGTGGTCTCATGAAATGTTATAACCCATGGCTGGCCACAGCTAACTGGTTTTGTGTGTAATCAAAGGCTTGCTCAATAACATGCCTCAACTAGTTCTTCCCAAAGTCAGGCATATAAAGAACAAGTTGTCGAATTACTCTTGCATCAAGAAAATGAGAATATCGAACCGACTTCTCATTTTGAGAATGTGCATCATCAGGGGATAGAGGTGTTAGAAATAATCCAATGGTTATCTGTGCTTGGTGATTTGAGCGGATGTCGGATGATGCATCTGGCCGATTTCTGGACTAAAATCCCCAAAATCAGGAGAGCTTTTAAGAAAGTTTCCGATGTAGTAGCTCAAGATCCACCTCTGCTTTCCAGGTTGGGTACTCTTTTAATCCAACCCTTGGGATAAACATATAGGATTTGAGGAGTTGAGCAGGAAAAACAAGAACGACCCCTTTCCACTAGACTGGGGACGTTTTCAAATTCTCAATCTCTTCCTCAGCAAAAGTAAGTCTTCTCTCGGTTAGGGAAGAAGCCACAAGAGGAATGCAGATCCGAATAATCAAGAAATTCCATCCAAATTATGGTTCATCAAAAATTTCATGAGGGATCAACCAAACAAAAGGAAACGTCTCATAAAGTACATGGAAGAAGACAGTATCGCAGAAACATAGACAGAAAGGTTGTAATGTGTTATGCATCGATAAATGTCATCAACGCCGTTGTCACTGATCCGCTAGAACATGAGGCTCACTCAGAGGAATCAGATGAATAATTCCTTGTTCAAGAGGCTATATACACAGAAACAAATGAAGAAGGTGTGCGTACCCGAAATCAAAGGCTTACCCAGAATCTAGGTATGCCTTCAAATAACCAACTCCCCCTCTCTGAAAGGCGTCCAACAAGGGGAAAGGAAAAAAGTTAGATTGCATCTCACTTTTTCGCTAGAGAAATTCAATCTCTTTCACTTGAATAGAGACTTGCACAGCAAGAAGAGAAAATGAAGGAGTTCAAAAGACTCAACATGGAGTGACTTCAAAACAGCATTTCTACTAGATTGTACCCCTAGGAATGTCCTTAACTTGCAAATCTTGTAGGAGCTCCGTAGCAAAGAAGATTTTTAGTAACTATAGATGCAGATAATGAATTACCTCTGTTGGTACACCATCAATACTGGATCATGTACATATTCATAGACCTATTTATGTGGGTTACCCAAGATAGATATCATCACCACCATCAGTGGTCTTACCGGTTATTACACCAACTCATGTTCCAGTTGCAATACCTGCACAGAATCCAGCTCATCTAGATATTCCCCAAATGCTTATGAACATAATTGAGGAATTAATGACTCGATTGGAAGCTGTGGAGGAATGACGTGCGCCAGTTCAACGGAAAAATAGAGAATACCCTGAATGAGTGGATGCAATTCCTCCCCCATAAAATTTTTCAAATACCACATTCCCAATTTTTAATGGTTCGGGAGATCCAGAACAACTCTTAACACATTTTTTTTCTCATTTTGATCCTATTATGGGAACTCTTTAACAACAAGAAGTAGTTAATATCAGGTGTTTTGTGCAGTCATTACAGGGACCTGCTTTTGTCTGGTATACAAGTTTGCAATCTCGGTCAATTACTAGGTGAGAAGATCTCCATCAAAAATTCCTTCTTCAATTTATCTCAACATTACCAAAGATTAATGTTTTTCTGATTTCATTTTTCGATGGAAGAGATTAACATATTCCTTAAGTTTATCACTCCCTCAAGAAGAGTTGTTGCCAATCTGTGTGGAAAATCTGTGTGATGAATTATGCACACAATTGATCCCAGTGAAATACACGAGAGGGTTTTGAGACCTTACATCAGTCGCTCAGCAGATAGAAGACTCTCTTATAGGGACATGGTTTAAAACTCATGTAATTTCATCAGCTCTGGGAAGGAGAATTTGGAAATCAGATACTACTACAGTTACACTTAAACAAGCACTTTTACTTACTTCCACTTCAAAAGCTTCATCATATCGAAGGGATCCACCTTATGAGCATCAAAAACAATGGCCACCTCATCAAGATGATCAAAGAGATCAAATGAAGAAACAGTTTGAGGATTTAAGGAACAAATTTTATTCTTTCTGGAATGAACAAGTTCCTGGTTACTTCATCTCGGCTCTGGAAAAAAATCAGGATGAGTTGCCAAGGCCCAAAAGGCCGAACATGGAAGGAGATTAAGACCTCCCCAACTATTGACCATTTCATCAGATATTGGGGAATCTCATTCAGGATTGTTTTGTCTTCAAATACATACTAAAAAAGATGGTGGACTTTGAACATGTAAAACTGAAAGGTTTTTCAGCCTAGGTAGCCTGTGTTACTACTACTGATCCAGAGGAAGAAGGCGAGTGGCACGAAGTCAAAAGTAAAAATGTGAATAAATTTGATGATTGGATGGTCAGGAAAACAATCAACCAAACTCATTCCATTTTACGAACACAATTAAATAAACCAATTGTGTCCTCTACTATTTCATCCATAGAAAAAACCCCTTCATCAGAAAGAAAAATCCTCAAAGAAGGGGCATAATTTGAAGAAAGAAGAGCAGTTAGAAGAACACGAACTTGTGTCAAAGCCTAATTTGTCTTTGACTCTGGCCGATTTTATTCCATCTTCTTAAAAATCTTGTGCATAGCCCCACAAAATGGCACATCCTGAACTGGTTCATCAGGAAGAATCTTCATCAGATGAATAATTGATCTTTGGTTCTGTTAACATGACTCATTTAACATATCCTTATGCCAATGATAGTTTCGATCATGATGATCCTAAGATCTCTATATCTAACATAGGAATTAGAGGAAGAGACAGAGGTCTAGGATACAGAGGAAGACATGGATATTCCAGAATCCACTATTTCAATCCTACCCCTGCTAGAACTGTATATGCGGCAGAAACTCATGGAAAATCCATTCAGTAGGATCAATAGGAATAAGAAATTTCTTCCACACATGGAAGATTCGGTCCTAACATAGTTATTTTGGTGGACCAGTTAGAGGTTACACCTTTCTCTCAGAAAATAGATAGACCTAGTCGGTCTAATCTACTGAAGCTAGGTGTTTTACCAATTCCTACCATGATACGGGATGCATCTACTGCCAAAGAATCAACTTCCAGGGCACCTGAAAAACCACATTTTCATGCTGTAAAACACAGACATTTGGACCAAAAGTATGATGTCTTAAAAAATTTGTCCCAAGTACCGGCCATGTTATCAATTCTGAATGCCTTGAATCTATCAAAGGATCTTCGGAAGGTGCTTATTGAGTCATTTTCAAGTCCTCAAGAATTCGAAAAAGAATTTTTTGCAGCTGAGGCCTACCATATAAAGAATGATCCTGCAGAATGCCATGTAGTGATATCTTTTACAGATGAAGATGAAGATGATGTTGTACATGGACATATCAGACCTTTGTATCTATCTGAAAAAATCAATGACATAGACATCTGATGAGCTTTTATTGATAATGGATCAGGAGTCAACCTCATTCCTATTCATACACTTCGTCGATTGGGCATCACCAAATATGATTTATCTCCTGCTACGTTGATATTTCAAGGATATGATAAGAATGAATAAGAACCTCTGGGTGAGATAACACTCAGAATTCAGTTTGGAGACCTTGTGTTAATTCAGATTTCATGGTTGTTCGTCAGGACACCACCTTCAACATTTTCCTTGGAAGACCTTGGCTACATCAACATGTGGTCGTACCTTCTTCATACTATCAATGTCTCAAATATTGTTTCAATGGTCCAATTGGGACATTATATGGGATAAGGCCCCATTAAAAATGTGTGAATATCAATACATTGAGGCAGAATTTTATCACATGGAGGGAAAGGAAAAACCCACGGCAAAGGAGGTCACCAAAATTAATGCTCCAAATGGTTTGGAAAAGATTCCATTAAACCCATTCATACATGTGAGTACAGATTATGCATTACTTATCACTCAAATTGATAGGATAGACCTAAATCCAAACACTCTTATGGAAGCTTCCATAATGTCAATTATGGAAATCATTTCAGAAAGCATGGGAGAAATTATTGATTCGACATGCAGTGATGAAAGCTTAAATGGAGATGTCTTTATTTTATCCACTGTAATCTAGCAATTCTATACTCCATCAACCAGGCCAGAAATATTTATAGAAACACCAGAGGAAATAAATGATGTCAATTCTACCTCATCTTCTCTCTATAACCACAAGAAGACCCGTCATCATCAATAGGGTCAGAAATGGAAGCCTCTTCTTCAAGATGTTCAAATTTTAACTTCTCCCTTGACCATGGAGATTCTGTTTCGTTATCTACTATGAAAGTAGAAACAAATAAGTAACACATATTAAAGAAGAATATGAAGATCTCAAGGATGCTCCTCCAGAAATTGAAGAGGGTATCTTTACCACTGTGGATGAACTAAGAGAAAAAAATAAAGGTAAAAAATAAGATCCACGCCCCACTTTAATTATTACATCCATGACTCTTGAAAATCATGAAATGTAGACTACATTTCTAAAGAAAAATCGAGATGTCTTTTCTTGGAATTATACAGAAATTCCAGGTCTTAATCTTGATGTTTCCACTCATAATTTGGGATTCCCAAAAGAACATTGAGGATTCAAGCAAGTAGCAAGAAGAACACACCCAACTTATGCCTCCAAAATTGAAGCTGAAGTTGATAAGATTATCAAGGATAACTTCGTTATATAAGTTCAATATCCCAAATGCATGGCTAATATTGTCCCTTTGAAAAAGAAGAATGGAAAAATTAGAGTTATCATTGACTTCAAAGATCTTAATAGGCATTTTCCCAAGGATAGTTTTCTAGTTCTGATCACAGAACTCTTAGTTGACACAACAGCTGGCTACAAATATCTTTCCTTCATGGATGGTTACTCTGGGTACAATCAAATATGAATGGCCCTATAAGATAAAGATTCTACATCCTTCAGAGATCCTAAATGTTTGTTTTGCTATCGGGTAATTCCCTTTGGACTAAAGAATGCAGGTGTGATGTATAAATGTGCCATGCACCATATCTTCAAGCCCTTTTGAGGGAAATTTGTTGATTGTTATGTGGATGATTTGGTGGTTAAATCCAGAAAATGTTCAGATCACTTGGCCGATCAGGAAATTATATTTTACAAACATTAACAACACAATTTGAAGTTGAACGCCTTGAAATGTGCTTTCGGGGTAACCTCAAGAAAATTTATAGGCTTTGTTGTATGCCATCGTGGTATCGAAGTTGATCCTGAGAAGAAAAAATCAATCCTTTACATGTCACCTCCTATAAATTTGAAGGAATTAAGAGGAATTCAAGGAAACATGGCCTATATTCGGCATTTCATTGCCAATTTGGAAGGAAAGTGTTTAACCTTCACTAGATTAAGGAAGAAGGGAGTCACCTTGTCACGACCCGTCCTCAGGGCCCGTGCCGTGACAACCCCAAGCCCGCCTTCCATAGGCCAGGGGCTGGCGACTAGCACCAAAGGAATAAATCCCGATAACTTGGAAGGAATTTCCTTTATAAAAGTAAACAAAACGCCACAGAGTACAAGCGGAAGTAATACACTAAGTACAAAAGAACTGCTGAAATGTAAATGCGCCAGAATACAAACCCAACTGAAAGTATAGCTACAACTGAACGAAAGTACAACAGACAAGACGAATAGCTGGAAGAAAAGAATCAGCTCCTGGGTCGTCCACCTCGGATCCTACCTGAAGGGTAGGTACAGATAGCACATCTCCTGGGTCATCCAACTCGGATCGTACCTGAAGGGTAGGTACAGATAGCGCAGCTCCTAGATCATCCACCACGGATCCTACCTAAAGGGTAGGTACAAATAGCGCACCTCCTGGATCGTCCACCATGAATCCTACCTGAAGGGTAGGCACAGATAGCCTCCACAACCCTCTCGCCTGTCTGCCTCCTCTGAGTATCATCTCGTCGTGAAGCCCACCTCCAGATATCGTCCAGTCCTTGAACACTCGGCCTCCGACAGCGCGGCCTGTCATCTGCAACCAACACCACGATGTGAGGGCATAGCCCATGTAGGGGTGAGTATACGATACTCATTAGGGACCCCGAGACGCTCAACGTCTCACTAAATCCAACAAGGATAACCACAAAGAAGGATCTCAACAGATAAACCTTACTTAGGTATAAGACCATACTTATACCTAAGTTATCAAGTAACCCATCTCAATCATGAGGAAACACAAAGGTTATTAAATCAATGGATAACCACTACCTAGGTATATGCCCATACAAATACCTAAATTATCAAGTGACCCGTCTCAATCCTGAGGTAAACACAAAGGTCGTGAAATCAATGGATAACCACTACCTAGGTATATCCTCATACATATACCTAAGTTATCAAGTGAACCATCTCAATCATGAGGTAAACACAAAGGTCATAGACTCAGCTCAATCCAGGATTTTAATTATCCGAACCGTAACTGCTGAAGAGCCCCGTCTCTGACGAGTATAGTGATCATATCATGACTCTGAGGCAATTCTCACTAACCTAAGACTGCGAAGGTACTCCTCCTGTCGAGTACCACGGGTCAACCACCCAAACACAATAGTGCTTCCCACCGGGGTCTGCCACCCAAACACAGTAGTGCACCCCCCCCCCCCCCCCTAATAGCCTACAGAGGTGCTCCTTCTATTGAGTACTGTGGGTCTACACCCAAACACAGTAGTGCTCCATCCGCCATGGGTCTCCACCCAAACATATTAATGCTTCGTCCAGTAGGCTAGTCGACTCACTCCAAGTCGAGTCGGTCAAGCAATCGTCAGGTCTCAGCCAGCAACACGGTCTCCGTACTCCATACGCTCGTCTCCGGGAGGGTCCGCTCCACGAGCTACAGGTCGATACTCCAACTGTCACAAGTCCCACGAAGAAGTATCTCATAGGATCACCTCGTCATAGGGGTCTCAACGCAACAGACGGAACGTCAATCAGGCGCCCGGTCTGTGAGTTATTAGCCTTTTCATCCCAGGGCCCCGGTTGGTTTCGTGTACAAACCAACCCGGCCGAATCTCAACTGTACCCCGAACTCTAATAGGGTATACTCATAGGGACTGTTTCTCTGCGATATCACCAACGCCGCTGACGGTTTGTCAAACGGACGTCCGGTCTGAAAGTTATCATCTTTTCCGTTCCAGGGGCCCGGTTGGATTTCGTGTTCGATCCAACCTGGCCACTATCCAACTGCATCCAAATTTCAGGAGAAGTATTCCTAAAGTTCTATCTCATCAATAGGAATCCAGCAAAGTCAACGGCACATCAATTAGACATTCGGGGCTCAAGATATAAGTGTTCCCGCTCCGAGGGCCCGGTTTGTTTCGGGTTCGAACCAACCCGACCTTACCCAAAGTTCTTCGAAACCTTGAGTGTAATATACTGAAACGACCGTATCGATCCAGGGATCGCATCGCAATAGACGTTGCGTCGATTGGAGGTCTGTAGCCCATGATATGGGAAAAAGACCGGAAGTGGTCTGAAAATGGGGGGTCTGGGCCCGGTCCGACCAGGCCCAACCCCCCCCCCCCCCCCCCCGGGTCGACCCGAACAGGGTCCGTGTCCGGCCCATTAGGGCGTTGGCCGAGCGGACGCGCTGCCCCCTGGATTGGAGCCATTCCCCCGCATGGGGGCCTCTCCTTGCCAGTGACGTGGCGCTGGTCGCCACATCCCATCCTCGGTCCCGTACGGCCGCGGGACCGGACGCCTGCCGCTGCGGCTTTAGCCGTGGCGGTCCCTCCTGGCGGCGTGCCGGGCGTCGCTGCCTCCTGGCGGCCGGCCGGCGACCCACGCCGCCGATGAATTTCCCGGGCCACCGATGTTTCTCCTATGGTCGGTTTTCGATTCCGTCTGCGCCGGCGTTCACGTCGGGTCACACACTTTACTACAGAATCAACAAACTGCCTCTACAGCCCGTTCCGTCATCACTCGTCAATCCGCCGTCAATTAATAAAACTGTGGAGCCTTCGAAATGCCGCAATGGCGCCGCCCTTTTTCTCCCATTATTCATTGTTTCCTCGTGGTACTGTTGCACCGCGCCGCCTTTGCTCATGGCACAATAGTTACAACCAACAAAGGGGGAGGAGGGTCGGCAGTGTTCGTGCGGTCTGACCTCCTCCCGTTATTACGATAACAGGCGGCTCAAACGACTATCAACAATTTAATCAAAGGTCGAGGATATAATCCACATAAATTAAAATAAACCAAACCCCCTACCATTGATTCATTAGGGTGCGTGTTCGTCGTGGGAGAAGATGATGACGTCGTTCACCGCACGCTTCCACTTCCGAGTTCGTGCGTCGGTGGGTTGACAACGAGGAGGGAGGAAGTAGGGTCGTCGGGGAATCACCACGTTAGAATGGGGGGCTCTGAGGAAGAAAGCCGAAGAAGTTCGGGGAAGAAGCGTCATCGGTGTTCTTCGTATTCTTCGCTGGAGAAAGAAGTTCTCTCAAGCTCTCCACCAAAAGGCGCAAGAACGTGCAAAAATAATAGAATATAATCTATTATTCTTGGTGGTGGAAATTAATTAAGTGGGCCCCACTTAATTAAGTCCACTATGGTTGGCACAATTCAAAAATCAAATAGTGGAGAGGCACCACCAAATTAATTGCCCAAGTGGATGACATAATTAATTTGGGGAGTTTCAAGGGGGGTTTAGGGGCCCGGGTGGTCCCCACCTAATTAACAAAGAGAGGGTAAAGAAGTTTCCTCCCATTAAATGGGATGAAGTTTTGAGGAGGTTTTTTTCTCCACCATTAATAGGGGTAGAGTACAAGAGGCTCTCCCTCATTAATGGGGGAGTGTTGAGAGATTTCCTCCCCTCCCATTAAATGGGGGTTAAGCCCTGTGTGGACCCCATGTCATAACCTCTCCTGGGAGGATATGCTGCTCGGGTCGTCCCCACCATAATAATCCTCAAATGGGAGGTTAGGGTGTGGCGTTCCCACCACCAACTCCCATGTGGAGATTCTAACCAACACTATCCACATGTCGTGGGTTCAACAAAGATAAAATAAGTTGTCACTTATTTTATTTTATTAATCCACGTGAAACCCAAAAACCAACTCTAAAACCCGATCATCTACCGTCGAGGTGAAAGTCCTCTTAAGAAAACAGCGGCATTGCGAGTTCATCGGTTCCCTTGGATTTCGATTCCGAGCACCGGTTCAAAAGTTAGAAAAATCCACTCGTTCGTTCACTGAACGTACCTGAGCAAAACTTCAGAAATTGATTCCGGGCACACCGGGCCTCGGAATTAGGTGCCGTCAGAAACCGCATACTCGTAAAATTCCAAAGAAATTAAGAAAAAGAATTTCTTGAAATTTCTGTTTCTTTAAATTACTCCCACCTCAGGGATTTACATCCCCGTAAAGCTATAACACAAACTAGGGAAACAAAAGTGGTACTGATCACGCATCTGAGCCTTCCGCTCCCATGTTCTCACCTGGAGGTTCCCGTACTTCCAGAAAAAGCACACAAAAGGAATCATCTGTCCTTGTAGGATTTTCTCCTATTGATCCTCAACCTCTACTGGAACCCCGAAAAAGTTACCCCATCACCAATGTCTAGTTCCCCATGGTCGATGATGTGTGAAGGATCATGCACAAACCTCCTCAGCCTAGGTACGTGAATGACATCATGCACCCGGTGCAACTGGGGTGGAAAGTTGGTAAACCACCATGCCTACCCTGCTGAGGACCTAGAAAGGTCCGTTGAACCTTGGAGATAACTTGTCACCTCAGCCACATCTTCATAAACCTCGTCGAGGTGAGACCCGTATAAAGACGTGATCTCCATCCTCGAACTCTAGAGGTCTACATTTCATGTTTAGAACTGAAACTCAAAACTCTCGCTTCCACGTGGGTAAGGTTGACCGACTCAAGGGTGATCAGTCGCACCCTCATATGCATGAGTTTATCTTGTCCTTCCTGTGGTTTCCTTTTTACTGACCAAGGAAAACCCATCCCGACGTTGTAGTAAGACCACAACCTTTTTTCCGAATACAGTCAATCTGAGCATGAACTGTGAATCCAATCCATACTGAGACCAACTTCGTAAGGCCTCGATGCTGCCACCAAGAGTTCCAACCGAAACTCTCGCCTCATGGGTCAGATCACACTGTCAGCGTAAGTGTGACTATTGAGTCTCCGCCCAAGGTATATCCTGACGTGAGGGTCAAGTCTACGGCTTATCGGAAACTCTAGGCCTGGGAAAAGATTTGTGGAAGGAAGGAATGATTCATATCAATTTATGTTACTATTGCAGCTAGTAGTGGACACAGACTATCCATTGAATCATTTTTAGAGCCATTGGGTCACAGTCCTTGACCGCAGGCAGCTACACTCTTCCCCTTATCTCCAGCTCCCTGAGCCTGGCGAGGACGACTAAGGTTGGTGGTTGTATCATGTTAAAATGTACACCACCACATGCTGCTCTCCTAACTCTACCTCCACGTCTGCTGCTTCGCAGACTCATCTCTCCTTAAATATTCCTCTTCTTGAATCATTTAACACGCCTGAGTCTCTAAGACTGGAACCAGTTTCCTATTTCTTATAGCACTGTGTAGTCTTTATCCGCTCCTGGATGATCTGCACCTTCTTTTCCTACGATCTGTAAGAGATGTTAAGATTTCTCCTTTTCTGAAAAGAGAAACTCGGTCTCATCCCCTGGATGAACCATGCCCATTGCCTAATATAGTCAATCATGACATGAATGATGCATTCATGCCATGGATGACGTCGTAAGGCCTCGACATTACTACCAAGAGATCCAACTGTCACTCTTGCCTCCAAGGGTCGAGTCACACTATCAGCATCAGGGTGAGTTCATTGGGTCTCCTCTAGTAGAAATCTAAAAAGTGAGGGCCAAGTCAATAGTTTTTAACCAGGACCTCTCAGTATCAACCGAACAAAAGGATAGGAAAACAAACATCACAAAGATAAGTGTCTTTTTTTATTACCGCAGCTCGAAGTACAAAGACACAAAAATAACAACAACAACAACAACAACATGGAACTAGAAGTACCAAGAACAAGAGGTATCCACTAGTTCCGCTCATGTCCACCTGTTTCGGGAGCTCTACTACCTTGTCCAATGCTTGTCTATTGCTCAAGCACCCACCGCTGCTTCTGTCTCGGTGGCTCCTCCATCTTTTGTGGATCAACTGTGTGGGGAGTCGGATAGTCACGTGCCTTGTGACCCTTCCTGCCGCAGGAGTAACACTATACGTTTCTAGCATGCCTAGCTCTAACCCCACCCTAGGTGCCCCGCACCACCGATCCTAAAACCCGAGATCGCCCATCTGCTGGTCTGGTCCTCCTGGACCTCTGCATCATCTGTCTACTACCTACAGATGACTTGGCTACTAATGGGAAAACACACGGCAAAGGAAGAAACTCCTGAACACGCTCAGGGTGTAGAGCCATTGGTATAAACTCCACCCTGAAGAAGGTCTCAAATTCTCCCCATGTGAAGGTCATACCGTCGCAAAACTGGAACAAGTGGCTCCACCATCTCTCTGTTGATGCCTGAAGGAGATTGGAAGAAAAGATCACCATGAAGTCCGATGGTGTACCCACTATCCTGAAAACACCCACCATAGCCTCTAGCCAATCCTCAGCTACCTGTGGGTCCGTCTCTCCCCGGAACCTTGGTGTCCTCTGGCACTGTAACACGTGCAGTGTGCTCAAGCGGCGTGCATCACCTACTGCTGGGGCTGGTGGCATCGGTGGCCAATGTATGGTAGTACCGCTGGTGCCTCCGCTGGTGCCTCAACTGTAAGAGGTCCATGTACCGAAGCCTCGTCTCTTAGCAGGCTGTCATTACATACATCTCTCAGGGCTCTATCTGATCTTCCATGGAAAGGCATCCAGAAAGAAACATACGTGACACGGTCAAACGATTTATACCTGGTGAGCTGACCTGGTTTGAGCTGTTTTAAGGAAAACCTTTGGAAACACACACACAATCATTGTTTTCATGCACAAAGTCCGAAATCAGTTTTCATCGTCCTGGTGTATGGATTCGCCGGCCGCCCGCACCAACACTGGACTCCATGAACTGAAAACAACACTCGGTACCCTTAACACTATTGCTTCACAGAAAGAAAATATCAGAGTTATAAGTTCTACAGTAGAACCGACTCCTTTGATACCAATTTTTCACGACCCGTCCTCGGGGCCCGTGCCGTGACTACCCCAATCCTGCCGTCCATAGGCCAGGGGATGGCAACTAGCACCAAAGGTGTAAATCACAATAACTGGGAAGGAATTACATTTATAAAAGTAAACAAAACACCACAGAGTATAAGCGGAAGTAATACACTAAGTACAATAGAACTGCTGAAAAGTAAATTGGCAATAATACAAACCCAATTGAAAGTACAACTAAAACTGAATGAAAGTACAACAGACAAGACAAATAGCTGGAAGAAAAGAATCATCTCCTGGTTCATCCACCTCGGATCCTACCTGAAGGGTAGGTACAGATATTTCAGCTCCTGGGTCATCCACCTCGGATCCTACCTGCAGGGTAGGTACAGATAGCGCAGCTACTAGATCGTCCACCACAGATCCTACATGAAGGGTAGGATCAGATAGCGCAGCTCCTGGATTGTCCACCACGGACCCTACCTGAACGGTAGGTAAAGATAGCCTCCACAACGCTCTCTCTCGTCGTCTGTAACCAACACCACGAGGTGCGGGCATAGCCCGTGTAGGGATGAGTATATGATACTCAGTAGGGACCCCGAGACCCTAAAGGTCTCACTAAATACAACAATGATAACCAAAAATAAGGATCTCAACAAATAACCCTTACTTAGGTATAAGACCATACTTATACCTAAGTTATCAAGTAACCCATCTCAATCATGAAGAAACGCAAAGGTTATGAAATCAACGGATAACCACTACCTAGGTATATGCCCATACATATACCTAAGTTATCAAGTGACCCATCTCAATCATGAGGTGAACACAAAGGTTGTGAGATCAACGGATAACCACTACCTAGTTATATGCCCATACATATACCTAAGTTATCAAGTTACCCATCTCAATCATGAGGTAAACACAAATTTCGTAGACTCAGCTCAAACCAGGATTTTCATTATCGAAACCGTAACTGCTGAAGATCCCCGTCTATGATGATTACATTGATCCTATCATGACTCCCAGGTAATGCTCACTAACCTAAGACTGTTGAGGTACTCCTCCTGTCGAGTACCGCAGGTCAGCCACCCAAACACAGTAGTGCATCCCGCCGGGGTCTGCCACCCAAACACAGTAGTGCACCTCCCTAATAGCCTGCAGAGGTGCTCCTTCTATTGATTACCGCGGGTCTACATCCAAACAAAGTAGTGCTCCATCCTCAATGGGTTTTCACCCAAACATAGTAGTGCTTCGTCCACTGGGCTAGTCGACTCACTCCAAGTCGAGTCAGTCAAGCAGTCATCAGGTCTCAGCCAGCTACATGGTCTCCGTACTCCGTACGCTCATCTTCAGGAGGGTCCTCTCCACGAGCTATAGGTTGATACTCCAAGTATCAAAAGTCCCACGAAGAAGTATCTCAAAGGACTGCCTTGTCATAGGGGTCTCAACACAACAGATGGTTCATCAATCGGGCGCCCGGTCTGTGAGTTGTTAGCCTTTTCGTCCTAGTGGCCTGATTGGTTTCGTGTACGAACCAACCCGACCGCATCTCAACTGTACCCCGAACTCTCATAGGGTATACTCACAGGGACTTTTTCTCAAAGAGATCACGAACGCCACTGACGGTTCGTCAAACAGACGTCCAGTCTGAAAGTTGTCAGTTTTTCTGTTCCATGGGCCTTGTTGGATTTCGAGTTCAACCCAACCCCGCCACAATCCAAATACATCCAAATCTCAGGAAACATACGCCAAAAGTTCCATATCATCAAGAGGAATCAAACAAAGTCAATGGCACGTCAATCAGACGTCTAAGGCTCAAGATATAAGCATTTCCGCTCTGAGGGCCGGGTTGGTTTCGGGTTCGAACCAACCCGACCATACACAAAGTTCTTCGAAACATTGTGTGTAATATACTTAAACGACGGTCTCCATCCAAGGATCGCATCGCAACTGACGGTGCATCGATCGGAGTTCCACAGCCCAATATATGGGCAAAAGACAGGAAGTGGTCTGAAAATGGGGGGTCTGGGCCCGGGTCGACCCGCACCGGGTCCGGGTCTGGCCCATTAGCGCGCGGCCCAGCCCAGCCGGCGCTGGCCAAGTGGATGCACAAGGGGGGCGCTTCCCCCTTGATTGGAGCTTTGGCCCCCGTGTGGGGGCCGCTCCTTCCCAGCAACGCGGCGCCGGTCGCCGCGTCCCCTCCTCGGTCTCGTGCGGCCGCGGGACCGGACGCCTACCGCCATGGATTCAGCCTTGGCGGTCCCTCCTGGCAGCGCGTCGGGCGCCGCCACCTCCGTGCGGCCGGCTGGTGCCGGCTACCGGTGACCCACACCACCGGTGAATTCCGCGGGCTACCAGAGTTGCTTCGGTGGTCCATTTTCGATTCTGTCTATGCCGACGTTCACCTCGGGTCACGCGCTTTACTGCGGAATCATCAAACCGCCTCTGTGGCCCGTTCCTTCAATGCCCGTCGATCTGCCGTCAATTAATCAAACAATGGAGCCTTCGAAACGCCGCAACGGCACCTCCCTTCTTCACCTGTTGTTCATTGTTTCCATGCGGTACCATTTCACCGCGCCGCCTTTTCTCGTGTCGCAACAAGTACAACCAACAAAGGGGGAGGAGGGTCGGCCGTGTTCATGTGGTCCGACCTCCTCCCGTTATAACGATAACAGGTGGCTCAAACAACTATCAACAATTTAATTAAAGGCCAAGGATATAATCCACATAAATTAAAATACAACAAACCCCCTCCCTTTGATTCATCAGGGGGCGCGTTCGTCACGGGGGAAGATGATGATGTTGTTCACCGCATGCTTCCACTTCCGAGTTCGTGCGTCGGTGGGTTGACGACGAGGAGGGAGTAAGGAGGGTCGTCGAAGAAGCACCACGTCAGAAGGGGGGGGCTCCGAAGAAGAAGGCCGAAGAAGGTCGGGGAAGAAGCGTCGTCGGCGTTCTTCGCGTTCTTCACTGGAGAAAGAAGTTCTCTCAAGCTCTCCACCAAAAGGAGCAAGAACATGCCAAAATAATAGAATATAATCTATTATTCCTGGTGGTGGAAATTAATTAAGTGGGCCCCACATAATTAAGTCCACGATGGCTGGCACAATTCAAAAATCAAATAGTGTAGAGGCTCCGCCAAATTAATTTCCCGAGTGGATGACATAATTAATTTGGGGAGTTTCGAGGGGGGTTTAGGTGCATGGGTGGTCCCCACCTAAAAAACAAGGAGTGGGTCAATGATTTTCCTCCCATTAAATGGGATGGGGTTTTGAGGAGGTTTTATTCTCCTCCATTAAGAGGGGAGTTAGATTCCATGAGGCTCTCCCTCATTAATGGGGGAGTGTTGAGAGATTTACTCCCCTCCCATTCAATGGGGGGTTAACCCCCGTGTGGACCCCATGTCATAACCTCTCTTGGGAGGTTATGCTACTCGGGTGGTCCCCACCCTAATAATCCTCCCATGGGAGGTTAGGGTGTGGCGGTCCCACCACCAAATCCCATGTGGGGATTTTAACCAACACTATCCACATGGCTTGGGTTCAACAAAGATAAAATAAGTTGTCACTTATTTTATTTTATTAATCCACGTGAAACCCAAAAACCAACTCTCAAACCCGATCATCTGCCATCGAGGTAAAATTCCTCTTAAGTGAAAACTAGTGCTGCGAGTTCATCGGTGCCCTCAGATTTTGATTCCGAGCACCGGTTCAAAAGTTAGAAAACCCCACTCGTTCATTCATTGAACGTACCTGAGCTAAACTTCATAAATTGATTCTGGGCACACCGGGCCTCGGAATTAGGGCCCGCCAGAAACCGCATACTTGTAAAATTCCAAAGAAATTAAGTAAAAAAATTCCTTGAAATTTCAGGGTCTTTACATTACTCCCACCTCAGGGCTTTACATCCCTGTAAAGCTATAACACAAACTAGGGAAACAAAAGTGGTACTGAGCACGCATCAGAGCCTTCCTCTCCCATGTGCTCACCTGGAGGTTCCCTTACTAATAGTGAAAACACACAAGAGGAATTGACCGTCCTCGTAGTATCCGCTCCTGTCGATCATCAACCTCTACGGGAACCCTGAAAAAGTCACCCCATCGCCAAAGTCCAGTTCTCCATGGTCGATGACGTGTGAAGGATCATGCACGTACCTCCTCAGCGGAGGTACGTGGATGACATCATGCACCCGGTGCAACTAGGGTGGAAATGTCAAGTGGTAAACCACCTCCCCTACCCTGCTAAGGACCTAGAAAGGTACGTTGAACCTCGGAGATAACTTGTTGCCTCGGCCACATCACTGTAAACCTCGTCGAGGTGAGACCCGTATAAAGACGTGATCGCCATCCTCGAACTCTAGAGGTCTCCATTTACTGTTTAGAATTGAAACTCAAAACTACCGCTGCCACGTGGGTAAGGTTGACCGACTCAAGGGTGATCGGACGCACCCTCCTATTCATGAGTTTATCCTGTGCTTCTTGGGGTTTTCTTTTCGCCGACCAAGGAAAACCCATCCCGACATTGTAGTTAGACCACAACCTTTTTGCCTAATATAGTCAATCGGAGCTTGAACTGTGAATCCAATCCATACCGAGACCAACGTTGTAAGGCCTCGACGCTACCACCAAGATATTCCAACCGAAACTCTTGCCTTGTGGGTCAGATCACACTGTCTGCATAAGTGTGATTATTGAGTCTCTAACCAAGGTATCTCCAGACGTGAGGGTCAAGTCTATGGCTTACTGGAAACTCTAGGCCTGGGACAAGATTTGTGGAAGGAAGGAATGATTCATATCAATGTCTGTTACTATGGAAGCTAATAGTGGACACTGACTATCCCTTGAATCATTTTTAGAGCCATTGGGTCACACTCCTTGACCACAAGCAGCTACACTCTTCCCCTGCTCTCCAGCTCCCTGAGCCTGGTGGGGACGACTAAGGTGGGTGGTTGTATGATGTTAAAATGTACACAAACACATGCTGCTCTCCGAACTCTACCTCCACGTCTGCTGCTTCGCAGACTCATCTCTAGTTAAAGATTCCTCTTCTTGAAACGTTTAACACACCCGAGTCTCTAAGACTGGAGCCAGTTTCCAGTTTCTTACAGCATTGTGCAGTCTTCATCCGCTCCTGGATGATCTGCACCTTCTTGGCCTACGATATGTATGAGCTGCTAAGATTTCTCCTTTTCCGAAAAGAGAAACTCGGTCTCATCCCCTGGATGAACCACGCCCATTTCCTAATACAGTCAATCCTGACAAGAATGAAGCATTCATTCCATGGATGACGTCGTAAGGCCTCGACGTTACTACCAAGAGATCCAACCATCACTCTCGCCTCCAAGGGTCGAGTCACACTGTCAGCATCAGGGTGAGGTCACTGGGTCTCCTCTAGTAGAAATCTAGAAAGTGAGGGTCAAGTCAACAGTTTTTAACCGGGACCTCTCCATATCAACCGAACAAAAGGACAGGAAAACAAACATCACAAAGATAAGTGTCTTTTTTTATTACTGTAGCTCAAAGTACAAAGACACAAAAACAACAACAACAACAAAAAAAACATGAAACTAGAAGTACCAAGAACAAGAGGTATCCACTAGTTCCGCTCCTGTCCACATGCTTCCGTAGCTCTACTGCCTTGTCCACTACTTGGCTGTTGCTCAAGCACCTACCGCTGCTTCTATCATGGTGGCTCCTTCAACGTCTACGGATCCACTGTGCGGGGAGTCGGACAGTCACGTGCCATATGACCCTTCCTGGCGTAGGAGTAACACTATCTTTTTCTGGCATGCCTGGCTCTAAACCCACCCCGGGTGCCCCACACCACCGATCTTAAATCCCGAGATTGCCCATCTGTTGGTCTGGTCCTCCTGGACCTCTGCATCATTTGTCTACTACCTACAGATGACTCGGCTACTTATGGGAAAACGCGCGACAAAGGAAGCATCTCATGAACACGCTCAAGGTGTAGAGCCACTGGTATAAACTCAACCATGAAAAAGGTCTCAAAGTCTCCCCATGTGAAGGTCATCATGTCGCAAAACTAGAACAAGTGGCTCCACCATCTCTCAGATACTTCCTGAAGGAGAATGGAAGAAACGATCACCATGAAGTCTACTGGTGTACCCACTATCCTGAAAACTCCCACCACAGCCTCCAGCCAATCCTCAGCTGCCTGTGGGTCCATCTCTCCCCAGAACCTGGGTGACCTCTGGCGCTGGAACACGTGCAACGCGCTCAAGCGGCGTGCATCACCTAATGCTGGGGCTGGTGGCATCGGTGGCCCAACCTATGGTACTACCGTTGGTGCCTCCGCTAGTGCCTCAACTGCAAGAGGGCCCTATACCGAAGCCTCGTCGCTCGGCAAGCTATCAGTAAGTACATCTCTCGAGGCTTTAGCTGATCATCTGTGGAAAGGCATCCTAAAAGAAACACACGTGACACGGTCAAACGATTTATACCTGGTGAGCTGACCTGGTTTGAGCTGTTTTAAGGAAAAACCTTTGGAAACACACATGAAATCAGTGTTTTCATTTACAAAGTTGGAAATCAGTTGTCAAGGTCCTGGTGTATGGATACGTCGGCCGCCCGCACCAACACTGGACTCCTTGAACTGAAAAACACACTCGGTACCCTTAACACCATTGCTTCACTGAAAGAAAATATCAAAGTTATAAGTTATGCGGTAGAACTGACTCCTTTGATACCAATTTGTCACGACCCGTCGTCAGGGCCCGTGTCGTGACTACCCCAAGCCCGCCTTCCATGGGCCACGGGCTGGAGACTAGCACCAAAGGCGTAAATCCTGATAATTGGGAAGGCATTTCCTTTATAAAAATAAACAAAACGCCACAGAGTACAAGCGGAATTAATACACTAAGTACAAAAGAACTGCTGAGAAGTAAATGGGCCGGAATACAAACCCAACGGAAACTACAGCTACAGCTGAACGAAAGTACAACAGACAAGACAAACGGCTAGAAGAAAAGAAGCAACTCCTGGGTCATCCACCTCGGATCCTACCTGAAGGGTAGGTACATATAGCACAGCTCCTGGGTCGTCCACCTCGAATCCTATCTGAATGGTAGGTACAGATAGCGCAGCTCCTGGATCGTCCACCACGGATCATACCTGAAGGGTAGGTACAGATAGCGCATCTCCTGGATCGTCCACCACATATCCTACCTGAACGGTAGGTACATAAAGCCTCCACAACGCTCTCGCCCATCTTCCTCCTCCGAGTATCGTATCATCGTGAAGTCAACCTCCGGATACCGTCCAGTCCTCAAACACTTGGCCTCCGACAGCGCTGCCCGTTGTCTACAACCAACACCACGAGGTGCGGGCATAGCCTGTGCAGGGGTGAGTATACGATACTCAGTAGGGACCCTGAGACCCTCAAGGTCTCACTAAATCCAACAAGGATAACCGCAAATAAGGATCTCAACAGATAACCCTTACTTAGGTATAATCCCATACTTATACCTATGTTATCAAATAACTCATCTCAATCATGAGGAAACACAACGGTTATGAAATCAACTGATAACCACTACCTAGGTATATGCCCATACATATACCTATTTTATCAAGTGACCCATCTCAATCATGACATAAACACAAAGGTTGTGAAATCAACAGATAACCACTGCCTAGGTATATGCCTATACATATACCTAAGTTATCAAGTGACCCATCTCAATCATGAGGTAAACACAAAGGCCGTAGACTCAGCTCAAACCAGAATTTTTATTATCGAAACCATTACTGCTGAAGAGCCCCGTATCTAACAAGTACAGTGATCCTATCACGACTCTGAGGTAATGCTCACTAACCTAAGACTGCTGAGGTACTCCTCCTATCATGAACCATGGGTCAGCCACCCAAACACAGTAGAGCTTCCCGCCGGGGTCTGCCACCCAAACACAGTAGTGCACCCCCATAATAGCCTGCAGAGGTTCTCCTTCTGTTGAGTACCGTGGGTCTGCACCCAAGCACAATAGTGATCCATTCGACATGGGTCTTCACCCAAACATAGTAGTGCTCCATCCACTGGGCGAGTCGACTCACTCCAAGTCGAGTCGGTCAAGCAGTCGCGAGGTCTCAGCCAGCTACACGGTCTCCATACTCCATACGATCGTCTCCGGGAGGTTCCGCTCCACGAGTTATAGGTCGATACTCCATGTAACACAAGTCCCACTAAGAAGTATCTCAAAGAACTGCCTCATCATAGGGGTCTCAATTCAACAGACGGCGCGTCAATCGGGCGCCCGGTCTATGAGTTATTAGCATTTTCGTCCTAGGGGCCCGGTTGGTTTCATGTACGAACCATCCCGACCGCATCTCAACTGTACCCCGAACTCTCATAGGGTATACTCATATGGACTTTTTCTCAACGATATCACCAACGCCGCTGACGGTTCCTCAAACGGACCTCCGGTCTGAAATTTATCTGCTTTTCCATTCTAGTGGCCCGGTTGGATTTCGGGTTCAATCCAACACGGACACTATCCAACTGTATCCAAATCTCAGGAAAATTATTCCAAAAGTTCCGTCTCATCAAGAGGAATCCAAAAAAGTCGACGGCACATCAATCGGACGTCTGGGGCTTAAGATATAAGCGTTTCTGCTCCGAGGGCTTGATTGGTTTCGGGTTCGAACCAACCTGGCCATACCCAATGTTCTCTGAAACCTTGAGTGTAATATACTAAAACGACCTTCTAAATCCAAGGATCGCATCGCAACTGACGATGCGTCGATCAGAGGTCTGTATCCCAAGATATGGTCAAAAGACCGGAGGTGGTCTTAAAATGGGGGGTCTGGGCCCGGCCCAACCCCCCCCCCCCCCCCCGGGTCGGCCCGAACCGGGCCGACCTGAACCGAGTCTGGGTCCGGCCCATTAGGGAGTGTCCAGGCCCGGCGGGTGCGGCCCGGCCCGGGGCGGCTCGACGATGGCCGAGCGGACGCGCAAGGGGGGCGCTGCCCCTTGATTGAAGTCGCGGCCCCCACGTGGGGGCCGCTCCTTGCCAGCGACGTAGCGCTGGTAACCGTGTCCCCTCCTCGGTCTCGTGCGGTCGCGGGACCAGATACCTACCGCCGCGGCTTCAGCTGTGGTGTTCCCTCCTAGCGGCGAGCCATGTGCCGCCGCCTCCGGGCGGCCATCCGGTGCCGGTCGCCGGTGACCCCCACCGCTGGTGAATTCTGCGGGCCACCGGAGTTGCTCTGGTGGTCCGTTTTCGATTCTGTCTACGCTGACGTTCATGTCGGGTCTTCCACTTTACTGCGGAATCATCAAACCACCTCTGCGGCCCGTTCCGTCAGCACCCGTCGATCCTCCGTCAATTAATAAAACTATGGAGCCTTCGAAACGCCGCAACGGCGCCGCCCTTCTTCACCCGTTCTTTATTTTTTTCACACGGTACCGTTGCACCGCGCCGCCTTTGCTCGTGTCGCAACAAGTACAACTAACAAAGGGGCAGGAGGGTCGGACGTGTTCGTGCGGTCCGTCCTCCTCCCGTTATTACGATAATAGGTGGCTCAAATGAATATCAACAATTTAATCAAAGGCCGAGGATATAATCCACATAAATTAAAATAAACCAAACCCCCTAGCTTTGATTCATTGGGGCGCGTGTTCGTCACGGGGGAAGATGATGATGTCATTCACCGCACGCTTCCACTTTTGAGTTCGTGTGATGGTGGGTTGACGATGAGGACAGAGGAAGGAGGGTCGTCAGAGAAGCACCACGTCAAAAGAGGGGGCTCCGAGGAAGAAGGCCGAAGAAGTTCGGGGATGAAGCGTCGCCGGCGTTCTTCGCGTTCTTCTCTAGAGAAAGAATTTCTCTCAAGCTCTCCACCAAAAGGCACAAGAACGTGCCAAAATAATAGAATATAATCTAATATTCTTGGTGGCGGAAATTAATTAAGTGGGCCCCACTTAATTAAGTCCACGATCGTTGGCATAATCAAAAAATAAAATTGTGGAGAGGATCCGCCAAATTAATTGCCCGAGTGGATGAAATAATTAATTTGGGGAGTTTCGAGGGGGGTTTAGGGGCCCAGGTGGTCCCCACCTAATTAACAAGGAGAGGGTCAAGGAGTTTCCTCCCATTAAATGGGATGGGGTTTTGAGGAGGTTTTATCCTCTTCCATTAAGAGGGGAGTTAGAGTCCAAGAGGCTCTCCCTCATTAATGGGGGAGTGTTGAGAGATTTCCTCTGCTCCCATTAAATCGGGGGTTAAGCACCGTGTGGACCCCATGTCATAACCTCTCGTGGGAGGTTATGCTGCTCGGGTGGTCCCCACCCTAATAATCCTCCCATGGGAGGTTAGGTTGTGGCGGCCCCACCACCAACTCCCATGTGGAGATTTTAACCAACGCTATCCACATGGTGTGGGTTCAACAAAGATAAAATAAGTTGTCACTTATTTTATTTTATTAATCCACGTGAAACCCAAAAACCAACTCTCAAACCTGATCATCGGTCGTCGAGGTGAAATTCCTCTTAAGAGAAAACCGACACTGCGAGTTCATCGCTTCCCTCGGATTTCAATTCTGAGAACCGGTTTAAATGTTAGAAAATACCACTCGTTCGTTCACTGAACGTACCCGATCTAAACTTCAGAAATTGATTCCGGGCACACCAAGCCTCGGAATTTGGTGCCGTCAGAAACCGCTTACTCGTAAAATTCCAAATAAATTAAGAAAAAAATATCCTTGAAATTTCCGGGTCTTTACACACCTACCAGTGTAATTAAGAATGTCTAGAATCATTCGATACCCTCAAGAAATATCTCTTGAGTCCACCGTTATTAATGCCACCTGTTGAAGGAAGATCAGTTATTCTCTATGTGACAACTTTAGAGCAATCATTGGGTGCCTTACATGCCCAAAAGAATGATTCTGGGAATGAGAACATCCTTTACTATCTTAGTCAGAATATAATTGAGGCAGAAACTCGATATTCAAGTATTGAAAAGTGTTGCATACCATTAATCTTTTCAGTTCAAAAATTGAGACAGTACCTGCAACTTCATGAGGTCCAATTAGTATCTCAGAATAACCCACTCAAATTTATCCTTACTCTTCCCATGCTTACAGGATGTCTGGCAAGGTGGGTAGTTAATTTGCAGTAGTTTGATATCTAGTATATGTCTCAAAAGGAAATAAAGGTCGAAGCCCTGGCCGATTTCCTTTTTGAACACCCATCTGTAGAAGATACATCTTTAAATATTGAACTTCCTGATGAGGATGTATTCTCTATTCAAGATAATCCTCAAACATGGGAAATGTACTTCGATGGTTCCTCCAGAAGTCCAACAGGGAAAAAATGTAAGATCCTAAATTCAACAAAGTTGGGTTAGGAACCGTGATTATTTCCCCATAAAAGTCAGTTCTACTCTATTCTTTCATATTGGTTGAAGGCGGTACAAACAATTAAGTAGAATATCGAGCTCTCATCGCAGGCTTGGAATTGGAGCTCCAGGCACAGGTGAATCACTAGAAGGTAAAAGGTGATTTAGATTTTGTAATCAAACAAATCAATGGGGATTATGCCATCAGAAATGAAGATTTAATCCCTTTGTATGATTACGTCAGAGAGTTAATGGTGGAATTTCCTTCAGAACAGACATTTTCTTATGTCTCGCGATCACAAAATGCTCATGCTGATGCACTGGCTAATGTAGACACAGCCCTGGAAGATCCAAATCGGGATGAAACAATCATCAGTAGTTCCCACTATCATATATTTTCACCTTTTGTTCAAATCATAATAGAGGAAATCAATGAAATCAGTCCCATTTTTGAACCATATGGTCATACTACAGGATGGATGACACCTATCAGGGAATACCTTCAAAATGGAACACTCCCACCTAATAGAGCTGGGAATGAATAAGTTCAGCGACGTGTGGTCAATTTTACACTTTTTGATATCCCATATCACTAAATAATTATCTAAATAAGAGGTTTTGATGGAGTTCTCTTCATATGTATTGATGGTTAAGAGACAATGGCTTTCATGAATGAAGTACATGCAAGAGTTTTTTGTGCCCACCACTCTATACATAGACCTTCCAGTCAAATTCGAAGGCTAGGATACTTCTGGACTTCAATGATTCAAGATTGAGTTGATTTCACAAAGAAGTTTCATCATTTCCAAGTATTTGAAAAATTCATTCATCAGCCCCCAGAGTTTCTTCATACAGCTAAATACAATTGGTCGTTTGTTACATGTGGAATGGATGTACAAGGACATTATCCTCCAGCTACAACTAAGATGTTTAAGTATATTCTTATTGCTACTGACTTCATTTCCAAATGGGCAGAGGCAATGCCTACCAAAGAATTCTGGGCCAAAATCATTGTTAGCTTTTTCAATTCCAACATCATTACCAGATTTGGTGTTCCTCATACCATATTGACGGATAATGGCACCAACTTTTGTTCATACGAGGTAAGAAAATTGTATCAAGAATACAATATCAGATCCAACCATTCATCTCGGTATCATGTAGCGGCCAATGGTCAAGTAGAGGATTTCAATAAGACTCTTTCAAACATATTTCAAAATATGGTGGATAAAGATAAGAATCCATGGCCTAATAAACTTTTTCATGCTCTATGGCCTTATCGGACTACCACTCGCTCTATTGCACGATCAACTCCATATTCATTGGTATATGGAACGGATGTAGTCTTGCCTATTGAAGTACAATTACCTTCTCTTAAAGTTGTCATTTATGATCAGTTATCTATAGATGGACAATCTCAAAACCGATTGGATGAATTGGAATGACTAGATGAAAAATGGTTGTGCACACTTCACCATTTAGAAATCTATCAGAATCGAATAGAATGAGATTTCAATAAAAAAGTTCATCTTCATTCATTCATTCAAGAAGAATTGGTATAGGTTCTCAGAACCTCAATGATACCGGGATAGAATCCTTCCAAATCTTGAGTGAAGGTGGGAAGGACCTTACTCAATACATAAGGTCTACTCCAATGACGCTTATTGTTTAATCTCAGTGGATGGATAACTCATTACAACTCCAACCAATGGAAGATTCTTGAAGAAGTATTTTATGTAACACAAATACACTCATTATCCTTAATACAGGACATGAAACTACATTGCCCCCTCTATCGTCCAACATGATGTTAAACTATGTCCCCTCTATCGTCCAACGTGACATTAAACTGTGTCCCCCTATCGTTCAACATGACATTAAATTGTGCATCGTCCGAGCTGCAGGACGTTAAACTACCAAGAATCCCATGTCTGTGACATGTGACATTAAACTGTTATCACCTCATGCACAATTGTATTTTAAATTTTTTTTCCATGCGTGCCCCGGGCAGCTAACCATGTATAAGCCCCACACTATCTTTCATGGTCGCATATTTCGAGAAACGATCTCCACATCTGTTGCTGCCTCTTGTTTCTTACACCGAGCATGACTCACGTGAGCTTAGAGTTAGCTTCAACCATGATATCTCTGTTGGGCCGCTAACCACGCTTATGTCCCAACATTATCTTCAGGTCATTGTCCTCAAGTTCACCCTGATCATTGAATCCCTCTCAATTGAACAATGTGAACTTTGATTGTTGCCTCCTAGGCCGGGTACGTAGGCAACCTCCTGAGGTTCAAGCCTAAAACCAATTTCATCACATCAATTCACCTCCATCTTATACGATGTTGATCCATGAAGCCCCCATTAACCGTCTTATTCGTATGAGTTCACTTTCATCCTACATGACATTAAATTGTGTACATCCCATCGCCCTAGCTATATGAAGTTAAACTATATAGTCCCTCATTGTCCTTGCTTCAAGACATTAAAATGCATAGCACTGGTCCATGCATATGACCTTAAACTATTTTTCCCTTTTTTCCTCTATGACAAAAAACTGTAATAATCCCTGATACCCTCACTCGATAGGAATCATCATTGACATGGTCTCCAACCATGTCATATTTCAAGAGCTACATATGGCTTGATTCTCATCCTTATGAGATACGTAGTGACACCCATGTCTTTAATCTTTGGTCCAGCCATAATTGCAATAATGTTCTCTTTACCCCTCATATGTACAAACCAAATCTATAAAAAGGGTATTTCAAGAACAACGTGCAGCTTGATTCTCATCCTCATGGGATACGTAGGAACACTCGATCATTCCTCGAGTCCAGCCCTAAGCCTTTGGGCCTAACCCCAAACTCCACTTTCGGTCCCTTGGCTGAAAATTCCCCTTGGGAGCACATGGTGTGATATGGAACACCTTGGTATTTATTCACATCAGGTTTATAAAAAATGCACGAAGTGTATCCCTCACTATGGTATGATCTCTATGACCCTAAACTAAGATCTTCCATGCTCTTGTACTGCATGACGTTAAACTATATTTCAAGAACTACATGTGTCTTGATTCTCATCCTAATGGGATATGTAGCAACATCCAGAATCCCAATTCAGGACCCAGCCGCAACATTATACAAATAATATTCATGGTTTTCATAACCCTTTTCTTGACTTCTAGTCGCAAAATATCTGATATCTGAGAGTTATTTTTCTGGAGTATGAAGCACGTGCCCTTAGGTGGCCTTCCATAAGTTGTCTACATAATGGACATTTCAGCCAAAAGATGCTACTATTTAACTATGCAGCTTATGCCTCAGTTGGAACTTCATAATTCAACCACCATAATGGGTTTGTCAAGTAATGGTAACTTCATTATTAGGAGAAGCCTCTTTTGTCCCTATTTGTCTTAACGGTGATATGTAGGGATCTGCAAAAAAACTGCCATCCTTAACATATTTGTTCCATACTCTTTTTCATGATCTGAAAGTATTCAATTCTATGGTATACATTTTCCACCTTCTCCATATGTTTAGTTCAATATGAAATAACTTTGGACCACTTGACCATATGTCGTATAATGTTTCTATCTCCGGTTTTAGTTATATGATTTAAGACCACATATACCTTTTTTCCTACGTTCGGGTCAGACCTTCGTAAAAGTCCCATTCCTCCAATTCTTTGACAATTCTGATTGGAAATATCCTCTCCATATTCAAGTACCTTTCGCCATAAATCATAATCTATGCTTTGGAGAATTTGAATCTCCATAAAACTTTCTTCAACTTTTATCAATACAAAGTCAAATTTCTGAGAGTTCTTTTCCCCGACTATACAGTACGTGCCCTTAGGTGGACTTTCATAAGTTGTCTACATAACTGACCTGTCATCCAAAAGATACTACTATTTGAATAGGAAGCATATTCCCTAGTTGGACCTGCATAATTCAACCCCATAACAGGTTTGTCAAGTAGTGGTAACTTCATTCTTAGAAAAGACTTACTCTAATGCCTTTTATCTCTTTTCTCATGTCATTCCTCAGATTCCAAATTTTTCAAGTCATATGGTAATATGTTTCCAAACTAATTATCAAGAATTGAGTCAATATCATACATTCGGTCAAAGTTATTCGACCTTAAATATTAGCCTTTCTATAGTCCCATGTGCATGACTTTAAACTGCCAATAACAAAAGACATGTTACTCATTAAATTGGGAACCTATAAAGGGTACTATAAACAAAAGTCGAGCCCCAGCTCACTAAACGTATATTTTGTATGATTTAGTCAATATTGATCAATTAAAAGATGCAAATTTTGTGGGGTTTTTTTATATAACCCTAGTAAAAATCAAACTATGTTTACTAGGCTTATTGGCTTAGGTAAAAATAAGAGAAATTATCAAAAAAATGAACGTACAGATGATTGAATATGAACTATTTTTCATTAATGAACAAGATTATAAGAACATCCACATACTGGAGTCTCTTCTCTTTTTTTAGAAATTATAGAATACTTTCACCATGATTTATCATCTGTTTCACAGCATCTGGAGCTTCATCAGCATCCACTTGATGTTCATTTACTCGACCAGCTTCACTATCTTCAGCTCAACGAAGTGCTTATTTGGCATCTGTGATGGATTTTATACCATCCGCTCGGACTTCTTCCAAAAAATTATGAAGTTTTTCAAGCTCCCTAGTAATAGAATCTAGTTCTTGTTAAAGGTGTAACTGCTAGAAAATTTTCTCATTGATCTTCTGCTTCAGTTCCTTCATATTTTCATCATGATCAGCCTCATCTCGGGACATTGCAGCCTGAAATCCACTGATATTGGTCAACAATCTAGCATTGATCAGGTCTTGATAACACCTTTTCTCTTGCTCCCTCCTTCGAATGACTTGTTTCACTGCAACATGGATTTCTTGATATCCAAAACCACCATAGACCCATGATTTCTCAGGCTTTATCTCATAGTCAGATCCTCTTTACTTTTCAGATCCAACTCTAAGGGGGGACTTTTTTTGATGCTCCATTCCATCATAGAGTCCAATGAATGGAAAAGGGTAATACCTTAAGCACAAATAGGGTCACCCTTTTAAGAACATCAAAAAATTTGACAAATTCATGGACTAGGAGCCCATTTAGAGTAAGTCGTGCAAGTTACGTGCATGCCGTGTAATTCACTTACATGCCACCTATGGGTTGCGCAGATCACATGTGAACCCATTTCAAGGACAGACTTTTCAAAAGTAAAATTCAAGCTCTGGTCACCCTAGTCTTCAAATCAACTCTTCTGAAAGCTTCTAAGGTAAATTTTTACCTAGAATGGAGACCTGAAGGATTATAATAAGTCCTAAGTGTTTAGAATTCATCAACACTTGCACACCTAAGTGACCAGACCTCCTTAAAAATGGAAACACTTGCGTGCCACCCTACCCTTTTGATGAAACTTACGCGCCGCCCTTTCGGAAACATCTTAGGATAATCCTAAGGGTTTGAGTTACGTCCTGCCCAAGTATTACCCTACATATTCTTCATCGCCCAGGTGAACCCATGCTGCTCAAGTACACTTGTGCAGCCAAGACTTACACGCCAACTTCATTTGTGTGTCTCTCTCCCGTTCACCTCTCCTCTTCAAGATATTATCCCTTGAACCCCTTTTTAAAGCCATTTATGGCGTGGTTCCTTTGTTGGAATTATTATCTGAAAGAAGTTATGTGAGAACCTCTCCTAAAACCTCATGACTTAAAAGAATTATGTCACTATAGTTAGAGGTTTCCTCCATATAACCTCATCCTTTAAGATGAAAAGATATTTTGATTTTGGGCATCCTCCTCAGGGGTAAGTCCCAGGTTCTCTTAGTTCAGGCCTCCTTCTCGGGAAAAATCCCCAAACATAATTCCTTTAATTTGGGCCTCTTTCTCAGGAGTAAGCCCCATGTTATAAGTCCCCTTTAATTTGGGAATCATCTTTAGGAGTAAGACCTGGGTTAAAACTCCAAATATCCATAAAGTACAAATACCTTTATGGACCCTGTCCTTGGGCTTCTTTCCTGAAGTAAGTCCTGGTCTTCATCTACTTGGGTAGTCATACATATTTAATCCTCACATCATTTCATGTAACTGCATCTTTCGTGGCACAATTTTCAGGTTTACAGATACCTCTTGTTTCTCACACTTAGGATGACTTACAAGAGCTTAGAGTGAAAACGTAATCCCGACATCTCTTTTTGGGCCGTTAACCATGCATAATCCCCATATATCTTCACCTGAACTACGTGTACTTTGATCTCTACCTTAAAAGTAGAGTATGTTGGAAGCCTTTCTAAGGATCAAAACCATCTTTCATTAATAATTTTCTATCCCATATGATGTTAAACTATATCCTTCTTATCGAACTATGTGGGTTCTAATTCCTTTTTAACGAGGATACATAGGTAGCCAATCTACGGGTATGATCCCAACTATGAAATAATACATGTCTTTCTGAATGACAATAAACTTCAAGTGCCCCACTGAGTGGATTTAAAACCAGTATGGTCACCAAAATTACTAAGAGATTTCTATATAATGTATTGGAAGATAACATTGACTAAGAATAACTAATACATATGGATGATTCTCCATCGATGAAGAACCTCAAATACATATAAAAGATTCTCTAAATCAAATACATATCAATCATAAATTTCCAAATCTAAAGAAAAACTCATTTTCATTCTTGGGTAATTAATAAGGATTCGTGAACATAACTTAAATCTATAAGAGAGTCCCAGTGTAGGCTATAATTCCCCCCCAAAAGGTGTGATGATCTTGACCTCCCATCCTCTTGACCAATGAAATTCTTAAGCCTCATAGGTCCACAACTAATGATAACCTACCTTTGTAAAGTAGTTCCAAATGGATACAAAATCATTGGGTGTTTCTAGTTCTATGAATAAACCTGTTAGAATCCAATTGGAAAGTTTGAACCTTAAATAAACAAGGTCATCCCCATTTCCAGATGAAACAGGTTTATATACATGCTAGTGTTATGGGATTGGTTATGATATTTGAGTGTGGTTGTGTTTTATTAGAAGATTTCTTTTCCATTTTTCTATTTATATTTTATTTTTTGTATCATGGCTTTATTATCACTTCTACTTACTTATATCATGGTTTCTCATTATAATTGTATAATCATAAATTAATAATATGGTTTTAGCCTAGATTTTTATTTGGATATTCCTTGATGTGGTTTTTTTCTCTTATTTAAAATAATATTAATTTCATTTTGATAGAATTTATACAAATATAATAATAATGACACATTTTCACCATGTTTATTCCATATATTTAAGTGTGTTTATTTTTAAAAAAAAATCATTCCTATTTGTGTATCCTTGACTCCCATACAATAATTTCTATCCCATGGTGATTAGATATTCCCATTAGGTTTTTTCCTTGAGCTAATATAATTTTCTATTTCAAGGTTGATATAGGTTGGTTCATAATAATATGGTACTATATCTCCTATAATTATTTTGATGAGTAAAAATATATTAGAGATGATAAGGTTTTAAATCACGCAGTAGTTATGGGAAGAGTCTAATTAGGTCTTTCTTGTTTAGATACTTGAGTTACCATTGGAAGTATGATTTTGAGTTCATAATTTTGGATTTGATTTTCATTTTTTTATGTATTTAGATTTAAATTAAAAATTATTTCATTTATATTGATATAATATAGTATTTTATGAGATTTAATATGTATTCAACTAAAAATGGGAGAAAAATATGAAGTGCATGATTAAATCTCACAACCTAGAAAATTGTTTAGTTTCCATGTGTATGGTTCTAATGTGATATTATAGTGGAAGTTCGATAATTTCCACACAGACTACCCACCCGTGTATCCAAAAAATTTATAAACTATAACACCATTTAATTTTTTTTAACAAACAACTTTTCTTTTGGTTCATAATTGGTAATTATTTATAAATATTTGGGATGAGTTGAGGGGAATTTTTATGATTTTCTAGTGTCATTTGATTGGTATTTATTGATGTTTTATGAATGAAGAATGAATTAAATAATAAGGGTATATTTTAAAAGTAAAAACATAGTTTTTAAATATGAATTAAACTGAGTAGTGGTAATTTAAGAATTTAAAACTATTCTAATAAATTATTTTTAAATGTAAAAAATATGTGTTTAAGTGAAATTTTTAAATTAATATAGAGGTCTTCATATATAAATTAAAATAGATTTGATGTTTATGTATGTTTCTGTTATATTAGTGATGAATATTATTTTTTAAAACATTATTTCATGTAAACTTTAATCCTTATAAAGAGCATAAAATATGAATTCAAATTTTTATTATTATATTTTTTCATATAGTGGTACTTGTGATTTTCCTTTTATAGTTTTTAAATTTTTAGTCTATGATTCATTGTGTTTGAAAATAACTCAGTGTTCTATATGTACAAAATTAATACACTGTGTGATTTTTAAAAATTATTTGTTTATTTATTTGTGGAATAAAATGACTTTGGAATATGTTAGTGACATTTTGACCATTGATTTATTAAATGATTTCAAATAATGTGTTTTTTATTAGTGGTTTTTTTGTTGAGGATTATTTTATATGTTCCCATTATTATTTGTTATTCTAATGTCAGTTTGGTGATCACTACTATTTAAAGTGTTCTTTATGGAATTTTCAATTAAGTAATGGTTTTTTCCTTTAGTTAGTGTCTCATGTGGTTTGGGATAGATCCTCTCTAGTAACAACCATACCCATACTCTAACTGGAGTTAAAGAGTGATATAATTTTTAAAGTTTAGATAATTTCCTAAAATATCATAAAATAATATTATCACTCCTTTTATAACCTTTTTTCTATAAATAGTTAGTAACTTTTCATCTATTATATCATTTTTTATCTTTTATTCAACTAGGCTATACTGGTAGATTTGAACTCTATAAGGAATCCTATTATGGGTGTGTCTTTGTTTCATATCTTTATAAAAGACATCAATATTATGAGTGGAGGTAGGATGAGCCTAGTTAGAGAGTAGGGATAAAAAGGATATTATTATCATCATATTTCTTTCCTCTTATAAAGTATTTATTTTTATTATGTTTCTACTATGTTATGTTTAGATATTTTATCCCACATATTTCAAAATTAAGATATATTTTCATCATTATTGTTAACTGATTCATATTTTATTTTCTATGAAATTATGTTACAAGGTTTGGAGATAGGTAGTAGTTTGATGTTGACTATTTGGGGTGATATTTTACCTGATCCATATCGATTTTATATTCTTCAATTTTTTTCTACCCTATTATTTTCCCTTTTTGGTTCTTTTCATATTTATTCTTTTTTTTAATAATGATAGGATTGTTACATTGTGCATGAGAATATACCATTTGACTAACATCCCTATTTTACCCTCCTCATTTAAGGGTGGTTCAAAACCTTACGGAGTTTCAAAATATTCCACTATGTTAGAATAAACATTAAATGATAGTGATAACTTTTGCAAGTCTCAACATTCAGTTTTAGGATTTTTATGCTTGTGTGTCTACTCTATTGTAGCATTTCTTTTTTGTAACATCTCAAGATTTTTTAAAATATATTTTTTCAAATAAATTTAATCTTTTATATATTTTTATTAAACATTACATATAGTATAGATTTCATTATACAAAACACCAATTTTATCTTGTGTTACACACAATAATGAGTTTCTTCAATTACGTGCATGAAACGCAACATGGAGCTTCAATTATCTATTAAGTATGATTCGAAATTTATAAACATGATGTTAAATGTAATATTGTTAATAGTATTAACTAATTAATGAAATATAAATGTATTTTTTCTACTAAATAAAAATTTAATTATAAATTCTTATTACATAATCAAAAAAATTAGTAAATTAATTATATTCATCAAAAACAAGTTTTCTTCAAAATGGTTATTATTTATTATTATTAGAAAAATATTATAATTAATTTTTAGATATTTTATAAAATTTATTTGATAAAATTATATTCATTTTTTAAATCATCATATCAAAATTAACT
This sequence comes from Viscum album, assembly GCA_963277665.1. NCBI lineage: Eukaryota > Viridiplantae > Streptophyta > Magnoliopsida > Santalales > Viscaceae > Viscum > Viscum album. The sequence goes on from OY728149.1 coordinate 113,038,982, forward strand.
TATGGTGAAATATTTGAGATTTTTTAGAAAATATTGATTTTTCATTGAATAGTGAAAAGTAAAGTGTTTTGTAAAACAGAGATTTAATTTCAATAAATTATGTATTTAAATTCCCCATTATGTTTTAATCCATCATACATGTTATTTAGTTATATTTAATCCAAATAATTAATTTTTAAGCATCATTATATAGGATTTTTTTTATAAGTTTATTTTTTTGTTCAAAAAGTTTTTTTATGAAAACTATTTTAAGTTCATAATGTTTCTCTATTTTAATTAATTAAAATTATAAATAAAGGGGAATGTTTTAAATTAAATTCATAGAATTTATATAAATAAAATTTAATTGATATTCATAAAAATATTATTGTTATTATTGTTAGGATGGTATGACTCTGATTATGATATACTCTGTAACACTAAATGTAGGATCGAAATAAGAATGATATTCTCATATACAAGAGGGGGGTGAATTGTACCTTTTAAAATTCCTTAAGTGAATTTTTAGGATAGTTATTTTTAACAAAGTTAAACAACATAATTCACAAGAACTCTATGAGTACTAAAGACTTTCTATATTTCGGAATAGTGATTCTGAAAATGGAAATTAACAAAAGTTACAAGGATTATGATTTTACCTTAAAGCATATAGAATATAACTATATCAGAGTATAAGTAAGGAAGTATAAGAAAGATATACTTTCCTTAGAAATAAAAAATTCAGTGGAAAAACAATTATTAAAACTACAAGTAACAAACAATAACTCTTTTAACCCAAAGAGAAGGGTTTCCAACAACCTTGGATAAAGGTCCCTTGATTTATACTTTCAGGAAAGTCTGTCTTACCCACACCAGGGTAAGCCCTCGATACAAAGATTGGAGTCAGTCTTGTTGTCCCCATAAGCCCTCAACTATAAGGTAGTTGACACCTCTATCTTCCTCAGCAAGGAAGCCCTCAACATCAAGGTGTTGGAACCTCTGTCTTCCTATCTCCAGAAGCCCTCGATTGTAATCCGAAAAAATTGGAGTCACACGAAGCAAGTATGCACAAGTAAAATTTTGAACAAGTTCTTCAAACTTTCTGCATGAATCTTTGAGAGTTGATAAGAGCCTATCTCTCTAGAAATCACATCAGGATGTTCTGATCAACAAAATTCCAAAAGTTTTGAGCACGTTCAAATGAGATCTTATTTATATGTGAAGCTCCAACGGTCAGCTCCCTCCTCCAACGGTCATATTTCACCTTGAATTTCAGAGGGACCTGTACACGTGTCACCCAACCAATGGTTAGTCAATAACAAAAATAATGACATCATTTTGTAATGAAACAAGTATAAGTATAAGTAATACTGATGTTTGAAATGTAAGAAAATAATAGTTCGGAGTCTAACAAAAATGGAATTCAGAGTCTATAATAAAGAGATATTCGGATTATGTTTTAAAAGGTATTTGGAATCTGAATTCTGTAGAAATCCGGAGTCTGAATTTCTAAGAAATTTGGATTCTGGTTTCAATAGAATTTGGAATCTGAACTTAAAGAGTTCGGAGTCGCACTTATAGAATTTTGAAGTCGAACTAGTAAAAGTTCGGAGTCGAACTCATAGAAGTTCGGAGTCGAACTTGTAAAAGTTCAGAGTCGGACTAGTAAAAGTTCAAAGTCAAACTCATAGAAGTTCGGAGTCAAACTCATATAAGTTTGGAGTCGAACTCATAGAAATTCAGAGTCGAATTTTGTGAGAGTTCGTATCCAGAAATCGGAGTGGAACATCATTGGTGTTTGTATCCAGAATTTGGAGTGGAACTTCATTAGAGTTCGTATCCAGAATTCGGAATGGAACTTCATTGGAGTTCGTATCCAGAATTCGGAGTAGAACTTCATTAGAGTTCATATCCAGAATTCAGATCCTAAAACAGAATGCTTCATATCTAAGTATTATATTATTCTGAGGATATAGGTATGATTCCGATTTTTATACTTAAGAAAAATATTGATATGAGTAATGAAAGTATGTTAGCAGTAAATAACATAGGGAAGCAAATTTTCCTTATAGAAGTAAAATATAGATTTACTTATGTATAAGGTATTTGTGATTTTTAAAACATGAAGGAATGGAAAATTCCTAAGGAAAACCTTATTGACTCAACAATTATACATATATTTAATATAAAATCATATTCTTCGTGAAAAATACACTTCCCAAAGACTAGCATTTTTATCACGTCTATGGGTCTTGTTTTAAATTTAATTTTTTTAACATTAATAAAATTTATTTGAAAAATAAAATTAATTTTTTAAATCATAATTTTAAAATTATATTAGGTTTAATTTTTGATAATTTTCTAAATACAATAATTTTTTATGAATAGTTGAAAAAATATTGAAATTTTATTTGAAAAATTCATTTTCATTGAAATTATTTATAAATTTAAATTATATTTTAAATTATTTTTAAGGTAAAGTTATTTAAATTGTATATATATATATATATTAACCCAATTTAGTTCATTTTATTCAATTTCATATTGAAATTATATATAAGAACATTTTAAAAATTTGTACATTTTCTCATTAAAAACATGCATTCTCATCACGTCTGCAGTAATAATTTTAAGTTAAATTTTTTCACATATGTGAATAGAATTTGAAAAATTGATTAAATATTTGGAATAAGAATAATATGTTTTATATAGTATCTTTATCTTAATTTTGGACCAAAATGATTATTAAAATGAGTAAAAATTATTTATTAAGCTTAATGTAAAAATAGATTTATAGGTGGGGTGTTAAAAATGATAAGGGTTAAAAATAAACAAAAACATTCCCATCACACATTTTATGGGAATATTTTGACCATATTTATTCTTGTATTGTATTGATAATGGTACATTATTGGTTCCTTGTGAAATGGAAAAAAAATTGGGAGGAATTTGTTCAATCAATAAATTACTAGTGTGCCACTCACATCATTTATAAAAGGCCACCCATTCTTCTCTCATCTTCACATCATAATACCATTTATGTTCATCAAATACCTACCAAAATCACTTAAAAACTTCCCTTATATCCTTATATAAGCTTTATTTTGGATATAAATCCATCGTAGTAGGTATTTTGGTGAAAACCTAAGGAGGATACCAAAAAAGAGGTAATGTTAATCAATGATCATTTTTATTTTATTTCTTTGTCCAACCCCTTAGATTATTATTAACACATGTTGATAAAATAACATCAGTATATTACATATACTAAGATGTTTTTTAAGTTAATTTAATGAGTTACAACCATCTTGTCTTATATAAAATTGGTTACAAAATCATATTTCTTGTGTACAGCAGACTATCACCATGTGAACCAATATCATTCATTTCCCCACTACCGCAGTGGTCGACCGCCTCATGAAGTGATGTGATTCATTTTTAATAATACATTGAATGTAATAAAATAATGATAAAGTTGATGAATATATGTGATAAAAATTATATAATAATGATATTAATGATATATTTATCATTTGTAAAATATAATATATCTTTTGTTCTTACATTTTCACTCACTGAAAGATGATAATGGAGTTTGTTTATGTGTGTAAAACCGCCTTCATGAAGTATTGTGACCCAATTTGCAACACCAAAAAACATAGATGATATTTATAAGTATGTATAATGGATTAATATGTAATTTATGATATTATAGTCATTGTATAAATATAAAATATTACTTAAATACTTTCTATAATGATCTTTAAGAAATGGAAATGTTTCTCATGCATATGTACGCTATACTGTCTCCAAGAACGTAGGGTACTTAATTTATAAAAATATTCATTAATGATTGGTATTAAAATTATAATTAAGGTAAAAATAATATAATTATTTCATGATTGTTATTATATATATGATTTAACCATGATCAAAGTAATATAAAAAATCTAAAAACCAAAACAAGTGTGAAAACTGAAGTGGTTATTTTGTGAAACATTATTTTAATAATTAATTGTTACTAAAAGGTTAAAAAAGTTTATTAATAAATCATATATGGTATTATATTTAAAACTATGGTTCTTTAATAGATGTATAATAAACATATGTTTATTATACAAGATTTTCGAATGTGTCTGAAGGAATTCGAGACTTAAGGCAATGGATTTCTAGTCTCTCTTTTATTTTTTGGAGACATATTCAAATTCGTCACTTATTCATTTTGGGTGGTGTTACCCCCATTTACATGTTATTTCATGAAACCAATTATTTTCAGGATATTTAATGTTTTATTTGATGTTATTCTTTATTGTAGATTGAGATTCAAAATATTACTACATTGATATGGGATGTTTTACTCAGTTTTCATTCATTGAGACGTACATTATGTCACACACCTATATTATTTTTCAAAGTGTTTAAACAGACCCTTTGACATGTAATATCATGAATTTATTTATCCTTTGCATATTTTATGTTCTCATTTATTTTATTCCTAAATGTTACTTTTGATTCGGAGTTAAAAAAGTGGTAACGATTTTATTTTAAAACCTCATCATTTATTGGGATTATTTATGTTTATGTTTCTCATAATAAAATATTATAATCCATATATCAGTTAAATAAAAAATTATCTTCTCATATAGATATTCATGAAATTTAAATTAATAGTTAAATTTTCTTACTCTTTTGAACTTAAAATAAGTGGGAAATATTTTTTAGTAAAATCTTACTTAATTTTCCTTTTCAGTCAGAAGTCTATTTTCTTCTAAGAAATTGTTTCCTAAAAATGTTTTTGAATATTTTTTTTACTATCCTATATTTTTAAAAGAAATTTTTACCCATTTTTTTCTTTTTTATAGAAAAAAATTAATGGAGTCTTCATATTTTTTTCTAAACAATGCATATTTGTATTTTAAAGAAATGAATGGAATCATTGTTTTAACATGTATGGTAAGAACGAAACATCCCATTATTAGAAGAATTTATTTTTTGAAGATTATAATATATGGTTTCAAGATTATATTCAATTGAAATGAATTTCAAAATGATTTATGTTTTAAAAAGTGTTTTTCAAAGGGGAAATTATATTTTCCTCAATAACTTTTTTAAATGTTTTTTAAATCTCCCGTTATAATTTTTCAAGGATATTTTAAAAGAAAGGGCTTCTGAAATTAATTTCATTTTTAAAAATTTATTTTCAAAGAATACTAATCTTCCTCAAGAATCATTCCAAATGGATTATAATACAAAATAATTTTCCATACAATGTGACATCCTTTGATGTAACTTATTTTTACTGTGGATATGAACCAAGGATACCATATTTATTCTTTCCCTAAATTATTTATGTTTATCATGACATGAAATTTATGAAAACTATTTCTCTTACATGGGTTATACCATTATATATTTCTTATGAAATGCAATTATTTTCTATGGGTTATGCTATGATAAAATGATTAATTTTTTGTTAAACGTATCTCTTGTCCTCAGGTTATAATATGATGAAATTTTTATGAAACCCATTTCATTTGATCGGTTGTGATATGATGAATTTCTTATGTTCTTAAGACACATAAATATAGTTTTCATTATAATATAGTTGGGTCCTATATATCCCTATAATTTATTAGGTAATAATTAATGTTATATGAGATCAATGGGTGTACAGGATGTTATCAAATTATCGAAAGAGGGTGCACAAATTGTTATATTAATCCCCAAATAGGGTTCATGGGAGGAAATCCTAAGCTCGAAGCAGGTACATTGGTGGTAGTCCCAAGTCTAAAATATTATTATTGTCTTCGACTTTATCCTTTACCTAATTGTTTCTATGGTTATGTTCACATAACAATTTTATGACTTATGCCAATTATATTCTCTCATGGATAATTTTCTTTGATTTCCTTATGATTTATGTCTTATGAACTACCAATCCTTATTAAATGACTCAATATTATGATATTTTATATGAATGGTATATTTTCTAATTGTTATTCTCATGTTCCAATACTATTATGTTCCTTTTATGTATACTTATATCCCCTGATTACCCTTATTGATAATTTGATCTCACCCTTTCTAGTGTTTCCTTTCCCCGGGTTATGAATAAAAGTTTTAAGTATGGCATGTATATGAATAGTACTTAATGGGAATATTATTGTGGTGATAATTGAAGATATTTCACTAAATTAGAATATTTTTTCTCAAGCTTCAAAAGGCACAAAACTATTATGGTCCTCATGTCTTTTTTTATGTAATTTATGAATATTCATCTAAAGAGATGTATTATGCATGTTTGAGAATCCTAGATCACTATGGTGGGTATCAAAGGAAAGTTTTAGTTAAACATTGGAAACTATAATTAGAAATATTTAGGGAATTCCATAGGTAAATTTATAAGGATGTGCCTTTTTTATTTCTCCCAGTATGGGTCTAAGGATGAGTCAAAGTATTGGAAAATATCCAATAATTTTGGTAAAGTATAAAGTGGACTCTAAGAAATTGCATCTTAGTCTGGATACTATAAGTGGATGTGGATGTGGAATAGAAGTAAATATGGGAAATAACTCTAAAATTAGTGCATTGATCTGGACTCAATCATCACCTTTGGTATGAAAATGGGCCTTACTTCACACCTAGTTTGATACTTCTAGGGGATATGATTTGGGAATTCATAGACTCGTTACAAACCATCATGAATGATTTAAATAGATGGTGACAATGAGTGACCTAGTATAAACCTAATATGTCATATATTGAAAATAATATGTCATGAATTACATATACTATAAGTTATTTTCCACGATTAGGTAGTTTTCCCATCATGATTATAGTTTCTCACACTGTGATTTTTGGTTTTAGTCAATGGATGGAACGAGAAATAACCATGATAACACAAAATATAATGTAAAATTCAGTGAATATGGGAAAAAAAATTAAAATTTTGACTAGATAGATAGATATTTTGATTATTACAAATTAGTTATTGTAATATATGATTAGGAACATGAACTTGAGTGAGATTCCTAAAGAATCAAAAAAGATGAAGATGAAATTTTGTGAAAGTTCATGTAGTAATGAACACAAAGGATAATATATTCAACTTCATATATATAAATAATGTGGGAATAAGAACCTATAGTAATGTATCAATTTGAGGGGAAGTTGTTTTCTACACTGAAAATAAGGCTGTTGAGTAACAAATTATTGAGGAGTTTAATGTCTTATGTGTGGGGAACAGGGGGATTATCCAACATAATTACCTAACCCAAGAATTAACTTTAAGACCAAGGAAGTACTTATTCTATGTAAATCATTGAAGTATAAATATTGAAGTATTTATATATTAGGATTCAAGGGTTATGTTGTATTATTATTTTCTCAATGGTATTTGGGGTCTAATAATCATGAAAAGTGTAATGATTATATTATTTTTTGAAGAATATATATATTCATGTAATATTAACATAAGATTTATGGATTCCATAATGGTTTTATAATTTGTAGGTTGTTCATAAGTCCAACATCTTTTACACCCTTCATGCAGTTTTACGTGATGAGATTTTATCAAGAATTTGGATATATTAGGAGATATTTATGGTAATACATCCATTTGGTTTTGAAGAGGGATTCCTTTTATGGAAACATTATTAAAGGTATTGGTAAAATTTAGGTTTTATCTGATCATTGATTTTAATATTATTGTGGTTTATTGAAACTTTTGTATGTTTTTATTTATATAGTTTTGGAAAAAAAGATAACATGCAAGTCGGGTGAAAACCTATTTCATACAATAAGGACATAGGACATAAACCCAAAATGGAATTATGATAAGAGTATAGCTCCTACCACTGATCTATATGAATGATTAATTATAGTGGGACAATAAAATGAGATAAATTTATAAGCACATATCTTAATTCTTAGTAAGGCAACAATTCAAGGCACAGAGAGCATGGTTTAAAAGGATGATACAACCTTTATCAATACCAAAAAGAAAATGAGAAGACATCACCATTGGTTTTGACATTATACACCCCAAATCATCTAAAGGGAATAATATAACATGGGTTTTAGTCAATCCTCATACTTTATATATATATAATAATATTTATATTGGGATAAGTCTTATAGGATATACATTAAGGAAGTGGTAAGGTTTAATGAAGTACCATATTCAATTATATTTGAACATAATTTGGAGTTTACCTCGATGTTTTGGGGAAGTATACCACAATCCCTATATATGGAGTTGAGTTTCATCACTCTGTATCACCCTCATATATATGGTCAATTTTAGATAATAATTCAAACCCTTAATGATAAGCTAAGATCTTTCTCTTTAGATTTCAATGGTGGTTGGGATCAAAACACTCCTCAGGATAAGTCTTTATGAAATAATATCTTTTACTAAACCATTTATATGGATCCTTATAAATCCCTTTATGTAAACAAGTGTAGAACTCCAATGCACTAGAATAATGTTGTAGGAAGAAATCTATTAGGACATGAGAAAGAGGATAAGATGGAAGAGAAAGTTTGAACAATTAAGCAACATGTAAGGACAAAAAAAATTGAATGAAATGTTATACTAAAAATCATTTATGCGATCTAGAATTTGAAGTTGGTGAGAATATATTTCTAGGAATTTCTCTATGGAAAAATAAGGGAAAACTAATCCCCATGTATATCAGTTCCATTAAAATACTTCATCATATAGATAAAATATCTTGTACTTTGGAGCTTCAATTGAACCTCTCTTAGTTTCATGATGTGTTTAATGTATCTCTCTAGAGTAAGTAAATAAATCATCATAATTAATTAACATGGAGGTCAAACCTTTGGAGCAGGATATTTCTTATGAGGAACAACCGGTGGGGATTATGGATCATACAGAGAATGTTATATAAAACAAGACCACTAAACTAGTCAATATTTTTTGAGAGAAATGTATCTATTGAGAAATTTACATGGGAACCTAAGGATATAATAAGGAAATATTATCCTCAAATTTTGGTACCAAATTGTCAAATTTTAGGGGTGAAATTCATTCTAAGGGGGTAAAATGTAAGACCCCAAGATTTTGGGAAATATTTGTTTTTAAATAAATTTAATCTTCTTGGTATTTTGAATTAAATTAACACTAATTATAGATTTCCTTATATGAAACACTAATTTTAGCTTGTGTTACATGTAACAATGAGTTTCTTCGATAGCATGCATGACATACAACACTAAGCTTCAGTGAACCATGAAGTATTATAAGACAGTTATAACCTAGCTATTAAATAGGTGAGTATAGATAGTATTAACTACATTATTAAATATATATATATTTTCTACTCAATATAAGTTTATTTATAAATTCTTAGTAAATAACCAATTAATTTTTAGAATACTAAATTTATTCATCAAAAATATGTTTTCTTCAAAAATATTTTTTATTTTTTTAGGAAAAAATATTATAATTAATTTTTAGAGATTCAAGAAAAATTTTATGATAAAATGAACATTATTTATTAAATAATCATATAAAAATTAACGTTTGGTCACATTTTATGATTATTTGGAAAATATTGATTTTTCAGTGAATAGTGAAAAAATATTGAATTTTTTAAACTATCATTTCATTTCAATAAATTAAGTAATTTAAATTCTCCATTATTTTTAAAATTATAATGATTATTCTTTTATTATATTTAATCCACTTAATTAATATTTAATCAACCTTATATTGGATTTTAGTGTTTGTTAATTTTTGTGTTCGAAAAATTATATTTACGAAAACAATTTAAAGTGGATAATGTCTCATCTTTTTAATTAATTAAAATTATATCCAATTATAAATGTTTTAAATGACATATATATATATATAAATAATAATTATTATTTGGCATAAATGTAATATAAAATCATCTTCTGGTGGAAAAATCCACTTCTTGAAAACCCTATTTTTTTGTTGCGTCTATGGGTTTTGATTTAAAATTAAGTTTTTACACTTTTAGATAAATTATTTGAAAAAATAAAATTAATTTTTATAATTAGTATGTAAAAAAATTCAGTTTGAAGTTTTAATAATTTTTTTAAAATATTAATTTTTTGATGAATTGTGGAAAAAATACTAAAACATTAATTGAAAAATGCCTATTAGTTGAAATTATTTATAAATATTAATTATATTTTAAAGTATTTTAAAGTAACATTAGTAAAATTATAGAGATATTAATATAATTTATTCATTTTTAATCATTGTAATTTTGAAATTGAATATAAAAACTCTGTAACTATTGAACATTTTCTCTTTAAATACACACATTCTCATCGCATTTGCAGAATTAATTTTAAATTAAAAACATCCAATTATATGAAGAGTATTTGAAAAAATGGTTTAAAAATATTTTTAATAATAATAATTTGTATTATATGATTATTTTAAATTAATTATTGACCAATATAAATAGTAAATATAGTAAAAATAAGTTATTGTGATTAAGGAAAAAATGGGATTGCTAGGGTGTTAAACTAAAATGATCAACCTTATAAATAACCAAAAACATTTCCAACACCCATTTTATGTCCATATTTAGAAATTATATATTTTGTTATCCTGAATGGACCATTATTGGATCCTTTTTACAAGAAACAAATGAGGGTGGAATTCGTGCTTTCAAAAATTACAAGTGTGCCACCCATATCACTTATAAAAGGACACCCATTCTCATCTCCTCTTAACACCTTAAAAAAATTGTTTAGGAAAATAACTAGCATAAATAACTTCCCAACTACAATAATATTATATAATAATCATTATTTAGTGCATAAATCCAATCTAGTATAAAATTTGGTGCAATCCTAAAGATGATACCTAAAGAACATGTAACATTCATCAATGAGAATTTTTATTTTATTTCTTCCTACATCCCATTAAATTATTAATAAACCATTAATATATAATAAACTTAGTATATTAAATGTTTTGAGGTTTTAATTATTTTTTTCATTACCTACAACCCTCTCCACTACTATCAAATGTGTTTTGAAATCATAGTTCGTGTGTACGGAGGACTATAGCCTCACGAACTAATTTCATTCGTTTTTCTATTACCAAATATCACGGCTGTCTATAATGATGAATATAAAGTATATATGTTATATTTATAACATAATTATTATTATTTAGCCATTATTTTATATATACCTTTTTACATTTAATTCTGTATGGGATATGATAATGTTATTCAAGTATACGGAAGACTACCGCCTTGTGAAGCGATGTGATTGGTTTTCACTAATATTATACATGGGATATAATAATGATAAAGTAAATGAATATATGTTATATAAATTACAATGTTATGATCTTCCTGACATATTTATCATTCTAAAATGATAATATATCATTTTATTTCTTACCTGTTAACTCACTAAAAGATGATATTGTTGTTCTTTTACATGTGGACTACTGCCTTCACGAAGTGATGTGGCTCTATTTTCATCGCCAAACTATATGGATGATATGTATAATAATATTTAAATAAAAAATATGGTATTTTTGATATTATTATTATTATTAGATAATATATTACTTACCTCATTTATATAATGATCGCTGAAAAATTTAAATGTTACTCATGTGTACGTACAACCTACCATTTCCAAGAACATAACATACTTCATTTATCAAAATAATATTTCATGATTATTCATAAAAATTATTATTCATATAGAACTCTCATAAATATTACCTGATTATTATTCATGAGATGATGGGATCAGGATCAAAATAAGAGAACCAAAAATAAAAAATAAAAAACAAATATGAAAAACAAAGTGGTTATTACGAAAACATTATTTTAAAAAGTAACTAAAAATAAATGGGTGATAAAAGTTCGTAAGTAAATTTTGACACCCCAAATTATTGTGAAATATTTTTTTCTAATTAGTTTCATATTTTCTTTTATATTTTTTATTCCACATAACACTGAATATAGCCTATGTTATATGAACGAACTAAGTTATTCTTACTTTGTTTGATACACCATGTTAATATTTAATTATACGATACCCAAATATAAGTTTTAGCTACATGAAACATTGAATTGTCTTGTGTTATATGCACCACCAACTTCTCCTGTGCTACATGCAACACAGATTTTCTATGAAACAATATTTTTTTATTATAATTAATTAAATTACATAGTTATAACATAGCTATTAAACATGATAATATGAATAGTAATAAACATTTTTTAAATATTATTTATAATGGTTTTATATAAAAAACATAATCCAGATAAAACATATAATTTTTTGTAATTTTTTTATAAGTCTGGAAATTCTGTTTTCTAAAAAAAAACTGATTTTTATATACTTATTTGAACAATAATAAAATATATTTTAGAAAATTTGAAATTTTTAATTATGTAGTTAAATTATATTTTAAGTTTTTTTTAAAGACAAAATATATTAATTATATGTATATTAATCCAATTTTGTTAATTGGAATCATTTTTATCATTATTTTAGATATAAAATTATAACAGACCTTTGAACATTTTCACTTTAAAAACTCATTTTCTCACAACGTCTACGAGATTATCACTAAACAAAGTTTTTTCAATTATATGAATTCAATTTAAAAAAATACCTGGTAAAAATCAGTATAATATTTATAGTCTAATAAGATCAATGTAATTTTCTTCCAAAATGATTAGTGAAAGTTATTAAAACTAATTACAGCGATTGAGGTAAAATTAAACTTAATAAGGGACTAAACCTTATAATTAATGGTTCAAATGACCTATCCACTTGTCCAAAAACCCATTTTATGGAAATTTTGAGTACCTATAACTGCTAATATTTAGTTTTTTAGGTTTTGTATGATTTTTGAAAGTTAAAAGCATGGGTACAACTAACTTGTTTTCAAAAATGCCATGTGCGTCCCCTCCCTCCCCTATAAAAGTCCACCAATTCTCTCCCTTATTGAAACCTATAAAACCACATAAAATCCCCCAATATCTTCCCAATTAACTTTAAAAACTTTCTCCCTTCCTCCTTGAATAATACCTTATGGAATAACTCCAACCAAGGAATTCCTTTGGTGCAAACCAAAAAGAGTTACCCAAAGAAGAGGTAGCATCCTTCCTCAAGATCATTTCCTTTATTTTATTTCTTAGCTAACTCAATTATTAATATTACATGAATAAATAACTTCCAAATTATCCAAAATATACTTAGTTATTTTTATTATAATTATTTAACCTAAAATTAAACACTCTTCTATCGAATGGGTAATGAACTTACCATTCTTCGGTATGGTGAACTATAGCCTCATGCAACGATGCTCTTAGTTTTTCCTTTACCACCTCTCATGTTTGGTAATTATGATGGAAACACAATTTTTATATGATATATATTATTTATTTATTCTTCTATAATTATTATATTACAAATACCTTCATGCTTTCAATTTTTCTTAAATACGATAATTTTGTTTGGGGAACTGTAGAAAACTGCCTCCTCAAATTGATGTGATTCGTTCACACACTACATCAAATTTATTACGAATCAGGTTTTTGAAATTATATGATATATATATATAATAATAATTCTAATTTTATGATACTATATATATAAATATATGTAATTTAATTTCTTTCTTTCAGTATTATAAAGAAAAACAAAAACAATGTTCATGCAAACATACAACCTAACGTCTCCGTGAATGGTGTCTTACATTTCATATTTCTATACTATATAGATTATTATAAATACACATATACTAAATATAAATAATATTTATATCCTGTTTTAAATTATGAAAATAATTATATAAGTATCAGGACCAAAAATATAATAAATTAAGACACATGTGAAAAACAAAGCTGATATTACCACAAGAGAAACCTCAACTTGGAATTGTTAATAAGTAGGTAATATATAGTCATAATAAAACCAGATATTTTATTATATATAATAATTTGGTTCTGTAAATTATTCATAATAAACTTATATTTGTTATATTGGATTTTTTTAATAGTAAAAAAAGTTTACAGACATAAGGTAAGGGAATTCCACCTCAGTTTTTATTTCTGTGGCATACATTCCTTATTCACCACTCATTTATTTTATGTGATCTTTATACTTTACATTAATATATTCTATTATTATTATAATTAAATTTATTTATATTTACATATCCATTTTATGATCTTTCCTTCATGTGGTTTATGCTTCAAAATTTACCAAACCAGAAAAGTAATTTTGTCTCAATTTTCCTTCTTTTAGACACATGTAATGTTATTAACCTATATTTTTTCATGAGGTCTATATACTTCCTTTACATGTTATATCATTAATATCATTATTTTCATGGTATTTTAAGCTTAATTTAATGTTATTATTTCAATTTTATTATTATTCAATTTTAGAAAATTGGTAACGGTTTATAGCTACAATCTCACCATTTTTCGAGATTATTTATAATTCTACTCCTATTAAAGAAATATTATGATCCATATCTCAATAAATATAATTATTTTCATTACCATCTATTTAACCATTTTATATCCATGTATTGGTACATTTTTTAACTCTTTGTTACATAAGATGGTCAAGAAAATGTTTTTAAGAAAGTCTAACTTTACCTCTCTCTTTGTTCGTAAATCTTTGTTCCTTCAAAACAAAGTTTTATAAAAAAAAGTTTCAAAAAATATTATAATATTATCCTATGATATTTAAAAGAAATTTTTTCCAATGTTTCAATTTTTTAATCAAAAAATGGTTTTTAAAAATGTTATATTCATTTCATTTTCTAGTCGAGGCATCTTTCTGAAATTTTTACGTTGAAAAAGGAATGTTTGAAAAGTACGGATTTACCCGCCATCATGACAATAATTACCTATATGATTATTTTAAAATATTAAAAAGTTATTTTTGTTAAATAATATCTTTTCCTAATATTCTTTAAATTATTTTTTTAATGTTATCTTTAATGAAAAAGGTTTTCAAAAATGTTTTCTGTTTAAAAATGGTTTTAAATGATTTTAAGAACATCCTTTGTAAGTTTTACAAAGTTTGTTTCAAAATTAAAGTATTTCAATGATTTCTAATATTTTTTTATAAGTTTTAAAATTATTTTCAGAAACAAAATTTTCCAATTGGTTTCACAATTATTTTATAATTTTTCTAGAGAAAATTTTTTCAAAATGATTTCAAGCCTCCTTTCAATGTTTTCAAAGTAATTTCAATGAAAAATATTTTAAAAGTAATTTCAAATAAAAAGGACTTCAAAATGTTTTAAAGCGTTTTTTATATGTTTTCAAGGGAAACTGTTTTCAAAATTATTTCAATCTCACTTTCTATGTTTTCACATTATTTTCAATTAAAATGGTTTTCAAAGAAAGGTATATCTTTTAAAAGTATTTTTTAAAGAGGAAGGATATTTTCCATAAGAAATGTTTTTAAAAATAATAATTCCAAATTATTTTCCATATAAGATTGAATCTATTGGTGTTACTCATTATGTTATAGAGAATGATCCAAATTTTACATTCATATTATTTCTCTAAATATTTAACGTTTAGATGGAATGATATTAATGAACCCCATTTCTCTTTCATGGGTTATGTGTTTATAAAACACGTTCCTCTTATACTGATTTTATATATATGAAACATACTTATTTTCATGGGATATGATTTGATAAAAGGATTATAAAACAAATATTTTTCCATATTTTAAGATATGATTACATTTTTATGATTCCCATTTCATTTTATGGGTTATGATAGGATGTTTGTGAAACCTATCCCTTTTTATGGTTCATGATATGATGAATGTTTTATTATCCTGTGGTACATGTATGAATAATTTTATTATGAGATGGGTGGAACCTATATATCCCTCCAATGAATTTGATAAATATTTATATCTCATTAGATAATGACGAGAATCAAGTCAGCATTCTTGATCCACTATGGGAAGATGGGGAAACCCAATCCATTATAAGGAAAGGAGTTTGAATGGGGATGGTGGTGTGACTCTCCCAGTAGGTGTATTCACTATGAAGATGGAAGATAGGGAAACCCGATTCACTATGAGAATATGGGAAAACTCGATAAACTATGAGAATATGGTGGAACCTGATATGCCATGGGAATACGGGGAAACTCAATCCCTTACAAGGAAAGAACTCTAACTAGGGATTTTGGTGTGTCTCAGCCAGTAGGTGTAGTCCCCATGAAGTGCCCTGATAAGTTTTATCAATGAATCTTGACTTATAGGGGATGATATTATTTATTTATATGTATTCCACAATTCCATGTCTTACTCATATATTATGATTTCATGGATTATGATATTGATTTCCCTATTATTCATGCCTTATGAAAAGATAACCATTATGCCATGATTTATGTTTATGATATGTAGGGTATGATCTTATAATGTTGTGATCATGTTCTAATTCCCTTATTATCATGTTTGTGTTTACATATCCCCTTGATTACCCTTACTGAGCATCTGAGTTCACCCATTTTTATGTTTCATTCCCCAGGTTATATATTTTAAGTATGACATGTCTAAGAGGGGTTATAGTCTTGGAGAACCCAGTGATAGATAATGTAGCTTACTAATGTATCAGCGTTTACATTTCCATGTTCCAAAAGACACTAAAATAACATGGTCTTTGGGAATATGTTTTGGTAAAGTATTACATATTCTGTAAAAATGATGTAATGTTTATGTAAATTGATAATAATTTGTTATAGTTGGTGTTAAATTGATGTTTTATTCAACCTTTGGAAACTAGGATGAGAAAAAATTAGTGCGATACCTAGGTATATTTATAAGGATATTTCTAGGGATATATCAAAGGATAAGTATAAGGATGAGTTAACATTTAGTAAAATGTCCTAGAATTTTGGTAAGGGATAAAGTGAGTGGTTTCTTAGAAATAAATCCATGTTTATATACTACAAGTATATGTTCTTCTGGAATAGATATAACTTAGATTAAAAAATCTAACAAGGCGTAATGGGAATGGCTCGAGTGTAGCTTGGTACATGACAATGGGCCTTACTTTGCACCTTGTTTCACACTCCTGAGGGATATTCATTTGGAATTGAAAAAATATTCATAAAACATCATGAAGGATTTAAATATAAGTTGGCTATGAATAACCTATGATAAAAGTATTGTGTCATAGATTATAAAAGTTATCATAATTTAGACATCCTATAAGTGGGTTTTCGTGATTATGTTGTTCCACACTATGATAACTGTTTCTCACTCAATGCTTTCTAGTTTTAGTCAATGGTGGGAACCAGGATGAACTAGGTTAATGTTGAATATGACGGATTATTTAATGATGACATTTCAAATTGGATGGTCACTAGAGTGAAGGATGTTGTGATGATGCTCAATCATCTTCACAGATCATGATTAAAAATGAGTACCTTAACCAACTCTTGGACTCACTAAGGAAGAGAAGGAATGAGTTGGATGAGATTTTGGGTAAAGTATACCATGGAGGAAAGAATATTCAATTCTTGTTTTGCCAAGAATGTAGAATGATTTACCCAAGTGAATGTATTAGAGGAACAATAATATAGTTTTACTATGGAAAATGACACAAAGAAAGTAACTAAAAAGGAAATATGAAGGGTTTGGTAAAAAAATGGATTGTAATATTGGCCTACCTAATACATCATCAATGTTTAAATTATTTAAGTTAGGGATGAATGGTCATTATGAAAATCTATGTCCTAAGTGGAAATCTCCCGAAGAGAATCGAAAAGGTTGTATGAGTATGGTTATATTATTGATGATGATGATACTAAAGATGAAATTTGAAAAGAAAGAGGTATTATGTAATAAGATTAGGTAGAGTTCTAATGGATTATCGATGAAGAAGAATAATTTATGTTTTTATGCATTTAGATTCAAGAATTGAGTTACATGAATGGACAAATATACATTTAATGTCCATTTTATGTTTTTCACTAAGGATTTATAAGGTTATATTGAATGTTTCTAATGGACTAGATAAGTGATATAATGAAAAGGTGATATTTTGAATAAGGGGATATAACCATCAATATGTTCCTTATGTTATGATAATGTAGTTTAGATAATGATATTTTGGATATGAATATGTAAATTGGACAGTATTTATTACCTTAGAACTAATTAAAAACTTGTTAATAGGTGGTTTATACTATCATTGATTAAGTTTATAATATTTTTGTATATAAGTAATATAACTAGTAATATTTCTAATAAGTAAGAATGCACGTTTTTAAGAGGATTTATGGTAATTCTAGTTGTTACCTTGTTTCAATATAATATAAAATGAGGGCATTCACATGTTTGGAATGTAAAAACCATGATATACTTTGTGATATATGAAAAAGAAATGTTAAGATGATATCTTCAACTTATTAATAGAGTTTTATATATTCATATGTCATAAGGGTTATAAGGTTAACCATTTATGAAATGTTTAAGTTAAACTTTGGGTGAAGTTTGTGAGAATAAAGTATTATCACACCACTTGATAATTTATACGTATTATATAGCCTTCTCTAAAAACATTGTGTTGATGGTAACTAAATAGACACGGGATAACATATCAAGGATCTCATGAACTGTTAGTGATTCAAGAATTAAAAATTCACCTTCCTTTTTGGACAAAGAGGTGAAGTGGAAATTGGTCAACACATGAAAAAATGGTGATATTTTTCTTATGAAATGGATTTAAATCATTTAAGTATAATTTCTCATGAAAATTATTCAATTATAGGGAAATTATCTTGAAACAAAAAAGTTTATCCTAATACCTTCTTTTTTGATGAATCAAATGGTCCCATAGATTATCTCATATGTATGGATTTTTGATTGTTGACATTCTCTTGACCATGTTATCTATCACTCTCCTATATAACTTCATAGTTATATTTCTATTCCATGTACATGTTCTAACTTTCCACCTTTGTTCTCATATATGGAAACATAGCTATAAGTTACTTTGTTTAACTATTAGGGTTCCAACATTACCTTTTTAAAAGATGTTGTAGTGTTCATTTTTACAATGTGGATTTATATTAAAGGAATATAAATATAATAAAACCATGATAACCCAGATGAATATTGAGTTCAAATTAATTTTAATAAAGAGTATAATGTTACAACATTTGTTTTTGTGAACTATTTTTTTGACATAATTTAATATTTTTGATATTTTCATTTCATTCAGCACTAAATATAGCTTGTGTTATACGAAAGCACCAAGTTATTCTTATTTTGTGTGCTACACCATGTTAATATTTAGTTATATAATACCCCAAGATAATTTTTCTCTACATGAAGAAACTAATTGGCTTGCATTATATGTAACATCGACTTGGATTCCACTACACATAACACTAAGTTTCTATGAAACATCATTTTTTATTATAATTAATTAAATAAGATAGTTATAAAATAACCATTAAAAATAATAATATGAATAGTAATAAATAATTTTTAAATATTATTTATAAATTTATTATATAAATAAATCATAATGATGTTAAAACATATAATTATTTGTAAAGTATTTATATGTTTAAAAATACTATTTTCTCAAAAGAACTTCTTTTTATGTCCTTCTGTGAACAATAATAAATCTAAATTTATGAACTATTAAAAATTTAATTTTGATAAAATAGACATAATTTTTTAATTCATAATGTAGAAATTAGCTTAGGGTGAATTTTTAGTATTTTTCTAAGAAACTTAATTTTTGGGTGAATTGCGTAAATGATGAATTTTAATTCAAATCTTCTTTTTTGTATAAATTTTTTATATAGTAAAATTATATTTTCTTTTTTTTTTAAAGTAAAAATATATCAATTATAAATATATTAATACAATTTAGGTAATTGGAATCATTTTTATGTTGAATTTATATATATAAATCTTAATGCACTTTTGAACATTCTCACTTAAAAACTCGTTTTCACACCACGTTTGCGATATTAGAGTTAAAATTAATTTTTAATATTAAATGAATTGAATTTAAAAAAAATAAAATGTTTTAAAAATTACAATATTTATATTCTAATAAAACTTTATTTTTGACCAAAAAATTAGTGAATGCGTTTAAAATTAATTATAGCGATTAAGGTGAAATTACGCTTAACAAGGGGCTAAACCATATACTTAAGGGCCAAAATGACCAATAAACTTATCCAAAACCAATTTTGTGGAAATATTACATTAATAAACATTAAATTTTTTTTTTACTTTACTTAGGTAAATAAATGGGTGAAACTAACTTATTTTAAAAAATGTCAAGTGTGTCCCCTCCCTCCCCTATAAAAGGCCACAACCTCTACCCCTTCTTCACACCTCTAAAAATAATTATGTTAATCCAAAATCTATCCAATTAACTTTATTACATCTTTACCTTCTTTATTTAATCCTCTTTTTGGAAATAAATCAAACTAAGGAAGCCCTTTGGGGAAAACCAAAATGAGTTACCCAAAGAAGAGGTAACATCCTTCCTCAAGCTCCTTTAGTTTATTTTTTTATCCACTACCTAAATTATTCTTATTCCATTTATACATAATATACACATTATCATAAATATAATTATATGTTTTTATGATAATGTTTCTACCTACACTTACACACACTTAAATCTAATGGGTAATGAACTTACCGTTCTTGTGTACGGGAAACTACCGCCTCACGAAATGATGTTTTTTGTTTTTCCTTTACCACCTCCCATGGTTGGTAATTATGATATAAACTATATTTTTATATTATATATATGATATATATATATGATTTATCTATGTTTTCATAATTATTATATAATACATTCCTTTATTCTTTACATTTTCTGTAAATATGATAATTCTGTTTGGGGAAGTGTGGACTACAGCCTCCTCAAAGTGATGTGATTCTCTCACACACTACATGAAATAAATTAAGGTTGGGTTTATAGAAAATATATGATATATATGAAATAATAATTCTAATATTATTATACTATATATATATATATATATTCTAATTTCCTTTTTTCAATATTACAATGAAAAATAGAAACAGTGTTCATCCATATGTACAACTTATCGTCTCCATGAACGGTGTATTCAATTTCATATTTATATATTATATATAATATTATATATATTAATATAATAAATATAAATTATATTTATATAATTTTTTACATTATGGAAAGCATGATATAAGTATTAGGGTAAAAATATAACAAATTGAGACAAGTGAAAAACAAATCGGATATTACCCAAAGTGAAACCTTAACTTGGAATTGTTAATAATAGGGTAATATAATGTCATAATAAAACCATATATGGTATTAGATATTATAATATGGTTCTGTAAAATATGTATAAGAAACATATATTTATTATAAATGAGTTGTTTTAGTACAAAGAGAGTCAAGATATAAGGTGAGGGAATTTCATCTCACTTTTTATTTCAATGAGATACATGACTTACTAACCACTCATTTCTTTTGTGTGGTGTGTATACTAACCATGGATGTATTATATGATTATTATCATTATATTTATGGGTATTTACTTCTCTATTTTATGATATTTATTTTATGGGTTTTATGTTTCAAAATTTACCAAATTGGTAATGTAATTTTATCTTAATTTTCCTTTATTGAGAAAGATGTCATGTTATACACCTATATTTTTCAATGTGGTGTATATAATGCCTTTGAAATATTATATAATAAATATCATTTTTTCATGATATTTTAAGATTCAATTTGTTTTATTATTTCCATTATATTATGATTCAAATATACCAAATTCGTAATAGTTTTTAGCTACAATCTCACCATTTATTGACAGTGTTTAGGATTATTATACCATTGATGAAATCAAGTGATGAATCTATCAATAACTCTCATGATTTTTATTAACCACTAGTTATTCATGTTATATCAAAGTATTGTAACCATTTTTCAATTATTTGGTCTATAATATGACCAATAATGTCTTTTTGTGAAAATTATTACTTTACCTCTATTTTCGGTCAGAAATTTCTCTTCGTTCAAGACCATGTGTTATAAAAACATTTTTTAAAATATTCTAATCTTCTCCTAAAATATATAAATCCCATTTTTACACAAATTTTATATTTTTTTAAAAAGGACTTTTAAAAAATAATATTATTATCATTTTCTAATTGAGTAACTTTTATAATCTTTTTACGATGAAAAAGTAATGATTGAAATGTATAGATTTACCCACCATCATTATCGTCATTACCTTGATTCTTATTTTAAAATATTAAAAAATATTGTTTTAAAGAAACATTCATCCTAATATTCTATAAATTCTTTTTTAAGTGTGGTTTTCATTTAAAATTATTTTCAAAAATGTGTTATGTTTAAAAAGTTTTTGAAATTATATTCAAAAATAATTTTATAAGTTTTAAAAAGTTTGTTTTCAAATAAAAGTATTTCCATGAGTTTTTCCAAAAAAAATCAAAATTATTTTATAAGTTTTTTAGGAAAAGATTCTTAATATGATTCCAATTATCCTTTCTATTTTTTCTATGTGTTTTCAAAGAAAAAGTTTTCCAAAATGTTTTATATATTCTTTTAGAAGTTTTAAAGGGAAATGTTTTCAAAATTATTTTCAGCATTGTTTCTATGTTTTCAAAGTATTTTCTAATAAAATGGTTTTCAAAAAAGGAATTATGTTTTAAAATCAATTTTTCAAAGAGGAAATGATATTTTCCAAAAGGTAATTTTTTAAAAAGGATATTTATAAATTATTTTCCATCTAAGATGAAATCCATTGGTGTTACTCATTCCTTTATGGAAAATGTTTGAAAGGTTACATTCATGTTCCTTCTCATAATAGTTTATGTTTTAGTCGCATGATGTTTATGACACCCATTTCTCTTTCATGGATTATATTTTTATGAATCATGTTCCTCTTCCATGGGTTTTATGCTTATGAAACCTGTTTCACTTCAAGGGTTTTGATTAGATTAAATGATTTTTAAACCTCTCATTTTCTATAGGTTAAGATATGATTACATGTTTTAATTCAAATTTCATTTCATTGGTTATGATAGGATGTTTATGAAACCCATCTTTTTTTATGGTTCACGATAAGATGAATTGTTTATTATCGTGGGTCACATGTAAGAATGATTTTATTATGGGCCTTATATCTCTCTCTAATACATTTTGTAAATATTTATATATCATGATATAATGAATGGAATCAAGTCAATGGGATTGATCCACTATGGGAATATGGGGAATCTATATCCATCACAAGGAAACCACTCTGACTAGGGATGGTGGTCTGTCCCACCCAGTAGGTGTTGCCACCATGAAGATGGAATATGGGGAAACCCAATACACTATGGGAATATGGGGAATACAATTTCACTATGGGGATATAGAGAAACCTTATCCCATACAAGGAATGAACACTGATTGGGGATAGTGGTGTGTCTCTCCCAGTAGGTGTTGTCCCCATGAATTTCCCTGATAATTTCTAGCAATGTATCTTGACTTATAAGGAATTATATTACTTATTTATGTGTATTCCACAATTCCATTTCAAACTCCAATATTATACTTTCATGAATTATGATATTGAAATAATTATGATTCAAGACTGATTAATTACTAACCTTTATGTTATGATTCATGTTTATGATATGTAGTGTATGAAATTATAATGTTATGATCACATTCACATACCCTTACACTCATGTTTATTCTTGTATATCCCTCATGTTTACCAATACTATGCATCTGACCTTGACCTTTTTTATGTTTCCTTCCCAATTTTATGAAGCTATATTTTAGGTATGATCATTATAAAAGGGTTGATGGTTCTAGAGAACCTTGTGGGAGATAATTTAAGGGTCATTTTTGTAATATATTAAGTGTTCTGAAAAAATGATGTAATTTCTTTGTATGTTAAGATTGGGTTGTTATTCAAATAATATATGGTATTGTATATAAAATTATGTTTCTATAATATATGTTTAATTAACATTTATTTATGACCTGGGATTCTTAAAAGTGTACGAAGTAAGTTGAGACTCAAGATAAGATATTTCTACTCACCTTTTTATTTCGGGGAGACATATATGAATTCACCACTCAATTATTTTATGTGGTGTATATATTTCAAAAGTAACATTTTTATATATTGAATCCCATTATTTTTTGATATTTAATATCTCATATTATGTTATTATTTATTGAGTATTATGATTTAAACAATTTCAAGTAGTGAGATATTTTTGTCTTGATTTTGACTTCTTTGAGATGTATGTTATGTTATATAATTATATTCTTGCATGAGGGGTATGTTCAAGTTATTTGACATGTTATATCATGAAATTATTTATCCTCGTGATATATTAAGTTTCAAATTCTATATTTCAATCTCATCATTTATTGGGATTATTTATGACTATGTTTCTGATGATAAAATATTATGATACATCCATCAATAAAATCACGACTTTTATTCTCATATAATTATTCATTATAATTCCAATTAACAGTTACATTTTTAACACTTTGGTACTTAAAATAAGTGATAATTTTCTTAACAAAATCCAACTTTATTTCATTCTTTAATCGGAAACATTTTTCTTCCAAAACCATGTTCTTTTAAAATGTTTTCAAGAATGTTTTATTAATCACCTATTATTTGTAAATGAAATATTCCTCGATATATTAATTTTTTACAAAAACAAATGTGAACAGAATATTCATTTCATTTCCAAAATATTTATTATTTAGGTTTTAATGAAAATATGAAAATAATATTTGTTTTAATGAGTACAACATGAAATAAAGGTACCTTTATCATAACAATTTTTTTGAAGATTCCATTATAAGTTTTAAAGGTTATTTTCAAAGGAAAAATATTTTTAGAATGTTTTATTTTTTAAAAATAATTTTTGAAAGTCAAAAATATATTTTCATCAAGAAATGTTTAAATTTATCTTTTAATCATTCTTTATAAGTTTTCAATGACATTTTCATTGAAAATATTTTTATAATGTTTTTAGTTTTAAAAAGTGATTTTCAAATAAAAAGTATCTTCCACAAGAAAAATTCCAAATGGTTTATCATTAAAAATTATTTTCCATCTAAGATTTAATTATATGATGTAACTTATGCTTTAATAAGTATATAAAAAAGGTATAAAATTATTGTTACTCCTCTAAATGGTTTATTTCTATGATTATGTAATTTTTATGAAACTCATTTCTCTTCCAAGGGCTTATACAATGATAAAATTATTATGAACCAGGATTATTATTCATGGGTTATGTTATGATGAAATGATTAAATTATTATGAATATTATCCATTTTCCGCATGATATAATATGATGAAATTATTATGTAAACCATTTTATTTCATATTTATGATATGATGAATTTTTTAAGATATTGGGCACATATAAATACGATTTTCATTATGAGATGTGTGGGACCTATATCTCCCTCCAATATATCGGATAATGATTAATGTTATATGAGATTAAAGTGTACACATGAGGTTATCCCAATACCAAAAGTGGGTACATTGAAGGTTATACGAAACACAAAAGTGGTAAATGGTTCATCATACCAATCTTGAAGTAGGTAAGTGGGTGGTTAGCAAAAGCCTAACATGTTTTTAGTGTCATGTTTGATATCCTTGACATAAGGATTTCTATGATTATTTTTATGTAAAAATATTATGTCTTATACCAATTTTATTCTCTCTTGACTCAAGTTATTTGATTTCCTTATTATTAATGTATTATGAACTACCAATCCTTATTTCATGACTCGATATTAAGATCTTTGATATTAAGCGTATGGTTTCAAATTATTATTCCTAAGTTCCAATACCAATATGTTCATACTATGATTAAATATCTCCATTGTTTACCCTTACTAAGCATCTGAGCTCACCTTTTCTTATGATTACATTCCTCGTTTTATAAATAATAGTTTTATGTAGGTTATGTCTATCAATAGTACTTAATGGGAAGATATTTGTGGTGAACAATGAAGATATTTCACCATATTAGAATATTGTGTATAAAGATTCCAAATTCACTAAACTATTATGTTCCTTAAGAATGTGTTTTTGTAATGTAATTAATATTCATATAAAATATTTAATATCCATGTATAAGAAACCTAGGTAGCTATATTTTTGGGTTATCATTATAGATTAAAAAATTATTTTTTTTTTCATGGTTGTAGATGGTTATGGATTTTCATCCCATGATGTTCATACATATTGAATTATTTTGGGTTTACCTATTCTAAATTCATCATTAAATTTTTAGATGAATAATTTGCAATTTTGGGGAGAATTATCAAACCATGAACATTATTTTACCTAATATTTTATTTATTTGTTTTTTTGGAAAATGTGATCTATTTTGGATATTTAATTTATAAATATAAAGAAATCTATGTAATTTTACAATAACATGGCTTGTGTATAGATAGTTTAAAATATTTTATTATTATTATAAAGGATCTAAATTTTTTAGATTAGGTATTCATATAGATTGCAAATATTTTGTTAAACTATTTAAAACCACCATGTGGTATCTATTAGGTGTATCTGGTGAGGGGTGAAGGGCTGGGGTAACATTTGGAAAAAAATTCAACCAAACTATATTAATTTTTAATTTTTTTAATTTTTCAAATACCTGGAACTACCCTCACATGATTCCAACCCCACCATTTTTCTTCATTCTACCCATTAACTTGATACTGATATTGGGGGTCCTTTGGTGTGAATATCTATTTATCCCCATGAATTTCATCATCCCTTTTGGAAATTCCAAGAGCATTCTTTCATGTTTGAGATGGATTATCTTTTCCTTCATCTCTTACCATATTATTTTTTCTTCTACTATCCATAAAAGGTCATGGTGGTCAAACCATAGGAAATAGTATTTATATAATCTTATTATTTTTTGGTTTCTGGGGATTCTAAATCTTGAAATGAACTTATGTTTAGTATTTTATTCAATGTTGGCATGTTTCTATTATTTTTGGGTGACTTATTCAATGTATAGTTATTTAAACATACCAACTATAATTTCTTACTTATTAGATTTAGGATATAGTTTAAATTTTGTGAATCTTATATAATTTACACTTATTTATCCAGTATTTATTTTTTATCATGTCCGGAAAACTATATTTTCAATGGAACATTGATCATTCATTATTATAACTAAATATTGAAATCCACAAGGTGTTTGATAATATTACTTAATAATTCCATCATGAAAATTTTAGTTTTGAAACTTGTTCTTGATATATCAAAAAATATTGAATTATTTTATAAAAATAATAATTAAGTGTTCTATTTTGTTTTTGAATTTAATGGAGCCCTTTTAATTGTCATAATTTTTTTATATTAGCATTATAGTTTCTAAATTATCAATTTATTATTTTTAACTTTCATTTAATTCTTATGATATGTAGTTATATTTTAATTGGTCTTTGTTTTTTATACTGATCACGTAAAATGTCTTTATCATGGAATTTAGTTTCGTTTTTAGTTTCAAAATTATGGTTACATTTAATAAGTTAGATTTTGTTTTAAAAAATTTATCACCATGCTATAAAAATTTTCTCTATATATTTATCACTCATTTGATATATCGTTAAATTGATATCATGAGTTGATTTTAAAAGAGGAATTAATTCTCACTTCTCTATGTGGTGAATTGTTTTTGGACTTAGAGCATAAATATTATTAAATTTTATCTTAATGGAAACATTATATGTTACATGTTTAATGATAATGTGATATTTGGGTATGGGGTTCTTTAATAGAATATAAAAGGTGTTTCATATGCCATTGATATTCTATGGGATTTATTTATAACTTTTGTTCTCACCTATCCATTATTTAGTCATGGTAACATGGGATCCTTGTAGATAATTATAGAAAATTACTTCTAATCATGGTTTTTCATTACTAAAATTGGACTCTAAAACAAGACTCTCTGAACATTTCTATTATTAGTGTAGGGAGTCACTTTCTTGGGTTTCATCTCCTACTATGCATTAATATTACTCTCATTAGGGATTCAAAAAAATTGGATATTGATTAGTTCAATAACTATGATAGTATAGGTTCCTATGTTTCTCTAACCTTATTTTCCCTATGGTCACTCCCATGATATTTTTTATATTTGGTTCTTTCAATTATTTTGAATTTTTTTTATTTATATTTTTTTGTGTTACATTTTTAATAGATGTTATTATCTATAATAATAAATATTTTATTAACATTTTCTTGGGATATTTTTATAATGGTATACACCTTATAGACCATTACACTATCAGTAATATGGTGGTAGATGTACATAGAGGAGGTCCCAAGTATTTTGGATAATTTTATTAGGAAATGTGTATTTTAAAGGATAATGGTTGCTTTTACTAGAAAATCTTGAAGGTATATCTTGATGGTAGCTCTTAATAGTAGTTACTGATAGTATCCTCTAGTGGTAGGAGACTTAGTCTAGTATTTTCTCCAAATAGAACCTCTTGAAGGTATCCCCTAATGGTAGCTAATAATGGAAGAATATGGAATTTGAATACTTACTCGGGTGGTAACATCTAGTGGTAGATACTGACGGTTTCTCCTAATGGTGGCTCTTGACAGTAGATACTAACTGTATAATTTGGATCTATAGAACATGGTCTTGTGATAGATTCAATAAATATAGTAAAGATGTAGATCTTTATAGTATCTCATGGTTGTAACTCTTACTGGTAGCACCTAACAATGGCTTTTGAGGGTAGCTCTTAATGATATCTCCTAATGGTATCTATTGATGGTAGATCCTAATAGTAGCACATTGTAGGATTCATTTTTATATTTTTCCAGAAAGTATAGGTTTTTTTATTTTACTTATATTTGATATAAAATGGTTTTAATGCCTTCGTTAAGTGAATTAAGTGTCGTTCCAAATAGGGTACTTATATCATCCATTTCTCATTAGTTTGGATCTTTTAAATGGATATTATGTATGGAATTTGATGATATCAACATTAATGGCCAATTAAACTCATATTTATGATCCAAAATACCGAACATCTCGTTTCTTTTAATTCTAAAATGATGATTTTTTCTTCATTACTTCATATTTTCTTTCTCTCAAGAAAAGTGGTTTTGAAGCCTTCCCGTTTGAGTTCTAAACCCATATTTTAATTGGTTCAAGTTCTCCCTATGAGTAGTTTCATCCTATGTGTCCAACCCCTATTTTTAGTTTAACAAATCATATCTATTTTTTATAGGTTTGGTATTATTTTATTCTCTCTAAGTTTTATAAAGAGCAAAGTTTATGTTTTTTAATCCTTGGAAATATGGTTTAATTTGGGTTAATAAAAATAATTAACCAGTTTAATTGAAATTGAAAAAGAATGGAATTATTCACATGTATATACATATTTTTATATTCTAATAATGATTTATTTACAAAATTTATACAATTAGAAATTATTTTTTTGGGATCTTTTTTTCACTATAGTTGTGGTGTAATGGAGCCTCTATTTTTATAGTTTTTTGATATCATCCAGAATATAATTTGTTAATAACCTATATTGGGTTTGTGAAATTTTTCCCCAGGAAAATTCTAATTTTTGTGAGAATAATATTAAAAGTTAATTAGAATTGAAAAAATCAACATCATCCAATCTATAAAATTATAAGTGAATTTCTATGGAAAGTATTGTTATGTGTGAATCTGTGTCGTATTGTTTGGTTTTACTATAGGGTGTTTGTGATGGACGGTGGTAGTGATGTGACAGTTGTGATGAGGATGTGTTTATTTTTGTGGTGGTGGTTGTATGGGCTTGGTGGCATTAATATGATGGGTTTTATGTCATTATGATGTGTTGTGTTATGCTATTTTCAAGATTAGTAATGGAGTTAACCATATTATAATGTTGAAATCGAAATGGTATGGGATAGTTTGTAATATGGGTTTAAAATAATAATGAACACATGAATTCAAGTGGGATTTTTATTTT
Organism: Viscum album; assembly: GCA_963277665.1. Taxonomy (NCBI): domain Eukaryota; kingdom Viridiplantae; phylum Streptophyta; class Magnoliopsida; order Santalales; family Viscaceae; genus Viscum; species Viscum album. The sequence continues at coordinate 113,069,053 of OY728149.1, forward strand.
AAATGGTTAATGTTTATAAATTAATTGAATGGGCTATTTAAATGTAAACTATAAGGTAATGTGACATTAGGAAAAATGGATTTAATTGAGAAAGAAGATGAAGTGTGGTTTGTGGCTTCTAACATGGTTTTCTATATTTACTGTTGGTAGTGAAAGTGGAAGATGTTGTGAGGTGATGTAGTGATGTTATAAGTTGGGATAAGTTCCTTATTGTGAATTCATAGGTCATTATTTTGTTCCATGATATTATATATATATATATATATATATTGTATTTCCTTTAGATTTTCTTTACACGCCCCACCCATGTAGAGAACCCAATTCCAAAAACAAATATTTTTTGTGGTTTTTCCCAATATTCCAATGTTGAGTATGGATGGTTGGCCTCCCACTCTTCCCAAATCCCTATTTTAGGAGATGATGACATTAATTAGCTATCTTGACTAGGATTTAGAAGTTCACTATTGAGATGTGTTGTGATGCGGTGTCTGAAATGTCTTCTGGAGAGGAGTAATGTAAAAACCCAAGTGTTATCAGGTGAGATGAAGAGATGGATTATAGTGGTGGTCAAGCATGGTTAGAGGTGGGAATAAGGTTTATTTCCATCATGATTATGATACCCTAATTCTTAGGATATGAATCTGATGTGATGTGATAGTCCAAGTGTATTTGGGAAAGCAGTGTGGGGTACCCTTTATCGATATGAATTATTTTATGTTATTATACTTTTCTTAGGTTATTTTGTGAGCATGTCTTGGTGAGGTTTTGGTTGGATATTTGACATGATTAAGTGTTATTGGTTCTGTTATTTTCTTATAGGTACATTAGTATGCTTATTTAGCATGTGCATGACAGACTTGGTTTCCCCATTAAGAATACATGTCTGCTCACCCTATATATATAAATTGATTTTCAGGTTTCCAATAGGATTAAAGGGAACGTGTTGTAAATTACTATCTGGTACCCTTGGACTATTTTTGTGTTTCTTATTTATCTTTTACTTTTGTGTATTTACATTTGGACACTTTAATCTATATCAATTTTAATTATACATTCCTTGTGGGATGGGTTTTGTTTCTTTTTACATTTTTCATGGAGTTTCTTTTTGTTTATTCAACATATAACCCAATATTGTTTTATAATAGAGGGTAATTGATACCATTTGGGATATTTTCATACATTAAGTGCTATTCACCAACCCGGGGCATATAAGAGGTCGGACAAAGGGGTAACTATGTTTCTTCTTTCATTATAGTATCTTTATAGTGGATCCTGATATAGTGGTATAAAAGTTTTATGGTTGAGGGGTAGGATGTGGATTAAAGTTAGGAACCATGAGTAATTCATGGTTTAGTAGTGAAATAGTGATAATTTATATTTGTGTGTGACATAGGTCAAGGATAATAGTAAGGAAATCAGATTTTAGGTCCCCGTGATCTAGTGCACAGACTCTGAGATTACTGAGCAACCATGTTCGGTGGACCTTTTTGTATCGTATATTTCTAGGACAGGTACATGCATCATGATTACATGTATTCTTAATATTATTGGGTAGTTCTGGTTCTGAATAGGTTGAAATAAGTTAAAATGGAATAAATAAATCTTAAAAAAATATCATATTACTAATATTAGGAACTCTTTATTTCCCATTTAGCTAGGATCCCTATTGACATCCATGTGTGGTTCAGGAAGTAAAGTTTCATCAACATGATCTGATTGATCATTAGAGGTTGACCCAGTTGAGGAGGATTATTGGTGAAAGTAAATATCACACGATTTCAACTAGTAAACTTTTTTGATTTATGATGGAATTGTTTTATATGTGTAGGAAAAGAGATAATTAGAGGAGCTTTATGTCACCTTCCATTTGACCTAGAACATAGTGTGGAACTTTATCCCATAATAAATCTTTAAAATTCAAGGATCTATGCATTAGTGGTGGATATTTTATATTGGTGAGAAGGAGGGAAATGTTCCATGGGTTGAATTCCTGAAGGAGTTTTAGGAAGAGTTATATTCTTCAACTATAAATCCAGTAAAGAGGAATGCGGTCCTTTCCCTTCAGTAATGGATTTTTTATGTATGAGAGCTGGGGATCATGTTCAAGAATCTATTGGGATTTCCCCCAATCATTTTCTAGATATGGAATCCTATGAAATGTATCTTTAAGATGCTCTCTATTATTTTATCTAGTAAGAATTTACTTTCATTACATTTTTGGTGTATTTTATGTTCAAAATAAGGTAGAGGTGATCAATAAAATTCACTCACAAAGAGGTTTATCATGATAGGGTAACCATAAAGGATCCTCATAGACTAGAGTTTTCCATAGCTTGTTCTAGGAACATAGTCCTTCAAGGCTTCAACTAGAAGGAATATAACCATAGTAGAGACCATTTTTCCTTCTGGAGCTAGTGGCTTCCTTTATTTTTCTAGGGTATTGGGGATAGTGTGTTTTCTCTATGCGTTTTTCAACCACTATCAGGATCAGTCCCCAGTGGATACTTGAGATCTGTTTGATAGAAGTGGATTGGTTTAGCATCAGCATCAACAACAATTTTTAGTGAGGACGTTTCAGCAGAAGGGGTAGAAAGTTTATGCTTCTCTGAGAGGGTATGGAGTATGTATACTTCAACCTAAGGATATTTCTCTTGTTTAGTTTACTTAACCTAATTATGTTAATGTAGGTAGTAGTTAGCAGAGAGGTAGATGAGATGGGCATGGTCAGTTTCATTCAATAGAAGTGGTAGAATCATAGGGTGAGATATAATTCAAGGTATGATGAAATTGTCATCCTCTCTTGTTTAATATCTTTTTTAATTCTGAAGCTTCAAACTCCTACATTTTTACCATTATTTTACATACTATGGGATGAGATATAGAGAGGATTCCCATTCCATATGTGTTTAATATCACAACAGAAGTCCTGAATAGCTTATTGATGTGTTATAGGGGTGTAGACTGATAATGGGGCCACATCAATCATATGGGGACTTCTTCTTGCATCACAAACAGTTATACAATTTCATCATCGATTTCAACTGGTTGTATTATATGCATGTTATTATCAAATGATTCTAGAGGAGAGTAATTTTCTCGGATGAGGATGTACAACGTGAAATTTTCATTGGTGGTCTTAGCTATTAGGTGGGAAGTAGATGTGTTGTTCCCCTTATTTCCATGATAGATGAGTATTCCATGGAACCAATGGGATCCAGGTTGGAGGAGTCTACTAAGGTTGCCAGTGAATTTTTGGATTTCTTTTCAAGGAGGATGTGATGATAGCCTCTCGATATGTTGTTGAGTTTTGGATCAATATATATCATGATGGGTCTCTATTTTTTATGGATTCTTATTGTATGGAACCCTCTATCTTTCAAGAATTTTGGATTCTAATAGATGATTTTATTTAGAAGGGTTTCATCTAGAAAATTGTTTGGTTGTGAACCGGTCTCGTGTTATTCCACAAAAAGGTGAATTATAGTCTAAAGTCGTGTATTGACTATTAGATGTTAAAAAAGGTGATGATCAAGAATAGTTTCCCTATTCTAAGGTTAGATGCTTTTTTCCAACTGATAGGGTTGATTTGATAATCTGAGACTGATTTGCAGTCTAGATATCATCGGATGAGTGTGAAAGTTAAGGATATCCCAAAGACTACCTTATATACAGTTATGGGCAAATAAAGTTACTTTTCATATTTTTTGGTGTAAAAAACACCATATGTTTTCATGGGGATCATGAACATAGTATTCTATGAATTCTTGTAATAGATTATAGTCATGTTCATTAATGACATTTTGATCTACTTGAAGCCAGATGAGGAACATCTCGATCATCTTATATCCATTTTTTTGGTTCCTTGATTCCACTTACTATATTGAATGTTGTCCAAGTGAATTTTCTATGCACTATGGGTTTATTTCCTTGGGAATGTGTTGTTATATAAGGGTGTGGTAGTGGACTTGTCGAAGTTCTAGGTGGATATATCTTGGGAATCACTAAAGAATGAGGGGGTAGTAATTTCCTTTGTCATGTAGGATATTACCAAAGGTTTGTATTCAACTTCTTATAGACTGGGTAACCATTGATTACTTGACTTGGAAGGACCAATATTTTATCTGGACTGATCATTGTCAGGTAATGTTTGAATATCTAAAGGGGAAATAGGTAAATTATCCAGTGATTTAGCTTTCATCTAAGTGTATATCATTTGAGGTGTTTTATGACACATTTGGTTTGGGATTGAAAATATCTTGATTTATAATAATTTATTGATCTCTTATGGGTCTATAAATTTATTCCCCTTTGAGAATTACTATGTTACCTATGATCAAGTGTTAGTATCAGTTTTATCTTCACAAAATTAATTGTGAAATTACCACATTGGGGAGCAATTTATTGTCTTCACATGTCAAAATGTTTGAGGTATATCTTTTCATATAGTGATTTTAATATTCAGAAATGGAGGTGGATGGAGTTTATTCTTGGTTATTATTTTGATATCTCATACACCCTAGTAAAATAGAATATTGTGGCCGATACTTGGAACATTTAGTCATAGAATTATATGGTTAAAGTGTCTAGAGATTCTTCTAGGGAAATGGATGAGTTGGAATCCTTTTACATAGATGTGAGGGTGTTTGGTGGTGCAGGTTTCTTATTTTAGATGATAGTGATGTGTTTTTTGATTCATATAGTGTGTGAGTATTAGTAATGAAACTAAGAGACACAAGTGATGCATGATCATGTTTCCCATGGTGATGCTCTGAAAGAATGTTTATATGATGGTTAGACCCAGATATTTTTTAAGATGATTTTGTTTGTCCCATTAGCTAGGCTAGAAGGATTCCTTCATGAGTTTAATAGATAAACTTTTGAGATAAAATTAAGGTTTTCTGATATGTACCATGGATTAAAGATATATTTTTGGTGGCCTGGGATAAAATGGGTGGTGGAAGAGTTTGTGACTCGGTGTTTGGTCATCCAGTAGGTATCATATAGGCATCATGTTCCTGGGGAATTTGTATATCCTTTAGATGTTCTTGAGTGTGCATGGGAAAACATATCGATGGGATTCATCACAATGTTACCTTGAGCTCAGGTATTTTGTTATGTAATCTATTTAATCATGGTTTGGTTGACTAAATCGGCTTAGTTACTAGTGATCAAGGAGTAGGGACTCAAGGATATTTTTACGAGGTGGTGTGTGGATGAGGTGATTCAATTTCATGTAGTTTCAAGATACATGGTCTAAGATAAGGATTCATATTTCACGTTTTCAATCTATATGGGATTTCATGATGATTTGGGCACTCAGTTACACATTAGAATTTCTTCCCACCCTCTGAAAGATGGATAGGTAGAGCAGACTTTCCAAACACTAGAAGATATTTTTCAAGTGTGCATTTTTTACTTTGAAAGATATTAGTAATATTAATTACCAATGTTTTACATTGATAAAAATAACATTTAGCACTCATCTATCGACATATCCCCTTATTAGGATTTTTATGGGTGGACATGTCATTATCCATTGTGTTAGGTAAAGGTTGGGGAGTCATAATTTTTTGGTCTCTATGGGGTTGAGAGCACAATAGAGATGGTTCATCTCATTCATGAGAGTATGAGAGAATAGAAAGACTAGAAAAAGTCATATACTGATCATAAGAAGAGCCCCTGGTGTTTTAGGATGGATAACAGGTGTTTCTAAAGGACTCTTCTTAATGTGGGTAGTAGAGTTTTTTCAGATGGAGTAATATCTCTCCCTAGTTTTTTAGGAATTTCAAGGTGTTGTGGAATGTTGGTGAGGTGGATTATTGGTTGGAACATCCTATATTAATAGAATGGATTTCCAATGTCTTATATGCCTATCATCTCTATTGGTATCTTTATGATGACTCCCATTTCAATGACTCCATCAATTAGGATATCGAGGATAGATAGATACTCTTAGAGTAGCCAACAGATATCAAGGATCATCGAGAGAAGGTACTGTGAGGATGGACCATTTCTTCAGTTCATGTGTTGTGGAGTAATTTTGGCTTGTAGGAGAATACATGGGAGGGTGAGATTCAGATTTTGGCCTAGTAACCTATGTTTTTTTTGAGATTTTATTGTTTTTTCTAGTTTTTTTAATGATGTTGTGTTTGTACCTATCTTATTTGTGTAATGAATTTGTCCTCTATGTTTATATGATGTGTTGTTAAAGAATAAATGAATGTGAGGAAGGTAAAACCTAATCCATAATTGTTATTTTTAATACCCTAATGTCATTGAAACTGTGTGAGAAAGTTAGTGCCATAAAAATTAGATAATACCTTGATATGAGAGATGGAATAACATGATTTCTGTAATTGATGTTGTGCAAGGGTTGAACTCGTTTTCCAAGTGGTTATGAGGAAGAGAGTAGGTGTGCAGTTGTGATGGATATAGTGGAAGTTTTTTTTGGATGGTGTGTTTGGTTAGTGGTGGTGTTTTGTATGTAATGATATACATGAGATGTGTCTAGAAATATGTTTGTTTGGACATTTTCCTTCATTAATTACATGTTGGTTTTGATTCTCAAGGGAGATAATAGTTTGATTGGTATATTATGTAATGGCCCATACCATCATGCCCTTTAATTTTTATGATATCTACTGGTAGAGGTGATATAAGGAGTAACCAAGGATTTTAGAGGACATAAGAAGGAAGAATGGGTGTTTAATAGGATGACAGTAGGTCCTGATAGTACCTTCTAATGGTATCTCTTGGTGGTATCTCTATAATGTTTGTCATGACGGTAGATTCTAGTGGAAGCATACTTAGTCTGGTGGTAGTTCCGGAAGATATCTCCTGAGGGATGATATTTATGGAGGTTGTAGATGGTGGAATCTTGTGGTAATATCCTTAGTCTGGTTCTTGATTCTAGTAGAAGCTTATGGTGGAAGATCCCAGCAGCATATAGAGACCAGGTTTTTTCCTTATAATACATTAAAATATTTCTACATATATTTCAAGTGTTAGGAACTGAAACAGTGTGCGATTCCAAGGCCCGTTGTTCCCGAAATTAATTTTATAAAAATATTAACTACATTTTATATTATGTGAAATAACATATAAAATAAAATGGGATAACTCTTAGACAGAATGTCAAATAATATATCTAGTACCATGGTTGAGTCTGGGTTGTGGTGTTTACCTATTCATAAACTAAAATGAGTCAGCATGGGGAATTCGTACATCTCACCCATTGGTGGTATGTTTGTCGGATTAATTAATTAATTAATTAATTAATTAATTTTAACCTGAATTTTTTTTATAAATATACTACCATGGATATTATATTAAAGTTAGCATCATAAACTTGGGATCTATTGAGAGCTTCTATTTCCTCCGTCCATTTCTAGATCAAATCAAATGATGATGATACTCTGGGTCAGAGCAGATCGAGACATAACGATTGTAACCACTTCCTTCGAAAATTATCTAGTGCGTTCTTCAAATATGAATGATTCAAATATCTAGGTAGTACTTGTCAATTTTTGTTTTACTCTCCCATTGATTAAATTTATTTACCATATCAATCTATCATATTGATCTTCTCCAATTGTATCCTTGACATGGTCATACATGGATGATTAAATTGGTTATTTCATTTGTTTCTATCACCATATTCCATGTTCTTTATAATTTTCTAGTAACTATTGGTTTCCATCATTTAAACAATAATTCTTGTGCTTTTTCTTCTTTATTTCATTGCGTTATTTATCGGTTGGACCTCACAGTCTCGGTTCAACATTGTCGGGTGGTATTGATCCGGATTGGAATGTCGTAATCACAATGGTTTCATGAGTGAGGGATAGGATGAAACTTTTATCATGGATTTGGGATTTTTACAGGTTTTGGATGATCATTTCAATTATTAGTGGCCAAATTATCTAAGTTTGAATATTAAATGGTTAGTGTAACTCATAACAGAACTCCCATTGGTCGATAGGATTTGATTTCCGACAAATGACAGAATGAAATGATGAACAGTTCCTAGATCTGCAAATTTTGGGTGCAAATAATGTGGTATCTATAAAAAATATTAAATTGAGGTGTGGGAAGAATATATGAAAATCTATGAAAAAATAGATAGCCCACCATGTATTGTGATGAACACACGACATGTTTCCCCCTATTTACAATGTATAGGGTTTTAAAATATCAGAAGGATATCATGGCATGGAATGTAGATCTCCTGCATTTCGGGTACCACCTTTTATATGTGGGTGAGTTGTGTGCTAGGTCACATGACCAGGCACACGCAATGTGCCCGAGCACACAGACATGGTTAAAGCACACATATGGAACCCTAGTTAAAGCAACATGTCATTTACCTAAGTACATGTACATGGGGTTGAGTTAATAGACATGGTCCGAGCAGACGAGTGACTCCCCTTGTAAAGAAACATGTCATGTACCAAAGTACATTAATGTGGATTCAATTACATGGACATGGACACAAGGACACGTCCTAGTTTCAGATAGCTTGGACACACCGTATAATCCACCTACATAGAGTTTACTTCTACATGTGTTGGGGTATTTTTAATGGATAGGGATAAGTTCAAGAGGTGTAGAAGGGATACATTTTGTGTGAGTACCCTCACATGTCGTGTACTACTTGGTTTTTTTAGGAAACATCAAGGTCTCATTTCTTCTTCATTTGGACTCAAATTTTGGATCATTAGTAGCCTATCCTGAGTGTTTTTCTGTATGTAACATGATGGTTACATAGGATGTAGATCTTTTCATACAATATGGAATTATACCATAATAACGCTTGGTTTAGTGATTCTCAATGACAAAAGTGATCTCGTAGGATCACCAGATTCTTTCCAAGTGGTACCCTCCAGTAGAACAAGGTTGTGGGTCCTCAACAACTTCTGAGTGGTACCCTCAAGTAGATCTGGGTAGTGGGTCCTCAATGATTTTTGAGTCGTACCCACTAGTATAGTTATTCATTGAGTCCTCAATGACATTTTGAGTGGTACCCTCTAGTAGAGGTGGGCAGTGGGCCCTTTATGACTTCAAAGTGGTGCCCTCTAGTAGAGATGGGCAGTGCATCCATGAAGACTTCCAAGTGGTACCCACTAGTAGAGATGGGAAATTGTTCCTCAATGACTTCTGAGTGGTACCCTCCAGTAGAGTAGGGTAGTGGGTCCTTGATGACTTCTACAGTGGAACCCTGCACCTGGGCTAGGCATGGGTCCTCTACCGCTGGAATGGAACCCTCCTATCGAGCAGTGCATGGGTCCTCCATTGACAATTTAGGGTAGAACACTCCTATTCTACAAGTTCATGGGTCCTCTACTTTGAGATTGTGTCCCCTAGATTGTGAGGCATTGTGATAAGGTGTGTTTTTACTTGGGGAGTACCTTTTGGGAAAACACATGATATTAATGGAATCGTTGATAGACTTTTAGAACTATTTGTGACACTTCTTCTTAGACTGATTTGTGAGATGGATATACCCTGACATTTTCATTAACGCTTATAACAGCCCATATTTTTATTACACACTCAAACATGATTTATTACATAAAATATTTACTTGATAAAATATATAATATCTATAGGTCTAGTCTATTTGGGTATTAGGAAGATTAAAAAACTACATAGAACTTGAAACACAACATCTTTATTGGAAACTTACTTTACATGACCACTATATTCCCTCGTACTTAGCATTCCATGGGATAACTTAAGGACATGGATAAGAAAAGGGTGATATATAAAGCCCATTAAGGGAGTAAACAAGGAATAAAATTAATAATAAAATACATGTTATTCAATAGACATATCAGTGGATCATAAAGGAAACATGAACATAAAGGCATGGTATAGAATGATTATTATAACATGGTATTAGCATGAGCCAAGGCTCATTGGACATGGATCATGAGTAAACCCTCATTTCACTTGAATTATCATGATAAAGACCTCATTTTACTTTAATTATAATTATTAAACACTCATTTCACTTGATGTATCATGATATTAATCTTTACCCAATTCATTGGAGCGCTATCACGGCGCACCCTTCTTAAAAATTTCATTTCATGCATAAGTGCGCCCCATGGATCATACAATATGGAATCATTCATCATCATTTATTACACAATAAAATAATCTATAATTAATACATTAAGGTCAATAACAAATATGTAAATGTGCATAAATTGGAATACCCTTGATAGATAAATGGGCATGGTATTCACTACAAAATGATTTTGGCTTGAAAATGGCGGTGTGATTTCGACAGCATAACGGTGTGACATAAGACTTCATAGAAAAGGATGATGAGAGATAAAAGGATGTATCATAATATTTACATGAAATGTAAAGTACTGGGGTCATATATACATGTCCCAACATATGTAATGGAATTTGGATTCATAATACAAAATAATTTCTTGAATGTAAATGAGGAGAGAGAAATTCCTTACAAAATTTCTTCATGGTAACGAGTGTACATGGGTGAAATTATTGAGAGGTAAATGTTTCTCTCATTATTCAAACATATAATGGAAATTTTGGGGGGGGGGTGGGGGGTTTGAAATCATACCCCAACATTTTTAATTGAAAATAAAATGGCATAAAAACTTAAATAAAATTGGAAAAAATGATAAAGGAAGAAATCCCTTACATGGAAGTGTGATCCCCAAGGTTTGGGAGGGGTTTGAGAGAGGCTTCTTGAGATATTGGGGGACATTGGGAGTAATGTAGAGAGATTAGGTCAGGGGTTGGTCAACTAAAAAGGCTTTGAGTGAATAGTAAGTGGGATCTTGGTTGGGTTTATATAGGAATAGAGAGAGAATTCTTTATTATTTAGGTTTGGCACACCACACATTAAACTAATCAAAACCACAAACCAACCCATGGTTATTGCCCATGGTTTTTTCAAAAGGGGAGTGAAAAAAATATTCTATAATAGAATGGAAAAACTTCTTAAGATAATAGGGATTCTTATATGGAGGCGATTCACACTCTCAATAAAATCAATTTAAAAATCTAAAATGTTTTATAAGTCCTGGAGGGTCCCCTAAGGCTTTGTAAAATAAATCAAAAAAACCTAAAATAACACTATTTTAATGCAAAATCATATATTGACCAAACATAATGTTTATAATATTTTATTACATCACCATTGTGTCATTATAATGTCATAAAACACTTTATATATTTAATCTGTATTTAATTTTGACCCAAAATTTCGACAGTCTCCAAAAATTATGAAAATTTAACCATTGGATAATTATGATATACAAATTCCAAAAAATAATATTAATTTTATCCAAATAATTTTCTAAATATTTAAATTTTCTCTTTTAAAATAAAAACCGGCATTTATTGAAAATTCATGGGTTTTGACAAAAACGCCATTCAAACCTTAATAAAAATTACAATTGTATTCATAAAACTTATATGATCATTATACTTAATAAAAATTAATTTAATAATAATATTTTATTAAAATATTATTTAATTCCCAAATCCATTAATTTATCAAAATAGATTTATTATTTGAATATTAACTAAAAATAATATTTGCGCTTTAGAAATTTTTACAAAGTAAAAACAATAATAAAATGAATGTAAATTCTTTATTATATACAAAAATAATGCACATAATCATAGTGTTACGGTCTTATTACATAACCCCTTATAACACCTGCATAAGACTGACGGGTAAGGTGTGTCGTGGTGACAGACTCCTGGGGTGGCTCGTATTACATCGCTTGGATGGTAATCTCTATCAACTTCCTCTTATCCCGTAGGCAGTTCCATTCGAGCTTAACATGTTGAAGCTCGGCATGGTCTTGGTCAAGAGAAAAGCCCAATAAAGCCACCTCCTTTCTGAGATCTGACAAATGGTCTTCGTACGGGGCAAGTTAACAGGATGATACCATTGCTTCCTTTCTCTGAGTAAACTAGATTTGTTAAATCCCTATATTTATACTAATCATGTTATCATTGTTCATTGGCTATATTAGCAGTGGTCACAATTCTTAACAGTATTTTAAAATCCAAAAACATAAAACCAAGGATGTTCATACGTTATATAACCATATTACATAATAATGCATTTAATTAGATATAGAGGAATTTTCATTAATAAAAGTTTCAGTCGTAACTATCTTCCCCCCTTAAATTTCACCATCGAAATTTCCTTTTCCCACACTATAATAGATGTGGGTAACTCTACTTCATCACTACTTCTGATTCCCATGTTTCCTCCTCAAACTTTTGGTTGCACCACAACACCTTGACGAGGGGCATTGTCTTATTTAGTAGAACATTTTCTCTACAATCTATGATCTTCACTGATTGCTCCTCATAAGTAAAATCATCCTATAATTTTATTACCTCAAAAGAGAGTACATGTGAAGGGTTTGGTATGTACATCCTTAAGAGGGATACTTGAAAGACATCATGTACTTTATCCATGGTAGGGGGAAGTGCTAGTCAATAGGCCACAACCCTAACACGATCAAGAATCTCGAAGGGACCGATGTACCTAGGACATAAATTCCCTTTATTTCCAAACATCTTGAACTTCTTCCACCGAGATATGCATAGAAATTCCATGTCGCCAACTTTGATCTCAAGGTCTCATCGACGGTTATCTGTATAACTCTTCTATCGACTTTGGGATGCCTTGATATTCTACGGAATGGTTTTCACCTTCTCCACCATTTATTCGACCATTTCAGTTTCTAGAAGCTTACACTCACTAACTTCATCCCAACACACCGGTGTTCTGCACCGTTTCCCATAAAGGGCTTCATATGGTGTAATTCGGATGCTCAAGGGGAAATTATTATTGTAGAATAATTCAACTAGTGAAATATATTATTCACAACCTCCTTTTAAGTCCATAGAACATGATCTCAACATATCATCCAGTGTCTGAATAGTTCACTCAGACTGGCCATCAGTTTGAGAATGGTAGGTCGTACTTATGTTACGTTCAGTGCTTAGAGCATGTGGGATACTTTTCCAGAACATCGAGGTGAATATCGGATCACGATCGAATATAATAGATAGTGTAAATCCATGCATCCTTTCCACTTCTTTGATGTAAATCTGTGAAAGTTCATCCAATGAGAAGTCTTCTCGAATTGCGATAAATGGAGTTGTCTTCGTATGATGATCCATAAAGACCCATATAACATTGATTCCTCTAGATTTCATTGGAAGTACAGTGAAAAATTCCATGGTAATGTTGTCCCACTTCTTTGTTGGTATGGGTAGTGGTTGCATCATCCCCTTAGACTTTTTCCTCTCAGCCTTCACTTGATGACATAGCATGCACTTTAATGTATATTCAGCAATCCCCCTTTTCATATTGTCCCAACGAAAGTTTTCTCAGAGACCTTGATACATCTTTCTACTCCCTGGGTGAATAGAGAAGGTTGAGCTATATGAATCATTCAGAAGCTCCTTATTTATCTCTGGATTGTATAGTACACATAATCATGACCAAATCTCACAATTCCATCATTATCAACCATGAACTCTGAGTATTTCCCATTTTTGATAGCATCCACTCTTTTCTGAATTTACACATCCTTCCATTGAGAATCATGTATTTTTTTCTATGAGGGATGGTTGAGAAATCATTTGAGAAAGTATTTATGAATTTCCTCCCTTAATGATTCCCATGTCCATCCTTTGAAAATCTAAGAAGATTGGATCCTTTTCAGTTCTCATCATTGATAAATATTTAGGATCATTTCTACTTAGAGAATCTACCACCTTGTTCGCTTTCCCAGGGTGGTAATCGATCGAGCAGTCATAATCCTTGGTGAGTTCTATCCATCTTCGTTGGTGAATATTAATCTATTTCTATGGGAATATATATTTGAGGCTCTTATTATCTACATATATTTCACACTTCTCCCCAAAAAGGTAATGCTACAAATATTTTAAAGCGAAGATCACTACAGCCAGCTCCATATCATGTGTTGGATATTTTTTCTCATGAACATTCAATTACCTTGAAGTATAGTCAATGAATTTTTCATTCTACATCAACACACAACCCAGGCCCTTCTTAGAATAATCACAAAATACCACAAAAATTACTCCACTTGTGGGTAATGTAAGAACCAGCGTAGTAATAAGCCTCATTTTCAACTCCTTGGAGTTCTCTTCGCATTCATCACTCCAATAAAACATTACTCCCATCTGAGTTAGCTTGGTAAAAGTGTTGGAAAATCATGAGAAATTTCTCACAAGTCAGTGATAATATCTATCTAACCCCAAGAGTCTACTGATATCCATTACTGATGATTGCCTCATCCATCCCTCAATTTTAGTTTTCCTAGACGGATCCACAGATTTCCCATTCCTTGTGATTATATGGCCAAATAATGAGACCTCATTTAACCAAAACTCGCACATTTTGTAATTTTCATAGGGTTTCTCCTCCTGCAAGGTCTCTAGTATAGTTCTTAGATGGTCCTCATGATCCTCCTTAGTTTTAGAGTATATTTGAATATCATTTATAAAGACAACCATAAATTTTCCAAGGTGATCTCTAAAGAAACTATTCATCAAGTCCAAGAATATTTTTGGAGCATTAATGAGTCCGAAAGACATTGCTATGAATTCATAGTGCATGTATCTCATACGAAAAGTAGTCTTAGGGATATCATCCTTCTTCACCCTTACTTGATAACATCCCGATCACAAATCTAACTTTGAGAAGTATTATTCTCCACATAGCTGATTGCACAAGTAATCAATTTGTGGTAGAGGATACTTGTTCTTTACTGTGATTTTGTTAAGCTCATGATAATCGATGAAAAGGTGCATTGACCCATAATTCTTCTTAACAAAGGGAACTAGAGCACCCCCTGGTGAACCACTTGGGCGTATAAACTCTTTATTAAGGTTCTCATGTAGTTGTTTTTTTACCTCCTCAAGCTCCAAAACAGCCATTCTATATTGATTCTTGGATGTTGGAATTGCCCCAGGTATAAGGTCAATTGAGAATTCAACATCTCTTCTAGGAGGAAGACCAGAAAATTCCTCGGGAAACACTTAAGTGAATTCCCTCACAATAGGTATATCTTCAAGGATGGTTGCTTCCTTATACTCAATCATCTGAGCCAGATACATGTGCTCACAGGGAAGTAATATCCACACTTGATATGATGATGCTAAAGAAGATATATCTTCCTCCTTGCACTTGTATAGAATCAGGGGTTTATTCTCCACATGGAGAGTGATTTCCCTCTCACGTAAATTTATATAGTCTCTATATAATGAAAGTCAATCCATGTCGATAATTGCATCCAATTCCACCATTGAGAGTATGACAAGGTTCATCGGGAAGTTGAATCCACAAATTATGATAGGGGGAGTTATATTCATGGGATACAATGATTTCCCCATTTTTCATACTCATCAACATCTTTACATCTATGATTTTTTTGTGGTGTTGGTATTTTTCTACTAAACATTAGAGATATAAAATAATGAATAGAACCATAATCAGAAAGTGTGTTGTCTTTTCTTGAATGAATAACTAGCATACCTGTCACCACTTCATTTTCAGTGTTCACTTTGGTGGTAGTGATGGAAAAATCTCTCCCTTTCTGCCTTGGAGGCTGTTGGTTGCCTCTGAAAACTCTTGTCTTAGGGAACTTATTTTCAAGGTGCCCAAGTTATTTGTAGTTGAAGAAATGAAAAATGAATTGAGAGTCTAACCGAGAGTTTTTTTCCTCTGTTGAAACTATGGGTTTATCTTGTCAGCAGTTAATAGCTAGGTTCCCTTCTCTTCTACTCCTAATGAATTTCCTTGTCCCATTAAAGAAATTTTTGAGGTGCTTCTTTCCCCACCTTTGTCAATTGGGGTTCTTGATTTTCTTAGCACTGTTAGATTTATCCATTGGACTTCCAGAACAAAATTCCAACATAGGCTTCTTATCCCCATGATTCCCGATTCTCTGATCTTCATTTTGACCTTGAGGTCACAGCAGACAATTTCCTCATATATATCGAAGTTGTGGATCTCCATGGCATTTCGCAGACTAGGTTTCACCCCACCAAAGAATAGGTAAACTATGAATTCGGGGGTAACATCAATGTTGGAGGCATATCGTGCAAGACTTTTGAAGGTTTCCTCATATGCTCTGATGGATTGTTCATATTTGTGCTTGAGTTAAAGGAAGTCCATTTCCATCTTAATCTAGAGAGTGTGAGGAATATATTTATCAAAAAACATTTTCCCAAAACCCTTCCATTCTAACACCTCAAAATTCTCCTCAGGCTTCATATTTTTTATCAATTTCCACCATTGATTGCTTCACCCTCTATACGATAAGCATCGAGAAGAATCTTCTCTAATTTGGAACATTGAAGGACGTATAATATCTTTTCAATGGAGTTGATCCATTGTTCGACGATTGATGGATTATATAATCCATAAAAAGTAGTAGGCCTTTGTCTCATGAAGCTCTTGATAGAGACTTGTTTTTTCTTAGGAGGGTTGAATGTTATTATTAACCCATGATTCATTTCAAAGTTTGAATTGAATAAGAAATTATTGTGACAAAGTTTGTGATTCTTTCTCCCATATGATTGAGCATCTCATTAGAACAGTCATCACATTGGTCTTTGCATCTGTTGTTAGCTGGAGTCCTCTTAGCGGCCATTGTCTAGAATAAAAGAAAAGTTAGGGGTAACACATAAAGGGAAAACCGAAGAAAAAATAGATAACATATAAATTAATTTTTTTTCCTTCACTTATGAATCTATAGTCTTTAATCTATGTTGTCTATGATCTGTTTTCGAACATATATTCTTAGGGAATTTTTTTAATTCCCTTAATAATGGTTCATACTAAGCTTGTGAATTTACCATAGGATGTCCTCTAGGAGTGCCGTAAACAAGAGTGAATCAAGGCCCATTTTCATAAACAAGGATACCTCAAGTCAAGCCTGAAACTCCTTGTCAATGTTTTCACTGCTAGGTACATATGTGCCAGATCCGCCTCTACTTGTTCGTATCCAGACATAGATGTATTTTCTTGAAAACCCACTTACTTAATACTCACAAAAACTTGAGGATTTTTGTATTATACTTAGTCTTATCCCTAAGTCTTTAACTAGGGTTTTCTAATACTAATCCCAAAAATAACTAAACATGTCCTCTAATACCAACTATAACAACCTTACTTTTTATTATACACATAAACATGATTTATTACATAAAATCTTCACTTGATACAAGATAGAAGATCGCGGGTTCTAGTGTATTTAGGGATTAGGAACATTACATAATGACTTTGTACATGAAAAACAATAAATTTATTGAAAACTTCTTTTACATGACCACTACATCCCCTCTGTACTTAGCATTGTATGGGATAACATGAGGACATGCATAAGAAAAGAGTAAGCAATAAAGCCCCATAAGAGAGTAAACAAGGACTAACATTAAGAATAAAATACTTGTTAGGAAATAGACATATAAATGGATCATAAAATAAACATGAACATAAAGGCATGATATAGATTGATTATTATAACTTGGAAATGTGGAAACAACACGTAACATGGTATTAGCATGATCCAAGGCTCATTACACATGGAGCATGAGTAAACCCTCATTGCACTTGAATTCGCATGAGTAAATCTTAATTTCACTTTAATTAGAATGATTAAACCCTCATTTCACTTGACTTATCATGATACTAATCTTTACCCAATGCATTGGAGTGCTATCAGGGCGCACCCTTCTTAAACATTTCATTTCATGCATAAGTGTGCCACATGGATCATACAACACAGAATCATTCATCATCATTTATTCCACGATAAAGGTATTTGGAATACATACATGAAGATAAATAAAAAATATGTAAATGTGCAGAAAGGATAATACCCTTGATAGATAAATGGGCATGGTATTCACTAAATAATGATTTTGTCTTGGAAAATGGCGGTGTAATTTCAGCAGCATAACGGCGTGACATAAGACTTCATAAAAAAGGATGATGAGAGATAAAAGGATTTATCATCACATGTACATGAAATTTAAAGTAAGGGGTCATATATATACATGTCCCAACAGAAGGAATGGAATTTGGATTCATAATAAAACACAATTTCTTGAATGTAAATGAGGAAAGAGAAATTCCTTAAGAAATTTTGTCATGGTAACAGGTATACGTCGGAGGAATTTTTGAGAGATTAAGGGGTCTCTAATCATTCAAAGATAATGATGGAAGTATGGGGGATGTGTGAAATCATACCCCAACATTTTTAATTGAAAATAAAAGGGAATAACAACTTAAGGAAAATTGGACAAAATGAGGAAGGAATAAATCCCTTACTCGGAAGTGTGATCCCAAAGGCTTGGGAGGGGCTTGTTAGAGGCTTCTTGAGAGCATGAGGTGCCTTGGGAGGATTATAGATAGAGGAGTTCAGGGGTTGGGTGAACAAAAAAGGCTTTGAGTTAATAGGAAGTGGGAGCTTGGGTGGGTTTATATAGGAAAGGAGAGGGAATTCTTTATTACTTAGGTTTGGGACACCACACATTAAACTAATCCAAACCACAAACCAGCCCTTTTTTACCATTGTTTTTTCCAAAGGGGAGTGTAAAAAAATATTTTATAATAAAATTGCCTAATGTTTTAAAATAATAGGGTTTCTTATGTGGAGATGAGTCACACTCTCAAGAAAATCAATTTAAAAAGATAAAATGTGTTATAAGTCTTGGAGGGTTAACTAAGGCTTTGTAAAATAAATCAAACAAGCCTAAAATAACATTATTTTAATGGTAAAATATATATTGTCTGAAAATAAGGTTTATAGTATTTTATTAAATCACTATTTGGTCATTATGATGTCATAAAACACATTATATATTTAAACGATATTTAATTTTTACACAAACATTCGACTGCCTCAGAATATTTTAATAAATTCACCATTGGATAATTTTTCCATCTTGATTCTAAAAATAATAATAATTTTTTCCAAATTAATTTATAAATATTTGAATTTTATCTTTTAAAATAAAAACTGGCATTTATCGAAAATTCATGGGTTTTGACAAAAACAGCTTTCAAACCTTAATTAAAATTACAATTGTATTCATAAAAATTATAGGATAATTTATAATTAATAATAAGTAATTTAATAATATTATTATTTTATTAAAATATTATTTAATTCTAAAATCCATTAATTTATCAAAATAGATTTCTTAGTAGAATATTAACTAAATATACTATGTGTGCTTTAAAAACTATTTACAAAGTAACAACAATAATAAAATGAATGTATATTATTTATTATATAAAACAATAATGTACATAATCGTAGTGGTAAGGTCTTGTTACATAACCTCTTATAACACCTTCATAAGACCAAAGGGTATGGTGTGCGATGGTGACTGTGTAATGACCCGAACTTTTGAATAAATTGTATTGCCTACTTTTGTGTATTATTTCATTGTATACTGCACAAAATTATATCCTTTAATTAATAAAGTGAGACCGTTGGGTTTGTACTTTTATATAACCATTGGTCAATATGACCGTTGTAAACTAAACTCTTAACTTTACAATTATTGTTTATAAATACAAGTGATATTGGTTTATTAATACAGAAAGAAGAGTCGATGGCCTCATCCACTAGACTCAGGCCGTATAAAGGCCATCTGTCAGAGCTTGTGAAAGAGGTAGTATCTATGGGATTTTATTTCGACCAAGCTCAATCTGAGCTTCATCATGTGAATCTTGAACAGAATCACCTAAGATAGAAGTTCAAGATGATTGAAATCACCACTTGGGAAATGTTTTCTGAGCCGCCCCATGATTTTATCACCATTGCACACCTTACACTTAGGCCCTATACAAGTGTTATAAGGGGTTATATAATGAAACCTTATTTAATTGAATAAACATTTTGTATAAGTAAAATTTTTATTTCTTATTATGGAAAACATGGTGAATTTTAAATATCCAGATAAGTGTAGGATGATCTTATTTTTGAGTACTTTTTTAAACGTCATGATTTTGACATGAAACCCATTTCATTGATCCTATTTTGGTTATTTATGAAATTTATGATTATGATCTATATGGATTACATGAAAACAAAGACATATTAAGGGTGTGCCCTGATAGCACTCCAATGTATTGGGTAAAGAATTAATCTCTAAAGATGACAAGTTTCACGATACCATGGTGAATAAACTTGGTAATATTTTAATGGATCATTGGGAATGAACCTTGGTGATATGTTCATGAATGTATAAATGAAATTTTGTAGCCACATATTCAAGTTGTGATTCATGTTATTTTTACTATGATATGCCTCTACTTCCATTCCTCATGTCTTCTAATTTTTATCTAGTTCTTATTGATATCACAAGTAAACTGATTCCCTTGATTTCCTTACTGGGCCTTCTGCTCACCCTTTACTTTGATATATGTCTCCACATTATGAGATGCAATAATTGTACTAAGTAAGAACTTATGATGAAGCCCTGCAAGTGGGTTAGAAGAATGTTTTATGTTTTCATGTTTTATGTTCCTCATTTCCAAGACACAAGACTTTAAAGATCCTATGATTGTAAAATGTAATGAAAAGTTATGTAATAAAAAGGTGGGATCCCATAGTTGGTATCAAAGGAAAGTTTAGTTATTTATGTAAATTAGGATATAAAATCATTAAGAATAATCCTATAGAAAAGTTTAAATATAGGAAAACATCCTAGTATTTTGGTGAGTATTTAGTAAGTGGTTTATCAAGAAAATAAATCCCTGTCTAAATACGAACAGGTAGAGGTGGCTCTGGCACAGATGTACCTAGGAGTGAAAACACCAACAAGGAGTTTTAGGCTTGACCCACAGTATCCTAGTACACAACAATGAGACTTTCCTCCCTCTTGGTTATGACACTCCCAGTGGATATTCTTGGTTAATCATATGATTTTTATTAATCATTATGAAGGATTTATTGAGAAATGTAATTTTTTAAAGCATAATGTATTAGGACATAAAATCCTTTATAGTTAAAAGAATTTTAAATAAAATAATCTTCTCACTAAGGATTTATTCTTTTAGAAAATGGTTGGCAATATGAGGAACCATGAAAATGGTGACTGTAATAACCCGAGCTTTTATAAGATATATTCGTTTTAATTTCATTCATATCTTCTGTTGTACACTAAACCAGGATTATCTTGCGCTATACGCAACACTGTATTAGCTTGCAGTATACGCAACACTATTCTTAGATTGTGTTACACACAATTTCAAGTTCGTTTGATAATATTCATTCTATGAAACATTGAGTATATATATATATATATATTCAATTTATAAATGAAAAAAATGGTTGGATTCTGTTATAACGAAAAAACAAAGGAGTCTTGCACTATACACAATCCTTACTTGGCTTGCATTACACGCAATCACGACCTTCTTTGATAGCGTGTGTTGTACGCAATACCGGGTTTTACTAAACAACGATATGTTATTATAATATTATTATGAACTATCCGTTATGAATATTATTAAATATATTTTGAATTTTATAACATTATTATTCATCTTACACATTTTCTAGAACATGGTATAAGAACAAAATAAAGTTTTCGGGTAAAATAAGTATTTTTCAAAAAATGTAGTTTTGCCGCCTTTTGATGGCGCACCAACTTTAAATATAGTTTTTGACATGTTTATAAGTTCAATTTGACAAAATAAAATTCTTCTTTGGAATCAAGAAATAAAAATTTACTTTGGATAAATTTTTCATATTATTCTGGTAACTTTCATATTTTGATGAATAGAAAAAACACGCTATATTTTAATTAAAAAACAACTTTTTTCATCGCAATAATTTATATGGTTAAATTATAATATTTAGTGGTTTTAAAGTATAAATAGAATATATTTTTACCATTTAATATAATGTATTTCATTATCATTGATTTTACATTAAATTCGTAGGTTAAATCAATTCAATCTTTTGCAATGTTTTAAAGAAAAACTCGTTTTCTTTCGACAACAGGATTAATTTTAATTTAATTTCTGAAACTTGTGTATATTGAATTTTGAAAAATGGATTCCATATTTGGAATCAGTGGGTCCAGATTATGTTAATAATCTACTTTTTATTTTTGGGAATTATGAATAGTAACTACAGTAAATTTTATTTACCATAGTTAAAGTTAAATCAGGTAATTAAGGGTAAATATAATATTATAAAATTACAATAACACATGAAAAAATTCTATTGGATGGATAAAAGTATACCCATATAACCTAAGGGTCGTATTAGATTCATTTTATGGACTTTTGACCATGAAGATAATTTAATTATTATTAAAACCAAAGAAAGTGACAACATGACACTCTCTTAAATCTTATACGTATAATAATTTTACATTAGTGATAACCATCATAAAACATCGAACATGAATAGTATCCAGAAATAAAATAAAATTATCTACATCATGATAATTTATTTATAATTTTTAGGGATTAAATAATTGTCATTAATGGTGATACATTAATGATACAGAAATTATTTATTAAGTGGAAAATAAGTAATATAGTTTTTATTGAAATAATAATACCCATTAAAAGGCCCAGAAACCTGACCAAAACTTATTGGTAGTGTATATCTACACCTTAATCATCCAATTACATAATATATAACTGTTTGGAGGCTTATAAAAGTTATTATGACACATATATTATTTTATTTTAAATCATGCCAAAGTTGTCACCTTCATAATTTAATAAATATAACAATTTAAATATTGTGATTTTAAGATGATAAATTCGAGTAAAAGTATTATTGTGAAAGGTAATAGATTTATCTTAATCATAGGATTTTATTTTTAATTTTTTATGCAACAAATATGTATATTAAATTATTATACAAAAATGTTATAGTAATTATTTTATTAAGAGATAAACCAATTAAATGGTTTTAAAAATAATAAAATAAATATTATATGAACTATTTAATGTGATCCACTAATTTTATAGATTCATATGACCTTTTATGAATCTATTAATGCTTTTATTTCGAACATATCTTATGTATATATATTTTATTTAATATCAAATAAATGAATAGTGTCAAAATTGACACTATTGTTATTTTATAAAAATAACATATTATAAAATTGTTTAAAAATCACAAAAATATTTAAAAATTATAAATTTAAAATTTATATGGTCTATAATGTTAAAAAGTAAACAATTATGGAAAATTTACAACAAATAAGTAATTATTTGTTATAATTTAAAATTTAGAATTTTATTACCACAAATAAACTTAAATAGATTAAATAATGATAAATCAAAATGATAAGGTTTAAAATAAGATCCAAACATGTCTAAATTTGATTGGTTGATGATATTACAACCCTATCTCATATAATCTTAGAATATGAGTCATTTTTGGAGGTTTTTAAGTGGGGTTAGATTTATTATAAATTAATATTTTTAAGATTTCCAAAGGTGCTCCTCTCCTCCCTTATAAAAAGGCACCTCCTCCCTCTCTTCCACACACCACTTTGAGCCTTCAATCTCAGAAACACCCTGCTAAATTATATTATCCACTTCCCTAGAAACATCCTATAGGTCCTGGTATTCTTCAAAGACAAATTTTAGTGCCCTAAGAGGAGGTCTCAAAGAGGCGCTTCAAAGAAGAGGTAATTTCTGTTACCGATTCTTTCACCTTTATTTCTTCTTCCACTTATTCTTATTACGTTGTTTCATTATGAAGTAATAACATCAGTATCACTCATATACTGATATGTTATTATAAGTATGAAACAACCCTATTTCACCATCTATCCATCCTACAGAAAACGAAATCACCACGCGTGCGTACGTACGGAATACCGTCTCCACGTCGTGGTGTAATCTATTTTCCACCACCACCTTACTTGGATGGGTATAATAGTGTAAATAATAACTATATATGATTATTATAAAGTGATAATGATTCTTTAATAGTATACATACACTCTAATAAAATTTCACGATCTTGGGAACGATATCATCGCTCGTGCGTACGTACGGAATACCGTCTCCACGACGCGATGAGATTCATTCTCAATGATTAACCATTCATAAATGATTATAAAGTATATATAATAAGTAATCATGAAATATATGATATAATACTGATACTGGATTTATTTATATCTATATATGTATGTCATCCAATTAATTCCATTCAATGCAATGAGGAAACGAAAACAACGTTCATGCGTACGTACGGCTTACCGTCTCCATGAACGGTGTATTTCTTTCCATTTATCAATATATTATATATATGTATATTATGAATATATATTATATATAAATCTTGTTTTAAATTATGGATGTAAGTAATAATGATCAAATTAATCGTATAAATAATTAAAAGTCAAAACACGGACGACAAATGAAACGATTTTACCCAAAACGCTCTTTAACATGGAATTTACAAAAGAACGGGTAATATAAAGTCATAAGTGAACCATATATGATATCATAATAATTAATATGATTATTTAATAAGTCAATAACATTATTTAAATCATTATACATGTGGTTAAGATACGTACGAAGCATATCAGACCTAAGGTAAGGGATAATTTTGCAAATCTCATTTTTTTATCCGAGATTTCTTATACGTAAGTATTTACTGGGGATATTGTTATCATCCATGTCCATGTTCTATAAAAGTGTTTTTATGTATGTTTAATTTCCTTTTTACCCATTTTGACTTTTACTACATGGTATGTAAGGAATCTTTCATTTGATTACCTTACGATGTACTTTTTGACTTTTCTGGTAAAAGTACGAGAAGAATGTTTTTTTTAACTTGTACGGCACGAATGGATTTTTACGGTTTTATAAAGCCTTATTTTTATGAAGCCTCCTCCAAAATATTTCATCACTATTTTCAACAAAATCCTTTTCTTTTAAAATTGCACGACATTTTGTAAAAAGAGAATGATTTTGATGAAGAAAGGATATTTTCCTCAAGAATTCATTTCATGTGTTTTAACAAAACCATTTTCCATCTAAAATGAAATTATTTAAAATATGCATGTTTCAAGTATAATGTCTCTATGATTTACATGGTTTCACTTTTCTTATTATGAAATCCACTTAATTTATATGGATTATGTGATGATGGGATGATGTTTATAAAAGCCATTTTATTTATTGGGTTATTATGAATGATGTATGTTTATTTTGTGGCACAAGTAAGAATGATTTCATTATGAGATGGGTGGGACCTATATCGCCCTCCAATACATTGGGTAAAGATTGATATCTCATGAGATAGACATGGCTGGAACGAGAAGTTAAACCGGTTCAGTAATACAGGACTGGAACGAGGAGTGAACTCAATTCAGAAAGGGACTTTGTCCACTAAGATGGTCTTGGCAGCAAGGCCTTGGCTACTATGGAAATCATATCATGTTCTTAATGGTTGCCACAATTACATGTTTTATTCCCATTCTATTTTATCATTCTTAATGTTTCTTTATGATCTATGTCTTACGTACTTCCATGTTTTATGTCATTTTTCAAGCTTTTGATATTTAAACATTATGTTCATGTTTTTAAGTTCAAATGTATATGGTATGTTTTATTTTATCCATGCTTACCGTTACTGAGCATTTGAGATCACCCTTTTTATGTTTTCTTTTCCCCAGGATATAAAGAAAGGTTTTAGGAAATAAAAAAAGGGGAAGATCTTTATGGGAGATGTTGAAGATCTTTTACCACGATTAGAAGATTACATTCCAAGTTTCCAAAGACTCTAAACTATTACGGTCCTTGTGTGTCTATTTTTGTTATATATTAATTATTATTCTAAAGTAATTTAATGTCCATTTACGTCAAGCTTTGGGTCTCTACAGTTGGTATCAGAGGAAAGGTTTAGTCATCCTTTGGAAACTAGGATGCGAAAACGTTAGTGAGATCCCTAGAGATATTTCTAAGGTATTTCTAGGGATGTCCCTAAGGATTAGTATACGTATAGGTTATAGTCCTAGAATTACGGTAAAGATCATATAATTTAACCTAAGATGTTAAATATTGAGGATACTCCCCCTTTACTATGTTGTTTTCCCTAGCATGATTTTTGCCTCTCACACTATTCTTTTTGGGTTTTAGAAAATGGTTGGAAACAGGAAGATTCACGATAATGGAGGATATGATAGACAATGGAATGATTTTCTTCATGAGAAACCAAATGAAACGAGATCTGGAAGTCCAAACATCATTATTATGCCTAATCAGCAATCTCATAATATGATCAATAATCTCAACTTTGGTAAGTTTCCCGACTCAGATAATAAGAGAAAGATGGAGTTTCATGATGATCATAGAGGAAAGAAAGTTCAATTTCCCTCATGTAAATCATGTGGGAAGAGGAATCAGGGAGATTGTTTCAAAGGAACTGGAAGATGCTTTGGGTGTGGAAAAGAAGGACACAAATCTAGTAAGTGCAAAGGAAAAGGTTCAGTTAACACCATGGACAAGGATAATGGTATTGTTATGACATCAACAATGATTAGATGTTTTAAATGTGGAATGTACGAGAATTATGAAAACTAATGCCCTAATGGAAAATCTCGTGAAGAGAATCAGCATGGTCATATAGGTAGAATTTATGTGGATGATAATGAGGAGACTACAAATGATATATAAGCTGAAAGAAGTGTTGAAGCTCAGTCAGTTGTTTTAGAAGGTAGTGGAATGATTGTATGTTTATCGAGAGTTATGTTGTATAGTTAATGGTACTATGGAATAAAGAATCATATAAGGATTGTTACACTATTGTTTTTCCTAAAAGTATTTGAAATTATATGTTGAACGGTACGAGTAACCAAGGAATGTTATTCTGATATTTTTGTAAAGTAGATGATATGCGCATAATGAAAGAATAAGAAGATAATGAGATGTTTGATTATATTCATGAGATCATGATTGATATAATTACTAAGTGATATCATGGTTTGAGTATATAGAATTATGAGGTTTTTGGTATGTGGAAAGTGTTAACTTTTAACTGCATTCATGTTTTCACTAAGGTTCAATGGGTATTCATTTTTCAAGAGAATACATGATTAAGGCCTTCGAATGTTTGGAATGTGACCAAAAAAACATATCTTATGATATATGGGGATCAACAATGGTATTAAATCTCTAGTAATCGTTTTCACTATATTATGAGAGTGGACTGCAGTATTATGGATAAGCCTAAAGATTGGAATGGATTATGTTGGACATAATTTAGTATTGTTTAAGGATAGAAGTTTTTTAGATATTATTGATGGGATGTTATAGTAATATAGTTTTATAAAAAGGACAACCTGCAGGACGGGCGACAGCCCATCGCGTCGGACAAGGCTGTGGGAATCAAACCCACAACCAAAGTGCGACTGGACTTTATCGCCTACCACTGGCCTACAGGAAGTCCCTGGTTAGTAGAAACTAGTTTTATTTTATTAAGAGGTATGATATATGAAGTATAAGTTCATTTTTGGAACCATATATGATTAATCTAACCATAATATGGACTTATAACTTTTACTAACCTTTTGTTTGAAACAGATGGAATGACCCATCATTCTATCACATGATCTGCTAACACTTCACGAATAACAAATTCAACTTCATTTATTGAAGAGATTAAGTGGAAATTGTTCAAGGCATGAACAACGGTGAGATTGTACAAAAATCAAGTAAGTATTTCTTTTGATTCAAAAATTCTTCAACATTAGAGAAATGATCCTGAAAACCAAAAATGTTGTCCTAGTGCTCTTATATCCGATGAATCAGATGGTACCTTAGATCATCACAAATCTATGGCTTTGTGATTGTTGGCTATTTCATAGCCATTTTCTCTACCACTCTCCATCAAAACTTGATAGTTAGATTTCTCTTCCATATCCATATTTTCACCTATGTTCTCCTATGTGGAAACTCAGTGATGAGTTAAATTGGGTAACCATTAAGTTTCATACTTTAGTTTTTAAAGTTAAGTTTTGGTATTCCTTTTTACGATGTGGGTTTCAATTAAAGAAACTTTCAAGTAGAAAACCATTTATAACCCCGACGAATTTCGAGGGCGAAATTCATTTTAAGGGGGGTAGAATGTAATAACCCGAGATTTTATAAGATATATTAGTTTTAATTTCTTTCATATCTTCTATTGTACACTACACCAATATTATCTTGCGCTATACGCAACACTGTATTAGCTTGCAGTATACGCAACACTATTCTTAGATTGTGTTACACACAATTTCAAGTTCGTTTGATAATAGTCATTCTACGCAACATTGAGTATATATATATATATATTGAATGTATAAATGAAAAAAAATGATTGGATTCTGTTATAACAAAACAACAAAGGAGTCTTGCACTATACACAATCCTGG
This sequence comes from Viscum album, assembly GCA_963277665.1. NCBI lineage: Eukaryota > Viridiplantae > Streptophyta > Magnoliopsida > Santalales > Viscaceae > Viscum > Viscum album. The sequence goes on from OY728149.1 coordinate 113,097,526, forward strand.
CTTGGCTTGCATTACACGCAATCGCGACCTTCTTTGATAGCGTGTGTTGTACGCAATACCGGGTTTTACTAAACAACGATATGTTATTATAATATTATTATGAACTAGCCGTTATGAATATTATTAACTATATTTTGAATTTTATAACATTATTATTCATCTTACACATTTTCTAGAACATGGTATAAGAACAAAATAAATATTTCGGGTAAAATAAGTATTTTTCAAAAAATGCAGTTTTGCCGCCTTTTGATGGAGCACCCACTTTAAATCTAGTTTTTGACATGTTTATAAGTTAAATTTGACAAAATAAAATTCTTCTTTGGAATCAAGAAATCAAATTTTACTTTGGATAAATTTTTCATATTATTCTGGTAACTTTCATATTTTGATGAATTGTAAAAACACGCTATATTTTAATTAAAAACAACTTTTTTCATCGCTATAATTTATATGGTTAAATTATAATATTTAATGGTTTTAAAGTATAAATATAATATAGTTTTACCATTTAATATAATTTATGTCATTAGCATTGATTTTACATTAAATTTGTAGGTTAAATCAATTCAATCTTTTGCAATGATTTAAAGAAAAACCCGTTTTCTTTCGACAATGGGATTAATTTTTATTTAATTTATGCAACTTTTGTGTGTTGAATTTGGAAAAATGGATTCCATATTTGTAATCAGTGGGTCCAAATTATGTTAATAAGCTAATTTTTATTTTTGGGAATTATGAATAGTAACTACGGTAAATTTTATTTACCATAGTTAAAGGTAAATCGGGTAATTAAGGGTAAATATAATATTATAAAATTACCCTAACACATGAAAAAATTCTATTGGATGGCTAAAAGTATACCCATATAACCTAAGGGTCGGATTAGATTCATTTTATGGACTTTTTACCGTGAAAATAATTTAATTATTATTAAAACCAAAGAAAGTGACAACACGTCACTCTCTTAAATCTTATAAGTATAATAATTTTAATTTAGTGATAAACATCATAAAACTTAGAATATGAATAGTATCCAGAAAGATAATAAAATTATCTAAATCAAGATAATTTATTTATAATTTTTAGGTATTAAAAAATTGTCATTAATGGTGATATAATAATGATAGAGAAATTATTTATTAAGTGGAAAATAAGTAATATAGTTTTTATTGAAATAATAATACCCATTAAAAGGCCCAGAAACCTGACCAAAACTTATTGTTAGTGTATATATACACCTTAATCATCTAATTACCTAATATATAACCGTTTGGAGCCTTATAAAAGTTATTATGACACTTATATTATTTTATATTAAATGATGTCAAAGTTGTCACCTCGATAATTTAATAAATATAACAATTTAAATATTGTGATTTTAAGATTCTAAATTCGAGTAAAAGTATTATTGTGAAAGGTAATAGATTTATCTTCATCATAGGATTTTATTTTTAATTTTTTATGCAATAAATCTGTATATTAAATAATTATACAAAAAATTTGTAGTAATTATTTTATTAAGAGATAAACCAATTAAATGGTTTTAAAAATAATAAAATAAATATTATATGAACTATTTAATGTGATCCACTAATTTTATAGACACATATGACCTTTTATAAATCTATAAAAGCTTTTATTTTTAACATATCTTCTTTATATATATTTTATTTAAATTCAAATAAATGAATAGTGTCAAAATTGACACTATTGTTATTTTATAAAAATAACATATTATAAAATTGTTTAAAAATCCCAAAAATATTTAAAATTTATAAATTTAAAATTTATATGGTCTATAATGTTATAAAGTAAAAAATTATGGAAAATTCACAACAAATAAGTAATTATTTTTTATAATTTAAAATTTAGAATTTTATTACCACAAATAAACTTAAATAGATTAAATAAGGATAAATCAAAATGATAAGGGTTAAAATAAGATCCAAACATGTATAAATTTGATTGGTTGATGAGATTACAACCCTATCTCATAAAATATTCGAATATGAGTCATTTTTGGAGGTTTTTAAGTGGGGTTAGATTTATTATAAATTAATATGTTTAAGAATTCCAAAGGTGCCCCACTCCTCCATTATAAAAGGGAACCTCCTCCCTCTCTTCCACACACCACTTTGAGCCTTAAATCTCGGCCAAACCCGGACAAATTATCTTCTCCACTTCCCTAGAAACATCCTAGAGGTCCTGGTCTTCTTAAAAGACCAATTTTAGTGCCCTAAGAGGAGGTCTCAAAGAGGCGCTTCAATGAAGAGGTAATTTCTGTTACCGATTCTTTCACCTTTATTTCTTCTTACACTTCTTCTTATTAGGTTGTTTCAATATGAAGTAATAACATCAGTATCACTCATATACTGATATGTTATTATAAGTATGAAACAACCCTATTTCACCATCTATCCATCCTACGGAACATGAAATCACCGCGCGTGCGTACGTACGGAATACTGTCTCCACGTCGTGGTGTAATCTATTTTCCACCACCACCTTAATTGGATGGGTATAATGGTGTAAATAATAACTATATATGATTATTGTAAAGTGATATTGATTCTGTAATAGTATACATATACTCCAATAATTTTCCACGATCATGGGAACGATATCATCGCTCGTGCGTACGTACGGAATACCGTCTCCACGATGCGATGAGATTCATTATCAATGATTAACCATTCATAAATGATTATAAAGTATATATAATAAGTAATCATGAAATATATGACATAATAATGATACTGGATTTATTTTTATATATATATATGTATTCCATCCAATTAATTCCATTCAATTCAATGAGGAAACGAAAACAACGTTCATGCGTACGTACGGCCTACCGTCTCCATGAACGGTGTATTTCTTTCCATTTATCGATCTATTATATATATTTATATTATGAATATATATTGTATATAAATCTTGGTTTACATTCTTGATGTAAGTAATCATGATCTAAGTAATCATATGAATAATTACAAGTCAAAACACGGACGACAAATGAAACGATTTTACCCAAAACGCTCTTTAACATGGAATTTACAAAAGAACGGGTAATATAAAGTCATAAGTGAACAATATATGATATCATAAAAATTAATATGATTCTGTAATAAGTCAATAACATTATTTAAATCATTATACAAGAGTTTCGGATACGTACGAGGCATATCGGACCTAAGGTAAGGGATAATTTTGCAAATCTCGATTTTTTTATCCGAGGATGCTTATACATAAGTATTTACTGGGGGTATTGTTATCATCCATGTACATGTTCTCTAAAAGTTTTTTTATGTATGCTTAATGTCCTTGTTACCCATTTTGACTTTTACTATATGGTATTTAAGGAATCTTTCTTTTCTTTACCTTACGAGGTACTTTTTGACTTTTCCGGTAAAAGTACGAGAAGAATGTTTTTTTAACTTGTACGGCACGAATGGATTTTTACGGTTTTATAAAGCCTTATTTATATGAATCCTCCTCCAAAATATTTCATGACTATTTTCAACAAAATCCTTTTCTTTTAAAATTTCGTGACATTTTGTAAAAAGAGAATGATTTTGAAGAAGAAAGGATATTTTCCTCAAGAATTCATTTCAAGTGTTTTATCAAAACCATTTTCCATCTAAGATGACATTATTTCATATGTTTATGTTTCAAGTATAATGTCTCTATGATTTACATGGTCTCACTTTTCTCATTATGAAATCCATTTCATTTATATGGATTATGTGATGATGGGATGATGTTTATGAAACCTATTTTATTTATTGGGTTATTATGAATGATGTATGTTTATTTTGTGGCACAAGTAAGAATGATTTCATTATGAGATGGGTGGGACCTATATCTCCCTCCAATGCATTTGCTAACGATTTATATCTCATGATATAGACATGGCTGGAACGGAAAGTTAAACCGGTTCAGTAATACAGGACTGGAACGAGGAGTGAACTCGATTCAGAAAGGGACTTTGTCCACTAAGATGGTCTTGGCAGCAATGCCTTGGCTACAATGGAAATCATATCATGTGCTTAATGGTTTCCACAATTACATGTTTTATTCCCATGCTATTTTATCATTATTAATGTTTTTTATGATCTATGCCTTACGTACTTCCATGTTTTATGTCATTTTTCAAGATTTTGATGTTTAAACATTATGTTCATGTTTTTATGTTCAAATGTATATGGTATGTTTTATTTTATCCATGCTTACCCTTACTGAGAATTTGAGCTCACCCTTTTTATGTTTTCTTTTCCCCAAGATATAAAGAAAGGTTTTAGGTAAGAAAAAAAATGGGAAGATCTTTATGGGAGATGTTGAAGATCTTTTCACCACGATTAGAAGATTACGTTCCAAGTTTCCAAAGACACTAAACTATTATGGTCCTTGTGTGTCTGTTTTTGTTATGTATTAAGTATTCTGCTAATATAATGTAATGTCCATGTACGTCAAGCTTTGGGTCTCTACAGTGACCACAATGGACTATGTGTTGATGGCCCTCCAATGGAATCCAGAATGGAAACTTTCATGCGAATGATGAACCAAATGACTCAATTTATGGGAAATAACTTGAATCAAACTGAGATACTGATCTCACCACAAAGGGAAGAACTTTATATTTAATCCTTTATGTGTAAAAGACCGCCAACCTTTAGTGGATCTACCGACCCACTGATTGATGAATAGTGGATCAACTCTATCAAGAAGATATTTTCTGTGTTATGCTATTCTGAATATGATAAGGTTACCTTGGCTATTTATCACTAAGAGGTAGAAGCTAATAAATGGTGGGAATTGATTAAAAACACAAGTCCAAGAGTGGAAGTTGATGCTATGGAGTGGGAAGAGTTCATAGGTATATTCTTCAATTATTTCCCCCGAACGATGGGAACAAGAATGGAGAAGGAGTTTCTTGAGATGAAGTAGAAGGAGAATGAATCTATGGGAAGCTATGAGATGAACTTCACAAGGCTTTAACATTACACCTCTATCTTTGTCATGGATTCAAATGGTAAGGTTGATAGATTCTTCGGTGGACTGAGACCTCATCTGCGGAAGAATATAGCCAACTGATATTATGATAGCTATAAAGAGATCGTGCGAAGTACGATGAAAGTCGAACTGGAGTTTGGTGAGACACAATGGTATCATAAATCCAATGGCATGAAAATAACTATGGAGCCAAGCATACGTAGGAGCTTTGATCGGGGAAGAGGATAAAAGAAACTACAACGCCCCACGTGTAATAAATGTGGGAATAAGAACTTAGCAAACTATTTTTTGGGGAGTGGGAAGTGCTACAAGTGTAGAAGAGATGACCAAATCGCACGAAATTGTCATAGTGAAGTGAAGCCTCAACTTCCCAACACTAATGATAAGTGGAGGATGGTGCAGGCCCTACCTGATGACCAATGATATAAGTGTGGACAACTTGGGCCCATTGTCAATCATTGTCCAAATCTGAGGGTAGTGGAGGGGAATCACCATCAGCCTCAGCAACGGCCAAGGGAACAAGGTAGTACTTTTGCAATCACTATGGATAAAGTTAAAGCACCAAATGATGTAGTGGAAGGAAGACTTATTGTTCTCTCAAATCTGGGAAGTACTTTGTTTGATTCTGGTTCTACACATTATTTTATTTCCTCCAGGTTTGCAAAGAATTTAGAATCAACCCCCAATTTGCTAAAAGTAGAGTTATCAGTCAAGAGTCCTGGTGTGATTATCCAAGCATCATCAGTGTTTAGAAACTCTAGTATTTACTTTAGTGAGCACAATCTTATCACAAATCTAGTAGTCATTCCCATTCAAGAACCTGACATTATACTGGGGATGGACTGACTCTCAAAGTATAATGCTAAGATCAAATGAAGAAGTAAGAAAATCTTAGTAGTCTTGAATGTAAAACCTATAGTAATATTCTAATGAGAGATATATAAACCTTATATTTTTCTAGAAGAACCTCCAATATCCTTCTTTATATAGTTCATCGGTGAAGAAGAAAAAGGAAATGAGATTTTGAGGATATAAAATGTCTATATCTTCCAGGAATATGTTGATGTATTTCCTGAGTAGTTACCCAGACCTCCCCCAGAAAGAGAGGTAGAGTTCTCCATTTAACTCTTACATGGATCCCATCTGATATCAATGACCTCGTATAGGATAGAAAAATGTGGAGCTGGAGTAGTTAAAGAAACAAATCCAATATATTTTGGAGAACAGGTTTATCTGAACAAGTTTTTATCCTTGGGGAGAACATTTTCTCTTTGTGAAGAAGAATGATGGATAGATGCAGCTATGCATTGATTATAGAAAACTGAATGAGATCAAGGTGAAGAAAAAATGACCTCTTCCAAGAATTGATGAATTATTTTACTGACTTTGTGGGGCTCAATTCTTCTCTAAGATTGATCTTTGATCTGGTTATCATAAATTGAGGGTGAAGAAAGAATATATTCCAAAAACTACCTTCTGATCAAGATATAGGGATTATGAGTATGTGGTTATGCCCTTTGGACTGACAAATGCACCTACTATTTTAATGGATTTGATGAATAGAGTCTTTAAGGACTTCCTTGATAACTTTGTGATAGTTTTTATTGATGATATTCTGATATATTCAAAAATTCGCGAGGAGCTTGAGAATATTCTAAAGGGTATTTTGAAAACTCTATGGAAAACGATGCTTTTTGGAAAGTTCCGAAAATGTGAATTCTAGTTACACAAAGTTGCTTTATAGGGGCACATTGTTACCAATTATGGAATCACATATGACCCTACAAAGACAAAAGTTGTAGAGGAGTGGCCTCAGCCTACAAAAATAACTGAGATTCATTTTTTCTTTGGATTAGTGGGATATTATAGGAGGTTTTTGAAAAAAAATTCAAGACTTTATAATCCATTAACAAGGTTAACTCGAAAAGGGATCAACATCATCTGGACAAAGGAGTGTGAGGAAAGTTTCCAACAGCTGAATAAGAGATTGGTTACTGCACCAGTGTTAACTCTGTCCTCAAGTAGAGAAGGATTCATTATTTTTAGAGATTCGTCTCTGAAAGGGATTGGGTGCATCCTCATTCAAAATTAAATTTTCATTACTTATGCATCTTGACAGTTGAAGACTCATGATCAGAACTATCCTATGCATGATCTAGAGCTGGTTGCGGTCATTGTTTTTCTAAAAATATGGAAGCACTATCTATATAGGGAAAAATGTGATATATACACAGACCATCAAAGTTTGAATTATATTTTCACACAAAATGAATTGAACATGGGATTGAGGAGATGGTTGGAACATCTCATAGAGTATGATTGTTTGATTCATTATCATCTCAGAAGAGAAAAAAAGTCACTAATGCATTAAGTAGGAAAGACCTAGTTGTTCTTTCCATGATGAGGATTCAAAGAGATCCTTTGATAAATGACCTAGTAAAGATGGAAATAGAAATTATAAGGGAAGGGATATCATCAACCCTAACCCAAATGATTACTCAACTATCATTACTAGAGAAGATCAAGAAACCTCAGAATGAAGATGCTCTATTACAGATAAAGTTTAAAGTTATGAAGGATGGTAAGTTTCTTGAGTTCAATATTTATACAAAAGGTGTGCTGAAATTTTGTACAGTACTATGTGTTCTATCTATTCTGGAAATAAAGAAGGAGTTGATGGATGAAGCTTAAAGATCTACTTTCTCTATAAGTCCTGGAAGCACAAAAATGTATAGGGACCACTACTGGAAAAACTATCTATACCCATGGTTCAAAACCGTGGGTATAGCCCCCAAAACAGTGGGTATAACCTATACCCACAGTTTTGGGAACCGTGGGGCTGAGTGGCGTCGCAATAGGGGTCTTAGGCTATCCCCACGGTTTGGATGAACCGTGGGTATATATACGGCTCACCGTGTATACACACCGCTGCACAGGTGGCGTATGACTGCCCCCACGGTTTGAAAACCGTGGGAATTTACATCTAAAAAAAGGGCACGCAGGAATCGAACCCAGGTTGCTGCACAGCGGCACAGGGCCTCTGACCAACCGACCTACCAGCTTATATGGTTTATAAGTATATATTTATATAAATATAATAATATTATCATTTTTTCGTAAAATAAAACGCGGCAAAGTAATCGACGCCAGCGGGATTCGAACCAAGGACCCAATACCAGCCGGACAACACGCCTTACCAACCAACCTATCCAGTTATTTGATATATATCTATATATTTTTATAAATATATTAATATAACTGGTAATCGAAAATGGTAAAAATCAGGATTCGAACCCGCGACCACTACGAATTTAATTTTTGAACTGACCAACTGAGCTGGGAAAATATTACTTACAATTTCATATATCTGTGTACTTATATTTTTAGTTATATTAATCCAAATTGTGTTCCCGCCAATTTTTTTTCGGTGTCCCGCGTAATTTTTTTTCCTGCACCAGCTATACCCACGGTTTTTTAAAACCGTGGGTATAGGTCTTCAAAAAAAATACCCCAATACCCACAGTTTTTCAAAACCGTCGGTATAGATATTCTGAAAAAACCTTATACCCACGGTTTGGCCAAAACCGTGGGTATAGGTCTTTAAAAATAAGCTATACCCACGGTTCTGGGAAAACCGTGGGTATAGGAGACCTATACCCACAGTTTTCAGAAACCGTGGGTATAGGTCCACATTTTATCCGTATACCGACGGTTTTCGAAAACCGTGGGTATAGGACCGTTTTCCAGTAGTGGACCTTTGGGATCATTATTGGTGGGATAATATGAAAGGGGATATTGATGTTTATACTTCAAGGTGCTTGGTATGTCAGCAAGTGAAGGCAGAGCAACAACTTTCTAAAGGGGTATTGCAACCACTACCCATACCAGAATGGAAATGGGACAATATCACTATGGAATTCATCCCTGGTCTCCCGAGAAGTTCCAAAGTAAACAATGTGATATGGGTAAATGTGGAACATCTCATCAAGATTTCCCATTTTATCTCTATTTGGGAAGATTTTTCTCTCGATCAAATTTCCTGGATTTATGTGAAGGAAGTCGTATGGCTGCATAGATTTCAACATTCTATAGTATCTGATCATGATCCATGGTTCACATCAAAATTCAGGAAAACTCTTCAACATACTCTAAGTATGAATTGAATTTCAGTGTGGCCTGTCACCCCCAAACTGATGATCAATCTAAAAGGACTATTCAAACACTCGAGGAAATACTAAGACCATGATCAATAGAATATAAGGGTGGATGGGATCAACATCTCACTTTAGTTGAGTTGTCTTATATCAAAAGATTCTACTTAAGAATTTAAATGGAACCCTATGAAGATCTATATGGTAAGCTATGTAGAACTCTTACTGTTTTTCAAGAAGTTGGTGAGAGAAAGATTATTGGTCCGGATCTTGTGCAGGAGATGACAGAAAAGGTTCATGCCATCCAGCAACACTTTAAGTCTGCTCAGAGTCGGTAAAAGAGTTATGCCGACAATTGGTAAAGGGACTTGGAGTTTGATGTTGGGGACAAATTATTACTTTGAATTTCACCTTGGAAGAGATTCATGGGGTTTGGGAAGAAAGGGAAGCTTATCCCTTGGTATATTGGCCCCTGTGAAATACTTGATCATGTGGGAGCAGTGGCCTATCGACTTGCAATTCCTCAAAATCTAGCACAAGATCATGATGTCTTCCATGTATCCCTCTTGACGAAGTACATACCTGACCCTTAAAAAGTATTAAATCCAGAGTTGGTACAACTAGAACATTACCTTTCTTATGAGGAATAGCTGGGGGAGATCTGGGATTATAGAGACAAGATTCTACGCAACAAGACTAACCACCTTGTTAAGGTGTTATGGAGGAACCAAAAATGAAATGAAGCCACATGGGAACCAGGGGAGTCTATGAGGTAGAAGTACCCACACATTTTCTCTTCTGAGGGTATGAGTTAAAATTTCGTAGGTGAAATTTTTTAAGGGGGGAATAATGTAACGACCCAAAATTTTGAATAAATTTTATTTCCTAATTTTGTGTGTTATTTCATTTTATACTCCACAAAACTATATCCATTAATTAATGAAGTGAGACTATTGGGTTTCGACTATTATATGACCATTGGTCAATATGGATGTAGGTCAATATGATCATTGGAAACTAAAATCTTTACGTTAAAATTATTGTTTATAAATACAAGTGATCTTGGTTAATTAATACAAAAAGAAGAGTTGATGACCTCATTCAGTAGACTCAGGCTATACGAAGACCATATGTCAGATCTTGGGAAGGAGGTAGCATATATGGTATTTTCTCTGGACCAAGCCCAAGATGATCTTTAACATGTGAATCTTGAACAAAATCTCCTATGGGAAAAGTTCAAGTTGATTGAAATCACCACTCGGGAAATCATGTCCAAGCTTCCCCAAGATTCTATCATCATAGCTCACCTTACACTTAGGTCCTATGAAGGTGTTCTAAGGGGATATGTATCACAACATTTGTTACTTGTGTAAACCTTTTTTATAAGAAAAATTGTTATCTAAGGTTTATTTTTCAAACTCTATGGAAGGAGAGGCTTTTTCGAAAGTTCATGAAATGTGAATTTTGGTAACAAAAAGTTGCTTTCTTTGGGAACATTATTACCAAGGAAGGAATCACAGTTGACCCTACAAAAGAAGTTGTAGAGGAGTGGCATCATCCTACAACAATAACTGAGATTCGTAGTTTCCTTCGATTACTGGGATATTATAGGAGGTTTGTGAAAAACTTTTCATGACTTTATAATCCATTAACCAAGTTAACTCAAAAATGGGTCAAGTTCAACTGGACAAGGAGTGTGAGGAAAGTTTCCAAGATCTAAAGAAGATATTGGTTACTGACACATGTTAACTCTACCCTCGGGTGGAGAAGGATTCATTATTTTTAACGATGTATCTCTGAAAGGGATTGGGTGTGTCCTCATTCAAAATGACAAGGTCATTGATTATGCATCTCAACAGTTGAAGAATCATGAGAAGAACTATCCTACGCATGATATGCAGCTGGTTGCAGTCTTTTTTGCTCTGAAGATATGGAGGCACTATATTTATGTAGAGAAATGTGATATATACACAGACCATCAAAGTTTGAAGTATATTTTCACACAAACGGAATTGAAAATGAGAGAGAGGAGATGGTTGGAACTTCTCAAAGACTATGATTGTTCAATTCATTATCATCCCATAAGAGCAAACAAAGTCACTGATGCGTTAAGTAGTAAAGACCCAATTGTTAATTCCATGATGGGGATTAAAATAGATCCTTTTATCAGTGACCTAGTAAATATGGACATGGGAATTATAAGGGAGGTGATATCATCAACCATAACCCAAATAATTTTTCAACAGTCATTACTAGAGAAGATCAAGAAAGCTCAGAAAGAAGATCCTTTGTTACAGAAGAAGTTTGAGGCTGTGAAGGATGGTAAGTTTCCTGAGTTCAATATTGATCAAGAAGGCATACTGAAATTTCGTACAAGACTATGTGTTCCATCTATTCTGGAAATAAAGAAGGAGATGATGGATGAAGCTCATAGCTCTACTTTCTCAATGCATTCTCGAAGCACAAAAATGTATACGGACCTTCATGATAATTATTGGTGGGATAATATGAAAAAGGGAGTTTGCTGACTACACTTCAAGGAGCCTGGTATGTCAAAAAGTGAATGTGGAGTAACAAATTCAAAATGGGGTATTGCAACCACTACCCATACCTGCATGGAAGTGGGACAATATCACTTTGGACTTCGTCACTCGTCTTCCAAAGAACTTCAAAGGATACAATGTGATATGGGTTATTGTGAACCGTCTCACCAATAATACCCATTATATCTCCATTTGGGAAGATTTTTCTCTTGATCAAATTTTCAGGTTTTACGTGAAGGAAGTGGTAAGGCTGCATGGAGTTCCACTTTCTATCTTATCTGTTTGTGATCAAAGGTTCACATAAAAATTCTGAAGAATTCTTCAACATACTCTAAGTACCGAATTGAATTTCAGTACATCCTATCACCCCTAAATGGATGTCCAAACTAAAATACTATTCAAACACTTGAGGACATGCTGAGAACATGCTTAATGGAATTTAAGGGTATATGGGGTCAACATCTCCCATTAGTTGAGTTCTCTTATAACAACAGCTTCCACTTGAGCATTCAAATGGCACCCTATGAAGCTTTGTATGGTAAGTGATGTAGAACTTCTACTTGTTGGCATGAAGCTAATAATAAAAAGATTCTTGGGCCTGATATTGTGTAGCAGATGACAGAAAATGTCCATGTCATCCAGCAACACATTAAGGTTTCTCAGAGTTGGTAAAAGATTTATGCTGAAAAAAATCAAAGGTACTTGTATTTTAATGTTGGGGAAAAATTCTTTCTTCTAATTTTACCTTGGAAGAGATTCATGAGGTTTGGGAAGAATGGGAAGCTCAGCCCTGGGTACATTGGCCTCTATGAAATCCTTGATCACGTTGGAGCAGTATCCTATCGTCTTGCACTTCCTCCAAATATAGCATAAGTTCATGATGTCTTCTACGTATCCCTCTTGATAAAGTACATACCTGACCTTTCGCATGTACTAAATCTAGAAGTGGTACAACTGGAACATGAACTTTCTTATTAGGAACAGCCGGTGGAGATCTTGGATTGTAGAGATAAGGTTTTATGTAGAAAAACTACCCACCTTGTTAAGGTGTTATAGAGGAACCAAAAATACGAAGAAGCTAGATGGGAACTACAGGAGTCTATGAGGTAGAAGTACCCACACCTTTTCTCTTTGGAGGGTATGAGTTAAAATTTCTCAGACAAAATTTCTTAAGGGGGGAAGAATGTAACGACCTGAAATTTTGAATAAATTTTACTTCATACTTTTGTGTTTTATTTCATTTTATACTCCACAAAACTATATCCTTTAATTAATGAAGTGAGACTATTGGGTTTCCACTATTATATTACCATTGTTCAATATGACTTTTGGTTAATATGACCGTTGGAAACTAAACTCTTGAGGTTACAATTATTGTTTAAAAATATAATTGATCTTGGTTAAAAAATACAGAAAGAAGAGTCGATGGCCTCATCCAATAGACTTGGGTCATATGATGCCCATCTGTCAGAGCTTGGGAAGGAGGTAGAATCTACGGGCTTTGCTCTGGACCAAGCCCAAGCTAAGCTTTAACATGTGAAGCTTGAACGGAATCGCCTAAGGGAGAAGTTAAAGCTGATTGAAATCACCAATCAGGAAATCTTGCCTGAGCCGCCCCAAGATTCTATCACCATAGCACACCTTACACTTAGGTCCTATGAATTGTTTATAAGGGGCTATGTAACGCGACCTTACTTACTTGTGTAAACCTTTTGAATAAGTAAAATTGTTAATTCTTATTATGGAAATGTTGGTGAATTTAAAATATTCAGATAAATGTAAGATGAATTTATAGTTCCATATTACTAATGAATTTTGAAAAAAAAGGTATTTTATACACCAAAAAACTATATCCTTTAATTAATAAAGTGAGACTGTTGGGTTTTGACTACTATATAACTGTTCGTCATTATGAAAGTTGGAAACTAAACTCTTAACGTTACAATTTTTGTCTATAAATACAACTGATATTGGTTAATTTATATAGAAATAAGATTTGATGGCCTCATCTAGTAGATTCGGGTCGTACGAAGCTCATCTTTTAGATCTTGGGAAGGAGGTAGCATCTATGGGCTTTGCTCTGGACCAAGCCCATGTTTAGCTTCAATATGTGAAGCTTGAACAGAATAACCTAAGGGAGAAGTTCAAGATGATTGAAATCACCCCTCGGGCAATCTTCTCTGAGATGCCCCAAGATTCTATCACCATAGCACACCTTACACTTATGTCGTATGCAGGTGTTATAAGGGGCTATGTAACGCGACCTTGGTTACTTGTGTAAACCTTTAGTATAAGTAGAATTGTTATTTCTTATTATGGAAATTTTAGTGAATTTCAAATATCTAGATAAATATAAGATGAATTTATAGTTCCATATTACTAATGAATTTGGAAAAAAATGGTATTTTAAAATATTAATGTGAACATTAAATAATTAATAATGTGAAATTATTTTCAAAAAATGGTCTTCTACAGTTGTGATCAATAAGAAATTCAGAGTCTACTAAGATCAACTTGATTTTTAGTGAATAGTACAGTATGAATAGTATCATACCCTTATGAATATTAATGAATATTAAATTAGCCAAAAAAATAGAAACATCCCCCATGAATGAATAAATACAATTTAGACATCTTAAAAGTAAAAAAACGATCATATTATAAGTTTTGTAATTTTTGTAGGTCAGAAATATTTTATTTACAATTTTATAATTAATTTAATAATTTAAAATGAAAATTTATTTTAATAAAATTTAATCATAAATTTTTACTTTATTATCTTATGGTTATACTATAATTTTATGGGACCTTTATTACTTTTTCAAGGTGTTACAAAATAAGTTATAGTTTTAAAGCTGTTTTTTTAATAAATAAGAATTTTATTTAAAAATTAAATTAAAAAAATTAAAAAAATTATTTTCATAAAATGGAGTTCATTTTTGTAATTATGAGCATCTATATTAGGTTAGGGTAAATTTTTGGGATTTTTTTGAAACAGTTGAATTTTCGGTGAATAGTAAAAATACAGTTTTGAGTTTCTGGTGTTTAAAGACATCATTGATGATGTAATGTTGATGTAATCATTTTTGTAAAATTTTTAATAGTAATAAGTTATATTAGGTTTCCCAAGTGTACAATACCATGGGAAAATACCATAGGCAATCCCATGGTTTTTCAAATACCACTGATGAGGTGTCCCTTTGAAATTAATTAAATATTCCCTCACTTTTCTTATAAATACCAATTCATTCCCTCATTAATTTAATTACAAAATCCTCCTCAATGAAGCTATGGTCTTTATACCTCCCAAAGAGTCCTCCCAAGGTTCCCTCAAGCCCCCCAAAGTCCCAACCATCAAGCTATCGAAGTTACTCTTCAAGTTAAGGGAACCTTTCACCATCCTCTTTTTATTCATGATTTCCTTTATGTTATGTATTTTAGTTTTCATATTATTATTTGGGGGTATGTTATTATATATTATTATTACTTTAAATTTCATGTCCAAATAATGAGAGACCCTTTACACTCTCATCAATTTATTTTCTAAATTTTTTAACAACGTCGTTAGGCTGCCAAATGTTTAGTAAAAGAAATAGCGTCTTCTCTTTTCTTTAATGTTTTCTTTTCGGTGTTATGTCATTACAATATCCATACCATGATCTTATTATGTACACATACTGCATTATTAATTATTTATGAGTGACTTACCCTTTTCCCCTCTCTTTTTAAATGTTTTCTAAAATGATTTTATGTAGCCATTATGCTACAGAATTTTCATCGCAAAATCTCTCTTTTTCTCAACAAAATTATCATGTATTATTATATGTGGATAAAAAAATATATTTTC
Organism: Viscum album; assembly: GCA_963277665.1. Lineage (NCBI taxonomy): Eukaryota > Viridiplantae > Streptophyta > Magnoliopsida > Santalales > Viscaceae > Viscum > Viscum album. The sequence goes on from OY728149.1 coordinate 113,113,083, forward strand.
ATTTCTATGGGTATTCATAAATATGTAAAATTTAACTATTTGATTCTCTAATTGACATACATATAACCCTCACTCCCTTTCCATGGGTTATAAATGACATAATGATCTTATTTTAAGTACTTTTTTAAATGTCATGAATTTGACATGAAACCCATTTCTATGTTTCTATTTGGGTTATTTATGAAATTTTTAATTATTATATATGTGTCTAACATGAAAATTAATACATATTAAGGGTTCTACTAGATATCTCTCCAATGCATTGGGTAAATAATTATTCTCTAGAGATGACACGTTTCACAATACCTTGGTGAATAACCTTGGTAATATTTTTATGACACCTTAGGAATAAAACTTGGTGATATGTTCATGAATGTATAAATAAAATATTGTATCCACATATTTAAGTTGTGGTTCAAGTTCTTTTTATTATGATTTTCCACTACTTCCATTGCTCATGTCTTGTGGTTTTCATTGAGTTCTTATTGATATCACAGGCAAACTAATTCCCTTGATTTCTTTACTGGGCCATCTAATCACCCTTTCCTTTGATATATGTATCTAGGTTATGAGATGTAATAATTTTGCGTAGTAAGAACCTATGATGAATCCCTACAAGTGGATTAGAATAATGTTTTATGTTTTCATGATTTATGTTCCTGATTTCCAAGACACTAGACTTTAAAGATCCCATGTTTGTAAAATTTAATGAAAAGTTATATAATAAAACTGTGGGATGCCATAGATAGACTCCTAGGGTGGCTCGTATAACACTTCTTGGGTGGTAATTTCTATCATCATCCACTTCTCCAATAGGTGGTTCCGTTCGATCTTAACAATTTGAAGCTTGTCTTGGTCTTGGTCAAGAATGAATCTCAATTACACCACCTCCTTTCCAAGCTCCGACAAATGGGCTTTGTACAGGGCAAGTCTACTGGATGAGGCCATCACTTCCTTTGTTTGAGTAAATTGGATTTGTTAAAGACCTATATTTATACTAATCATGTGATCACTGTTCAATGGCTATATTAGCGACAGTCATAATTCTTAACAGTATTTTAAAATCCAAAAACATAAAACCAAGGAAGAGCATATGTTATATAACCATCTTACATAATAAGACATTTAATTAGATAAAGATGAATTTTCATTAATAAAATTTTGTGTCGTTATAGGGCTTCTTTTGACTGGTAATATATTCATTATTATATATCAATATCTTCGTATTTGATTACTCTCTATCCATGAGATGCAAATATACATTGGGTATTCCATGTGTTATCACTGTTTAGATTTTTGTTGTTGGATGAGTCTACTATCCTTATATAGGTGGAAAAGACTTGATGTGTATTTCATCTACACACTATTTTGAGCCCCTTGTATTTGTACAAGGTTAATTTCCCTCTTGTTTTGGCATGAGTTTTTCTCCTTCACTACATTATTCATCTTATGATATCTAATATCTTTATATTCCTATTTTATCTCTTACTAATCCCCCTTCATATTTCAGTGCATCCTACTAGGTATCTATATACTTAATCATGCATGGGATTTTCCCACAGTTTTCATGTCTTGTGCGGATGATGGATAGGTCGGTGGTGAATTTAGAGGATCTTAGGGGTACCATGTACTTTGGACCACATATGATGGTCCTAACATGGATATAAATATATGGGATCTCTTAGTAGTTTACTTTTCCAGTTTTTTATCTTCAGACATATTTATGGTTGGGAATATATTTTTTCCATTTATTTTTCAATTTACTCTATCGTACTGTTGTACTATCTGTAGGTTTCTCATGCATAGTTTTTTCTTTATCTTTTTTCTCCTTTTACATTTACTCCATATTAACTTTTTCATCAATATGGTTGTGTATGTGCCTATAGGTACTTAGTAAAATTCCTCTCCTTGTTAGTTATTCCATCAGCACTGGTCGCTAGCCCCTAGCCTATGGAGGTGGTCTTAGGGTATTTGCAGCTCGAGCCTTAGCATGGGTCGGGTCATTACATATTGGTATCAAATTTGGTTCAATCCTTGGGATGGTTTTTGGAGTAGTCCTTTATGAGTATTTTTTTCAAATTATGGAATATTATTAGACTGTCTTTAGTATGACTCTCAATCAAGGGAATCCTATGATGGTGTGGGTAGCCGATGTATCCATTGACCAGGAATTTGACTGCATGCTTGTTGACTCAGAATATAGAGACATTTGTTTCATGGATAAAGGGTACATTCATCATATAGGATTAAGTCTTTGAATTTCCTTCTTGAGGTAGATCCATATTGTTATTATATGTGAATATGCTCATCTGACTGGGGTATGTATTGATTAAACTTCAAGATGCCTCTATGATGATAACAGTCCAGGATACCAGTTTCATTTCATGAAGATCATATAATAATAAATGATGCCTTAGTTTAGGGTGAATCCCATGAGATTTACCCTCTAGGTGGTCAGTTTATTTCACCTCTAATAGTTGAGTAGCAGATCTTCCCAGTATAGCAGGATGAGGATGTGCATAGGATTAGTTTTATCTGTGACTTCCAATACTAGAGGCCGTTGAGGTTCTATGGAGATCTAAAACCTCAGTTATCATATCATCGGATAGAGGCAGTGTTTTATACCCTCAGAAATATTATGACCCCAGTGGATTAGGTGGTTTCACTAGAATCTATCTTTTTTCACAATGAATTTGGGCACTGCTGGAGCCTTGTTGCATAGATGCATGATGAGTCGATACTCTCATCGACCGTCTTCCAACAGTTGTTTAGTGAAGAGTACTACCCCTCCAGCTTGCTCTTAGATAGGATTATGAAGGCTCTAGAGATACGTTAGGGACGGATTATTGTGTATGAGTACATATCCAGGTTCACAATCCTTAATTGGTACTCTCTTGACATGATCTGTGACGACTGCTTTCAAGCATGGAAGTTTGAGAGACCACTCCACGTAGAGATTTGTGAAAGAGTGTTTCCCTTATTCATCCCAACCTATGCCAGACTACTAGAGTGGGAACTAGTGATATATATATCTTTATATCATAGGGACACCATATAACTAGGTCTATTAATGGGTGTCATAGAACTAAGTCGTCTGTAGTAGCTAGCGTGTGACCATCAATGGGATCATGGCATAGGAGGCCCCTTCACTATCATACCCAAGTTTGTGGTAATGTGGTACAGGGATAGAAAAAGTAACCATGTAATCCTAGATAGGTTCAGTGTTATTCCTGTTATGGTAGAGGTCACATAGCTTGATACTACCCAACCAAATGTGTTGAAGAGTGTAGGCAGGTAGCTGATGGACCACCACGGTAGAGGCAATGTCATGATTAGGGATATCATAGGTGAGATTAGGGTGGTCCCCAGAGAGGGGTTACTGGTAGAGGAATACGAGGACATATGGGTGATGAACAACTCTATGATATCCTTCCACCATCACGACCACTATGCTTCCCACATCAGGCATAGAAATCTGATGGTTTGGGCCACATATAGATGTAGTCTCTAGAGGCTTATGACCCCAAAACGCATTAGATGATTAGAGGTATGATATATGTTTATTCAACTCTTGTTTTAGTATTAGTAGACATAGGTTCTAGTCATTCCTTCATCTCTATACTCCTGGTGTGATATATGGAGCTCCCAATTGAGGCGCCAACATAACATCTTTATATGTGGTTCCCATAAGGAATGCTTCTTATGTATCTTTTATCTGTAGTTATTTCAAGCTATCACTTGGTAGATATAGGTTCATGTGGGGCCTTTTGGTCATCACAATATAACCCTATGACGACATCCTGGGTATGGATTTGGTGTTCATGGTCAGATCCAAGATTGAATTGCACCATGAGTCATATTCCTACACACTGATGGGACGAGATTCTCCTTTTCATGTGAAAGAGATCTCATGGAAGGGAAAGGGGGGTTTGTGAGTAGGAGGATGAATCCCATCATCCATCAGTTGGAGAGTGTATCTCTTGGTATATTATGGTCTTCAGGCATCTAGATTCCCCTATTTGTGGATGATTATATAGACGTCTTCGCCAAGGAATTTTCATGACTAACTCTGAGGTAGGAGATGGAGTTTTACATCGAATTATCTCCCAGAATTGCTCTGCTATCTTTTTCACCATATCTTATGGACCCTATAGAGCTCTAGGAGCTGCGGTTTCAGTTAGAGGACCTTGAAGAGAAGGGATTCATTATTTCCAGTGTGTCCCCAAGGACTGTAACGATCCAATCATTTATGAATAAAATTATTTTATTTTAATGTCTACGGTATATAGAAAAAAACATGTACTCTTATTTTTATTATTCGATTTAAATTACCATTAAGTATCATTACCATTTATAATTTAGTCATTGTAAAATGATCACCCGACTGATATAAATATAAGGTTTTAACAAATCCTTTATACATAGAAAAAGGTGAGGATAGCCTCGTTCAATAGACTCAGGCCATATGAAGCTCATTTGTTGGATCTCTGAAAGGAGGTAGCATCATTGGGCTTTCCTCGTGACCAAGACCAAACTGTGTTTCAACATGTTAATATTGAATGAAATCACCTATGGGAGAAGTTCATGTTAATAGATATTACCACCCTAGAAATGTTATTTGAGCTACCCCAAGATTCGGTGACCATCGCATAACTTACCCTTAGGTCTTACACACTTGTTATAAGGGGTTATGTAATAAGGTATTAGTTACTTATTTTGTAATCACATTTTATAAATAAAAGGCTTCTTCCAATAATTCTTTTATACGAGTAGTCTTTCTTAAAAAAGTGATGAATTTGAAAAATTGATTCATTGGGTAAAAATGGTACTTTTAATAAATATATACATTATTATATTAAACTAAGGTTTTTATTAATAATATTATAAAAACAATTATTATAAAATATGATTATATTAATTACTTATCTGTAAATGATTATGTAATCTGTTTGATAAGAGTTATATTTTTTATATAAATATAAAGTGTATTTTTATAGAATTTATTTTAAAGAAATTTTTAATTTTTTAAATAAATAATATTTTAATAAAATATTATTATAATATTACTTTTATTAAAATTAAATGAGTATATAATTTTTATGATTTCAAATGTTTGTTTTATTAGGGTTTTAAAACTATTTTTTTTCAAAACTCAGGAATTTTCCATCAATGTCGGTTTTTATTTTAAAATTAAAGATTCACATATTTAAAAATTTATTTAGAATTAATATTATTTTTGGAATCATGACATTTGAATTATCCAACAGTGAATTTTTCATAATTTTCTATGACAATCGAATTTTTGGGTAAAAATTAAATACCATATATATATAAAATGTGTTCTAGGACATTATAATGACCCAATAGTGATGTAATAAAATAATATAAAAGGGATATTCATCGAATATATGTTTTAAATTTTATATAATTTAATTTTGAATTTGTTTTATTAATTTTATAATTCCATAGTGGACCCTTTAAGAGTTCAAAAATATTATAACATTTTAGAATGATTTCCTTGAGAGTGTGACTCACCTCTACATAATCAATCCTAATATTTTAATATTTTATGACCTTGAACTTATAAAATAATTTATAGTAAAAACCTTCAGTAGAAACCGGGGGAAAAACTAGGGGATGGTTTGTGATTTTGAATATTTTAGTGTGTATCATCCAAAACCTAGATAAAAAAGAATTCTCTATTCTTTCCAATATAAACCCACACAATATCCCATTACTCTTCACTCAAACCATTTGTATATCATCCACACTCTTATATCCACTCCATAGAGTCCTAATAAGGTTCCCCCAATATCCCAAGAAGCCTCTCCCAATCCATTGGGATCACACATCCAAGTAAGGGATCCTCACCTTCCTCTTTTCCTTTCCATTCAAGAACCTCATTTGAAGTCATCCATTACAATTTCAATTGGTAGTATTTCCATTGTATTTTAATAACTTAAATACTTTCCAATTTAGGTTATATGAATTAGGTATCATTTATCCTCTCTCATTTGGACCCATACCGAATCTGTTACTATGCCGAAATTCCATAAATGATTTCACTCTTCGCATTTCCTTTCAAGCTACTAGTCTACATTATGAATATTAAGTTCCATATTTATATATTGGGTTATGATTTTACAAAACACCCATAATTTCCATTTTATGTACAGATAATTATATATTCTTTTAACTCTCATCAATCCCCCCTAGGATCCTTTAAGCACACCCGTTTGAATGTCGAAATTCCATAAGGGATCTTCCACCCTTTTATTTTATCAAGCAATCTTTTCATGTTATGTATTTTAATATATTTTCTTACTATGATTGGATATGTTAAAAAATATCCTCATTACTTACCATTTTATGTATAAATGATGAGATACACTTTCACTCTCATTTATTCATTTTATTAACCCTTATGTACACTTGTTACCATGCTGAATATTTTTAAGGAATTTCCTCATTTTTCCCATTTTTATCAAAGATTCCTTATGTTGGTATAGCCTTTTATTTCAATTGAAAATGTTGATGTACGATATATCACCTCCCCCATACTTCCACCTTGATTTTTTAATGATTACATACCACTTTCTCTCTCATTAATACCTTCCATGTACACCTGTTACCATGCCAAAATTTCATATGGGGTGTTTCCCTTTTTAACTCCATTCAAGCATTACTTCCATATCATGAATCTAAATTCAATTTCATATGTTTGGATATTATTTTCCATGATCCACTTACTATATATTTCATGTACAAATTATTATTGATCCATTTATCTCTCATAAACCCAACTTATTAATTTCCATATGATGTCGTTATGCTAACAAAATTGCACCGTGATTTTCCAAGCCAAAATCATCGGGTAGTGAATACCATACCCATTTCTCTATCAAGGATATTAACCTTTATGCACATATACTTTTTGAATGGTACATACATTTATGTATTCCACATTTTTTTATCATATAATAACTTATGATGTTGAATGATTCCATGTTATATGATATATGTGGCACACTTATACATGAAATGCAATGTTTATGAAGGGTGAGCCCTAATAGCGCTCCAATGCATTGGGTAATGTTTATTATCAAGATACGCCATGTGAAATGAGGGTTTAATAATTATAATTCATATTCAATGAGGTTTTAATAATTCTAATTCATGTTCAATAAGGGTTTACTCATGTTAATCCATGTGTGGTGAGCCTTGGCTCATGCAAATATCATGTTGTATGTTGTTGCCACATTTCCATGTTATGATAATCATACTATATCATTACTTTACGTTCATGTTTATCTTGTGCTCCATTTATATGCCTAATTACTAACATGTATTGTATTCTTCACATTATTCCTTGTTTAATCCCTTACTGGGAGCTATAGCTCACCCTTTTCTTATGTATGTCCTCAGGTTATCCCATGCAATGTTAAGTACGAAGGAATGTTGTGGTCATGTAAAGAAAGTTTTCAATAAAGATGTTGTATTTTATGTCTTAAGTTTTCATGTAATGTTTTTAATCCCCAAAAACATTAGACCACTCAACCATCTGGGTTTTATTAAGTGCAAGTTTATGTAATAAATCTTGTTTAAATATGAAATAAATAGTAGGGTTGTTATAGTGGGTATTAGAGGTAGGTTTAGTTATTTTTTGGATTATGGTTATAAAACTCTAGTGAAAGCCTTAGGGATAAGACTATATATAATAAAATAATACATAAAGTTTTGTGAGTATAGAGTAAGTGTTTTATCAAGAAAATTATTAATAAAATACATCCCTGTCTGGATACGAATAAGTAGACTTGGCTCTGGTATAGATGTATCTAGGGGTAAAACCCAAAAACACCGCTTTGAACTATACTTTTATGGGAATTAGTGCACAAAAAAAAGCCTTATTGTACTCTTGGTTCGACACTCCCAGGGTATATACTTTGGTAAATTCATAATCTTAGTATAAACCATTATTAAAGGGAAAAATCCCTTGTGAATATATGTTGGGAGGTAGATCATGGATAACTTAGATTGAAACATAGAAATTCATAAGTTAACGAAATAAATTTATTTTTTACGTTATCTGTTTTTTTCATTGGATTACCCTTTATGTGTTTAATAATTTAAAATACTTACCCATAAATTTTCCTTTTATTCTAGCCAATGGTTGTTAATAGAAGGAATCAGGTTAACAACTGATGCGAAGGGAAATGTGATGACCACCTTAATGATATTCCCTTTCAAATGGAAGATCAAGTATGACATGTTTTGATTTCTCCAAACCAACTATCAAAAATCACGATTAAAAATTGGCACTTTGTTGAATTCCCAAGGAAATAAAGTAAGAGGAAGACAAAATATCCAGAAAAATCATCTAATAAAGGTGATAAGGGAAATAAGTCCCAATTTCATTCATGCATCAAGTATGGAAGGAGGCACCAAGGAAAATGTCACAAAGGGACTAGGAGATGTTTTATGTGTGGAAAGGAAGGGAAAAAAGTAAAAAAAATCCATTCTAGAATGGATAATGTGATGAATGGAAACAAATTCCCATATAATCAATCAAATACAGTTCTATGCTATAAATGTATAGAATTCAGAAATTATTCAACACAATGCACTATTGCAAGGGCTGAGAAGCATGATGAGGATCAACAATATTTATGATAAATGGATCATGGTAAGTCCTATAATAATATGGATAATGATGAATGAATTATATGTAACCACTAATTCAAAGTATTTTATGTAATTATTTATTTAAATTCGTGTCATATTAGTAAATCTTATATGTTTTCTAATAACATTGAATCCTCAGAAGAAATGATATTAAATCATTAGAGGAAACTACTATAAGTGTTGTATCACATGTTGATGTTTTTGGGAATCTTCTTCTTGAAAATATTATAAGTCTCCCTTTTGTGTAATTTGATGAAAATTTACAAATTCATTGCCTACGTCTCAAGGCAGTTGAATGTTCATGAGAAAAACTATCCAACAGATGATCTAGAGTTGGTTATAGTGATCTCCACTTTGAAAATTTTCCAGCATTACCTCTTTGGGGAAAGGTGTGAAATATATAAGAATCAAAAAATCCTCAAGTATATATTCACATAGAAAGAGTTTAATATGAACCTATGAAGATGGTTAGAACTGATCAAAGACTATGACTACTCCATTCACTATCATTTAGGGAATGTGAATAAAGTGGCAGATGATCTAAGTATAATGGATTTAGTGACTCTTTCATTTATGAGAATTGAAAAGGATCTAATATTATTATATTTGATGATGATGGACATGAGAATCATAAATAAGGGTAAATTATCAATCCTTTCACAAATTATTTCTCATCCATCCCTTTTGGAGAAGGTTATAAGATGCTCAAAAGGATGATGTGGTAATTCAGAAGAAATTGGAAAGTATCATAAAATGGAAATCCTTTTAGTTAAATGCTAATGAAAAAGGAATTTTCAGATTTGGGTAATGACTATGTGTTCCATAAAATCCAAAGTTCAAGAAAGAACTTTTGGATTATGCACATAGTTAGAATTTCTCTACTTACCTAGAAAACAAAAATATGTATTGAGATCTCTGAGAGAATTATTGGTGGGTTAACATGAAGAATGAGATCATTGAGTATACATCAAATTCCATGATATTTCATCATGTGAAGGATGAGAAACGTAAGTCTAAGGGGTTGATTCAACCATTACTCATACTAACAAGTAAATAGGAAAACATCGCCATGGAATTTGTCACCGGAATTTCAAAGACCTCCAAAGAAAACAATGTTATCTAGGTTTATATAGATAATCTTACAAACATTTCACACTTAATTGAAATTCTATATGATTTCTCATTGGATCAACTAGTGTAGATATAAATCATATAAGTGGTAAGGATTCATGGTGTACCACTATCAATTATATCTTATCGAGATCTAAGATTCACCTCTATGTTCAAGAAGAGACTTCAACACACTCTAAATACTAAGCTAAACTTCAGTGTGGCTTATCATCCTCAAACTGATGGCCAATATGAGAGGACAATCAAGACACTTGAGGAAATGTTGAGATCATTCTCAATAGACATCAAAGGAGTATGGGATCAAAATATTCCTCTGGTTGAGTTCTCTTGCAACAACAGATTCCACTCAATCATCAAAATGGATCCTTATGATTCCCTTTATGGGAAGAGGTGTAGAACACTGGTATGTTGGGATGAATTTGGGGAGAGAACACTTATAGGTATAGAAATGGTCAACGAAATGGTGGAGAAGGTTAAAACCATCTAGCAGCACATTAAATATGATCAGAGTTAAAAAAATCTATGCTAAAAATCTACTATGAGACCTATATTATGATGTAGGAGACGTAGTATTCATCCGTATATCACCATGGAAGAGAGTTATGAGATTCGGGAAGAAGGGAAAGCTTATTCCAAGGTAAATCGACCCTTTTTATATCCTTTATCGCATCAGAGTAGTGGCCTGTCGACTAGAACTCCCACAAAACCTATCTCAAGAACATGATGTATTCTATGTATCACTCTTGAGTAAGTACATACCTGACCCATCACATGTACTCAATCTATTGGTGGTACCATTAGATAATGACCTCTCCTATGAAGATAATCTCTTTAAGATCTTAGATCATAGAGAAACAGTTCTAAGGAATAATATAATGCCCTCATCATAGTGTTGTGGAAAAACCAAAAGTTCGAAGAAGCAACATGGGAACTGAAGTAAGTGATGAGGCAGAGTTACCCTCATCTATTTTAGTGTGGGAAAAGTAATTTTCAAAGGAGAAATTTTTTAAATGGGGAATATTATAATGATTTGATCATTTATGAATAAAATTACATTTATTTTAATGACTTAATGATATATAAAAAACATTCTCTCTTTTTTATTATTGGATTCAAATGACCATTATGTATCATTACTGTTGATAATATAGTTATTGTACAGTGATCACACAAATAATATAAATATAAGGTTTTACAAAATCATTTCGACACAAAAAAGGATAAGATGGCATCATCTAGTATAATTGGTCCATATTAAGGTCATTTATTAGAGATCGTAAAGGAGGTAGTGTCATTGGGCTTCTCTTTTTACCAAGATCAAGCCGAGTTTCATAATGTTAATCTTGAATGGATGTTCCTATGGGATAAGTTCATGTTAATAGAGATTACCACTCAAGCGATGTTATCAGAGCTGCCCCAAGAGTTGGTCACCATCACACACCTTACCCTTAGGTCTTATGTGGGTGTTATAAGTGGTTATGTAATAAAGAATTAGTTACTTATTATGTAATCCTTTTTTATAAATAAAAGTCGTATTCCATCAATTCCTTTATGAGAATAGTATTTCTTAAAAAAATTAAATTTGATAAATTGATTCTTCAAGTAAAAACAATACTTTTGAGAAATATAAAATTTATTATATTAAACTAAGGTTTTTATTAATAATACTATAAAAACAATTCTTATAAAGGATGATTATATCAATTCCTTATATCTAAATGATTAGGTAATCAGTTTGATGAGAGTTATATTTTTTATACGATAAAACTAAAAGTGTATTTTTAATGAAATTATTTTAAGGAATTAATGAATTTTTTAAAAAAGTAATATTTTAAGAAAATATTATTATCAAATTACTTTTATGGATAATAAATGAGTATATAATTTTTATTATGTCAAATGTAATTTTTATTATGGTTTGAAAACTATTTTTGTCAAAACTCATGAATTTTCAATAAATGATGGTTTTTATTTTAAAAATTAAATATTCACATATTTAGAAAATTATTTCGATAAAATGGATATTATTTTTGAAAGTAAGATGTTGAAATTATCCAATGGTGAATTTTTCATAATTTTCTGAGATAGTTGGATTTTTGGGTAAAAATTAAATATCGTATAAATATATAATTTGTTTAATGACATCATAATGACCCAATAATGATTTAATAAAATAATATAAAATTTATATTAGGCCAATAAATTATTTTCCTTTAAAATAATGTGATTTTAGATTTTTTTATTAATTTTATAATTCCTTAGCGGATCCTCCAAAACTTATAAAATATTTTAACATTTAAAATGATTTCCTTGAGAGTGTGACTCACCTCTGTATAAGAAAGCCAAATATTTTAATATTTTCAGAAATTGGACTTATAAAATATTTTATACCACTCCCAATTTCATAAAACATGTGAAAAACCATGGGATGGTTTTTGGGTTTTTAATATTTTAGTGCATGGTTTCGAAAACCTAAATAATAAATAATTCCCTCTCCTTTCCTATATACACCCACTCAATATTCCAGTCCTCTTAACTAAAATCATTTAGAGCTCTTACACACTGTACTAAAAACTTCCTATAGTTCTATCAAGGTTCCCTAAATCTCCCAATAACCCTCTCCCAAGCCTTTGGGATCACACATCCAAGTAAGAGATCCTCTTCTTCCTCTCTTCCTTTCAATTCAAGAACCCTGTTTGAAATAAGCCTTTTTAATTTCAATTGGATGTATTATAATTATTTTTTAATCACTTACATAATTTCCATTTTATGTTATGTGAATGAGTTATCATTTAACCTCCCTCATTTTGACCCATACCTAATATGTTACTATGTCAACATTCTGTAAGGGATTTCACTCTTCTCATTTCCATTCAAGCTAAACTTTTACATTATGGTTCTTAATTTCTACATTTATATGTTGGGTTATGATGTTACAAGATCCCCATACATACCATTTGATGTATATATTATGATATATTCCTTTAAATCTCATCAATTCATGTATTATTCTTTAAGCTCACTTGTTACTATGCCGAAATTCTATAAGGGATCTTCCACCCTCTTCTTTTATCAAGAATTATTTTCATGTTATGTCTTTAAATATATTTTATTACTATGTTTGTATATGTAACTAAATATTCTCCATACATTCGATTTGAGGTATAAATTCTGATATCCCCTTTCACTCTCATTTATCCCACTTATGAACCCTTATGTACACCTGTTACCATGCCGAATTTTAGTAAGGGATTCCCTTATTTTCTCATTTCCATACAAGTTTCTTTATCTTGTTATACCATTTTATTTTCAATTAAAAAATTTTGGATACAATTTATCACCTCCACCAAACTGGCCATATTATGTTTCAATGATTATATACCACTTTAGTTATCATTAATGCCTTCTGTGTACACTCATTACCATGCTTAAATTTTGTGAAGAATTTCTATCTTCTTATTTCTATTCAATAATTTCCTACAAATCATGCATCTAAATTCTATTTCATATTTTTGGATATTATGTTCCATCATACCCATATTCTCTATTTAATTTATAAATTATTATATACCTTTTTATCTCTCATCAACCCAACTTATGATTTTCCATATGACGTTGTTATGCTTCCGAAACTGCACCATGATTTTCCAAGACAAAATCATCATGTATTGAATACCATATCTATTTCCATATCAAGGGTATTCACCTTTATGAAAATATACTTTTTTAATGGTACTTACATGTATGTATTCCACATTTCTTGATCATGGAATAACTTATTGTGTTGAATGATTCTATGTTGTATGATCTATGTGGCACACTTGCATGAAATGAAATGTTTTGGAAGGGTGCACCCTAATATCTTTCCAATGCATTGGGTAATGTTTAGCATCATGATAAACAATGTACAATGAGGTTTTACTCATGATAATTCATGTGAAATGAGGTTTTAATCATGTTAATCCATGTGCGATGAGCCCTAGGTCATGCTAATATCATATTGTATGTTGTTTCCATATTTCCATGTTATGATAATCATGTTATATCATGAATTTATGTTCATTTTTCTCTAGTGATTAATTAATATTCCAAATACCTAACATGTATTATATTATTCACGTTATTCCTCGTCAACTCACTTACTTGGATTTATATCTCACTCTTTTCTTATGTATGTCCTCAGGTTATCCCATGAAATGCTAAGTATGAAGGAATTTTGTGGTCATGTAAAATAAATCTTCAATACAGATGTTTTATTTTATGTCTAATTCTCATAGACACTAGACCTCTTGATCTTATGGGTTGTATTAAGTGCATGTTTTTCTAATAAATCTTGTCTAAATGTGAAATAAAGAGCAGGGTTGTTATATGGACATCTCCAGTGTTGTTCATGAAAAAGTTGGAAGGTATATTGTTCATTTTTGTGGATTATTGTTTCCTAAACTATGCCAAAATAATGAAAAATTACCCATTTCCAAGGATTGATGAACTCTTTGATCAGTTGTGAGGCACGAGATATCTCTCAGAGATTTATCTATGCTCTAACTACTACCAGTTGAGGGTTCCTGAGTCTAATATTTGAAATTTGATATTATGATGTCTTTATAGATATTATGAGTTCCTAGCTATTCCCTTTGGTATAATTAATACCCCTACCATTTTTATGGATTTAATGAATAGGTTATTCTAGCTGTACATAGACTAATTTTTGGTCTTCTTCATCAATGACATACTCATCTACTCTTCATAATTTTAGAAGCAGACATATCATTCGAGTATGGTTCTAGATATTCTTCAAGAGCACTAGATTTATTCGAAATTCTCTAAGTGACCATTCTGGATTTGTAAGGTTAACTTTCCAAGTCATTCAATTTTATATCATGGTTTAGCCATGGACCCATCAAATATCGATATAGTTCATTAGTGGTAGTAGTCCAAGAGTATTCCACAGTTATGAATATTTCTTGGCTTGGAAGGGTACTACAAGAAATTTTTGTAATACTTCTCTATAATTTCATCCCCTTTGACTTCCCAGTATGAAAAGGGTATACATTTACCGTGTTTGGGCTATTTTAAAAGGCCTTTTATGATTTATGGATGAGGATGAGGATTGATTCCATGTTATGACAATCAAATGAGGTAGTGTGGTGTTTAGTATATTTTGATGCCTTTGGAGATAGGATTAGTTGCATATTGATGCAGCAATAGGTAGTTATCTCATACGAGTTAAGGTAGTTGAGACCCCAAAAGTAGAACTATGTGACTCATGACCTAGAGATGGAAACAATGTTCTTGTCTTTAAGGATGTGGAGTCACTGCCTTATGGGGTAGCACTTTGTGATTTACTCAAACTTTGAGAGACTCATGTACTTATTCGTGTAGAGATACCTGAAACTAAGATGGTGTATATAGTTGGATTTACTAAATGACTATGACTTTGATATATTCTATACTCTAGGTAAGGATATAATAGTAGTAGATTCCCGTCATTGGAAGACTGAGTCTCACTTAGTGTAGGAGAATTTTGGAGTAGTTGGCCTCCATGTATCTGACCATAGTGGAGCAGGAGGGAACAACTTTTTTATAGTTGATGGTGTTGGATCCTCCACTTATCGAGCATGTGAGAGATTCTAAGCTGGGTAACTTATACTGATAGGTATTACGTGACTAGATATCAATAGGGTATCATAATATGTATAATATAGAGGGAATCATTTCAGCTTTTTTGAAAATACGGTTTATGCTTCCAGACATGATGCATGAGGAGGTTATGCAAGAGTGTCACACTTCTCCTATATCTATACATCCTAGTGTATGGTAGATGTACAAAGACCTTCAATAGTCGTTTTAGTGGTCCATAATGAGATATAAAGTAGGTAATATTTTAACTCAGTGCCTCATATATCAATAGGTGATGGCTTAGCTCCATGTTTCAGTAGGTTTGTTGTAGTCCCTTGAGATCCTGGAGTGAAAGTGGGATGAGAAATAAATGGAATTTGTGTCAGTTATTCCGTACAAATTGAAGGTCCATGGCACCATCTAGGTGATTTTTGACCAACTCATAATGTTTTCAAACTTCCTCAATATCAAGGAGTTGAGTTTGCTAGAGATTTTGGGGTAGTTGTATGTATGGGAGATTAACTGTCTTCATGGGGTACCCTCGATGATTGTCTTGGATCGTGATGTGTAGTTTATGTTATGGTTATGGGGAGACCTACATGAGTCATTAAAGACCCAAATGAGGATGAGTACATCCTTTCATCCCTAGACCGATGGGAAGACTGAGCACGCTATCTAGGTATTGGAGGATATGTTGAAGGATTACATGTTATATTATGTCCAAATCTAGGAGGATCACTTTACCTTGGAAGAATTTGAATACAACAACATCTATCACTCTACCATCAGCATGGAACCTTTTGATGCCATGTATGGGAGACCCTATAGTTCACCCGTATGATGGATATATACTAGAGAGACATCTCTTATGGGATCTGAGAAAGTGTAGGTGATGACAGAAAAGGTACAGGTCATCCATGATTAGATGAGGATGTCCCAAAGAAGGTAGAAATATTATGTCGATCACCATTATAAGCCCTTTTAGTTTGAGAAGGGAGATTATGTTTTCCTGAGATACTCCCCATAATGAGGATTATGGTGGTTCGGTGGGGGATGAAATATATTATTGAGGTTCATCAGGTTGTTTCATATTATTTAGACGGTTGGTGAGTAGTATTACCAGCTTTCCCTACCCCCACAGATGGAGCGGGTGCACGACTTCTTCCACGTGTCACACCTGAGGAGATGTGTGCATGACCTTATGTATGTCACCGACTAGGATGATATGGACATCATGGATGGAGACACATTTTTCGATCACTCAGTGGTGATTGAGGATTTATTTGAGAATACCCAACGTGGATAGTCCATCCCATTGGTTTGTGGGTTGTGGTAGTACGGGAACATATAAGAGATTTTTTGTGAGTAGGAGTGTCAGATGCGGTTTCTGTATCCTGATTTTTTTGTTTATTTTTTTTTTGAGAATAAAAATCTTGAATAAGGGAATTCTATAGAGACCCAATTTTTTACATGTAATACTTTTAAATATTTATTCATATATTTCTAGGACTAGTCACTGAGACGACGTGCGATTCTGAGGCCCAGGTTCCTTGAATTTATTTTATAAAAATATTAAATATATTTTACATTACATGCATTGGGTTATTAAATAAAACAGAATAACTCTATAATGTAATCTAAGATCAGAAATTTAAGATGACTGTTGAGTCTAATACATGATGGTTACCCTAGGAACAACCTAAAATGAGTTGACGTGAGGTTTTTATACATCTCTCCTATCCGTGGTATGTTTAGTGGATTAATTAATTATTTAATTAATTCATTTTAACCTAAATTAAATGTTTATAATTATACTACTATAGTGATTCTATAAGGGTTAGTCTCAAAATCCTAGGATCTTCCAATAGTTTCTCCTTCATACTTCCATTTGTGGATCAAATCAAACGATTAAGAGACTCTGGATTGGATCATATCAGGATGTAGGGAATGCAACGAATTCCTTTGATCGTTGGAGAGTGCATTCTTTTAAGAAAAATGATTCAATATCCAGGTAGGACTTTTCAATTTATGGTTTACTCCATCTTTTATTAAGGTAAAATATCATGTATTGACGTATTCAAACACATCCTAAAAGACATGGCCTGGTTCTAGATAGCTTGGAAACGTCATATAGTCCACTTACACAACATGTACTTCTACATGCCTTGGTAGCCGAGTATTTTCTATGGATATAGATAGGTTTTTTAGTGACACCACATGTTGTATGGGTCCCCTCAAATACTATGTATTGCTTGGTTCCTTTTTAGAAAACTTCAAGGTTCCATATCTTCTTTGTTTAGACTCCGATTTTTTCCCATGAGTGACCTATCCTAAGTATTTTTTCACATAGATATGATGGTTCCCTATGTTTTAATTTTTAGAATATGATAGGAAATTTTTCGGGCATGAATATTGGTTAGGAGATGCTTGACGATGGAAGTGATCATGCAGGATCACTAGAGGATTTCTAGTGGTGCACTCTAGTAGAGATGATCAATGGGTCCTTGATGAATTTTGAGTGGTACCCTCTATTTGAGATGGGCAGCGGTTCCTCAAAAAAAAATGGATTGGAACCCTCCAGTAGAGCTAAGTAGTGGGTCCTCGAATACATTGTGAGTAGTACCCTCTAATAGATTTAGTTAGTGGGTCCTCGACAACTTTTGAGTGGTACCCTCCAGTTGAGTTGGGCAGTGGGTCCATGAAAAATCTGAGTTGTACCCTCCAGTAGAGTTGGATAGTGGGTCCTCAAAGACATCTTGAGTGGAACCCTCCAGTTGGGCTGGGCATGGGTCCTCTACCTTTGGAGTGGGACCCTCCTTCCGGATAGGGAATAATTCTTCAATTGACTATTTAGAGTGGAACCCTCTTTTCTTACTAGGTAATGGGTCCTCTACCTAGAGATTTTGGCCCCTCATCTGTGTTTCATAGTGATGAGGCATGGTCTGACTTGGTCGGTTACTTCTAGGAAGATATGTGATATGATGGGCATTGTTGATGTACTTTTGGAACTATTGATGACTTTTCTTTTATGGCTGAGATGTGAGATATAGATCCCCTCACTATTTTGTTTGGTATTCTTTTGACTGATCATATGTATATTATTTTTATAAACATGCCTTTATATTTGGTTATTCTCTTTCCATGATATATGAAGATGTGCGAGGTATGGCATGTGATTTTCGTGTTTATATTCTCAGGGTTGGATGACTCTAGTCTCTTGATATAGGTGTAAAATACTTGAATTTTAGTTCATCTACACACCATGTTGATCCCCTTTTTTGGATTATGTTACAATCCCTCTTGGTTTGGGTTGAGCTACTATCCTTCACTACTTTCTACATCTTATATTATCTATAGTATTTATATTCCTATTATATCTTTTACTGCTCCCCCTTAAACTTTCAGGGCTTATTACTAGGTATGAATATACTCACCCCTGTATGGGAGTTTCCCACATGTGTTATGTCTTATGAAGATGACAGAAAGGTCGACGATGAATTTAGAGGAGCTGAGGGATACCTAGTACTTTGGACTGTGTATGGTGATCGCAACTTGGAGATCAGGAAATGGGCTCCCTAAGAATTTTTCTTTTCCATTTTCTTCATATTGGGACAAATTTCTGATTGAGTATGTATTTTTACCCTTTTATTTTTAGTTTACACAATTATACTCTTATAGTTTCCGGATGATTTTCATGCATAGTTTTTCCCTTAGATTTTTTCTTTTTTTACTTTTACTCCCTCAACTCTTTTTAGTTGAGACTGAAGTGTGTGTTCATATAGGTACTTAGGAAAAGTTCTACCTGTGTTAGTTATTCCTTTGGCACTGGTCATCATCCCCTAGCCAATGGAGGTGAGCTTGGGGTAGTTGTGTCTTGAGCCCCAACTTGGGTCAAGTCGTGACATAGTAGCTAGCAATGAAATATATTTTTGGTATCTTCGATTGATACCATCTGAAATTACCTCATGAATGGAACATCATGGGGGTAGAAAACATAGTATGGTAGTAGTTTCTTGTGGTCAATATTGGTTATAGATTCCAACTGTCACTCCTGACAGTAGCTCTATGTTATAGATATGAATAGTAATTTTGGGTGGTAGCTCCTGATGATATCTC
Organism: Viscum album; assembly: GCA_963277665.1. Lineage (NCBI taxonomy): Eukaryota > Viridiplantae > Streptophyta > Magnoliopsida > Santalales > Viscaceae > Viscum > Viscum album. Next base: position 113,132,631 of record OY728149.1, read on the forward strand.
CTAATGGTAACTCCTAATGTTATCACCCTGATGTATAATCATCAATATTTTTTGAAATTTATATTTTTTTTCTTTTTATTTCATGTTTTATATAAAATAGATTTAAATCCTTAATTAAGGGAATTATGGATGTTTCAAAATAGGTTACCTATATCCTCCATTCCTCAAATATCTTGTGATTTTAAATCTTTAAAACCTTGATATTTTTTAAAATATTTCTCTTTGAATAATTATATTTCTTTGATAAATTTCACTACACATAATAGTGACTTTAAACTAACCTCACTATAATAAAAAAATATTATTATTTTTTATAGTTATAACCAAGAAGTTATATTGGCGGATGTGAATAAAATTAACTACATTATGAAATATATATACATACCCTAATAAATATAATTTTATTGTTAAATTATTATTAAATAATTACCCAATTGTTTTGTAAAATAATTTTATTATTCAAAAATTCATTTCCATCAAAAAAAGAATTTTATTAATTTTTGGGAGAAAATATTACGATTATTATCTGAAAAGTTCTAAATTTTATTTTTTAAAATGAACATAATTTTAAAAACCAGTATAATAAAATTATTTTAGGATTAAATTTTTATAATTTTATAAAGAGATTGATTTTCTAGTGAATAATGAAAAAAATTATTTTCATTCAAAGTTATATTTATTTTTCAAGAATCGAAAAAGTTTTACTTTAGAATTGTTACAAATTAAACTTATTTCTATCATATTTTAAATAATTCAATTCTATTCAATGGAATATATTTAATATTTTAATTTATGATATAAACATTTTTTTATATGTAAAAATGCATTTTTTAGAAAAATTGTTTTTATGCAGGAAATGTATTTTTATCTTAATAGATTAAATATATTGATATTTGGGGGTGATTTGAATAAATTTAATATATTATATATTATATAAAAAAAATTAACATTTATCTAATATTTTTAATATTCACCGAATAAGAATAAATCTAGTTTTATGTTGAAAATTTTATTTTTATAAAAGCGGTTTGCATTGTGTTTTGCGCACATATATTAAAATTATTTTATCCAACTTATAGTTATATAATATGATAAAATGGAATCCTTATTTTTAATCAATATTTTCATATTTGGTAAATAGGAAACTTTTATATTTTCCTAATATGAATAATAATCGTGGTAAAATTTATCACCTTGGTAAAGGGTAAATTGGGTTAATATAGGTTAAAACTAAGAGATACGACCATAATTTTTCATCCTATTTATTATTGGATGAATCTAATTTTAACCTTATCACCTTATACTCAAAATTCTTTTTTTAGTGGACACTTGTCCACGAAAATTATGTATATAATATTTAAATCGATAAAGATTATAAAATGTCACTCTCTTAGTTTTAAATATATCATATGTGTCTGCATATAGGTATTTATTTTCATAAATATTGAAATTATTTTCCTGATATAAATTTATTTATAATTTTCAAAAATAAACCACACTCATATCCCCACATAATATCCCTGCAGGTCATTCATAATTTACTTCTTCACTTCCTGGGAAAATTAAACATAGAAAAGGGGTGAGCTCAAATGCCCAGTAAGGAAAACAATATACCAGAAACGTTCATAAATAAGAATAAACATTTAAGGCTATGTATAACTAAAACAAAATCCTTTTAAACTTGAACTTCAACATAGTATGGAAAAAGTAAAATGAAATAATTCCATTTACTTGTTCACATGGATATTTTACTAATCGAATAATCACATGCAATATCAATAACCACTTTCATAATGTTGGAATGCATAATGCCAGACTATCATAACCACATAGCCAAGGCCTCGTGCCAAGACTACAAATAAGATTTTGCCAAGGCCTTGTGCCAAGACACTATTTTGTCTCATGAGACCTACCGATGCATCGAGGAGCTATAGCGGGCTCCACCTGTCACATATTAAGTCCAATTCATTCCCATATGAAAAGGTTTAAACATAACATAAACATTCGTATTAAACATAGCATACGAAATGTCAATAATTTCACCATAAACTATGAATGGTATAAAAATAGCACATCCACAGTCAAACATATCACAAAACCTTCAATACAATATAGAAGTTTTGTATCATAATAAATCAACTTCAAATAAGCGTAAAATCCATCAAAGGATGTTGACATAGATGAAATCAAAACACTTTTTGGAGAAATATCTCTTTCTATTTTTGAAATCATTTATGAGCTATATAAAATAAAACATTTTCTTGAAAATATTCTTATAATCTTATAAGGAAAACTTTTAAGATTTTATAATGGCAGAAAATAACCGCACTCGCCGTATAAGTTAAAAAACATTCTTACCTTAATTCTGTCGAAAAGGATAAAAAGGACCTTGTTTTGAAAATGACGGAAAGATTCCTCTTATAAAAAGTCAAACAAGGGTATAAATGACTTTAACCCATATTCTTTTAAATAATAAAATGTTTTGAAATACATATTGAAGAAACATGGATGTGGATGATAAAGAGATCCCAGTAGATTATTACATATAAACAACCTCGGATAATGAAGAGGTTGTGAAATAACCCTTACCAATTTGGAAACTTATGAAACATACAACCCATGAAAGAGGTATCATACAATGAATATGTAAATACACATAAATTAGAGTGTATTACATAAAGAATATAATTATGGGCAGTACATACACCACACAAAAGGTGATGGTGGCAATATGGCATGAATCTCACGGGAATAAGGAGTGAGATGAAAACCCCTTACCTTGTACTTTTCCTTGGTTAGGGTAGGTTAACCTCCTTTATAATGGTGAAATAATTGTTATTAAATTATACAAGAATCATATACATTAATATGATATCATATATGATCTTTTAATATTGATTTGATAATAATATCTTAGTATTATCATTGTTTCGGGTGTTAACTTACTTGTTTTCTTTTATATGTTTTGTTACGTAAGACATGTTTGTAAAGGATAGGTTGTATATTATTCATATCCCGAATGATATCAAGTCCTTAAACATCATTTTTTAAATCATCAAATGATAATTATACTTGAATGGATACGATGGAGAATGAATCTCATCGCGTTCGTGGAGACGGTAGTCCGTACGTACGCACGAGCGACAATATCATTCTTTTGATATTAAAATAATATATAAAAGGATGGTATATCATATATACTGAATCCTTAACATGTTATATTTATTATTTACATGAGTTACACATCATTATTATACCCATCCAAATAATATTATATTGAATAACAATTACACCACGACGTGGAGACGGTAAGCCGTACATACGCACGTATGGTGACATGTTATTCAAAGGGTGGATAAAATACTGAATATGGTTGTACCATATTTATAATAACATCATAGTATATATAAGATACTGGAGTTATTATTTTAGAATGGTAATAACAAAGAAAGAAGAAGTGGAAGAAGAAAGGAACTTGAAAAGGGGTGGTGAAAACATTACCTCTTCTTCCGGTTCTTCCTTTTGATTTGATCAAAAGGGATCCGTAGGTTGGCTTTCTGATCGAAATAAGGCCTCTATGTTGTATTGATGGATGTTGGGAGAGTATTTGGGCAGATTTTGGCCGAACCAAAAGGCTTTTAAGGTGTGAAGAAATGAGAAGAAGTGGTCTCCTTTTATAAGGGAGAGGAGGGGCTCTTTAGGAAAGAGTGAAAGTATTACTTTATAATATAATTATATTCGGTTTATAATGGTCCAAAAATCATTGAGGTCTAAGATAAGATGACTCATATTCTAAAAACATCAACCAATAAGAATTGGACAGGTTTTAGATAATATGTTAATCATTATAATCTTATTTATTTAAATGATTTATTAATGAGGTAAACATTGCATCATTATTGTGTCAATAATAATTTAACTTATTTGATGTCTAAAAATTATAAATAAAATATCATTATGTAGGAAATCGTTTTATCTTTCTAATTAATATTTATAATCGAAAATCCAACATGTATAACCCTATGTAAAAATTGTTCTTCTAAAAGATGTAAGCTTATGCCATTTTTATTTTTATTTTAACTTTATTAATATAATGTGTCCCTACCACAAACAAGTGGCTCTAAGGGGTCCCCAAATCGACCCAAGGATGCCCATGGTCGGGTATGAGTCCACCAATAAGGTTAGGACACGTTTTAGGGTAATTTTGTATTATTATAATATTATTTTTAACCCTTATTTACCGGATTTACCCTTTAACCATGGTAAATAAAATATTTACCGCAGTAATTATTCAAAATGTGTGAAAATAAAAGTTACCTATTTACATAATTTGGACATCCTGATTCCAAATATGTAATCCATTTTTTCAAATTCAAAACACAAAATTATCAGATATTAATTTAAAATTAATTCCCGTTGTTAAAATAAAAAGCGTGTTTTTAAGAGATAATAACTATCAAAAGATTGACACTTGTTTATGTCTGGTTTAATTGTGAAATTATGTCCAATGACAAACATTAAATTAAATGGTAAAAATATATTCTAAATATACTTTAAAACCACTCAAATTCATAATTTATCAATATTAATTATTTTGATTAAAAAAGTTGATTTTAATTAAAATTTAGTAATTTTCACTATTCATCAAAATATAAAAGTTATCTGAAAAGTACCAAAATTTCACCCTAGGCTAATTTCAATATTCCGAATCCAAAAATGAAGTCCATTTTGAAATATAAAATATATATGATTTCAAAAAGTAGGTATTACTATTCACAATGGCTAGTTTAATTAGTTGTGGTGTGTGTTAGAACTCGAGGTTGCATACAACACACGCTATCGCATTATTCGAAGGGAAACGTACCGTGGAAGCTTGGGGTGTTACATTCTCCCCTCCTTCAAATAATTGCGTCCTCGAAATTTCTAGGGTATTACTGCATAAAAAGACTCGGGTGGTTCTTCATCATAAGTTCCTCGGGTTCCCACGTTTCCTCTTCCATCTTATGATTTCTCCACAAAACTTTTACCAGACGCGTCGTCCGGTTTCTTAGTACTTGTTCTCTTGTATCAAGAATCCTGACAGGCTCTTCACAATAAGACAGATCGGGTTCCAGTTATAATTCCTCATAGGTGAGTACATGCGTTGGATCAGGCATGTATTTCCTCAACAGAGATACGTGGAACACATCATGAACTTTGGAGAGACTTGGCGGCATTGCCAATCGGTAAGCTACAACCCCAATTCGTTCTAGAATTTCGAAGGGTCCGATGTACCTGGGACTCAATTTACCTTTCTTACCAAAACGTATGACTCCCTTCCATGGAGATACCTTCAGGAAAACATGATCACCGAATTGAAATTCCAAATCCTTCCTTCGATTATCGGCATAGCTCTTCTGCCTACTTTGGGCTGCTTTGATGTGATTTTGGATTACCTTCACCTTTTCCACCGTTTCCTCCACCAGTTCTGGGCCTACAAGTTTTCTTTCACCAACCTCATCCCAACAGGTTGGTGTATGACATCTCTTTCCATATAACGCTTCATATGGTGCCATCTGAATACTCGAATGGAAGCTATTGTTATAGGAAAATTCTACCAGTGGTAAATATTGATCCCACATACCCTGAAAGTCAAGTGAGCAAGATCTCAACATGTCTTCTAGGGTTTGAATAGTCCGTTCTGATTGTCCATCTGTCTGAGGGTGGTAAGCAGTGCTCAAATGAAGTTCAGTATCCAGGGATTTCTGAAGACTTTTCCAAAATCTTGAAGTAAAACGGGGATCACGATCAGAAACAATCGATAGGGGTACTCCATGAAGTCTCACAACTTCATTAATGTATAGTCTTGCTAGACGTTCTAGGGGTAGATCTTCTCTTATAGAAAGAAAATGTGCTAACTTGGTAAGACGATCAACAATAACCCATATTGCATCGTTCCTTCTAGGAGTCTTTGGTAGCCCCATGACAAAGTCCATCGTAATATTGTCCCATTTCCACTCCGGTATGGGAAGAGGTTGCATGACTCCTCCAGGATGTTGCCTTCCAGCTTTCACTTGTTGACAAACCATACATCTTGACACAAAATCAGAAATCTCCCTCTTCATGTTGTCCCACCAAAAATGTTCCTTCAAATCTCTATACATTTTTGTGCTCCCAGGGTGTATAGAGAAATTTGAACTATGAGCATCATCCATCAATTCCCTTTTTAGATCAGGTATATCGGGAACACAAAGTCTCTTCCCAAATTTCAAAATTCCATCTTCATACACAAAGTCTCTCAATATCCTATCATTCACAGCATTAATCTTCTTTTGAAATTCTTAATCATCGGTCTGAGAACTCTTAATATTTTTTAGTAAAGATGGTTTGGAAACCATTTGAAAAAGCAATGATGTTTCACCTTCCCTGGTTATTCCCATGTCCATATTCACTAGATCAATGAAAATTGGATCCCTTTCAATTCTCATATTGTTCAAAACTCCATGGTCTTTTCTACTCAAAGCATCTGCCACCTTGTTTGCCTTCCCCGGGTGGTAGTGTATCGTACAATCATAATCCTTGATTAATTCAAGCCATCTCCTTTGCCTCATGTTGAGTTCTTTTTGTGAGAAAATATACTTCAAACTCTTGTGATCAGTATAAATCTCACATTTTTCACCATAGAGGTAGTGCCTCCATATCTTCAAAGCAAATATCACAGCTGCTAACTCGAGATCATGAGTAGGATAGTTTTGTTCATGAATTTTCAACTGTCGTGATGCATAGGCAATAACTCTATCATTCTACATAAGGACACAACCAAGTCCTTTCTTTGATGCATCACTATAAATAACGAACCCATCATTCCCCGATGGTAGAGTCAATATAGGAGCATTGACTAATCTTCTCTTCAGTTCTTCGAAACATTCTTCACACTCTTTTGTCCAAACAAATTTAACCCCTTTATGTGTGAGCTTCATTAATGGGTTAGCCAATCGGGCAAAATTCTGGACGAAACGTCGATAATAACCTGCCAAACCAATAAAACTATGTACCTCAGTTATACTTGTAGGTTCTGGCCATTCTTGGATTGCCTTGGTCATAGAAGGATCAACAGAGATTCCATCTTTAGAGACAATATGGCCAAGAAAAGCAATCTCCTGAAGCCAGAATTCACACTTGCTAAACTTCCCATATAATTCATGCCTCCTCAGAGTCTTCAAGATAATGCACAAGTGATTTTCATGATCTTCGTAGGTTTTGGAGTATACCAAGATATCATCAATAAATACAACCACAAATTCATCAAGATACTCCTTGAAAACTCTATTCATCAGATCCATGAATACATAGGGTGCATTAGTCAATCCAAACGGTATTACAGTAAACTCGTAATGCCCGTACCTGGTTCGAAATGCTGTCTTCGGAATGTCTTCCTTCTTCACACACAACTGATGGTATCCAGATCGAAGGTCAATCTTTGAAAAGTATTGAGCTCCATGCAGTTGGTCAAATAAATCATCAATGTGAGGTAGGGGATACTTGTTCTTTATCGTTATAGCATTGATCTCCCTGTAGTCGATACATAACCTCATAGATCCATCTTTCTTTTTAACAAAAAGAACAGGGGCTCCCCATGGAGAAACACTAGGGCGAATAAATCCCTTATTACTCAATTCCTCTAGTTGTTTCTTTAGTTCGACTAACTCTACAGTGGCCATTCTATAAGGGGTCTTCGATATAGGCCTTGATCCATGAATCAAATCAATGGAAAACTCAACTTCTCATTCTGGAGGATGTCCAGGTAAATCTTCCGGAAATACATCTACAAATTCTTTCACAACAGGTACATCCTATATTTGAACATTCCTTTCCTCACCGACAGTTATTTCATTCTCTTCCTCCCCAATAATTGAATTAAGTTGAGCTACTGGGGGTGGATCTAAATAAGAATTAGGTGGTGACGATTCTGCTCTAAAAATAAGGTCTTCCTTATCATTATCATCAAGAATCGTAACCTCTTTCTTCTTACAATAAATCTTCGCATCATAGTCCGAAATCCAGTCCATACCGAGGATTATATCAAACTCAATCATAGGTATGACGATGAGATCAGCAGATAAAGAAAATTTATGTGCTCTAATGGGGACTGATTCACAAAACTTTGTTGCAATGATACTTCCCTTAGGAGTTTTAACTGACAACTCCCTTATTAAATCAAATTGGAAATATCTAATTTTCTTAGAAAACTGGGAAGATATGAAACAATGCGATGATTCAGAGTCAAATAATGTATTTTCTAAACTTGAGGAAACCATTAAATTACCTGCCACCACGTCTTTCGGAGCTTCTACCTCAGCAGTAGTGATATCATAATCCTGGCCTTGATCCCTTGTCCTTTTCTGAGGTAAGTTCTCCTGATGCTTAGGAAATGCATTTTCATAATGCCCCATCTCCCTGCAATTGTAGCATTGAACGTTGGTAGATTCCTTCTTCCCCTTGCAATCACGAGCTTGGTGGCCTTTTTCACCACACTTTTAACAGACTCCCATTCCCTTCAAGCAAGTACCAGGATGTTTCTTCCCGCATTTACCACAAGATGGATATTCAACCTTTCCCTTCATCCCCTTATTTCCATTCCCAGATTGATCAGCAGGTCTCTTCTTCTCTTGCTTTGCATTAAAGTCATAAGACTTAGAGAATTCCTTTTCGGTCTTGATAGCACATGAGACAATGTCTTCGTACGACGAAAAGGATTGTGAGACTAATGCTGGACGGAGAAATGGTTTTAACCCATAAAAGATACGATCAATCTTACTTCTTGGGTTACGTTAATAATCACCAGCATACCTTGCTAACCTTGTAAAGTTAGCCTCATACTTTGTGACATTCTCATCCTCCTTCTGTCTCAGACTTAGAAATTTTCTTTCCATATCTGCTCGATGGTCGCGAGGAAAGTATTTTTCTAAAAACAGATCTTTGAACTCCCTCCATTCCATATTTGATACTTCATCATCTTCCTTTATATTTTGAATTAATGACCACCATTGATCAGCATCTCCAGTGAGGCGGTAAACTGCCATGATAACTTTTTCCCTTTCACTGCTCCCCAAAGCCTGAAATATTTTCTCTAGGGAATTTATCCATTGCTCAGCTACTAAGGGATTTGTACTCCCATTGAACGTTGGTGGTTGTTGCCTCATGAATCGATCTAACATTGATCCTCCACACTGTGGATCAGGGTGCTCCATACGGGTAAGGTTATTATTCATAACCTGAGTAAGTTGTCCCAGTATGGTAATTAGCTGATCGGCACCAGTTGCATCACCATCTCCACTATAATTATGTTGAGCAGGAGGGAAATCCCTACATGGAGTGCGTGCGTTGATACAGTTTCTATTTCTTCCACTAGGCGCCATTTCTAAACAATGGCATAAACTAGATCAGTTTATGAATCAAAATACATAATCCCATACTTATAAAACACTTAACATAAATTGAACTATTTATGGATATAATCCATAATCATAAAAATGTTTTCTTTGAGGAATTATATACTCATAAACCCTTCATAATGATTTGTAAAGAAAATGAGAGTTATCCTAAGCATATCCCCCGGGAGTGTCGTAACCAAGAGTGCAGCAAGGCCCGTTTTCGTGCACCAGTTCTCGTTCGAGTCTAGCTCAAAGCGGTGTTTTCAGGTTTTACCCCTAGTTAAATCTGTGCCAGAGCCGCCTCTACCTGCTCGTATCCAGACAGGGATGTATTTCTCGGAAAACTCACAAAATCTATACAATACCAAAATTCTAGGAAGTTATTCTATACTAATCCTCAAAGTTCATCTTAGGTCTAAGTGCTCTAATCAGAGTTTATCTAAATCTAGCTTCCAAGGTTTGTACTAAACTTCCTCTGATACCAACTGTAACACCCCAACCCTAGTTACCCAGAGTCGGTGCATTATTACATAACATTGGCATGATCACAAGAAAGATCAAATCTCGAAAGACCGATTGGTTTAGTAGCCTTGGAAACACTAGATATATTCATAAGTCTTACATTACATCATAAAATGAAAAACTACTACAACAACATATTGTCTCCATAAACCACACTCATATCCCCACATAATATCCATGCAGGTCATTCATATTTTACTTCTTCACTTCCTGGGAAAAATAAAACATAGAAAAGGGGTGAGCTCAAATGCCCAGTAAGGAAAACAATATACCAGAAACTTTCATAAATAAGAATAAACATTTAAGGCTATGTATAACTAAAACAAAAGCCTTTTAAACTTGAACTTCAACATAGTAAGGCAAAAGTAAAATGAAATAATTCCATTTACTTGTTCACATGGATATTCTACTAATCGAATAATCACATGCAATATCAATAACCACTTTCATAATGTTGGAATGCATAATGTCAGACTATCATAACCACATAGCCAAGGCCTCGTGCCAAGACTACAAATAAGATTTTGCCAAGGCCTTGTGCCAAGACACTATTTTGTCTCATGAGACCTACCGATGCATCGAGGAGCTATAGCGGGCTCCACCCGTCACATATTAAGTCCAATGCATTCCCATATGAAAAGGTTTAAACATAACATAAACATTCGTATTAAAAATAGCATACGAAATGTGAATAATTTCACCATAAACTATGAATGGTATAAAAATAGCACATCCATAGTCAAACATATCACAAAACCTTCAATACAATATAGAAGTTTTGTATCATAATAAATCAACTTCAAATAAGCGTAAAATCCATCAAAGGATGTTGACATAGATGAAATCAAAACACTTTTTGGAGAAATATCTCTTTCTATTTTTGAAATCATTTAAGAGCTATATAAAATAAAACATTTTCTTGAAAATATTCTTATAAGCTTGTAAGGAAAACTTTGAAGATTTTATAACGGCAGAAAATAACCGCACTCGCCGTATAAGTTAAAAAAACATTCTTACCTTAATTCTGTCGAAAAGGTTAAAAAGGACCTTGTTTTGAAAACGACGGAAAGATTTCTCTTATAAAAAGTCAAACAAGGGTATAAATGACTTTAACCCATATTCTTGTAAATAATAAAAATGTTTTGAAATACATTTTGAAGAAACATGGATGTGGATGATAAAGAGATCCCAGTAGATTATTACATATAAACAACCTCGGATAATGAAGAGATTGTGAAATAACCCTTACCAATTTGGTAACTTATGAAACATACAACCCATGAAAGTGGTATCATACAATGAATATGTAAATACACATAAATTAGAGTGTATTACTCAAGGAATATAATTATGGGCAGTACATACACCACACAAAAGGTGATGGTGGCAATATGGCATGAATCTCAAGGGAATAAGGAGTGAGATGAAAACCCCTTACCTTGTACTTTTCCTTGGTTGGGGTAGGTTAACCTCCTGTATAATGGTGAAATAATTGTTATTAAATTATACAAGAATCATATACATTAATATGATATCATATATGATCTTTTAATATTGATTTGATAATAATATCTTAGTATTATCATTGTTTCGGGTGTTAACTTACTTGTTTTCTTTTATATGTTTTGTTACGTAAGACATGTTTATAAAGGATAGGTTGTATATTATTCATATCCAGAATGATATCAAGTCCTTAAAAATCATTTTTTAAATCATCAAATGATAATTATACTTGAATGGATACGATGGAGAATGAATCTCATCGCGTTCGTGGAGACGGTAGTCCGTACGTACGCACGAGCGACAATATCATTCTTTTGATATTAAAATAATATATAAAAGGATGGTATATCATATATAATGAATCATTAACATGTTATATTTATTATTTACATGAGTTACACATCATTATTATACCCATCCAAATAATATTATATTGAATAACAATTACACCACGACGTGGAGATGGTAAGCCGTACGTACGCACGTATGGTGACATGTTATTCAAATGGTGGATACAATACTGAATATGGTTGTACCATATTTATAATAACATTATATTATATATAAGATACTGGAGTTATTATTTTAGAATGGTAATAACAAAGAAAGAAGAAGTGGAAGAAGAAAGGAACTTGAAAAGGGGTGGTGAAAACATTACCTCTTCTTCCGGTTCTTCCTTTTGATTTGATCAAAAGGGCTCCTTAGGTTGGCTTTATGATCAAAATAAGGCCTCTATGTTGTAGTGATGGATGTTGGTAGAGTATTTGGGCAGATTTTGGCCGAACCAAAAGGCTTTGAAGGTGTGACGAAATGAGAAGGAGTGGTCTCCTTTTATAAGGTAGAGGAGGGGCTCTTTAAGAAAGAGTGAAAGTATTACTTTATAATATAATTATATTCGGTTTATAATGGTCCAAAAATCATTGAGGTCGAAGATACGATGACTCATATTCTAAATAACATCAACCAATAAGAATTGGACAGGTTTTAGATAATATTTTAATCATTATAATCTTATTTATTTAAATGATTTGTTAATGAGGTAAACATTGCATCATTATTGTGTCATTAATAATTTAAATTATTTGATGTCTAAAAATCATAAATAAAATATAATTATGTATGAAATATTTTTATATTTCTAATGAATATTTATAATCGAAAATCCAACATGTATAACCCTATGTAAAAATTGTTCTTCTAAAAGATGTAAGCTTATGCCATTTTTATTTTTATTTTAACTTTATTAATATAATGTGTCCCTACCACAAACAAGTGGCTCTAAGGGGTCCCCAAATCGACCCAAGGATGCCCATGGTCGGGTATGAGTCCACCAATAAGGTTAGGACACGTTTTAGGGTAATTTTGTATTATTATAATATTATTTTTAACCCTTATTTACCGGATTTACCCTTTAACAATGGTAAATAAAATATTTACCGCAGTAATTATTCAAAATGTGTAAAAATAAAAGTTACCTATTTACATAATTTGGACATCCTGATTCCAAATATGTAATCCATTTTTTCAAATTCAAAACACAGAAGTGGCAGAAATTAATTTAAAATTAATTCCCGTTGTTAAAATAAAAAGCGTGTTTTTAAGAGATAATAACTATCAAAAGATTGACACTTGTTTATGTCTGGTTTAATTGTGAAATTATGTCCAATGACAAACATTAAATTAAATGGTAAAAATATATTCTAAATATACTTTAAAACCACTCAAATTCATAATTTATCAATATTAATTATTTTGATTAAAAAAGTTGATTTTAATTAAAATCTAGTAATTTTCACTATTCATCAAAATATAAAAGTTATCCGAAAAGTACCAAAATTTCACCCTAGGCTAATTTCAATATTCCGAATCCAAAAATGAAGTCCATTTTGAAATATAAAATATATATGGTTTAAAAATGTAGGTATTACTATTCACAACGGCTAGTTTAATTAGTTGTGGTGTGTGTTAGAACTCGAGGTTGCGTACAACACACGCTATCGCATGATTCGAAGGGAAACGTACCGTGGAAGCTTGGGGTGTTACAAAGGGTGTATGAGTAATGGTGTTAACAATTATGAGGGAGAGACTTGAATGAATTATGAAAGGTATGAGTTTCTTTTACAGTATTTATTATGATAAAATTAAAAACATGAATTAATTAAGGTTTATGAATCTTAATACTTTATTTATATTATATATTTTAGAAAAAAAGTATTGGGGAATATGATGATGAATCGTATTTAATGGTTTAAGAAGGACGTGGGGTGATTAATGTTTTTATGTATTTTAATTCTAGAATTTTGTTTTATAATTATTATACTAACGATATTCTGGTTATAAAATCATAAAACATCAAAGTATTTTTCTGAAGTAGTTTTTCAATAAGGGTTAGAAGCATATTTTGACTGGTACAAAAAACCATGAAATTTGATTTAGTGGTAAGTTGATATTTTTTTAGAACACATGATTAAGTAAAAATATAAACTATAATATATGTATGATGTTGAGTTAATAAATTTTAGTTTGGATAATGGGATTATTGACAATGATAGTCTTGGTAATATTGAAATTGGTTTGTGATTTAATCAAAATTAATTTATGTCATATTAGATGAAGTTTATTGAATTTTTTTATTTACGGAATATATTCAATAGTTGTGAACTTATTTGAATAATAATTATTGTGTTAATTTTGGAAGAATATTTTTTCCCATGTGATTTCAACATAAATGTTATGGATATAATAATGATTTTATAATATTAAATTTGATCATAAGTTCAAAGGCATCAACACCCCCATTTTATGGTTTGAAGTGATGGGACTTTGATACACTATTTAGTTTCAAATATTGTTTGGGGTTGGTATATGATTTTTTGATAACATCATTTTGTACTATTGGATAGTGGGATATAAATAATCTTGATATTTGAAAATTGATTCATTGATAAGTTGATATTTTTAGAGATATTTATGGCCAAGTTAAGGATTTCCTTTCAGGTTTGAATCTAAATTTTATTCATGATATTTTGGTGATGTTCATTATGTTACAGGATTATGTCACAATTTTTCATAATAATTAGTGGCATTTGGGATATGTTTCATTAGTTTTAGGTATATTTAACCCTTATGTTTAACATTTTATTTAACAATAAATGATAATTAATTAATTGTGAAGAATACAATTTTTACATTGGAGATGTAATCTGAATTGTATGAGACAACCATTGAGGTTAAAAAATTCTTTAATTTTGAGGTTGTTGGGGTTAATTGAGATGTATTATTATTTATGAAGTTCTATAATTTGAAACTTTTTCATAATTCTAGAAAATTTTATAGTTAAATTTATTATTTCAAGGTTTATTATTTTTTTGAATAATCTTACCTTGTGATAGACATTTTTGTTTTTGGTAAATTATTAAAGTTGGAAGGAGTAAATTTATAAACTATTTTTAATATTAGATGTTTATTTTAGTTATTTAGGCATATAATATTCATAATTTGGATAAATATATTATATTTTGGTGGAAATTGATTAAAATATGAAATTCAACTTTTTAAGTAATTATATTTCCTTATTTTTTATTCAATATGGTGAAATAATGCTTAAAATCTATGAAAAGGATCTTAAGATGAAATTTTTTTTCTATAATATCTAATTAAAATGAATTGATTGTATTTTTACCCCTCACAAATTAATGGTTTGATGGTTGTTAACTTTCTTCTGAACATGTTCTCTATCACTCTCAATTAATACTAGGGACTTAGTTTCCATGTTCATATTTTCACTTCCCACTAATGTTATCCTATTTGAAACCTATTTTTTGTTTAACTTCATACTTTTATTTCCAATTATTTATGGGGAAGTTTTATTAACCCTTTTTATGATGTCAATTTTCAACAGAGGACTTTTAAAATATAAAACCTTTTATTAATGATCACGTGTTCAAATTACGATGGTTAAATTCTTTAAAGGGGGACAATGTAACACCCTAAGATGGTTGAAAATATTTCTCTTTAAATAATTTTTTTTTATTTCATAACTTGCACTGCATAAAACACTAACTTTAAATGAACTCTAACATACTATTAAAATATTATTATTTTTTATAGTTATAACATAACCGTTAAATAGGATGGCATGAATACGATTAAATAATTTATTACAATACATATAACTATCCTACTCAATATAAGTATATTGATAAATTCTTATTAAATTATGAAAAAAATAGTAAAACTATTTCATTCTTCAAACATATGTTTTCTTCAATAAATTAATTTCATTTCTTATTGTGAGAAAATATTATGATTAAGTTATGGAACATTTATAATTTTTTTAAATGAACATCATTTTTAAAATCATCATAAATAAATTATATTTGGATGATTTTATTATGATTTTTAGAAAAGATTGATTATCAAGTTAATAGTCAAAACTACTCATTTTTATTAAAAATTATAATTCTATTTGAGGCATGTAAAGATTTATTTTTAAAATGTTTTGAAAGTAACATTAGTAAAATTATATTATAAATGATCTAGTTATGTTTATTGGAATAAATATTATGTTTAAAGTTTCGATGAAAAAATTTTTTTACATAAAAAGGCATTTTCTTGAAAGACTACATTTATGCTTGTAATGTATTTTTATCTTAAAAAATTAAATTGATCACTATTGTGGGATGATTTCAATTAAATTCAAATATAATATATTAAATAAATTTTTATGAATTCATCTATTTTTTTACAATTCATGGGATAATAATAAATCTTGTTTTATACTTAAAAACATTATTTTTCTAAAATCGGTTTTCGTTATGTTTTACACACTTATTTTAAAATTAATTTATGCCACTTATATGTATTCAATTTGATAAAATAGATTCCATATTTATAATTAAGAGGTTGAAATTTGGTTTAAAGGACACTTTTATTTTTGGTCAATTTGAATAGTAATCATGGTAAATAAAATCACCTCATTAAAAGGTAAATCAAGATAATCTATGATATAAATAAGTGATAAGAACATAAGTATTCATCCTAATTATTTTTGAATTAAATTAATTATATCATCTCTACCCGTCTTAGTGTATTTAGAAGGTGGAGGAATATTACTTATCCTGAAGTGACCTCGCCAAGATGCCAAAGGCTGGAAATAAATGTTGAAGGTATTCAACACATGTGGGGGATGATTCTCCCTTTAAGAATAAAACTACTTACCAAATAAGACATAACCAAAAAAAGAATATGATGTATGATAAAAATTAAAGAAAAATCAATATTCCATTTATCAAAATCAAACTAAAACCAAGTACCACAACGGAAGACTACATTATTAAAGTAAACAATGTTAGACAAAACTCAAAGATTGTAATGAAAACTCAAAGATCCAAACATACCCTAACTCCAAAACCTCTCAAGTATCACAAATTATTGTTACAGATGTGTGATACTTTACCTTTTCCCTTGTCTTTATAAATAACATCTACAAAAGCACCAATGTACCAAAGCAGGGTTGGGTAATGAAACTCAGTAGATTTTCCAAAATGTCATCACTACTCATGTTACTAGGATAAAATATTCTACCTAGTTATATAAAATAGTATATAAAACAATTTCTAAATTTGTTTATATAAAAATATAATAAATTTCCAATGAAAAAAATTCTCTGAAAACACTAATTTCAAAGGAATAAAACCAAACAATGTTCCAAAACCATTTCATACATTCAACTTTGTTATACCACATTCCAATCCACATATCCACACATATACACATGCATGATTCATTATGAAAGTTCCATATTCATGAGAGATTTATTTTTGATCTAGAAAGTCATCACAAGGTAATTAAATCTCATGTCCCATTACACCGTTGGCACCAAGAAAAAGTTTATCTTTCAACCAAGCCTTGTAATGCAATATGAACGTACACACCATGTATGCCGAACAACCATGACAATATAATCATTCCAAAACCATTTCAATAAAAAAAATTATTGAAAACCATTCAAAACCCCCATTGGAAATCAAACATTCCAATTCCTTTCAAAAAAACTATCTGCTTTATCAAAAACATTTTGATTAATCTATTTACCAAAATTCTATAAAAATCCACATTTTAAAACCAATAAGCAAATAAATTTTTCTAAAAATTCCTAGTTTCCATGTTTTCACTAATGGTCACTCAAGAGGGTTTCAAACAATCAATACACGAAAAATTCATAATCAATTTCATTCAAAATAATCAATTTGAAATCAATCCATCATGTTCTAAATAGAGGAGTTAAGAGTGAAGCTATCTACCCTGGGTATTATTATAAAAATGAATAATTAAATGAATAATGTAAACGAAATCGGGTTAAATCTTTATGATCCTAGCTTAGATATATTCCCCATTCATAAAAAGACTAAATCTAAATCAATTTGGAATGAACTATCTTAGATATAACCACAGTGGATGTAGATCAAGGAAATTGAGAGATATAGAGAATATAATCTAAGAAAAACCATCAGGAACAACCAAGAATGATGACTTACCAAAAGAATTGAGCTTTAAAGTACCATGTAATGACTTCATATCACTTCTAATTCGATGGGGAGAGGTTCCCCAACAATTTAGAGGGAAAAATATAGAGTAAGGGATATTTGGGAAAGAATGAAGCAATTAAAGGTGAAATGAATTAGATAACCAATTTAATGATCTATGTTTTGACCCGTGCACAATTTAGTCACATGGTTAGGTAAATCATATGATAATAGTTCTCCTTACTCTACCATAATGGAAACATTAAACAATTGGTTTTCACTATTACCAAACTGTTCGCCAACCATGCTGAAGCTCATTGTCCAACATTTTCTCAGCACATCAAGGTTCCCCCTAATCTTCTACAAGGTTTGGAAAAAATATTTATATCCCGTGAACCTTCCCTTTATCCCTTATCTCATTTTGAATGGTTTCCTGTAGGTGTTTCCTGGTTTTCCCAAACCCTGTACCAATTGTGCACCTATATAAAAGCCCAAAAAAACTCCAAAATTTCCCTAAAGTCTCCCAAACATCACCCATATACTTTACATAATTAAAATAAAATTAAAAGGGTTACTTACTAGAAAATAACTATTTTATAGTAATTTTACCCTTATCACATTAATCATGAAATTTGTTTTTTTAATTTACACTTTCACAAGAAAATAACCTATATAATATTTAAATCAAATAATGTTAAAAATGTGTAAGTATCTTAGTTTTAAATATCTATAATATGTTCACATAGGGAAAATCATGTTTTTAAATAATATATGTGTCTATGTTGAGATTAATGGAATTTTTTTAAGGAAATAAATTTATTTATAATTGTTATTTATTATATAATGACCTTAAATTCATGTGTAACTCCAATATATTATATATTCAAATAAAAAAAATTAAAATAAATGACTTTAAAAATGTTAAAAGATATATAATTTGAATGATTTAATTTTCCCATAAATTTTCTATATTTATGTGATATAATATGTTGTTTTCGATGCATTATATTTGAATTCCCCTGATGTATTAATGTATTTAAATTAAAAATAAATTAATAGTGTTAATAATAACATTAATAATATTTCATTAAATGATTTAAATTAATAAAAAAATATACATTCATCCAAATGAATTATATATTTTTTCCACATAACTTGGAATCTATTTATGGGTTTTCTATATTATAGTAATTTTATTACCCATTAAGGGGTATAAACGTTAATATTACGAAATTTGTCAAACTGGCTAACGAAGGGTTGAAATAAAAAATGAATGGTCAAAATGTTATCCAAACATGTTCAAATTTTATTGTATGGTATGATTTAAAATAATTTTCATATTATATTTGATTCTTATCAATTTTTAGCCATTTGAACATAAAAGATAATCAATATTAATTTAATATTTTATGAAATTCTGAGAGTGCCCCTCCCCTCAGTTATAAAATGACATCCCACATTTCTCTTCTTTACACCACCATGAGCCTTCTATATTGACTATATCATAAAAATTACTTTATAAGATTATTTATTCACATTATAGAGGTCGTGGTCTTCCCAAAATACTAAATATATAGCCCTTAATAGTTTATCTAAAGAAAATGTGTTTAACTTAAATAATATATTTCTTTTATAATATTATTTAAATCTACTTAATCAATGGGATTTGTCCTAAAATAATAAAATTAGTATCGTAAATATTAAAAAAATATATTATAATTATGAAAAATCCATTATAAACTTACTTTCCCATCAAATGAGAAGTGAAATTATTGCTTGTGCATACTTACCACTTAACGTCACCACGTAGTGATACAATTAATTTATTATCATCGTATTTTATGGATGGGTATTATGATGGTATTAATGTTTATATAGGATAATTATTGCATAATTTTACTTCTTTAATTATAATATGTTATCTACCTTCTTACCTTCCAAACTGTTGGAAAACAATAACATCGATTGTGTGTATGTATGTACTGTAACCGCTATGAAGTGATCTGATTCATTTGAAACTTATAATTTAATTTTATAATAATTAAGAATATTTTAGGAATATATATGATATATATGATATAATAATGATACTATAGAGGTTAATTAATATTTATCTTTATTTTATTCCATATGTTGAAAAATAAAAACCGCATAAACATATACATATGGCATATCATCTCTATGAGCAGTGTAATTAGTTTTTCTATCTCTACATTTATGAATGACCCTAAACATGTATAAAATTAATATTTATGATATTTATACCGTGATTAAAATTCTAGATCTTATGTAACTATTATCAAAATAGAGGAATCAAATCTACCGATCAATAACATACAAGAAGAAATGATGCAGATATCACCCAGAACAGTGATATATATAATTATGGTTTTTTTATATAAGTAAAATAAATATATATTTATTACACATGAAGCTCCAACATGTATTAAGGCAATTAAACCTAAGGTAAGGAACATTCGTCTCACATTTATTCTTATAGGACACATTCGACAATCACCACATGTTTCTATTTGGTGGTGTATATAATACCCTTGACTATATTTTATTATTATTCATATGAATTTTATGGGGACATAAATATATATATCTATGTTTATTTCATTCAAGGGGATTTGGATTCAAATGTTATAAAAATGGTAAGGGTTTTATGATATAATCCCATTATTTATTAGGATTTTTTATAATTAAGATTCTAATAAAAATATCATATGATCTATCTATCAGGAAACTCATAAATTTTATTCTCACATAGTTTTTTCTAGATAATAAATATTTTTGTTTAGTTTTAATCAATGTAAGTAAAAAGGTGACCCAAAATATATTTTTAAGGAAAATCAACTTCCTTTTTATATTCAATAAAAAACCACTTTCTTATATATCCATTTTTTTATAAAATGTTTATTAAATATTTTCACTATTATACTATGATTGTTTAAAATAATTTTTACCCATGATGTAATTTTTAAAAAATGATATAATGGAATATTTTTTTTCATTTTCTACACAATTTATTTCTTTAATTTTTCAAAAAAAATAATGAAATGAATGTTTATTTTTAACTTATACGACATGAATGGATTTTCCTGTCATCATGACTAATTTTTTCTTTGATGATATCTTAACAAGTTTACATGTTTCTGTTTAAGGAAAATGTTTTCATTTATATTTTCAATGATTTTTTAAAATAAATGATTTAAAAATGGAAATTTTATTTCCCAGAAGAATTTTTTAATGATATATTAATGGTATTTATATTAATTAATGACCCAAACCCTTGATTTAACTTAGGATTTCTTAAGGGATGTAATCTAAGGATACCATAATTATTCTTTATCATGATGGTTTAAAAATATTATGACATATGGTTAAAAAAACCTTTTCCCCATAAGTTATTTAGGGATGAAATGGTTAAATTTTTATAGAATCCATTTATTTTCCATTGGTTATACTATGATGAAATGTTTTTGAAAATTAATATTTTCATGGGTTCTGATATAATGTATGTTTTATGATTTTATGCCATAGAAATTTATGATTTTAATTATGTAATGGTTGGGACCTATATCTCCCCTAGTGAATTAGGAGATTATTGATATTACATGAGATAAATAGGATTGGAATGGGGATTAAACTTAGTTCAGTATGGGAAATTGTACACTATTATAGTCTGGGGGGGTAAAACAGGACTACAATGATTTTTTGTGGAGTGAACCCTTTACACTATGATAGTATTTTCAAAAATACTTTACTATTAAAGAAATGATTCTCAATTATTATGTGTATACCAAAAACATATTCCTTATACCAATGTTATTCTCTCATGGATAATTTTTTTATAATTATATTTTATAAATTGATATGTTTTTACTAGGTCCCAATATTATGTTGTATGATATGTATGGTATGATTTTAAAATGTTATAATATTGTTCTCATACTCTTACGTTCATATTATGATCAAGTGGTAGTTGATGTATCCCTTATTTACCCTTACTAAGAATATTAGATCAACCTTTCACATGTTCCCTTTCCTCAGATTATGTAGAAAGGAACTGAGTATTATATGTCTAAGGAGGGTACTAGTTATAAATAAATTAGTGTCATATAATATAGATATTTTATAAACTAATTGTTATATTTACATGTTTCAATAGGAACATAACCTATATAATTATGAAATGGATCATTATGATATGTAATGAATATTCATCAAAAAAATATTTGATATCTATATATGAAATTATGGGTCACTATAAAATGGCTCTTCTATATGGTATTTAATGATATCTACATTAATAGTTATTTAAAATCATATTTATGGTCTAAAATACTAATCATTTTGTATATATTATTTCTAAAATAGTAATCTTTTATTCATTCTTTTTTTTGTTGAATTATCTCAAAACTAGTTGTTCCAAAGCCTTTCCTTTGGATTTATAGAATACATTTGTTTTTGGTTTTATTTATTCCTTTGAGTAACTCCATCCTATGTATGCAACCCATATTTTTAGTGTTGTGAATCATGTGATGCTTAATTTTTCTAGTTAGGGGATCCTTCATCTATATCTATGTTGTATCATGTGGGAAGCTTATGTTTTTTATCCTTGTAAATATGGTATGAATTCATCATAATAAATAAATTTATTTGGTTTAAATGAAATTTAAGTGCAAGGAAATTATTCACATGTTTTTAAAACTTTATGATACTGTGATATTTATTTTATCAATGCTTATTGTACCACTAGAAATTAGGAATGTTGGGATCCTTTTGTTTCACTATATTCGTGTCGTTCGGGATACACTATTATTATGATATTTTTATATCACCCTAAATAGAATTTTTTAACCACTTATTTCTAGTTATTGGAATCGTTTCCCTAGTAAAATTATTCTTTTGTGAGAATACCCTTATAAGTGAAGTGAAATCGACAAAAATCCCATAGAAAAATATTAAAAATGATATGTTACCTGACGTGGAAAGTTTTATGATGTGTTAATGTGTTTAATTTTGTGTGGTCATGGTATGAGGTTTTTTATAGAAGGTAGTGGTGATGTGGTTATTTTTATGAGGAGGTGTTCATGGCTATGATGGTGGTTGTTTGGGCTTGTTTTCATAAGGATGATGGGATTTCTCTATCTATTATGTGTTTTTTTATGCTTTTTTCCAAATTTGTAATGTGGATAACTAAATAATAATGTTAATATCTAAATGTTGAGTGATGTTTTGAAATATGGATTGAAAATAACAATGACCAATTGAATTTATGGGTATTGTGTAAATTAAATGGATACGTTTGTTACATTAATTGAATGAGTTGTTTAAATGGAAATTAATTTGTATTGTGTTTTTGGAAAAAATTAATTTATTGAGAAAGAAGATGAAATTTAGTTTTGTTTTATGGGGTGGTGTTATGAATTTAGTGTTTGTGGTGAAAGTGGTGGAGTTTGTGTGGCCCCCCTCCTCAATCCTTTTTTCATTTTCAAAATAATTCTTTTGGGTGAGTGGGAACCTCACAAAGACTAGATACCAAATTGAAACATAACATGCTAAAAATAGTGTACATATAAAACATGATTCAAATCAAAATCCACATTCAAATTTTAAAATTCAAATTTTAAAAGTGAAAACCTCATGATGTGGGAAAAGTGAGCCACTCGAGAAACCCTACATTGAGGTAAGCCACATCACCGGACTGCCATCATCCCAACATCGGCTTAATCGTTCCATCACTGTCATCATCGTACTATCATCATGTCACTGTCGTCATCGACATCATCGGCTCAACACCATCGGCCAATCGGAATCCATAGTCACCGATGAGTAAATCCATCACTGTCACCGCCATCACACAGAGCCTCATCATCATTATCATTGTCATGGTCATCATGCCACAAAATATGGCATGAGAGAAGACTCTTCCTCACCAAAGACAATGGATGTGTCCTCACCATCAACCTCCTAGAGTTGACCGCTCGATCCCACTTCCCAAAGAACCGTGGAAACCACCACACACATCCCGCTTGGATAGAGAGATGGAGTTCTGGAGAAAGAGTAGAGAAGAGAGTGTACATAGGTTGGTCAGATCAGTGGAAAGACCAACATGACATCGTCGATGTCTTTGAGAAGAAACAACCACCACCATAACACAATAGACCCCCAAACCCAATGCTAAAACTCCTAGAAAAGACCCAGAAAACAGCCATCAAAGAATAAACCATAGAGCCATCTAAGAAGAAACTATAGAGGAAAGACAGAATCGAGGATAAAACCCTAAAATAATCTGGAATAAGGGTAAACTAGGAATAAACCCTAAAGGAAGTAGAGGAAAAAACCAAATAGAACAAGAATATATAAAAAAGGAGAAATCGGGGGAAAAACCCAAAAGGAAGAAAAAGGAGACGTCGTGAAGACCCACATCCACCGAAATGCTAGCCGAAAACCTCATTGTATCCATCTATCCAGATCCAACCTAGAGAGGATTGGTGGAACTTGAGGTTAAAGAGTAGTTGAGGTAGTTGGGGAAAGAACGGTCATGCTTTCATCAAAATGATAGACAAGAACAGGAGGTGGGCATGAGGTCAGTGTCCTTCAGGTTCATGATACCCTACTATTCTTGATATGGTTGTGATATGATGTGATGGACTGGGTGTATGCAGGCGATATGGGATGTGATTTTATGCAATAATAAATTATAAGGATGAGGTGGGATCACTATGATGTATTTTATTGGGGTTTGAGAGTGGATAATAAGTGGGAAAGAAATGTGGGGTACCCATTATCAATATGATTCATATTATTTCATTATACTTTCTTGAGTCATTTCGCGTGAATGACTCAGTGGGGATTGCCTTAGATAGTTGACCTATTAAGATATTGTGGGTTCTGTTATTTTCTCACTAGTGCATTATTATGATTTATTCACATGTACATGAGGGTCGTGTTTTTTTACTGATTATGCATGTATCCTTATCCTAGGTATATAAAATGATTTTTAGGCTTCTAGGAGGATTTAACTAGTTGTATTGTACAATACTAGCTCAAACCCTATGACTATTTTCCTATAACTACTTTAGTTTTTACTTTTTCATATTTAAATTTAGTGACTTTTATCTGTATCAGTTTTATTTATACATTAATTATAGGATGGTTTTGGTTTATTTTTTATTTTTTTCTATGAGTTTCTTTCATTTGATTCATCTTATCTCCCAACTATATTTTATTATTGAGGGTAATGCCTCAAATTGATGATATTTTCATACTCTTTGTGATAGTTTCCAAACGGGGTCCTACTAGAGGTGGAAATCATGGGTTCATTATCTTTTTTCCTTCGTTGTGGTATCTTTGCAGGGAGGGGGTCATAAAAATTGTTCTTTCTATTTACATTGAATTTTTTTATGACTTTTCATTTAAAATTTGATTGTTTTACTCATTTTTTAATAATAAATGTTACATCAAAAAAAATCCAAGGTAAAATTGGAAAGGAACATATGTATAATATTTTAAACTTTTTGTTCTTTTAAATGCAGATTATTAAAATAATATAAAAAGGTGTTATTCAGAAAGTGATCTACTTTTTTTATTTTTATGAAATGGAATTATTTTTTAATTTCTCTTTGAAATGGATCCATTCCATTAAATGTATTTCTATAATAAAGTATTCCAAATGTTTTTTTAAAATTGGGAAAATGTTTATTTAATATTAAATAGTTTTTCTTGGATGGTTAAAGTAATTTATTTTACATAAAATGATAAGCATATTTTTAGAGGTGTAATTTCAAACTAGCATGAAAGTAATTTTATTTTAATAATCAAACATAGTTGTGGGGAGGAAAATAACAATAATTTTTCTCAAGATTTTAAATTTGTGGTTTTGTTAAGGACCATTCCCTTTGAGGGATCCCCCTATGGGTTAATGTTTATCTAGCTGCTAATAGTGTGGTCTTAGTGATGATGTTGGAGCATGACCATAGATAGTGATGAGATTTTTGTACCTTTTTGGTAATTATATCTTTTTTTATTTAGTATTGATCAACTTCCCTTAAGTTAATTATATATTGGGTTTTAATTCAGTATATTGTATCTTAATTATGTTATATGGTTTTGGATTTGATGTTAATTGGAAAATGCCTCATTTGGTTTACATTTATTATTTGGAAATTTATTATTTGGTTTTCATGGATTTCCTACTTATGGATGAGTTAGGATATATTATTTTCAATTATATATTGTGTATTGTATTATGCTTATTGGTCAAAACCATTACAAATTGGGTTTTAATGGTTACCAATAACTAGTTTCTTGCCCATGGGGATCGAGAACACCCTTCAGGTCTTTGCCCATGGGGACTCTGGTTCCTAGTTCCATGGTAACTAAATTTCCATTCCTTAATGTTCAAGAAAGTAATTTTCAAAATTACAAGTTGCATATACATGGATCATTCATGATAGTTATTTCATTTTCCCATACATTTTATTTTGCATAGTATTTTTATTATTTTATAATGATTTTAAAATAATTGTTAAATGTTAAACATTTAAATTCATTTTTAATGATATAAAATAAAATTTTCATTAAATACATTAAGAGAATTAGGATATTTGACTAATACTTTATAAATATTCATGAAATTAATGGAACACCATAATTAATCTAGAATATTTTACATTTTATGTTTATAAAATATTTTAAATAATTTTTATTCTAATTTTCACAAAAACATTATTAGTACTATATAAGAATTCTATATAATTATACAATCAAAAAAAATTACCATAATAAAAAAATTTATCTTCAATATAACTATATATAAATTCACATAACTTCTTTCCTCGTAAAAGAAAACATATAAGAGATACTAAAAGATTGAATGTGGTGTTTTGAATTTTTTTTTACTTAAAGTAATATAAATGTCATTATCAAAGGAGGAAGGAACCAAATTTTATATATTAAAACATATGATTTGGTTTGTTGAAATACACTCATTAAATAAATTAATGAAAAGTGTTTGAGTGATTATAAAGTATAACTTTGTAGTATTAACCCCATTTAACCCATTTTATTGTTCATCATGGTGACCAATCTTTACTATGTATTCTACTAATTATGGATGAAAATGAAATTAAATTATTTACCAAATATGAACCTCCATATTCTAAATATGAAATCGATTTTCCATGATTAAATTCCCATAATTGGTATAAATTAAATTTAATGTAATTATGAAAAAGCAAGTAAATTGTTTTTAAAAAAAATACCCTTTTGAAACATAAAAATGATTTTACACCAAAATCATGTATAATATTGATTCACATGAACATAATTGGATTATGTTTTATCAAGGAATAAATATGTGAATTCCAATACAATTTATAAGATAATATAATTCTTTAATTAAAATATAATAAATAACATTGTTTTCTAAAATCAGTTTTTTCGATACTAAGCTAAATATTAATATTTTTAGAAAAATTCCTAAAATTTACCATAAGATAATTTTGAAATGATTATTTAAAAACTGATTTTAATTTTATCAAATAAAATTTCTAAATATATTAGAATGAAATTCAAATTTCTAGACTATAAAACATGTACAAAATATTATTAATAGAAATGTATTTTTGACATGTATAATGCATTTATTTTTATTCCTTTTCTAGTAAAAATAATTAGATAAATGTTAACATTCATAATTGAATTCATTATTTATATTAAGCAAAATTTTCCATTAATTTATTTCGTAAAGTAGTTTTTCCAATTCATACCTTCCAACCTAACATCTTGTTTATAACAATTATATTTAAATAATATTTTTTGATGGTTTTTTAAGCTTAGGGTTCACTATGGAATTTCTTATCGAATATATTATTATTTTCATAGAAAATAAGAAATAAAATATCATCTTACTATATATTCCTCATGATTCCCATATCTAAATAATTATTTGAATCCACTATTCTATGATATTAAGTTGAGGAAAATAATTCATTCACTTTCCCCTAACCCAATATGTATTTATCAAAAGAATCATAAAATTCATAAAATGATTCTCTTTGGAAATTGTAGAGTTGTATTTTTATATGTAACATTGTTCTTATTAATTACATAATTTCAATGGAATATCAATGTTGAAGTGGAAGTTCTTCTCCATTCCTATATACTATTTTCCTTTCTCTTATTCACTCTCTTTAAATCCTATATCATCAATTTCATATGTGGATGATGGGCCTCCAGTCCCACACTACTACAAAACCAATATTTAACAGTGTTGGAATTTATCAACACTAGAAAAAACAGTTGATAACGATTCCCTGTATCAATGATAAAAAATGCAGATAAAGGGTCCCTCTTATCAGCACTAAAAAAGTGATGATAAAAGGTTCCCGTTATTAGTGTTTTTTAGCACTACTAAAGGATAAAATCTATCAGTACTTTTCTTTAGCACTGATAAAGGGTACCCTTTTTCATCACATTATTTTTAGCATTAATAAAGGATACCCTTTATCAGTGCTTTATTTTTAGCACTGATAAAGGGTATCATTTACCATCATTTTTTAACACTCATAAAGGTCCCGAATAAATTGAAATAATTAGACAAATAAAAATTTCAAATGAGTAATATAAAAAATTATTAAAAAATATATTTATTAAAGAATTACTGTTAAAAATGAATAAATTTAATATACATATATAAAAATTATTAATATTCATAAATAGTATATATTAAATATATAGATATGTAAAATGAATAAAATGAAATAATTAAACAAATAAAAATTAAAAACTAGTAAATTAAAAAAATATTACACATATTATTAATTAAATAATTATTGATAAAAATGAATAAATTTAAAATGTATATAAATATATTAATAAATAGTATATATTAAATATAGATATATAAAATGAATAGATTCTAACAATTAAATAAAAAAATTAATAAATAGAAATAATTAAACAAAAACATTATCAATGAATAAATTAAAAAATTAATTAATGAAATAATTATTAACAAAAATGAATAAGTATAATATATATATATATATATTAATTAGAAATAGTAATAATTAATATATATTAAATATAAAAATAGAAAATGAATAAAATGTAACAATTAAAAACATATTAATGTCTTATTCATCTTTAATGGTTTTTGTGCATAATTATTCATTAATAACTTTTATATAGAAATACATTCATATTTATATATATATATATATCAATGTAGATAATATTTCATAAAATTTGATTTATATATAACAAAATATTTATGATTATATTAAATAAGTGATATATTTAGTAAAGAATAGTTTATAAATAAAAATTATTATTAATTAAAAAATATAGAGTAATTGTATAGAGTAATGGATATAATTGAATTTAATTTGATTTTAGTTAACATATATCAGACATGTCTTATTGATTTCATATACATATACGTTATTAATACCTTTTTATATACAATACACACATATGAATATTTACGTAACTAATGAAATATTATATAGAAAGACATACACATAATATTTATTTTATTTATTCAAATTATAGTATTCTTTTAAGAATATCATTATAACATGGTAAATTTAATATATTTTGTTTTTAATTGATAAATTTTATTTATTTATTTTTTATATTATTATAATTATGTAATATTTTTTTGATTTTTTATATTCTATTTTTTGGGGAATTTAATCATTTTATATTATTTATTTATATATATTTACTTACTGTGTTTTACTATTTTCAATATATATTCAAAATTATTTTAATATATATCCATATTTTTTAATAATTTATATTTAATTAATAAAACTTATCTATTTTTTCAATATTTTTAAAGTGTAGTCATTTTTAATTATTTAATTTCACTCATTTTTAACATGCATGCATTTTGGTGTATATATTCATTAATAATGTTAAAAATATATTTGTAAATAAATATTTATAAACAAGTATATTTATAAATTTATATTTACTATATTTATACATTTATACATTTATAATTATAAATAAATAGATATTACTTTTTAAAAAGTATTTATATAATTATAAGTAAATAATTATATATATGTATATATTTAAATAATAAATATTTTTACTATATTTATAGTTATATTTATATTTATATTTTTGTATTAAAGATATATATAATTATATGAATATAAAAATTTTAATTTTTTAGAAGTAATTATATAATTATAAATAAATAATTATATTATAAAATAAATTTTAAATTCTAATAAATTTATTTAAATAATGAATATATTTACTATATTTATACTTATATTAATATCTATTTATAATTATAAAGTTCTAATAAATATATTTAGATAATGAATATATTTAATATATTTATTAAATATATATATAATTATATAAATATATTGAGTGATATAAATATATTTTTAATTATAAATGAATAAATATAAAAATATTTACCAATATATGTACATTTACTATATTTATGAAATTCTATAGTTGTAATTATAAATAAAAAAATAAATTTTAAAAAAATATTTATATAATTATATATAAATAATTATATATTTACATAATTATTAAATTATAATCAAGAAATATAAAATTATACAAATATGATTACAAATTTTGTATTTATAATTATAATTATATATC
Source organism: Viscum album (assembly GCA_963277665.1). Classification (NCBI taxonomy): domain Eukaryota; kingdom Viridiplantae; phylum Streptophyta; class Magnoliopsida; order Santalales; family Viscaceae; genus Viscum; species Viscum album. The sequence continues at coordinate 113,163,250 of OY728149.1, forward strand.
CTTTATCAGTATAAAAGTTTTAATGGTGATAAAGATTACTTTTACCAGTGCTAAAAAAGTATTGTTAAAAGGTATCTTTATCAAGGATAAAACTTTATTGGTGATAAAGGCGGATTTTACCAATGCTTTGTTAGCAGTACTAAATCTCTTTCTTTATCAGTGCTAAAAAAGAACTGGTAAAGATATCATGTATCAACACTTATTAATTTAGTGCTGATAAAAAGTATCTTCATCGGTTCTTTTTGGGAGGTGTAGATAAAGTCTCCCAACCTAATTAAATAACCCCTATAGTGACTAATTTAGTCACGATATCTCAAGATTTCTGCAAGATCCACCTACTATCGACCCTCCTTCTCCTTAGATCCAAGTCTTGAATCATGTCTTGAATTATATCTCAAATGAATTCAAGGATTGAACAAATCATGTCCCAAACGAATCCAATATTTCGTGATATATATACTTTTCTTTAATAGAATCAAATCTTGAATCCAAGGTATGTTATTTTTACCTCCACTTAACTCATTTATTTCTTGATTGTGTGATATTTTCCCTTATTCTGCAATTTTTCCACTCATTGTTGTTAAACGTTTTGCATCATCTACGGAATCCCTAGGTAGTAGTATTTATCCTTTCTAGGTTTCCGAATTTGTTTCATGCTCTTGAGTGTCTAAAATGTTTTTCTCTAAAATTAATATTGTTATTTGGGTTTAATTGGATATAAATATGTTTGTTTCTCAAGGTTTTTGAGGTATTATAATTGAGTTCCAATTGGGTTCTTATGTATTTGGCCTTATTTTTTATCTTCATTCAAAGGATAAATTATATTTTTTTCTAATAAAATATTTTTGATGGTTTTCATAATGTAATTTTGTGTTTTAAAATTATTTGATTTTGTTTATGAAATCTATTTGTGTAATGCATCAGTTTATGAAATTGATTAATTGGGGTTTTCTTTGTTTGAGAAATTTTCTTGTGTTTTATTTTGTTCTTCTATTATTTATTTATGTCCAAAGTTATAGATTTTTCTTTTCTTATTATATTCTTATTCACATATGTATTGGTGTGTGTGTGTGTGTTTATATATATTAGACACATGCACGTATTCACTTGAAAATATGTGAATATTTGAATCAAGACCTTTCTAGATATGTATGTGTGTAATTGAATATATTTAAAACATTTAAAGTGATATTTTAAAATTTACACATGTTGATTTAATTTTGATTATTATATAAATTTTTAAATAGGGGTTTTTAAATGGTTTTTTAATTTAAAAATACTTTTTAGCTTGCCAAATTTTTTTAAAAATGGCCTCCAGAAAAATTGTTGCTTCTCTAGTGAGATTTCAAATGGGTTTTCTAAAGGAGACATGGTTTCAATTTGGTTTTTATTTGTGGGTTGTTATTTTTAATGTAATAAATGATTTCTATGTGGGTTTTTTTGTCACATGGGAGACCATAGATAGGATGGTAAATAAATGGGTTATGCTCTAACACGATTGGGGTATTAGTTAGGGTTCATTTTCAGTTTCTTTGATAGGCTAGATTGCATTACTTGTTTTAGTCACATACCCAGCTAGTATTCTATAAGAAAGTCAGTTGCCTTTAGAACATATGAGTCAAAGCTCTATCCCATGTGTTTTAGATTATACTTGTGTAATTATATATATTTTGTATTTCTAACTTTCACTTTTATAGAAGGTTGTCACTATCACCCTTATTTAATTTTATTGTTTTCATATTCTACACTTTAGTTTCTTATTTGGATTTTTTTATTTTTTTATTACATTTTAGTTACATTTCATTATATTAGGTTTTCCTTCTTAGTTCCATTTCTTTAAAAACAAATCCAAAATGGATTTCTAAATGTTTATTTTTAATAAATAAGTATAGTGACTAGGAAAATGATTATCAAGTGATTGTTTTTGTTTAAAAGGAAAAAAATAGTTTAAGAAAGGTTATTAAATGGTTTTTTAAAATATTATTCATTTTTAATGATCGATGTCAGGAAAAGATCATGGATGGATTTACATAAAAAAACAAAAAATATATTCTACATATGTATTTCAAACTATCTTTCTTGGTAATTGATAATTTGTATCCTTAGTTTTTAACAAGTCTAGTTTTGTGTCAAGATTTTTACCCATCTAGATATTAAAGACCTGTTTCCTCTTTATTAGAAAAAGATTCATTATAATTTTATCACACTAATTAAGAAACCCTTGGTTCAGTGTTTTCTGTAGGATATTTCCCTTTTATGGAATGTGAATTGATTATTATTATGTGATTCTTGTATTATGTGATAGGTGTATATTTCTTGAGAGGGTGTTGGAGGTGAGGTGAGGATTATCTCTTATTTTTTATTATCGATTTATAAATCAATCATGGTCATTTGTTTTTTCATTCCTCCAATTTAACTATGCCATGGGAACCAAAGGTAACTATTTTAGTGATCTTTTGTGTATCATGGTGTCTAGAAATGATGTACTTATAGCGTTTTCCATACCATTAGTGATTTAATATCCATGTTTCTTCACCCATAGTGTTAGGGATGTGATAGCCTTAATTCATTTCTAATAGTGTTTTTATAGATGGGAACCCTTGGGTTGTTGATTCTATTGGTATATGTTTAATATTGTAACACCATAGGATCCAGTGATAATCCCATGATGCTTTTTCATTTGATGATATTAGGTTAGATATACCCTCCACAGACATTATTTTAATCCATTTTTACATTTCATGGACATGTTACAACAACTCATTTTTGTTTACCATTATCATATGTCACTGTTATAATGGATCTTAATTGATATATATACCATTCCCAATTTATGGTTGAGTTTAATATTTTTTATATAATAAAATGGTTTTTAATAAATATTTTGAATGAATAAAATTGATTTTGATTTATTTTCATAATCTATGAAGACCAAATTTGGAATATTTTAAAGTTTTTTCACTTTAAAATGTATGATTCCATTCATTGGTTTGTAAAAATTGGATTTTAAAATATTGATTTTGAATAAAAACTAAATATCTAATTTAGTATAATTATATTGATCTTAATCATGGTTTTATTTTATTTTCTAGAAAGGGATTATCCTGGAATTTCAAAAAGATAAAAATGTATGATATTTCATTCCTTTATACATTCCTTTTTTGAAACATTATTTTAAATTGTGTTCGGGCTATTTTTTGTGAAATGTTTTATAAATTAAATTTCATTGACTATTTGGTGAAATCTTACTTGGCCTGTTTATCTCTAACCATACATACACATCTATATGGGTATATATAGATTTTATGTTTTTATATTTCTTTTAGGTTATGATGTCAAGGTATGAAAGTGGATAATTAACTAAGTATATTTATACCATTTAAAATCAATATTTTAGAAAAAAATTAAAGTTTACTAAAAGTAATCCTGATATCAGAACATAAATATTTACCAAATAGTAATATTGTTTCTTGAACAAAGGTCTAATACATATGAATATTCCTCTTACTTTATCAAAATAAAGTGAGGTAACATAACCCAAAAATAAGATATATACATTCCTTTATGGATTTTAAAATGATTGGTAGCTTATATAATTTATAATCATGAACTTATATAAATGAAATAATGTAAATAAATAAATAACACAAGTATTTGTTGAAATTGGTTTTTTAAATGAATAGTCCATTGATTGAATTTTGAAAAAAGACCATGGGAACCTCGGTATTTATGTGGGTAGTCTAGGAAAATCATGTTAGGATTTAAATTGTTAATATGATAATTTATTATTAAAAAATCAGGTCAAATTTACTAAATTTTTATGAAATATTTAATAATAATGATTTACATTAGAATGGGTGGTGAATTACATATAATTTTCTTCTTGAGAACTATCCCCCAATCTATTATACACATGCACCTATGTTGTTAGAACTACACTGAGCAGTAGTCATCCCTTACCAAGTGTCGATGATCATTTTGTATGAATTCAAAGTAAAAAACCTACCATATTGGAGTAATTCTTTTCTTAAATTCAATTACTCATTTCCTTCAAATCATGGTAAAACTATTTGAAACAATAAAATTTTGGGTTCCCCTTATTATAATTATCTATAAATTTTACCTTTGACAAGGAATATCTTATGTGTATTTATATATTTTTTTAAAAAAATGAATATTTTTTGAAAAAAATGAATATTTTTTTAACCTAATAGGATGGATATGCACCAAAAATAGACGCATGATAATTTTATAGAAAAATAGTATGAAGATGGAGTTAAAGGGTTCATCAAGTTTTCAATAGAGCATGCATACGACCCTTCTCAAATCCTTTGTATTTGTTTGTGTTGTTCTTATTCAATAAAAATTATTCCAGAAGAATTGGAAGACCATTTGATTTTTCATGGAAAATATGAGATCTATAAATGTTGAACTAAAAATGGGGAAAACTAAATCGGACTAAGGTTTATGGATAATTTGATATAAATGCAAGTGTAAATTATGTTGGAGATCACATTGATGAAATTTAAATTTAAATTGAAGATTAACTTCATGATTTTCTAATGTTTTTTTAGAAGTTAAATTTTTGTTCTATGATTAAATCGTATACCGGTTGTAGTAAATTCAAAAAATTGTCACCTATATTGATTTTATATAAATTTAAAGCTATAAATGGATGGACTGACACCAGCTTTACAGAAATACTTGATCTCTTGAATTATATGATACTAGAAGAAAATGAACATCCATATCAAACGTATGATGTTAAATTAATTCTATGTTTAATGGGAATGATCTCTAAAAATATATATTCTTTTCCAAATGATTTCAAATTATTTTACAATGACCATGAAAAACTCATAAAATGTAATAAGTGTGGCGCCGATCGATACAAGAAAAATAAATTATGTCCTTTGAATTTTTTATTGTACTTTCTTATCATTCAATGGTTTCGAATACTATATAGATGTTTGAGAACCTCAAGAAAATTTACATGTCATGCGAATGAAAGAATTTAATATAGTAACCTACATCACCTAAAAAATTCTCCTCAGTTGAAGAAAATGTATTATGAGTATAATCAATTTATAAATGATCCAAGAAACTTTTATATTACATTATCTATAGATAGAATAAATCCTTTTAGTTTAAAGATTAGTACTCATTGTACATAGCCCATCATGTTGGTAAATTATAACTTTCCTTTATGGTTATGCATGTAACGCCCTGACCCCAGTTACATAGAGTCAGTGCATTATTAAATAACATTGGCATGATCACAAAAGATCAAGTCTCAAAAGATCGATTAGTTTAATAGCCTTGTAAACACAATATACATTCATAATGTTTACATTACATCATAAAATAAAAACTACAACAACATAGTCTCCATAGTCTACCCTCATATCCCCTCATACTATCCCTACAGATCATTCATAAAATACTTCTTCACATCCTGGGAAATATAAGACAGAGAAATGGGTGAGCTCAGATGCCCATTAAGGATAACAATATAGTGGAAACTTTCATAAATAAGCATAAACTTTTAAGGAAATGTATAACTAAAACAAAAGGCTTTTAAACTTGAACTTCAGCATAATATGGCAGAAATAAAATGAAATAATTCCATTTACTTATTCACATGGATATTCTACTAATCGAATAATCACATGCAATATCAATAACCACTTTCATAATGATGGAATGCATAATGCCAGTCTATCATAACCACGTAGCCAAGGCCTCATTCCAAGACTACAAATAAGATTTTTTAAATCCCTCGTACCAAGACACTAGTTTGTCTCATGATACCTACCGATGCATCAAGGAGCTATAGCGGGCTCCACCCATCACTTATTAAGTCCAATTCATTTCTCATATGAATAGGTTTAAAAAAACATAAACATTCGTATTAAAACTAGCATACGAAATGTCAATACTTTATCTATAAACCATGAATGGTATAGAAATAACACATCCACAGTCAAACATATCACAAAACCATCAATACAATATGGAAGTTTTGTATCATAATAAATCACATTCAAATAAGCTTAAAATCCATCAAAGGATGTTTACATAGATGAAGTCAAAACTATTTGAGAGAAATATCTCTTTTTTTAAATCATTTAAAATTCACATTATTATAAAATAAAACATTTAATTTGAAAATATTTTTATAAGATTTTAAGGGAAGCTTCGACAATTCTATAATGGCGTAAAATAGCCGCACCCGCCGTATAAGTTAAGAAACAAATTCTTACCTTAATTCTGTCGAAAAGGTTAAAAAGGACCTTGTTTAAAAATGACAGAATGATTCCAATATAAACTTCTTATAAATATTCAACAAGGGTATAAATAACTTTAACCCATAGTCTGTAAAATAGTAATAAAGATTTGAAATACATTTTTAAGAAACATGGATGTGGATGATAAAAAGGTCCCAGTTTATAATTATGTATAAACAACCTCAGATAATGAAGAGATTGTGAAATAAACCGTTACCTTGTACTTTTCCTTGGTTGAGGGTAGGTTAACCTCCTATATAATGGTGAAATAATTGTTATTAAATTATAAAAGAATCATATACATTAATATGATATCATATATGATCTTTTAACATTGATTTGTTAATAATATCTTAGTATTATCATCATTTCGGGGGTTAACTTACTCGTTTTCTTTTATATATTTTGTTACATAAGCCATGTTCATTATGGATAAGTTATATATTATTTATTTCAAGAGTTATATCAATTCCTTAACATTATTTTTAATCATCAAATGAGAATTATAATATCATGGATACGATGGGGAATGAATCTCATCGCGTTCGTGGAGACAGTAGTCCGTATGTACGCACGAGCGACAATATCATTCTTTTGATATTTAAATAATATATAATTTGATGGTATATCATATATAAAGAATCATTATCATTTTATATTTATTATTTACATCAATTACATATCATTATCATACCCATCCAAATAATAATGTTTTTGAATAATAATTACACCATGACGTGGAGATGGTAAGCCGTACGTATGCACGTATGGTGACATGTCATTCAAAGGACGGATAGAATACTGAATATGTTTTTACAATATTTATAATAACATCACAGTATATAGAAGATACTGTATTTATTATTTTATAAAGTAAATAACAAAGAAAGAAGAAGTCAAAGAAGAAAGGAACTTCAAAAAGGGTGGTTAAAACATTACCTCTTCTTCGGGTTCTTCCTTTTGATTTGATCAAAAGGGCTCTTTGGTTGGCTTTATGATTACACTACGTCCTCTAGGGTTAAGTGAGGGAAGTTTATAGAGTACTTGGGAAGGGTTTTTTCTAACCAAAAGGCTTTTAAGGTGTGAATAATTGGTTATAAGTGGTGTCCTTTTATAATGGGGATGAGGGGCTCTTTAGAAAAAAATTAAAGTATTAATTTATAATAAATTCATATTCGGTTTATAATGGATCCAAAGTGGATTATTTAAAGTCTAAGGTGTTTATGGGTCTAAATCATTTCAACCAATAGATTTTAGATAGTTTTGGGTCATTATATTAACCTTATCCTTTAGTTTTAACTCTTAGTTAATTAGATTGACATTAACCATGTCACTTTGTATTTTTATATTATATAGTTAATAAACCTACTATATACATACAAGTGACCCCCAAGTGGTCCATTAATGACACACCTATAATGATATAATTATTTTGGTCGAACCTTAGATATTTAGGAATATAATATTAATTAATAATATAATACTTGTTTTAAAAACACATTTATATCAATTTTGACAATGTTTAATAATTTATTTTTGTTAAAGTCTTAACAACTTTATTAATTCGAAAAAAATTAATTTAAGAAATTATAATATGTCATATTAACCAATAAAATTCTTGTATGGCATCAAAACTTTCAAATTATATTTATTTTAACTTTTATAATACCAATATTTGATACTTATATTAATAAGTAAAATACTGCATCATTATTGTGTCATAAATAAATTTAATTATTAAATGTATAAAAATTATAAATAAACTTCCATTATATATGAAATATTTTTATATTTCTAATTAATAATTATAGTCTAAAATATAACATATATAACTCTATGTAAAAATTGTTTTTCTAAAAGATTTATGCTTATGTCATTTTTGTATTTACTTTAACTTAATTAATATAAAGTTTCTTTATCACCTACAAGTGGCTCCATGGGGTCCCAAAATAGACCCAAAGATACCCATGGTTAGAAATGTATCACCAAATAAGGTTAGGACACGTTTTAGGGTAATTCATTATTATTATAATATTATTTTTTACCCTTATTTACCTGATTTACCATTTAACCATGGAAAATAAAATATTTACCGAAGTAATTACTCAAAATATCTACAAATAAAAGTTACCTATTTACACAATTTGGACATTATGATTCCAAATATGGAATCCATTTTTCCAAATTCAAAACACAGAAGTGTTATAAATTAATTTAAAATTAATTCTCGGTGTCAATACAAAAAGCGTGTTTTTAAGAAATAATAACTATCAAAATATTGACACTTATTTATGTCCGGTTTTATTGTGAAATTATGTCCAATGACCAACATTGTATTAAATGGTAAAAATATATACTAAATATACTTTAAATCCACTAAAATTCCTAATTTATCACTATTAATTATTTTTATTAAATAAGTTTTTTTTAATTAAAATTTAGTAATTTTCACTATTCATCAAAATAAAAAAGTTATCCAAAAAGTACCGAAATTTCACCCTAGTATAATTTCGATATTCCTAATCCAAAAATGAAGTCAATTTTGAGAGATATAATTTATAAAATTTCAAAAAGTGGGTCTTACTATTCATAATGGCTAGTTTGATTGGTCACAGTGTGTTACAATCTCGAAATTGCGTACAATGCAAGCTATTGCATTATTCAAAGGGAAACATACAATGGAATCTTGGAGTGTTACATTATACCCTACATAAAATAATTTCTTACTAGAAATTTCTAGAATATTATTACTTAAAAAGACTTGGGTGTTTCTTCATCATAACTTCCTCCAGTTCCCACGTTGTCGCTTCCATCTTATGGTTTCTCCATAAAACTCTTACCAGACGAGTCGTCCGGTTTCGGAGCACATGTTCTCTTGTATCGAGAATCCTGATGGGCTCTTCATAATAATACAGATCGGGTTCTAGTTCTAATTCCTCAGAGGTGAGTACATGCATTGGGTCAGACATGTATTTTCTCAATAGTGATACGTGGAACACATCGTGAACTTTGGAGAGATCTGGCGGCATTTCCAAATGGTATGCTACAACCCCAATTCATTCTAGAATTTCGAAAGGTCTGATGTACCTAGGACTCAATTTAACTTTCTTATCAAAACGTATAACTCCCTTCAATGGAGATACCTTCAAGAAAACATGATCTCTTACCTGAAATTCCAAATCCTTCCTTTGGTTATCGGCAGAGCTCTTCTGCCTACTTTGAGCTTCTTTGATGTGGTTTTGGATTACCATTACCTTTTACATCGTTTCCTCCACCAGTTCTAGGCCTAAAAGTTTTCTCTCACCCACGTCATCCCAACAGGTTGGTGTGTGACATCTCTTTCCGTATAACGCATCATATGGTGCCATCTGAATACTTGAATAGAAGCTATTATTATAGGAAAATTCCACCAGAGGTAAATATTGATCCCATATACCCATAATTTCAAATGAGCATGATCTCAACATGTCTTATAAGGTTTTAATAGTCTATTCTGATTGTCCATCTGTTTGAGGGTGGTAGGCAGTGCTCAAATGAAGTTCAGTATCCAAGGCCTTTTGAAGACTCTTCCAGAATCTTGAAGTAAAATGGGGATCATGATCAGAAACAATCGATAGGGTTACTCCATGAAGTCTCAAAATTTCATTATTATATAGCCTTTCTAGACGTTCAAGTGATAAATCTTCCCTTATAGCAAGAAAATGTGTTGACTTGGTAAGATGATCAACAATGAACCATATTGCATCGTTCCTTCTAGGAGTCTTTGGTAGTCCCATGGCGAAGTCCATCATAATATTATCCCATTTCCACTCAGGTATGGGAAGAGGTTGCGTGAATCCTCAAAGTTTTTCTCTTCCAGCTTTCACTTGTTGAAAACCCATATATTTTGACACAAAATCAGCAATCTCCCTCTTCATGTTGTCCCACCAAAAATGTTCCTTCAAATCTCTATACATTTTGGTGCTCCTAGGGTGTATAGATAAATTGGAACTATGAGCATCATCCAATAATTCCTTTTTTAGATCAAGTATATCGGGAAAACAAATTCTCTTACCAAATTTAAAAATTCCATCTTCATAAACAAAGTCACTCAATCTCCCATCATTCACAGCATTAATTATCTTTTGAAATTCATCATCATCGGTCTGATAACTCTTTATATTTTATAGTAAAGATGGTTTGGAAACCATTTGAAAAAGTATCGATGTTTCACCTTCCATGGTAATTACCAGATCCATCTTCACTAGATCCATGAAAATAGGATCCCTTTCAATTCTCATCACATTCAAAACTCCATGATTCTTTCTACTCAAAGAATATTCCAGCTTATTTTCCTTCCCTGGGTGGTAGTGTATCATGCAATCATAATCCTTGAGTTTTTCAAGCCATCTCATTTTCATCAGGTTAAGTTCTTTCTGTAAGAAAATATACTTCAAACTCTTGTGATTGGCATATATATCACATTTTTCACCATATAGATAATGTCTCCATATATTCAAAGCAAATATTACTGCAGCTAACTCAAGATCATGAGTATGATAGTTTTTCTCATGAATTTTTAGTTGTCGTGATGCATAGGAAATAGCCCTATCATTCTGCATAAGGACAAAACCAAGACCTTTCTTCGATGCATCACAATAAATAACGAACCCATCATTCCCTGATGGCAGTGTCAATATAGGATCATTGTCTAATCTTCTCTTCAGTTCTTCAAAAAATTCTTCACACTCTTTTGTCCAATCAAATTTAACCCCTTTACATGTGAGCTTTGTTAATTGGTTAGCCAATCAGGCAAAATTATGGAAGAAACGTCGATAATAACCTGCTAAACCAATAAAACTGCGTACCTCGGTTATACTCATTGGTGATGGCCATTCTTGGATTGCTCTTGTATTAGTAGGATCAACAGAGATTCCATATTTAGAGACAATATGGCCAAGAAAATAAATATTTGGAAGCCATAATTCACACTTTCTAAACATCCCATATAATTCATGTCTTCTTATAGTCTTCAGGATAATACGCAGGTGATTTTAATGATCTTCGTATCTTTCGGATTATACCAAGATATCATAAATAAATAGCACTATAAAATCATCGATATATTCCTTGAAAACTCTGTTAATTAGATCCATGAAAACATACGGTGCATTAGTCAGCCCAAAAGGCATTACTGTAAACTCATAATGCCTGTACATGGTTCTAAATGCTGTCTTCGGAATGTCTTCCTTCTTCACACACAACTGATGGTATCCAGATCGAAGGTCAATATTTGAAAAGTATTGAGCTCCATGCAGTTGGTCAAATAAATAATCAATGCGAGGTTGGAGATACTTTTTCTTTATTATTATAGCATTGATCTCCCTGTAGTCGATACATAACCTCATAGATCCATCTTTCTTTTTAACAAAAATAACAGGGGCTCCCCATGGAGAAACACTAGGGAGAATAAATCGTTTCTTACTCAATTCCTCTAGTTGTTTCTTTAGTTCAACTAACTCCACATTGCCCATTCTATAAGGGGTCTTCGATATTGGCCTTGATCCAGGAATTAAATCAATGGAAAACTCAACTTCTCGTTCTAGAGGATGTCCAGGTAAATCTTCTGGAAACACATCTAAATATTATTTCACAATAGGTACATCCTCTATTTGAACATTCCTTTCCTCACCCACAGTCATTTCATTCTCTTCCTCCCCAATAATTTAATTTAGTTGAGCTACTGGGGGTGGATCTAGATAAGAATTAGGTGGTGACGATTTTTCTCTAAGGATAAGGTGTTCCTTTTCATCATCATCAAAAATCGTAACCTCCTTCTTATTACAATAAATCTTTGCATAATGGTCCAAAATCCATTTCATACTGAGGATTATATCATACTCAATCATAGGTATGATGATGAGATAAGATGATAAAGAACATTTATGTTCTCTAATGGGGACTAATTCACAAAACTTTATTTCAATGAATCTTCCCTTAGGAGTTTTAACTGACAACTCCCTTGTTAAATAAAATTGGAAATATCAAATTTTATTAGTAAACTAGGAATATATGAAATAATGTGATGATCTAGAATCAAATAAATTATTTTCTAAACTTGATGAAACCAATAAATTACCTGCCAACACGTCTTTCAGAGCTTCTACCTCAGCAGTAGTGATAGCATAAGCATGAACTTGATCCCTTGGCCTTTTCGGAGGTAAGTTCCCCTGATGCTTAGGAAATTCATTTGCATAATGTCCCATCTCTATATAATTATAGTATTCCATGTTGACAGCAACTCTCTTTCCCTTGCAATAATGATCTTGGTGGCCTTTTTCACCACACTTGTAACAGACTCTCATTCCCTTCAAGCAAGTACGGGGGTGTTTCTTCCAACATTTACTGCAGGATGGATAATAAACTTTTCCCTTCTTCCCTTTATTTCCATTTCTAGAGTGGTCAGTAGATCTCTTCTTCTCCTGATTTTCCTTAAATTTGTAAGACTTAGCGAATTTCTTTCCTTTCTTGATAGCACATGAGACAATATCTTCATGCGATGAGAAAGATTATGAGACTAATGCCCAATAGATAAATAGTTTTAAACCATCAATGACACGATCAATATTACTTCTTGGGTTATGTATATAATCTTATGCATGCCTCTCTAACTTGTAAAAGTTAGCCTCATACTTCCTGACATTCTCATCCTCGTTTTTCCTCAGACTCAGAAATTGCCTTTCCATATATGCTCGATGGTCAGGAGGAAAGTATTTTTCTAAGAAAATCTCTTTGAATTACCTCCATTCCATATTTGATCCTTCATCATCTGCCTTCTTGTTTTGTATCAATGACTACCATTGATCAACATCTCCAGTGAGGCGATAAAATGCCAGGATAACGTTTTCCCATTCACTACTCCCTAAATCGTGAAATATTTTCTCTATGGAACTTATCCATTGCTCAGCTACTAATGGATTTGTACTCCCATTGAATGTTGGTGGTTGCTGCCTCATTAAGTGATCTAACATTGATCCTCCACGTTGCGGATCAGGGTGCTCCATACGGGTAAGGTTATTATTCATAACCTGAGTTAGTTGTCCCAGTATGGTAATTAGCTGATCAGCACCAGTTGCATCACCAGCTCCACTATAATTATCTTGATCAGGAGGGAAAACCCTACATGGATTGCATGCATTGATATGGTTTCCATTCCATCCACTAGGCACCATTTCTAAACAATGGCATAAACTAGATATGTTTATGAATCAAAATACATAATTTCATACTTGTAAAACACTTAGCATAAATTGAACTATTTATGGATATAATCTATAATAAAAAAAATGTTTTCTTTGAGGAAGTATATACTCATAAACCTTTAATAATGGATTGTAAAGAAAATGAGAATTATCTTAAGCATATCCCTCGGGAGTTTCGTAACGAAGAGTGTGGCAAGCCCTGTTTTTGTGCACCAGTTACCATTCAAGTCTAGCACAAAGCGATGTTTTTGGGGTTTACCCCTACGTACATCTGTACCAGAGCCGCCTCTACCTGCTCGTATCCAGACAGAGATTTATTTCTCGGAAAACTCACAAAATCTCTAAAATACCAAAATTCTAGGAAGTTCTTTTATACTAATCCTCAAAGTCCATCTTAGGTCTATGTGCTCTAATCAGAGTTTATCTAAATCTATCTTATAAGGTTTGTAAAAAACTTCCTCAGATACCAACTGTAACGCCCTGACCCCAGTTACCCAGAGTTAGTGCATTATTACATAACATTGGCATGATCACAAAAGATCAACTCTCGAAAGATCGGTTAGTTTAGTAGCCTTCTAAACACTAGATACAATCATAAAGTTTACATTACATCATAAAATGAAAACTACAACAACATAGTCTCCATATTCCACACTCATATCCCCTCATACTATCCCTACAGGTCATTCATAAAATACTTCTTCACATCCTGGGAAAAATAAAACATAGAAATGGGTGAGCTCAGATGCCCAGTAAGGATAACAATATAGTGGAAACTTTCATAAATAATAATAAACATTTAAGTCAATGTATAACTAAAACAAAAGCCTTTTAAACTTGAACTTTATCATAATATGGTAGAAATAAAATGAAATAATTCCATTTACTTATTCACATGGATATTCTACTAATCGAATAATCACATGCAATATCAATAACCACTTTCATAATGATGGAATGCATAATGCCAAACTATCATAACCACGTAGCCAAGGCCTTGTGCCAAGACTACATATACGATTTTTTCAAGGCCTCATGCCAAGAAACTAGTTTGTCTCATGAGACCTACCGATGCATTAAGGAGCTATAGAGGGCTCCAACCGTCAGTTATTAAGTCCAATGCATTCCTCATATGAACAGGTTTAAACATAACATAAACATTTGTATTAAAACTAGCATGCGAAATGTCAATACTTTATCCATAAACCATGAATGTTATAAAAATAAAATATCCACAGTCAAACATATCACAAAACCTTCAATACAATATGGAAGTTTTGTATCATAATAAATCACATTCAAATAAGCTTAAAATCCATCAAAGGATGTTGACATAGATGAAATCAAAACTATTTGAGAGAAATATATATTTTTTTAAATCATTTAAAAGTCACATAATTATAAAATAGAACTTTTACTTTGAAAATATTCTTATAAGCTTGTAAGGGAAGATTTGACAATTTTATAATGACGTAAAATAGTTGCACTCTCTGTATATGTTAAAAAAGACATTCTTACCTTAATTCTATCGAGAAGGTTAAAAAGGACCTTGTTTAGAATACGACAGAATGATTCCTTTATAAAATATTTATAAAAAGTCAACAATTGTATAAATGACTTTAACCCATAGTCTATAAAATAGTAAGAATGATTTGAAATACATTTTTAAGAAACATTGATGTGGATGATAAAAAGGTCCCAGTAGATAATTATGTAGAAACAACCTTGGATAATGAAGATATTGTTAAATAAACCCTTACCTTGTACTTTTCCTGGGTTAAGGGTAGGTTAACCTCATATATAATGGTGAAATAATTGTTATTAAATTATACAAGAATCATATACATTAATATTATATCATATATGATCTTTTAACATTGATTTGTTAATAATATCTTAGTATTATCATCGTTTCGGGTGTTAACTTACTCGTTTTCTTTTATATATTTTGTTACATGAGCCGTGTTTGTTATGGATAGGTTGTATCTTATTCATATACATAATGATATAAAGTCCTTAAACATCATTTTTAATCATAAAATGAGAATTATAATTGTATGGATACGATGGGGAATGAATCTCATCGCGTTCGTGGAGATGGTAGTCCGTACGTACGCATGAGGGACAATATCATTCTTTTGATATTAAAATAATATATAATTGGATTGTATATCATATAAACAGAATCATTATCATGTTATATTTGTTATTTACATCAATTACATTTCATTATTGTAGAGACCCTAAGCTTAACGTACATGGACATTACATTACTTTTGCGGAATACTTAGTACATAACAAAAACACACACACAAGGACCGTAATAGTTTAGTGTCTTTGGAAACTCGGAATATAATCTTCTAATCGTGGTGAAAGATCTTAAAAATCTCCCATAAATATCTTCCCCTTTTTTTCTTACCTACAACCTTTCTTTATATCCCAGGGAAACGAAAACATAAAAGGGGTGAGTTCAAATGCCCAGTAAGGGTAAACATAGAGAACATAAAACAATCCATAAACATTTGAATGCAAAAACTTGAACATAAAATCTAAACATCAAAAACATTAGCAAAGACATGAATCTTGGAAGTACATAAGGCATATATCATAAGGGAACATCAATCATGATAAAATAGTATGGTAATAAAACATGTAATTGTGGCAACTATTCAACACTTGTTATGATTTCCATAGTAGCCAAGGCATTGCTGCCAAGACCATCTTAGTGGACAAAGTCCCTTTCTGAATCGATTTCACTCTCGTTTCAATCTTGTAACACTGAACCTGATTAACTTACCATTCTAGCCATGTCTATATCATGATATATAAATCTTTACCCAATGCATTGGAGGTAGATATAGGTCCCACCCATCTCATAATAAAATCATTCTTACTTATGCCATAACATAAACATAAATCATTCATCATGACCCAAAAAATATAAATGGGTTTCATAGACATCATCCCATAATAACATAATCCATATAAAACAAATGGATATCATTTCATCATAATAAAAGTGAAACCATGTAAATCATAGAGATTTTATACTTCAAATATACACATATGAAGTAATTTCATTTTAGATGGAAAATGGTTTTGATAAAACACTTGAAATGAATTCTTGAGGAAAATATCCTTTCTTCTTCAAAATCCATTTATTTTTACAAAAAGTCAAGAAATTTTAAAATAAAAAGATTTTTTTAAAAATAGTCATGAAATATTTTGGAGTAAGCTTCATGAATATAAGGATTTATAAAAGCGTAAAAATCCGTTCGTGCCGTATAAGTTAAAAATAACATTTTTCTCGTACTTTTGCCGGAAAAGTCAAAAAGTACCTCGTAAAAGAAATATTCCATACATACCATGTAGTAAAAGTCAAAAATGTGTAAAAAGGACATTAAAAATACATGAATTCATTTTTAGGAAACATGGACATGGATGAGAACAATAACCCCAGTAAATACTTATGAATAAGCAATCTCGGATAAAAATGAGATTTGCAAAATTATCCCTTACCTTATGTCTGATATGCTTTGTATGTATCCAAACATCCTGTATAATGATTTAAATAATGTCATTGACTTATTAAATAATCATCTTCATTGTTATGATATCATATATGGTTCATTTATGACTTTATATTACTCGTTCTTTTGTAAATTCATGTTAATGTAGCGTTTTGGGAAAAATCGATTCATTTATGGTCCGTGATTTGACTTGTAATTATTCATATGATTACTCAGATCATGATTAATTAATTCAATAATATAAAACATGATTTATATATAATATATATTCAGAATATACATATATATAATATATCAATAAATGGAATGAAATACACCGTTCATGGAAATGGTAGGCCGTACGTACGCATGAACATTATTTCTGTTTCCTTATTGAGTATAATGGAATTAAGTAGATGACATAAATATATATATAAATAAATACAGTAGCTTTATAATTTCATATATTTCATTATTATTGCTTATATATACTTTATAATCATTCTTTAATGGTTAACATGGAGAATGAATCTCATCGCGTCGTGGAGACGGTAGTCCGTACGTACGCACGAGCGATGATATCATTTCCATAATTATTGAATTGAATTGGAGTGGATTATACAATATATCAGAATCATTATGATGTTATAATAACTATGTATAGTTATTCTTTACACCATTATACCCATCCAAGTATGGTGGTATTGGAAAAACAGATTACACCACGGCGTTGAGACGGTATTCTGTACGTACGCACGCGCGGTGATTTTGTTTTCCATAAGATGGATAGAACTTTAAATGGGGTTGTTTCATACTTATAATAACATATCAGTATATTAGTGATACTGATTTTATTACTTCATAATGAAAAAACTAAAGAAGAATAAGTGGAAGAAGAAATAAAGTTGAAAGAATCGGTAACGGACTTTACCTCTTCTTTGAAGCGCCTATTTGAGACCTCCTCTGAGGGAACTAAAATTGGTCTTTGAAGAATACCAGGATCTATAAGATGTTTCTTGGGAAGTGGAGAAGAGAATTGTTCAGGGGTTGACGAGCTTGAAGTCTCAAAGTGGTGTGAGGAAGAGAGGGAGGAGGTTCCCTTTTATAAGGGAGGAGAGGGGCACCTTTGGAAATACAAAAAATATTATTTAATTATAAAGCCATATTGTATTTTAAGTAGCTCCGAATTGATTTATTTCAAATCTAAGGTGGGTATGGGTCGAAATACTCTCATAAAATATAATTTGGACAAGTTTAGGTTACTATTTTAACCTTATCATTTAGATTTAACTTTAAGTTAGATAATTTTACTTTTACTGTGTCTTTTTGTGTTCTTACACTATAAGGTTAATAAACTTAATATAACAAGCCAAAAGAACCCCAAGTTGTTTATTATTAATCTATATAACATTATCTAAGTCATTTCGCCGAACCTTATATTTTTAGTAATAAAATAACAATTAATAATATAATATTTGTTTTAAAAACTATTTTATGTCAATTTTGACACTATTTGGTAATTGATTTTTGTGAAAATCATAACAGAAATATTATTTCTAAAAAAGTTACTTAAATCAATAATAACATGTCATATTAACCTATAAAATTGTTTTATTTCATAAAAATGTTCAAATTACATTTATTTGGGTATTTATAACATCAATTATGTCAATATTTCATTAATAAGATAATTACCGCATCATCTTTGTGTCATCAATAAATTAAATTATTTAATGTTTAAAAATTATAAATAAAGTACAATTATTTATTAAATATTGTTATCTTTATAATGAATATTTATAGTGTAATTTATCTTATGCATAACCCTATATTAAAAATTATTTACTTATTAAACTTTGATTTTACCTATTTTAACCCTTCTTTAAATAAATTAATATTAAATGTCCTAATCTAATCAAAGTGGGCCTAAATGGTCATATTTTATTCCTAAGGTTGTTTCTGGTCGAATTAAACTTATCCAATAGAATTAGTACATGTGTTAGGGTAATAATAATATCATTTTTACCCTTAATTACCCTATTTACTTTTAACCGTGGTAAAAAAAGTAAAAAGTTACTATTCACAAAAAATTATTTTCATCTCATTGAACCACATTTTACTTACTGACATCAACCGTGTCTCTATAAGTTTTGAAATTCCATTCACAAAAGTGGTAAAATTATGTTTTATGTAAATTTGCAAATTCTCCTAGGAGGTGGGTAAAAGACGGTCAAAAGTTCAATAAAATTTTTATATATCTAAAATCATTATAAAATGACTCCAATGAATTAAATTGAACTTATATAGGCATTATGTATCAATGTTTACCTAAAATAAATTTAAATAAAATAAATAATTATTTAAATAAAAAGTCAGTTTTTAAATAGTAACCCAGTGTTTTCACTATTCATCAAAAATTGAAAGTTTTCAGAAAAATACCAAAATTTCACCCTAGGATAATTTCGATTTTCTAAATCCAAAAATAAAGTCCATTTTGAAAGATAAAATTTATAGAATTTCAAAAATTGGGTATTACTATCCATAACATCTAGTTCTAATAATATTTTAATAATATATTGTTGTTTAGTAAAACCCGGTATTGTGTACAACACATGCTATCGAGGAAGGTCGTGATTGTGTGTAATGCAAGCCAAGTCAGGGTTGCGTGTTGTGAAAGACTCCTTTGTTGTTTCGTTATAACAGAATGCAACCATTTTTCATTTATACATTGAATATATATATATATATACTCAATGTTGCGTAGAATGACTATTATCAAACGAACATGAAATTGTGTGTAACACAATCTAAGAATAGTGTCGCGTATACTGCACACTAATACGGTGTTGCGTAAAGCACAAGAAAATCTTG
Organism: Viscum album; assembly: GCA_963277665.1. Taxonomy (NCBI): domain Eukaryota; kingdom Viridiplantae; phylum Streptophyta; class Magnoliopsida; order Santalales; family Viscaceae; genus Viscum; species Viscum album. The sequence goes on from OY728149.1 coordinate 113,183,158, forward strand.
TTGTAGCATAAAACACACGAAATCAAATAAATTAAAAAGAATATTTATCATAAAATATCGGGTTGTTACATTCTACCCCCCTTAAAATGAATTTCACCCTCGAAATTCGTCGGGGTTATACAGGGTTTTCTACTTGAATGTTTCTTTAATTGAAACCCACATCGTAAAATGAAATACCAAAACTTGGCTTTAAAAACTAAAGTATGAAACGTAACGGTTACCCAAATTAATTAATCACTAGGTTTCCACATAGGAGAAGATAGGTGAAAATATGGATATGGAAGAGAAATCTAACCGTCATGTTCTGATGGAGAGTGGTAGAGAACATGGCTATGAAAAATCCAACAATCACAAAGCCATAAATTTTTGATGATCTAGGGTACCATCTGATTCATCGGATATAAGGGCACTAGGACAACATTTTTGGTTTTCAAGATCATTTCCTTAAAGTTGAAGAATTTGAATTAGAATAAATACTTACTTTATTTTTGTACAATCTCACTGTTGTTCGTGCTTTGAACAATTTCCACTTTATCTCTTAAAGAAATGAAGTTGAATTTGTTATTCGTGAAGTGTTAATAGATCATGTGATAGAATGATGGGTCATTCCATCTTTTTCAAACAAAAGGTTAGAAAAATTTATCAAATATACATAAGTCCATCTATGGTGAGGTTAATCATATACGATTCCAAAAATGAACTTATACTTCATATATCATACAGTGTAATAAAATAAAACTTGTTTCTACTAACCAGGGACTTCATGTAGTCCATTGGTAGGCGATAAAGGCCAGTCGCACTTCGGTTATGGGTTCGATTCCCAGAGCCTTGTCTGACGCGATGGGTTGTCGCCCGTCCTGCAGGTTGTCCTTTTTCTAAAACTATATTACTATAACATCCCATCAATAATATCAAAAAAATTTCTATCCTTAAACAATACTAACTTATGTCCAACATAATCCATTCCAATCTTTAGGCTTATCTAAAATACTTCGGTCCAACCTCATAGTACAAAGAAAATGATTACTTGAAATTTAACATAACAATCACGTGAATGCCATCATTTATCCCCAATATATCATAAGATATATATTGATGGTCAAATTAAAAACATTTGAATACCTTAATCATGTATTCTCTTGAAAAAGGAATACCCATTGAACCTTAGTGAAAACATGAATGCAGTTAAAAGTTAACACTTTCCACATACCAAAATCCTCAAAATTCTATATACTCAAACCATGATATCACTTAGTCCTTATATCAATCATGAGCTCATGAATACAATAAAACATCTCATTATGTTCGTATCCCTTCATTTTCCGCATATCATCTGCTTTCCAAAATATTTTAATCACTATTCATGGTTATCGGTACCATTCAACAAATACTTTCAAATACTTTAGGAAAAACAATAGTGTAACAATCCTTAGATGATTCTTTATTCCATAGTACCATACATTATTCTTTATAAACATATAATCATTCCACTAAATTCTTAAACCACTGACTGAGCTTCATCATTTCTTTCATCTCATATTTCATTTGTAGTCTCTTCATCATCATCCACATAAATACTACTCCTATGTCCATTCTGATTCTCTTCATGAGATTTTCCCTTAGGGCATTATTTTGCATAATGCTCATACATTCCACATTTAAAACATCTAATCATTGTTGATGTCGTAGCAATACCATTATCCTTTTCCATGGTGTTAACTGAACCTTTTCCTTTTCACTTATTGACTTTGTGTCCTTCTTTTCCACACCCAAAGCATCTTCCATATCCTTTGAAACAATCTCCTTGATGCCTCTTCCCATATGATTTACATGAGGGAAATTTAACTTTCTTTCCTCTATGATCATCATGAAACTCTATCTTTCTCTTATTATCTGAGTCGGGAAACTTACCAAAGTTGAGATTATTGATCATATTATGAGATTACTGATTAGGGATAATAACGATGTTTGGACTTTTAGATCTCGTTTCATTTGGTTTCTCATGAAGAATATCATTACATTGTCCTCCATATCCTCCATTATCATGAATCTTCCAGTTTCCAACCATTTTCTTATGTCCAAAAAGAATAGTGTGAGAGGAAAAAATCATTCTAGGTAAAACAACATAGTAAAGGGGGAGTACCCTCAATATCTAACATCTTTGGATAAATTCTAAAATCGTTACCATAGTTCTAGGACTATATCTTATACGTATACTTATCCTTAGGGACATCCCTAGAGATACGTTAGAAATATCTCTAGGGATCTCACTAACGTTTTCGCATCCTAGTTTCCAAAGGTTGACTAAACCTTTCCTCTGATACCAACTGTAGAGACCCTAAGCTTTCTGTACATGGACATTACATTACTTTTGCGGAATAATTAGTACATAACAAAAACACACACACAAAGACCGTAATAGTTTAGTGTCTTTGGAAACTCGGAATATAATCTTTTAATCGTGGTGAAAGATCTTCAACATCTCTCATAAAGATCTTCCCCTTTTTTTTCTTACCTACAACCTTTCTTTATATCCTGGGGAAACGAAAACATAAAAGGGGTGAGCTCAAATGTCCAGTAAGGGTAAACATAGAGAACATAAAACAATCCATAAACATTTGAATGCAAAAACTTGAAAATAAAATCTAAACATCAAAATCTTTAGCAAAGACATGAATCTTGGAGGTACGTAAGGCATATATCATAAGGGAACATCAATCATGATAAAATAGCATGGGAATAAAACATGTAATTGTGGCAACCATTAAACACTTGTTATGATTTCCATAGTAGCCAATGCATTGCTTCCAAGACCATCTTAGTGGACAAAGTCCCTTTCTGAATCAAGTTCACTCTCATTTTAGTCCTGTAACACTAAACTGGACTAACTTACCATTCCGGCCATGTCTATCTCATGAGATATAAATCTTTACCCAATGAATTGGAGGGAGATATAGGTCCCACCCATCTCATAATTAAATCATTCTTACTTGTGCCACAACATAAACATAAATCATTCATCATAACCCAAAGAATAAAAATGGGTTTCATAGACATCATCTCATCATAACATAATCCATATAAAACAAATGGATATCATTTCATCATAAGAAAAGTGAAACCATGTAAATCATAGAGACTTTATACTAGAAAGATACACATATGAAATAATTTAATTTTAGATGGAAAATGGTTTTGATAAAACACTTGAAATGAATTCAGGAGGAAAATATCCTTTCTTCTTCAAAATCAATTTCTTTTCACAAAACGTCATGAAATTTTAAAAGAAAAATATTTTTTTGAAAATAGTCATGAAATCTTTTGGAGGAAGCTTCATGAAAATTAGGCTTTATAAAATCGTAAAAATCCGTTCGTGCCGTATAAGTTAAAAAACATTATTCTCGTACTTTTGCCAGAAAAGTAAAAAAGTATCTCGTAAAAGAAAGATTCCATACATACCATGTATTAAAATTAAAAAATGGGTAAAAAGGACATTATACATACATGAATCCATTTTTAGGAAACATGGACATGGATGAGAACAATAACCCCAGTAAATACTTACGAATAAGCAATCTCGGATAAAAATGAGATGTGCTAAATCATCCCTTACCTTATGTCCGATATGCTTTGTATGTATACAAACATCCTGTATAATGATTTAAATAATTTCATTGACTTATTAAATAATCATCTTCATTGTTATGATATCATATATGGTTCATTTATGACTTTATATTACCCGTTCTTTTGTAAATTCATGTTAATGTAGCGTTTTGGGAAAAATCGATTCATTTATGGTCCGTGATTTGACTTCTAATTATTCATATGATTAATTAGATCATGATCAATTAATTCCAGAATATAAAACATGATTTATATATAATATATATTCACAATATACATATATATAATATATTAATAAATGGAAATTAATTCACCGTTCATGGAGACGGTAGGTCGTACGTATGCATGAACGCTGTTTTCGTTTCCTTATTGAGTATAATGGAATTAAGTAGATGACATAAATATATATATACATAAATCCAGTAGCTTTATAATTTCATATATTTCATTATTATTTCTTATATATACTTTATAATCATTCTTTAATTGTTAACATGGAGAATGAATCTCATCGCGTCGTGGAGATGGTAGTCCGTACGTACACACGAGCGATGATATCATTTCCATAATTATAGAATTGAATTGGAGTGGATGATACAATATATCAGAATCAGTATGATGTTATAATAACTATTTATAGTTATTCTTTACACCATTATACCCATCCAAGTAAGGTGGTATTGAAAAACAGATTACACCACGACGTGGAGACGGTATTCCGTACGTACGCACGCGCGGTGATTTCGTTTTCCGTAGGATGGATAGAAGGTGAAATGGGGTTTTTTGATACATATAATAACATATAAGTATATTATTGATACTGATGTTATTACTTCATAATGAAACAGCTAAATAAGAAGAAGTGTAATAAGAAATAAAGTTGAAAGAATCGGTAACGGACTTTACCTCTTCTTTGAAGCGCCTCTTTGAGACCTTCTCTTAGGGCACTAAAATTGGTCTTTCAAGAAGACCAGAACCTCTAGGATGTTTATAGGGAAGTTTAGAAGATAATTTTTCAGGGTTTTTCTGATCTTGAAGGCTCAAAGTGGTGTGAGGAAGAGAGGGAGGAGGTGCCCTTTTATAAGGGAGGAGAGGGGCACCTTTGGAAAAACAAAAACTATTATTTATTTATAAAGTCATATTCGGTATTAAATAGCTCCAAATTGATTTATTTCAAATATAAGGTGGGGATGGGTAGAAATCCTCTCATCCAATAGAATTTGGACATGTTTAGGTTACTATTGTAACCTTATCATTTAGATTTAACGTTAAGTTAGATAATTTTACTTTTACTGTGTCTTTTTGTTTTCTTACACTACAAGGTTAATAAACATACTATAACAAGAAAAAATAACTTCAAGTTGTTTATTATTAATATATATAACCTTATCTAAGTCATTTGGCCGAACCTTATATTTTTAGGAATAAAATAACAATTAATAATATAATATGTTTTTTTAAACTATTTTATGTCAATTTTGACACTATTTGGTAATTGATTTTGTGAAAATCATAACAGAAATATTAGTTCGAACAAAGTTACTTAAATAAATAATAACATGTCATATTAACCTATAAAATTGTTGTAATTAATAAACATTCTCAAATTACATTTATTTGGGTATTTATAACATCACTTTTGTCAATATTTCAATAATAAGATAATTACTGCATCATCATTGTGTCATCAATAAATTAAATTATTTAATGTCTAAAAATTATAAATAAAATACCATTATTTAGGAAATATTTTTATATTTCTAATGAACATTTATATTCTAATTTATCTTATGTATAACCATACATTAAAAATGATTTACTTATTAAACTTTGATTTTACCTATTTTAACCCTTCTTTAAATAAATTAATATTAAATGTCCTAATATAATCCAAGTGAGCCTAAATTGTCATATTTTATTCCTAAGGTTGTTTTTGGTCGAATTACACTTATCCAATAGAATTAGGACATGTTTTAGGGTAATAATAATATCATCTGTACCCTTAATTACCCTATTTACTTTTAACCGTGGTAAAAAAAAGTAAAAAGTTACTATTCACCAAAAATTATTTTCATCTCATTGAACCAAATTTTACTTACTAACATAAAACTTTTCTCTCATATTTTTTAAATTCCATTCACAAAAGCGGAAAAATTAAGTTTTATGTAAATTTGCAAATTCTCCTAGGAGGTGGGTAAAAGACGGTCAAAAGTTCAATAAAATTTTTATATATCTAAAATTATTATAAAGTGACTCCAATGAATTTACATTGAACTTATATAGGTATTATGTATCAATGTTGACCTAAAATAAATTTAAATAAAATAAATAATTATTTAAATAAAAATTCGGTTATTAAATAGTAACCTAGTGTTTTCACTATTCATCAAAAATTGAACGTTTTCAGAAAAATACAAATATTTCACCCTAGGCTAATTTCGATTTTCCGAATCCAAAAATGAAGTCCATTTTGAAAGATAAAATTTATAAAATTTCAAAAATTGGGTATTACTATTCATAACGGCTAGTTCTAATAATATTTTAATAATATATCGTTGTTTAGTAAAACCCGGTATTGCGTAAAACACACGCTATCGAGGAAGGTCGTGATTGCGTGTAATGCAATCCAATTCAGGGTTGCGTGTTGTGAAAGACTCCTTTATTGTTTCGTTATAACAGAATCCAACCATTTTTCATTTATACATTGAATATATATATATATATATATATATATATACTCAATGTTGCGTAGAATGACTATTATCAAACGAACTTGAAATTATGTGTAACACAATCTAAGAATTGTGTTGCGTATACTACACGCTAATACGGTGTTGCGTAAAGCACAATAAAATCTTGTTGTAGCATAAAACACATGACATCAAATAAATTAAAAAGAATACTTCTCATAAAGTATCGGGTTGTTACAATTATCATACCCATCCAAATAATAGTGTTTTTTAATAACAATTACATCACGACGTGGAGACGGTAATCCATATGTACGGACGTATGGTTACATTTCATTCAAAGGATTGATAGAATACTGAATATGATTGTACCATATTTATAATAACATCACAGTATATAGAAGATACTGGATTTATTTTTTGAGATAGGAAATAACAAATAAAGAAGAAGTTGAAGAAGAAAGGAACTTGAAAAAGGGTGGTGAAAACATTACCTCTTCTTCGGGTTCTCCCTTTTGATTTGATCAAAAGGGCTCCTTAAATTGGCTTTCGGGTCAAACTAAGGCCTCTAGGTTGAATTGAGGGAATTTTAGAGAGTATTTGGGTAGGTTTTGGTCAAACCAAAAGGCTTTGAAGGTGTGAATAATTGGTTATAAGTGGAGTCCTTTTATAAGGGGGGGGGGGAGGGGCTCTTTAGGAAAAAAATTAAAGTATTAATTTATAATAAATTTATATTCGGTTTCTAATGGCTCCAAAGTGGATTATTCAAAGTATAAGGTTGGGATGGGTCTAATTCCTTTTAACCAATACATTTTATATAGGTTTGGTTTATTATATTAACCTTATCTTTCAGTTTTAACTCTTAGTTAATTAGATTGACATTAACCATGTCACTTTGTATTTTTATATTATATAGTTAATAAACTTACTATATACATCCAAGAGAACCCCATGTGTTCCATTAATGATACACCTATCATGATATAACTCCTTTTTCCAAACCTAATATTTTTTAGAATAGAATATAAATTAATAATATAATACTTGTTTTAAAAACACTTTTATGTCAATTTTGACAATATTTAGTAATTGATTTCTGTTAATGTCTTAAAAACTTTATTAATTTGAAAAAAATTAATTTAATCAATACTAAAATGTCATATTAAGCAATAAAATTCTTGTATGGCATCAAAACTCTCAAATTATATTTATTTTAACTTTTATATTACCAATTATTTAATTCTTTCATTAATAAGGAAAATGATGAATCATTATTATTTCATTAATAAAATTAATTATTAAATGCCTAAAAATTATAAATAAAATACCATTATGTAGGAAATACTTTTACCTTTCTAATGATTATTTATAGTCGAAAATATAACTTATATTACCCTATGTAAAAAAAAACTTCTAAAAGTTATATGCTTATGTCATTTTTGTATTTACTTTAACTTAATTAATATAAAGTGTCCTTATCACCTAAAAGTGGCTTCATGGGGTCTCAAAATCGACCCAAAGATTACTATGGTCGGAAATGTATCATCCAATAAGGTTAGGACACATTTTAGGGTAATTTAGTATTATTATAATATTATTTGTTTACCCTTATTTACTGGATTTACCCTTTAACCATGGTAAATAAAATATTTACCGAAGTAATTATTCAAAATGTCTAAAAATAAAAGTTACCTATTTACACAATTTGGAAATCCTGATTCCAAATATGGAATCCATTTTTTCAAATTCAAAACACATAAGTGGCAGAAATTAATTTAAAATTAATTATCATTGTCAAAACAGAAAGCGTGTTTTTAAGAAATAATAACTATCAGAAGATTGACACTTGTTTATGTCCGGTTAAATTGTGAAATTATGTTCAATGACCAAAATTATATTAAATGGTAAAAATATATTCTAAATATACTTTAAAACTACCTAAATTCATAATTTATCACTACTAATTATTTTGATTAAAAAATTTGTTTTCAATTAAAATTTAGTAATTTTGACTATTCATCAAAATATTAAAGTTATCCGAAAAGTACCGAAATTTTACCTTATGATAATTTGGATATTACAAATACAAAAATAAATTAAATTTTAGAGATAAAATTTATAAAATTTCAAAAATTGGGTATTATTATTCATAACGGCTAGTTTGATTGGTCACGGTGTGTTAGAATCTCGAAATTGCGTACAATGCAAGCTATTGCATTATTCAAAGGGAAACGTACCGTTGAAGATTAAGGTGTTGCAATGCATGAAGCACAAATATATTATTTTGTCTCTGCTTATATCTTGACCAAAGAAACCCAGTAATGATATTGATATATATCTGGCTCTATTGATTGTACATATGAAATTCATGTAGGATACATGTGTTACAATATATAATTCTTGTAGAATTGAATAATTCTTCTACTTCATGCCCCCTTTTTTATCAATCTTTCTTCCTTGGTATTTATTCTTCTCCCTTATAGTTCTCACTGTTGTGGGTTTCCTCCCCCAACTATTTCAATATTACCATCAAAGGTTGTGTTTTTGGGAATACCTATGCTACTCTAACCATAATTTGCCCTTAGGTGACTCTATGACCCTCCTCTTCAGAGTTGGTTTGGTGGTTACAATGAGGATTTCGGTATTGTGGTTCATTGGAAAACGGATTTCCAGACGCTACGAGAGTCATTTAGTTTTTGTTTTTTCTACTTATGGGATACTACCTTATCGGAGAAGGTAGTGTTTTGAGTCCTTAAATGATCAAAAACATACTATGACCTTGCATTCCTCAACACACATCTTAGTCTGATCTGGTGATGTGGCTTCTTTGAGGTTTTGGAATATGTAGTGTCGCGGCCGTCAGGGATCCTGGCACAAAATGAGTCAGTATTCTCTTATAAATATGGATACTGGTTTGACAGATCTTCTTGTTGTTTCTTATTCTTAGTTATCGATGAAGGTTGTTTTTATTATTTCGTGACTGCTTGTTTTATTCTTTCTCTATGAACTTATAGATTTCTATATATGTTTTGGTGATTCTCATTTCTAGTGTAGTGATAGAGTCGATGTTGACGGTGATGATAAGGGTGAAGTGAATACAGTTCTTCCGGTTTGGTTTTTGAAGGTTGAATTTTTTTGTGACTGTGATTATGGTATTTTTTTTTTCAGGCATGTATAAAGCAGTTCCAATGACGAGGAAGGATTTTTCTCTGTTGGGTAGTTCTCAATGGTGTTTTGGATGATAATGGGTGATTGTGTGTGTCATTTTTTTCAGCTCGAGGCTCCAAATCTCGGTTTTCAACCTAAGGTAGTGGTGTGCCCTTTTTTAATTTTTGAATTTGGTGAATCCCAAAAGTTTTCATGTGACCATGGTGAAATATTTGATGTGTTTTTCATGGTTTTTTAATCATTTTTTGAATTTTTTCAGTTCCTACTCAACCATAAAGTGGTTATAGAAAATAAAAAAATAAATATTTTCAAAAAACCCTTAGTTTGGTTAAAAAATTCTTTAAAGACTATGTTTTTAGTGAATCAGAAATTTTTACCTTGACAACATAAATACTGATCATGGACAAAATTATTTAATGGGAATACCAAACAATGTAAAACAAAGTCTCAAATAATAGGTGATTAACTATTCGATAATTTAAAATATATTCATGCTGTTTTTTATAAACCATTTTCAAAAAATCTTATGAAATCATGTAACACCCCAATAATTTGTTTTATAGTTTTAAATAAATTTGGTAAATTATGTGTTTCAATTAACAATAATAAAACTAATAAATAATTATATTACAAATTTATAGTTTTCAAATTAATTAATATTCTAAAAGAAATGTTGTTTTGCAGTATCATTTTGTGTGAAAGAATATATTACTATATTTCTTTAATTATTTTATTAAAAGGTTCATTTTTTCCAAAATATTAGTTAATTTAATATTTTAAATGAATAGAAATAGTATATATATTGTCTATTATAATAAATATTAAATCATGCTATGAATATATTCACTATTAATATATGACCCCAAGGATTTACAAAAAAAATTATTATAGAATGCACGAAACAGTGATTAATTATGAAAAAACAATTTTTTATAACTTAGCCAATAGCCATAGTTTTTCCAATTCTATGTTTTTAATTTTGAAAATGGATATATACGATTTCATTCAGTATCATATTTTCTTTCTGATAGAATCAACTTAATTTTTGGTAAATAGTAACTTACCCTTATGAATAGTAACATGACCCATATGAATAGTAATGTACCCTTATGTATATAATCCTCACCAATGTAAGAATAAATAAAATTTAGGCAACTTATAAATAAAAATTAATATTTTATAAATTAATAATTATGTGTTGGTATTTTTGTGAGTAATAAATATTTAATTAAAATTTAAAATTAATAAATTTATTTAAAATAAAATAAATTTTTATAAAATGTGTTTCTAAATAAATTTTTTTTGGTTGAATTATTTTAATATAATTTAATAATACCTTATATAATTTTTCAGGGTGTTATAAAATCAGTTTTGGTTTTAAAACTATATTTTTCAAGTAAACAATGATTTTTATTAAAAAATAAATTTCTCATATTTATAAAATTATTTTAATAAAATTGAGTTCATTTTTGGGTTCTACACATCAAAAAATGTATTGGTTTAATTTTTTATATTTTTCTTAAATACTTGGATTTTTGTGAATAGTGGAATTCGATAAATTATAAAATATGCTAAATAAATGAATTTCTACATCATGCTTGAGTAATGGATGATGTAAATGGTCATTGGTTTGAAATAATGGGAAATTATTACTATTTTAGTCACATGAATCAATACTATTCATAGTTTTGAGGAAAAATTATAAACTAATGATTAAAATAATGCAAAAAACCCTCCTCCCCTCTACTATAAAACCCCCCTCACTCCCTCTTCTATTCACTCCTCTCAAGCCTTATTCATTGTCTAAATTCTTCTCAAATATCCTCCTAATATCATCCTCAACTTCCATCATCCATTGGTCTCATAAAAAGATCAAAATCTCTCCCATAAAGAGGCTCTCAAAGAAGATATATTCAAGAGGTAAATTCCTTTTTCTTTTCTTTTATTTTCTTTTCATGTTTCTTTGTTTTCTTTTCTATCATCCCATATCCTTATCCAAATGTTATTATAACTTCAGTAACTTAAATTTATTGTAATTTTCTTATGATAAAGTTATAATTCCTCATCATCTCTTCTTTCCCCTTCTTTTATATTAGAAATGAAAACACTATCTGAGATATGTTAATTTATCACATTCAAGGATGACAGGTTTTCAATTTCTATTAACATCTTCGATTCTGTCCATAAAAAAAATTTATGGTTGAACCAGACCATAATATATGTATTATAAATTATTTAAGGTTATTTAATCATTTTTTAAACATGAAATTAATTTATAAATGAAAATGAGTTTGTTGTGATCAAAAACTGTCAATTATTCGAAACAATTGTCATTAATGTTTTATATAACGACTCATCTTCACTCCCACTAACCAAAAAATTTTTAAAACCATGTAATTTTTTTCACTAATCAATTTAAACTACTATTCTATGCAATTATTCTCATTCTAAATTTTTATCCATAGATGAATATAAGTAATCTAATCATGAAAACCAAGGAAGAAAACACTCCCAAACAATGAAATTGAATCTCTTCACCCATTAAGATTACATGAATGAACTTAATAAGGATATAATTAATAAATTAAATATATAATATGATCTATAAATTTTAATTAATGAATTTAATTTTTTTATCCAAGAGATTAAGATCACGTTAAGAACATCATTGGACTTAATATAAGGGTTTCTTCATCTCACTCTCATTTTTGTGAGATATTATATATTCCCTACTACTAATTGTGAATGGTATATGTATACTTACAATTGTTTTTTATTATATTTAATCTTTTTATTTTCATTATAATCAATTTATAATTTTATTTTTATTAATTTGGGAGAATACTATTCAATTGATTACAATGTTTTGAGTATTTTCTACCTAAACCTCCATTTTCATTCGGGTTGCTTTTATTGTATAATCACCTCTATGATATTAGTATTTATTTTTATTTAATACTAATAAATATTTTTTGAATTTTCTATATATTTTTACTGATCATAATACTTATTTAATTTATGGGGAGTTATATGTTTTAAAAGAATCTTTCTAAAAATTGTTCTGAAATGCAAGCTCGTTTCAAGTAACTTCTCGAATTGTTACCTATTTTTTAGTTCACTCTATAATCTATTTTAAGACATATTTATATTTATAAAATCACAAATTATGACATGAAAAACTATTTTTGTTTATTTGTGGTTTTATTAAATCAAACATTCCATTTCACTTTAAAATATTTTAATATTTTCCTTAAACCACACTAAAACGTTTAATTTCTGAAGCTTCTTTAAAAACTCTTTTTAAATGATTTCACCTCAATAAGACTTTATTTAAGCATATAATATAATTCAAATTAACATACCTTTTATTTTCTTTTATATACATGTTTACAATATGATTTCATGACAAATACAAATGATTTTCCAAAATAAATCTTCTTTCCAAAGTAAAAAATATTTTTCTCATCTCACTTTAACTTTTATGAGATATATGCATTTTTTCACCACTTATTTCTTACTTGTGTTATATGTAATACCCTTTGGTATATCATATCAATAGTATCATTATTCTTAATAAATTATAATGGATTATTATTTGAATTTTTCAAGGTGGTATGGGACACTTTGTAATGTTTAAGGATTATTTCCCCAATGATTTTTCAATAGTCTCATTTAAAAGTATCTTCATCTGTGTCAAAATACTTTTTTTAATATTGTACTTCATTTTGGTTTATCTCTTATTATATCATCCACCATTTTTTAGTGAATGGTTTATGAATAGTTAGAATTTGGATGTGTTATCTTGAAACCATTCACCATATTACTCTGAATGGTTAGCGGTTATGTTTAATGATTGGGGAAAGTTATTTACTTTTCATACATTAGGTTAAATATGAATGTTTATTTTATTTATATTGATCCCATTTATATGATGAATGCATTAATCTTAGTAAGTTTCAAGTGGGGCCCTCTATATCCCCTCATTTCATTGTAAGGTCTCATGAGACAAACTATGGTCTTGGTATGACGCCACGAAAAAGTGGATATTTATAGTCTTGGCACGACGCCTGGACAATATAGTTATGATGTACCAAATTATACACTCCCTCATTATGAAACTAGTAATTGAAAGTTAATTTCTTTTTTCGACTAGTATAATACCCATTATAATTCTTTATTATGGCATAGTTTATTCAGCTCTTATTCCTACTATAATATGTTTAAGTTTATTTTTTTAGAGGCATGTGTTTTTAGTTATTCACCATGCCTAATGCTTATGTTTATGATATAATCCACTATATTTTTTACCCTTACTAAGTATCTGATATCACCATTTTATTAGGTTTCATTTTCTTAGGACATGAATAAGTTTATTATGAATTACCTACAAGGATAAACTTAAATTTTTGAATGTTTCCAATAAATATTATATGTTTTTTTCCATTTAAAATTGTAATGTTGAACCAATGTATGTATCTTATTTCCCAAAACTACTAAACTACTTGGTTCTTCAGGATATGAATTTTTTGTAAGCATGCCAATTTAATGAAATAATGCACCGACTCTAAGAAACTGGGTTCGGGGCGTTACAAATCAGGTTGCAATAAGAGATCAATTTTCATTGAATTTCCATATTGGAATTATTAGTACGTCAAACATTTTCTTGATTTCATGCATGAAAAAAAATGTATTTGATAGTGTTATTAGAATGGTAATAAAAGTTCATGGAAAAAAATATGTTATCAATGATAGTTTTTATATTATTGACATGGGTATAAGGGAATATTTGGCACTGGTAAAGGATAAAGGTTGTACATTTCTTTTTCTAGAATTTTAAACTTATTCCATATAGGAAAAATTGAAATTTTTTATTTTCCTTAATGGTATAAAAGTACCATTGGGGTATTCATCAAATATCAAGAATGTCATGTTAATGACTAATTTAGAGTTATATTGACTAAAATCACATGATAGTCATGCTTTGATGCAAGATGTGATTCTCATTGCTTTACATTGCATTCTTTCTAAAATGCATGGCATATATTAACCAGAATCTGCTTCTTCATCAAAGACAAATTTAGTAAAATTATAGACCTGGTGATTTTCCCAATTATGAATAAAGAGGTTGTAGTCATATTATTTAAATTTTATATTTTCTTCCCACTACCATTCTTGTTTATAATGGTCCACCTAAGGGTTAACTTTCTTAGAGAGGTTCAACGGTTAGATCTTGTCCACTATAGATAGATATACCCCATTGAATGTTATATAATGATTTTGAAAGGGTATGTCAATAATCTAAGTCACCGAGAAGGTTTTATTAAATAATTATGTATTGTTGAATAAGTTATTGAATTCTATATCTATTAACTATCAGATTTTGACAACATCGTGCTCCTAAGGTATTATCATAGAGGACTCCTTATAGGAAAATGGATTTCTAAAAGAGATGTTGTTACAGTTATGATCACTGAGTGGGAGAAATCACACCTTTAATTTTTATATAATGGTTATGATGTTGATCCATATGTTTAATCCCAAAAATAAATTCATAGAGATATTAATCCATAAAGGGATAAATGATGGATATCAAATTAATATAATCAATAGTTTATATGATGGTTTTGATATCAAATTTATAAGAAGTTGTCTGAAAATAAGAATTCAATTGCTAAAATAATTTGATGTCTAGTATGAGAAACATATGTAAGTGTGACATAATAGTAATTATTTAGGATTTATAATATTATTGAATAAAAATATGTATTTATGTTCATATTTTTTTATATGGTTTAGACAAAAGAATCGGTAGTAACATTATAAAAAAAACTACTTTCATTAACTTTGAAGTTGATGGAAAAATATGGTCGTGTTAGAGTAGTATGTTTTGGATTATCTCCTCTAACATATTTTGAAAACGCAAAACCAAAAGAAGATACATATAATATGATGGAAGGATTACAAGAAAAAATAGATTTTTTTTGAAAATATTATTTTCTGGTCTAGTTTGGAAAACCAATATATGAGAAAGGAACAAATCAAACTAGAAATAGAATAAATATATGCACATTAATAAGAAAATAAACCCACTATATTTTAGTCTAGTCATTTCTATCCACCAAATACCTTACTCTAGGTAATACATTTTTTCATTACTCTTTCTCTTAAATGGGAGTCAAAAAACTTATAATTACTTTATATTTCTAAAATTATATAGGGTAAAGTTATATGTGATGAACCACCTTGTTTTGAGGGGTACGATGTATAATATCCTAGGAGACAAGCTACACAATAATTAACTCCAAAAATATCACATGAGTGTGGAATGAGGTAGCTCTGTATTTGACTACTGAGTTTCTTTCTCCACTTTATGATCCGGGTATTACAATGGTCATTGAAGTTATTGGGGCATTTTTAGCATGGTCATCTAATCTTACAAAGATACATGAGGTACATATTTAACAAATATTTTCATTTGAAAAACCTATAAAAGATGATGAAAAAAGGACTAAATTGTGGTGTGATACTACATATGGATAAAAAATGGGGAAATGAAAGTTCAGATCAAGATAATCTAGTAAATCGACCGAGAAATCAAAATGACCCTCTCGGAGCCCACAAGTTCCATAGAAATGTTTATTATCATTAGAAATTAATTAAGTGATAACATTTAAATATGAAAATATGTCTTTAATTCCATATAAATATGAAATATATTGAACTTTTATGATAGATGTAGTTAGTATCGAGAGTATAAATTAGATTCTCAAGTTTGTATGGTTGGGAGTCTCAGTTGTGAATACATACATAAGGGGAATTCTCATTGTATTTTTTCCAACAAAAATGATATAATATTTTCATTAAAGATAATAACTATTCATATTTTCTACATGGAACAATTTAGATTCATTGATGTCGGTATCATTTATACATAATAAACTTCTTCAGAGAAGGAGGAATCTAAGAAGATGAAAAATGAGCTATATTATTCATTTGATAAAAAATACATTACAAAATCTTTTAAAGAATACAATACATGGGTAAAACTCTACAATCTAATCATATAAAATATTCTTTTATTTTTTTCATTACTTTTTTTTGTTTTTTTTAGGAAGCACTAGATGTTGATCACACTCAATCTGGATACCCCAAATATTTATTTATTAGATCCAAAACATAGATATCCAAAACACTTACCATACATGATGTGTATAGTGAATTTCTAATACACTGAAATCAACATTTTATATATATAATTTTAATTATATATTTCAGTCTGTATTTTAACAAGAACTTTTTTATAAAAAGGATGTTAATAAATATATGCTAGATCAAGGCATGAAGTCGATGACTAAACATAAAAAACCTATGGAATACTTCAAAAGTAAATATATTAAGTTATATATATAGAAATATTTAACTATCAAAACATATTTCGAAACAATTTACATATTTTGGTCAATGTTTCTGTAGTTTCCAGAGAAAGATAATGATAATTATTGTGGATATTATGTTTAAAAATTTATGAAGGGGTTTATAAATCATCTGAAGACTAATATATCCAAAGATGTAAGTTTTTAAGGTAATTAAAATTTCATTAAAAATATTTCTTAATCATTTTTTCTATATTTTCTCAGTACATCCATGATTTTCTACAACCTTCAAACTCAAAATAAGAAGAAAATTTGTTTAGAGATGAGTTGGCAGTATACATGGTGTTGAGATGTCTACCGACAAAAAAATAGGTCATTACATGTAAGTTTTATGATCTAGTATGGCCTATAACCTTAAAAATATATTTAGGGTTTAAAAAAATTGTATCAGAATGCCTATATATTATTTTTTATCTATTTCTCAAGGACAAGTATAATGGTGGAAATCATTTTGTTTCTAAATAAGTAGAAAACATGGGGTAATATTTTTTATTGGAATCATGTACAGGTTAATTCCTACTACTTATTTAGTTAATTTTATCATCATTTTATCTACATTTTTTAGTTAATTTCCTTAACATTTTTAGAATAAAATTAGAATAATTGTCTCTCAAATTCTCTATCATGGTTGGTGGTAAATGATATAATAAAATAACAATACAATGGTTAAAATTTGGTGAGTGATGAAATTATTTGGTCTATTTGATAATAAATTAGATAAATGATATCATATCACAAATGATTGTGAAATACATAAAAGTAATATATCTTCTTTACATTAGTGAGGTGGATTAACAAAAAAATATTATTTTGAATGAATATGATGTGAAATTAAATCATCCCACCATTATATCACATAGAATATCACAAAAATTACATGATTATAGGTGTTTATCCTATCCTTGTTATACATATAGATAATTGTTCACCAGCTCACCATCAAAAAATGTTTCTATTTGTTCGTCACTATTATGAATGTGCACATTCATTATGTAAAAGTATCCATGTTCACAAGATCATTAATAAACAACTCATTATCATTCTTGATAAAAAATACATGAGAATATGGATGTTTCCATTTTGATGGAAAAATAATGATAATGTTATGTTAAAGTTTATCATCATCCAGAATATTGAAAAGGAATACTAATATATAGCACAATCTAGTAATACATAATGTATTCACCATATTTTAGTGTGATTTGGATGATATAAATGGATATACTGATTTTTAATACTATCAAATTGGGTAAATAATTTATAATGGAGTTTAGTGTCTTATAATAATACATAAAAGGTCACATTTAATTTTTTTCCATCAAATAAGGTTAATGGTTTATCATGGAGTTTTTAATCTCTATGATAGAGAAAGGTAAATATAGATTTTATTAGGTTCTATACTAAATTAAATGTAAATATTTATTTTAGTTCAATCAATGAATGCTAATAGGTTTACACTAATGGTTAATTTTTGTTAGGAATAAATAAAGGGATACACTAATGTTTAGTATAATCCAAGCATATATAATATGTTATTCTAGTTTTTTGTAGTAAATTTGATGGAAAATATTTATATATGAGTTTTACACCAATGAAAAATGATAAAAACAATTATGGGAATTTTTTGTAACACATTAATGTTAAGTTATTATAAATTGGTTAAATATATCATGTACTTAGGATTGAGACTCTAAAATATCCATATATATCCATGGTGGGTGAATAAAAAAATTAGTTTTAAATCATAGTTTAAAATAATAGGACTAGAAATTTATTGTTTTAATTTTAGCTTTAATTTATTTCTTTATAGTATTAATAACTTAATAACTTTTTCTTATAGGGATGGATTAATTTTCTTGAGTTGGGGTGGTTTGGTTGAAGTTTTTCATGATCATAAGACATTATAAATAACATGTTCCTTTCTCATGGAATATGAAACCCATAATTCCTAAAACAAGATGTGTTCTAGGTAGAATTATATTATGCCCCACCACATAGAGAAGAAGTATGGTGAGGAGGTTCTCTAGAATCCTCAAGAAATATCTTCATCTCTACAAAGTTCTATAATATTCTATACTTCTCCAGAGTATTGAGGAACACTCCCTTGGTCCTTGAAGGCTCTACATGAGACCTTGGGGAAGGCCAAGTCCCATGATAATGAGGTTTCATCTTTTATAAGAATTAAACAAGTTCTTTATTTTCTGTATTGTTGTAGATAGTTGAAAGAAAAACGCATAATGGTGATTAAGGAAAAGAGGTAAATGAAATATAGTTTATAAAAATTAATAGAAAATTTATCAATTTATCTACTTCAAGGCCATACATCATATGTTAAATCATATTATGTGATCACTATCAAAGTGAACTAATTGAGAATTACTTTATTACAAGTAATCATATCCTATAAAACATCAATGGTAAATATGATTGTGGGATAAAAAATTATAGAAAGGGGAAGTTAAACCTATATATAATTTTTGATATATATTGGGATAGTGGATTGATGATAGGAATTCTACTTTAAGTGGATTGTTATTCTTGGGATAGAAGTGCGAGGCTTAGAAAATAATGAAACAAAATTTATGTTGAATTTATTATAACATAAGTGGCATATGTTTCTATAACTAAATCTAGATAACAATTGTTGTATATTATAATTAAACATTATGATATCAATGTGGTGGTTGAGATAACATTGTTACTTTTTTTATGAAAATCAAAGTTCTATGAATATTTTGAGGAAATCAGTTTAACATTTTTAATCAACATACATAGATTTAATTTACAACATCAATAAATAAATGGTTGAGTAAGGTACACAAGAGTTGGTATTTTTTCCTACCAATGAGTAAGTGGTGGATGTGTTTTCCAAACTAATTAAAAATAATTTATTTCAAAGGTTATGTTTAATGATGGGAGTTCCACCAAATTCATCTCAATGCAAAGTCATGTAATCTTATCCCCTTTCTTATTATCTTTTGATTCTTGATTTCAATGGGGGATATAACAACATAGATTCAAATAATATATTTTCCATTAAGGGTGAGAATGTATTTTGGTGAATTCGTTTTAAATGGGGAAAGGTATTAATTCATTGTGTGTGAGTGTGTGTGTTTTTGTGAGCTATACTAATTTTTTTTAAATAAATCTTATAATAAATTTTTTAGAATATATTGAGTGTAATTATTTTAAAAATATTTATAATTTAATGTTTGAAATAAATTATTGTATCCATTTTTATTTTTGTGGATTACTTTTATATATTTTTTAATCATTATTATTTCTTACACTGAGTATGCTCACATTCGATTAGTGTTGACTAATTTTTCTTTCTAAGAACCCAAAAATTTGAATAAGAGAAAAATATTAAATATTTTCTATAATATAGCTTTATGATAATTCATTTTCACCAAATTATAATGTTTGATATTATTGAGACCATGTTTCAAGTTGATATATAGATAATCAAATCATGGATTGAGTGTTTAGGAAGAGGTTTATTTGAAAATGTTATTAATTAGTGTTGTATTTTATTGGTACATAAATTATATAAAAGGAAATAATATTAAATCAATATCAAATAATCTGATCATGATAAATAATAAAAATTATAAATTGATGTGAATTATTTTTATATTAGAGAAGTTCCATTGGTGATTTGGGTATATTGGATTTCTATTTAGTATGATGTCTGGTTCAATGAATGTTATGTTTGTAGAGATTCTTAGAGATAGAATAAGTTTATTTTGATGTTTTATCATGGGTTTTAATTTTGGATAATGTTGTTATAAGAGGATGTTAAAACAAAGGATGAAAATACAATCTTATTATGTTTCCATAAAAGTTCGGGTGACATGACATCAGAGATCTAGTGGTGTTATGATAGAAAATAGTAAGGTATATGGTTGATAAATATACTTTGGGTGGAGTTGAATATAATTTCTCTCTATATAAAAAATCTCTTTTTAGAACTGTTATTCCCTATTGGAGTTCTGCTGGTTCTTAATGAATTTCTAGTTTTTTTTAAAGAAAAAAAAATAAATTTTAATGTGTTGATGATGTGAATTGATTGGTGATACATGGAATTACTCAAAATCAACACAAACATACCTAAATCATATATAAGGTTATATAAATCCTTAAATGATCTAATTTATTGATCTTTAATGGATGTTTATGAGAGTTGATTAAGGTTATTTATTTCTGAATTTGAATCTAAAATTCAATGATAAAATATGGGTTAAATATATCATGTGTGTATTTCATGAATTTAAGTGAATATAAAAGACATATTGGACGTGGAACACTCCAAATAAAGTGATTAATTGTATATGGCCTTTTTAAAATCAATTCTTGATGTTAAACCACTTTTAGTTGATGATATATAAGTCATTATTGAAGAGAATGTGAATTTATTTTTCATATGGAGTGATGTTCTGAGTTTTCCATTTTTGATTCAAGTTAATATGATATTTCTTTTATCAAGACGTATTTAAGGAAATTTTAAAACGTTTTGGGTAGTAAACAATTTTTTTTATCCATTATATCATTAAATATTTCAGTGTGTGAAGAAGATAATTAGAGTTGATACACATCAACAACAATGTGGAGTTAAATTAAAAAAATTTAAGACTCTTCTTAGTGTATAATATTAACACATTAATTTTTATTGTGATGGATCACGTTATATAAGTAAAGATAAATTTTTATATAACATTAGTTAAGGATAATACCTTCTCATTTATATTCCACATGATGATTCTCGTGGAGTGTGTGATCTCAAATTTTTAGATTCAAGTCAAGGATATCTTCATTAATATTATATCATAAACTTTAAAAATTTTGATGGTCTCTATGTTTTCATTTTTAAGAGTATTTTATTGCTGAATTAAGTGATTAAATTCATCAAAATTCAATAATTAAGATGGAGAAAACATGAAATATATATTTCCAATCATCATAATTGTAGGTGAATGGTATTTTTAATTAAAAGTGTACAAATATTGATTCCCTAATTCCTTCCCTCACAGTGAATCCTTACATATCTCTATATATTTTGACATATAGGTATCTAAAAAATTTAAGCAAGTAATGTTCTATAATGAAAGATTTATATATTTATTAAAGAAAAAATCACATTTTTAATGATATACTAGGCACTTACATAAATTTGGTAGAATTAAACTGAGGTATTGATGATCATATTCTATATGGGAAGAGTATAAATGAATAATAAATCATGGTAATCATCTATGATAATAATATTATATTAGTAGAACCAAAGCTAAATCATGTGAGTATTTTTTTCAATCTTAATAAGCTCGGATTTTGAGTTTTTAATTATTAGGTAACTCAAATACTCTCCCAGGTTGCATGTAAATCATGATGTGAGTTTACGTTTATATCTCAAGTTAATTATGCCAATTGTGATATTAGAAAATTTTTAATATGTGATAGTAAACGGGTTGGTGCTTCCAATATAGATGGAGAAAAACTTTAAAAGGTAAATTTTATAAATTTAGAAATTTAGTATTATTTCAAATAATGATTTAACATTTACTTTACCTGATTATATCACAGGTCATTTTTGAAGTGGAAGAATCAACCACACCTCAATCCAGTGCATTGTGTGACTGATATGACTCTAAGTGAAAGTTTCTATTTAAAATTGACATTAATTGTAATAAAAATGACTTTTGACATACTCAAAACTAAAAAAACAAATTCATATTGTTTTGATACTTCATTACAATTATCCATAAGTCATTTGTGACATCAAGGAATCATCCTATCCTAAATCCATTGTATAGTGTGACCGGGATGACTCCAAGTGTGTATTGTTATTTAAAATTGGCATAAATTTTAGTAAAAAGGACAAGTGACATACTCAAAAAAATAAAGTTCATTCATATTATTTTTATAATTTAGTAAAATTATAAATAATTAATTTTTGATCTGTAGGAATCATCGTCACATTAATCTGACACACGATGTGACCGGTATGACTCTGATTGCATGTTTTTATTTAAAACTGACATTAATTTTATTAAAAAATAAATGTGGCATAATCAAAACAAAGAAAAATAAGTCTTATTGTTTTTATAAATTATTAAAATGATCCATAAGTCAGTTGGGATTTGTAAGAATCAATCGCACATCAATCTGATGTATGGTATGTACTGTATGACTCAAATTGTTTCTTTTTATTTAAAATTGACATTAATGTTTTGTAAAAAAGACAATGGACATGATAAAAACTGAGAAAATTAATTTTTATTATTTTTATGGTTTATAAAAATAATCTATAAGTAATTTTTTAAGTTTATTAATTATTCGCACCTCAATATGGTACATGATCTGTGCAGTATGACTTAAAGTTTCTGATATCAATTTAAAATTAACAATTTAGTTTAAAAAGTGTCACTCACTAAAAACCAAGAAAACATGGCCAAATTTTCTTGATAATTTAGGAAAATTATTAATAATTTATTTACGACATGTAGGAATTAGTCTCATTTCAAACTGATACAGGATGTTACTGGTATAACTCAAAGTGCTTGTTTCCAGTTTAAAATGACATTTTTGTAAAAAAACAAGTGACGTACTGAAAACTGATAAAATTAATTCAGATTAATTTTATACTTTATAAAAATTTTCCATAATACATTTAGTATGTGTATGAATTCGTTTCACCTCAATCTAACACATAGTGTGATCAGTATGACTCCAAGCGTGACTTTTTGTTTAAAATTGTCATTAATTTTAGAAAAAATGACAACTAGCATACTCAAAACTAAGAAAATGCATTTGGATTATTTTTATACTTTAAAAATTGATACATAATTCATTTTTAACATATAATAATCAGCCTCACATCAATATGATATGCTATTTTTCTAGTATGACTCAAAGTGTATGTTATTAGTTTAAAATTGAAATTTTAGTTAAAAATATGCCACTCATTAAAAACCAAGAAAAAGAAAATAGGTTTTATTTTAATTTAGGAAAGTAATTCATAAGTAGTTTTGGATTCTTATTAATTAGTCTCATTTCAAACTGACACATTATGTGACAAATATTACTCAAAGTGTGTCTTTTTAGTTTAAAATGATATTTTAGTAAAAAACATGAGTAACATACTCAAAAATTGGAAAATTCATTTGGTTTGATTTTATAATTTATTAAAATAATAAATATGTCATTTTGATGTTTAGTAATCATCCTTACCTCAATATAATGCATAGTTTTAATGGTATGACTCCAAATGCATGTTTTTATTTAAAATTGACCTTAATTTTAGTAAAAGAAAAAATGACATACTCAAAACCAAGAAAAATGTTTGGATTTTTTTGATACTTTAGTATAATTATCCATAATTAATTTTCATGTGTAGTAATCATTCTCACCTCAATATGATGCATGGTGTGACTGGTATGACTCAAAGTGTGTCTTTTTATTTAAAATTGACATTAATTTTAGTAAAAAAGAAAATTGACATACTTAAAACTGAGAAAATTCATTCATATTATTTTGATACTTTAGGAAAATAATCCATAATTTATTTTTGATTTTTATGGATCAGAAACACCTCAATATGATATATTATATTTTGGGTATGACTCAAAGTGTCTGTTATCATTTTAAAATTGACATTTTAGTTTAAATAGTATCTCTCATTGAAAAAAAATAAAATGTGTTGGGAATGTATTGATAATATAGAAAACAAATTCTTGAATCATTTTGACTTGTAGTAATTAAGATCATATAAAATTGACACATGATGTGAACGTTATGACTCAAAGAGCATGTTTCCAGTTTAAAATGGAATTTTAGTAAAAAAAATAAAAGTGACATAATCAAAACTGAGAAAATGAATTTTGATTTTTTTTGATACCTTAAGAAATAATCCATAATCCATTTTCGATTTGTGGGAATTATTTTCACCTCAATATGATGCACGGTGTGACCGGTATGACTCTAAGTGTGTGTTTTCAATGTATATGTGTCATTTTAGTTTAGAATGCATATCACATCGCTAAAACCGATAAAATGGGATCCGATTTTTTCTCATTATTTTATCTGCTATTACTTAATTAATTTCATTATAATTTTTATCTTTTACTTATTTAGTTAATTTTAACATAGATAATTCTTAAAGATGAGTACTAAATGGGATGACGTGCAAGAATCATCCACAACTCAATTTGATATACGGTGTTCCTAGTATGACTTAAAGTTTAGTTTAAAATTAACACTTTATATTTAATTTATTCATTTATAATATTACTAACATAATAATTTTTTCTTATACAGGTTCATTATTTTGCTGGAGATGGGATGGTTTGTTCGGCAACAGCATGAGTGGTGGTCAGGATCCAAAAACAATAGAACCTTAATGTTTTTAAATTTCTATGATAATTTTTACTTACTGATGTATTTATAGAAACCAATGTATGAAATGTCTATAATATAGTTTTTTTCTTGTATTTTTGTTTTAAATTTTATTTCATTTATAATATTCATTGTACCTATCTTTTGTTTTTGGTGCTATCTGTATTGTGCCTATGTTGTTTGTGGTGTTTCATTATGTTATAAATTTAGCATCACCCTATAGCATGACCCTTTATGAGTTATTTTACAATCACTAATGAAGTTTAATTTTATCTATTCTATTAAAAGTGATCATGAAGTGTCCTTTTATCAGTGATTTTCTTGCGCTGATAAAATCTAAGATTTTTAATCATGCTCTGATAGTTAGTGATTTTTTAGCACTGACAAGGGATAATTTTAGCATATTAAAATGCCTATTTTGTAGTAGTTCTAGTGGTGAATTCAAGAAACAATGGTCGTTGAAATGATTTGTGAAAGGTAGGAGGTGACTAAATAGTGTCTTAGTGAGAGAGATTATGGTAGAAGAAGATACAGTTTTTAATAAAAATAATTATTTTTCACTATTCAATGAAAAATCAAAATTTTCAGTAAATTCACAAAATTTTACCTTAAAATAAATTTGATAATATGGTTTAAAAAATGATACCAATTTTATCAAAAATTTATAAAATTTATATAAATTAATTAAAATATTTCAAAACCATTATTGATTAAATTTATTTTTTATTAATAAAATGACTCTACTAAAAATTGAGTGATTATTTCATAACAATTAATCAATAAATTTGTATTGATTATAAATTTTAAAATATTTCATAAATTAGTTAATCATATTCATACCATACAATCTAATTACTAGGTTATAATAGTTATATTTAAATTATAATATTTAATGGTTTGTTTAATCTAGGTGTTGTGTGTGATGTATTTTATTGGACATAGTTTTTTTTATAATCTCAGGGTGTTACATTATTCTCCCTTTAATAAATTTAATCCTAAAGATTTTAACTTGATCTTAGTAATTAACAGTTTTATAATTCAAAATCACACATCGAAAAAGGGATAATAATACATCCACTTGATAAGAGAGAAAGGGAAGTATAGTGTTCATATAAAATAACACATAAATAGGTTTCTAATTGGGAAAAAATTGGAGTGATGTGAAAATATTTAAATGTAAGGTAAAACTAATTCCCAAGGACTAATATAGATTGATAGTGAATATGGTAAATTGAAATTTAACTACCACAAAATCATAAATTTGTTATGGGTGGAGAGATTATTGATTCTTCAGAGATTAAGGTAATACGATAACATTTTTGTTCCAAGATACTTTCCCATATAGTTGAGTAATTTCATTACCATCTAAACTCTAAACATAAGGAAATTTACTAACTTGAAAAGTATAATTTCTTCCTTCAATCAATTTACACCACAATATCATCTCTTGCACCAAATGATGGCTATTCAAGATGAGAATTATTTTATCTTGAAGTATAAAAATCAATTTCTAGTGGATTATAGAATAAACAAAATTATAACAATCTATCCTTATAGTCTTCATAAATTAAGAAAAAACAATGGTTAAAACAAGATGAGATAAACTCTAAAATGAATAAACCTTCATATAAAGAAATGATACATTAATCTCGAAACCTTACCCAAATTTCAACAGAGATCATTTGTTAAATAACTAACCTAAATATTCCTTAAAATATTTCATATAATGGTTGAAACTCATGAATTATAAGTATTTGATCACATATTATTCTAAAATAAATTTAACCTACTTCTCTAATCAACAAATGTCATACACTCAAAAATTTATATACCTGAATAAAATAGTCTCTAAAATATTATAATCATTTACATAAATAACATAAATCAATATAAAGACACATTAAAATCATATATGCCTAAAAATATAATTCAGTCAATAAACCTCAAAGAAAATCCCATAATATTATAATTAACATAATAAAATAAGGTTCCCCAAATAGTGAACTTTTGAAATTACACTAATCACCAAATCCTCAAATCACTTTTCAATCACATTTGTATCTCTAAAATAAGAAACAATTTTCCAAAATTAATATTATAATTATCTTTCAAACTATTTTATTAAAAAACTAATTTTATAATAACCATAAATTCATTTGGGTTAGTGGTAGGTGTCACACCCCTGTCTCCCTTCATTTGTGGGTTCAAGCCCTGTGACCTTGTCGGATGAGACAGGTTAACAACCACTTTGTAGTTTATACATTTTATAAAAATATACTGATATAATTTTTATAATATTATAATAAATATTATGATAATCCTCAAAAATAATTATAATAATCAATGATACTATAAACCCTAATGGTTATCAATACCTTCAATCTCATTTCCATAATATTAAAAAAACATTCCTTGAATAACTTTTCCATAGGGTATACATAAATGTAAAATATACCTAAAACTCAATAAATATTTCAAAATTTCTTACATAACATAAATCATTAATATAGTATTTATTCTTTTAAACATATGATCAGCATTAAAACTACCAGTACATTATAACTCTTGAATCCCTATGTGTGGATTCCTTAATCATTCAACATTATTTATAATCCATTAACCATGATTTTCTATATAATTCCTTTATAGAGCCTTAATTTAAAAAATTATATTAATCATTGCCTAATATTAAAAAATATTAAAATATAAGACAATATATAATCTATACATTTCATATGTTATTTTCAATTTTATCATATTCAACGATAATAGCATTAATCATTATTAAACATTCATCTGTATAGTAATGTTGATATTGATCTATATTTTTTCCCTTATGACATCAATTTTTAAAAATCCCATAATCCTAACATTTAAAAAATTAAATTGATTATATGGGAATAATTTTTTTCTTCTTCTTGATGTTAACTAAATTCATCCTTTTTCTGTTGAATATTATTTATTTACATCCTCTGTTACCACATAAAAAACGTCTTCCCATTATTTTAATACATTTTCTTGGGTTCTTCTTCTAACACTCTTGACACATAATTCATTGAATATTTTTACCTTTATGTCCTTTATCACCTAGACTTACATGGATCTTTATTTATCTCATATTTTATGTGGTGGGAACCTCAAATAGGCCCGGTTTATTAATCATAACATGTTATAGCTGGTTAAGAATAACTATAAGACTTTTCAGAATATCTCTCATTTTGTTTAATTTATCATTTATAAAACCACCAAACTCTCCTTCACAAACATTTTTATTTTGGTACCTCATAGATTCAGATGATTACTAATCCAAAAAGGTAATTATGATAATATAAATAAAATCACCTTATACCAACTTATGAGTATGATAAACTATATGATATCCTTATCCATGGTTTCTTCAGAAAAAAATATATTTATCCAAAATAATCATAATTTTCCATAAAATATTATCCATGGTGGTTATATGGTAACTTTAAATTATGTTCAAATAACTTCCTAACCTCTAATGTAATCTAAACCCTATTCTGATACCAACTGTAATGACCAAACCTTAAATATTGAAAATTATATTTAATTTAAACTAGAATTAACATTCTTGTGGTCCTATTAATATTTTAGGTTTATATTTTTAGAATGATAGGACATAAATATTATATAAAAAACACATATATTGCATAGTTGACACTTCTATTCTGTATATACATTTTTCACAAAATAAAACTTTTAAAAAGATACATGTTCTCTTTTCATGACACATATTCACAATTTTCATCTTGAACTCATCCTTGTCCTTTTTCATCCTTAAAAAATTTTGAAAAAAAATAACCATGGGATGAGAAAAAAATGGTAAATAACGGACATAAAATGAAAGATAGAAATTACTATTACATGAATTCTTATGAAAATTCCCCCTTTTCAAAATAATATTTGGGCTCAAAATAAACATTTTCTTACCCATGAAATCACAATATATACCAAAATAGTTTCAAAAAAAATTAATAAGAAATAGTTAAGAAAAAAACTAATAAAGGTTTCTTTGAAATCATGAAATACTCATAATATCTTTTTAAAAAGTTAAACATTTCAACCTTTCAAAGTATCATATACTTTCCTTTATCTAGTTATGTCGTAATATTTCCCCAAAAATCAATAAAAACATAGATAAATTATGTATGTAAATTTGAGAATAATATTCATATCACTATTATAAATGGTATAATGTTTACAATTACATTAATAACAAAATTCATGGTTATATATAGAATAACCATCATGGTTTCACTTAGAATAAACATCATAGTACATTCCCATAATCTATTAGGAGAAACCTAATTATTAAACCCTATCCCTTTATATAATGAATTAGAGATATAATGTGCTCGCCTCTAATAGTTCCCATGAACCATTAAAAAATCATTACACATAAAATCCTGCAGTTTTCAAAATATTTCTTTTACCCATAATAAAACATTTCTAGATATTAAAATATCCATTTCCTTTAAAACCAATTTTTCAAAACTAAAATTCCCAAAACATAACGAAAGAGGTTTTTTCTTTGAATGAAGCATGGATTATTATAAATGATTCCAAACATAAAATAATGGTTACAATGGTGTAATATGTCATTTTCTCCATATATATAAAAATAGAACATTATTATATTCTTTTTTAAATAATGTCAATATATTTCATAAAATGATTCCTTTTGAAAAATGTTAAAAGAAGGTCAATAGAAATATAAAATTTCCTTTAAAATTCACTTATTTATATATAAATATATCCATAAAATAATTTCGAAATTTTTAAATGGAATAAAAATAGAGTTTTAAATGAAACATTAAACGAGGATTTTAAAAATAAAATCCCTTACCTAAAAACATAAAAATATCACTATTTAAAAAAACTATAAAGAAGTTAAATTTTTTTCAAATGGATGTTATGATATAATTAATAATAAATAAAAAAAATCTTACAATGTTTATAGGAATGTGGACATTGAAGAGAAAAGATTTCGAAAATAAATCTTTAATACATTTAAAACAGGGTTTTAAGTTGAAGTATACCTTAACATGAGTTCAACTTATCACTTATGTTATTCATCTTCATGAATACTAAAATTAGGTTAGTATTTTAAATTATTAAGTGTCATTTTAATGTTTTTTATTCCTTTTATTTTTCCTCTTAATATTCAATATTTAATTATTTATTTAATTGAATTCACATCGGACGTTTGATGATATTTGGTTCATAAGTTCAAAATGGATTTGGTAAGGTGAAAATTTTCAAATGGGTTATTATTTTATTATCAAAAAAATACTAATCATGAAATATTTATAATTTTTATATATAAATTATAATTTTAAAACCAATAAATAAGGATGGTTGTGTAAATTTTACTACGTTATAATAATGGGGACTATAGGTCGTATGTACGGATGTGTAATGTTTCCATTTTTCAATGATCATTATATAAAGAATTTAAGTAAAAATTTATCAATATATAATGATAATAATATCATAAATATAATTATATTTATATATATCATCCATATGATGTGGTGATGAAAAATGAATCACATCGCTTCGTGGAGGTGGTAGTCCACATGTACACACGAAAAACATTATTATATTTCAATGAACCGAATATAAAGAAATTATTTGATATTTTTTCCTTTAAAATGATGAATATTTCATAAATATAATATATAAACATTAAATCCATCATTATTACTAGCAGTGAGAGTCAGTTATGAAAAATGAATGACATTGGGTCGCGAGACGGTAGTCCAACACACTCATGAATGATGGTTTTGTTTCCCATTTGATGGAAGAGGATATGAATATAGGTTATTTCATTAACATAATAACATATAAATATATGTATTATACAGGTGTTATTATCTTATCATGTTTGAATAATATTTGAATGAGTTTTAAGAATAAATAAAAGTAAAACATGTGGTCAAAAAATATACCTCTTCCTTGGAAAATATTCTTTTCTTAATAACTTAAAACCTATAATATTGGTATTATTCCCAACATAATTCTTATAGAACATGTTTAGGGATGTTATTAATGTATTTGGGTAGGTATTTTTCAAAAACATTCTTTTTAATTGTGAGTAAATGAGAATAAGAGGATCCCGTTTATAAGGGAAGAGAGCGACACTCTTATAATTTATTAAAATATTAAATTAATATAAATTAATTTTGATATCAAAATGATTAAAATTGATAATAGTATAGTATTATAATATTTAGATTGTAAAAAATTATTTAATAAAAGTTATACACATTTGGATGACATATTTACCTTTAACTTCTTGGTTTTAACCCATTATTAACCCTTTTGATAATTACCTCAATAACAAGGTTTTTTACTCATGGAGGCTCATTATTGTTAATATAATTAAAAAAACAGACCATAAATGGACCAGGGATGATATTATAAATCATATCATGATAAATTGGAAAATTATAGAATTTAATTATTTTTAAATCATTTAATAAAATATTGTATTCATAAAATTTCAATAATTCCAATTTTAGAACTTTTAATTTACTTTTACATTAAAAAACCATGAAAAAGATGTAATTATAATCTAATAACAATAAATATATATATATATATATATATTCTTATTTTTATTTAATATTCATGGATCGCACTATTTTTTTCAAATTATATTACTTTTAATAATTTTAATGTCATTTATTTTAGTTTTCAATTAATTGAAAAATTACTGCATCTGCATTGTGTAAGCATGTGAGGTAATTATTTATACTCTAAAAATTAAAAAAAAATCCTTAGTGATGATAAATCTTTTTATTCCCTATTATTATTTAAAAATTAACATATACTTTTTTATACCTATGTTACGAATATTATTATTAAAAAAGAGAGTCATTTTTTATTTTTATTTCATTAAACATTTATAAAGGTTATAATCACCTAAAAATGGAAAAAAAAGTCATATTAATTAATATTGGATGCATATAGAATACATTTACTCATCCAATCATGTTAAGGAATGTATGTTTGTTATTTTCAAGTCTATATTATTTTATTTTTAAAGTTAATTACCCTTTTTACCATTTACAGTAGAAACAAAAATTACTAAAGTTACTATACATATTGACCAACAAAATTTAAGGGACATATTTTCCAAATTTAAACCTTATAATTTCAAATATATACTAAATTTTAAAAAAAAACTCCAAAGTGGGAGAATTTAATTTTAAATCAAACTAGAAAAACATGATGAAAACTCATTCTTAAGAAATATTCATTTTTAAATTATAAAATGTTTTTATACTAAATTTGAATATAAATTTCTTTTCAAAAAACATAATTTAATAACATTAAACAAAAGAAACTGATAAAATTTTAATACTAATCCATAATTAGAATTTTACATTATAAATTCTTTAGAAGAAAATAATTTTTTTAATAAAAATCATTTTTTTCAATATTCAATAAAAAATAAAACTCTTTTGAAAATTATAAAAAATTCACCTAAAGATAATTTTGATTTGATTATTTCAAAAATTATATCCTTCTACCATAAAAATTTTCTAAATTTCATCGTAATTAATTATAATATATTCAAAATAATATTTGAATAAAACATATTTCTGATAAATAAAATGTCTTCATAAAAGATATAGTGATTATTTTCTAAGAATCTATAAATACAATTATATTGATTAAAACATTAATATATATTTCATAAATTACATAATATTATTCATACATTCCAATTTATAGGAAAGGTTATAATTATCATCCTTGAATAATAATATTTCATTGAACATCTAATATCGGGGTTTCATATCTTGTATGTTATCAGGAATGGAGCAGCAAGACTTTGGTCCTGCACCTGAGGAGAACAAAAATACAAGCGGCGTTTCAAAGTTTCAGGAGGAAATTACCAAATTAAGGGGAACACAGGGCATCCACGGAAGGTGGGATGATGTAGAAGATGATTCCCTAATGAATTTAACTTATAGTCAGACTTTATCCAAAGGAAAATTAGTTGTGGACCAACCTATTCTTCCTAAGAAAGCAAGACCAAGGAAAGAGTACTCACATCCGAATCCGACTATGGTTACACGATCTCATAGTTCTTTTGATTATGAGTCTGATTGGGATTATTATTATGATGCTGCCTACTATGGCTATGATTATTGATGTCTTTTCTTTTGCTTGGCGTTAGGGCATGTTTCTTGTATGACCTTGTCCATCCTCGCTTTGTTTTTCTTTTGTTCTTAATAAAAAGAGCTCTGACCTAACTTTTCGGTAAAAAATACATAGTTTTCTTTTAAAATATATAAGGATATTAAATCCTAATCTACATAAGGGGCATCCTAATAAGTTGGAAATGTTTTATTCTCTTCATGTAACCAAGATTCACATCATTAATGACTTTTTCCCTTCCATCACCTAATTAACAATGATCACATGAAGATTTCATAATGGATATCATTGTGTAGTCGAGTCACATGTACTATATTTCATGGAATCATCACATGACTCTAAGGGGGAGTCACATGATGAAAGAAAGTCATTTAAAGGATGAGGATTTCCCTTATGTTAGAAGAGGGCTGGTGGATTACCTTTACGCAAGGCCTAATGAAGTGATACATGGGGACATTCAACCTTTATGTAGGGATTAATATATATTTTTGTATTGGGAGGCTTGAGTTATTATACCCCTACATGTTAGGTAAACCAAAGTTAAATAGACACATCCATGTGAAGGAACCAATATGGTGTTGATCGCATGACACCATGGGGGATTCATAATATGAATAGTGAATGAATGATCCTTAGATCATGGGAAACCTCAATCGCATAAGACTTTCATGCAACCTAATTATCATGGTGTTGATCACATAACTCCTAGGGGTATATAATTAACAAAATTGATCACATGATTCTTCTGTCATAGAAAACATTAAATACATAATCCTTTCATGTGACATGATTGTAATAATATCAATCACATGACTCTAGGGGGCATCGATTGAAGAATAACAATCAAATTATCCTTATTCCAAGAATATCCTTGAATTCGTAAACCATTTTCAAGACCATATTGTCATAGAGTGGATCACATAACTCTAAGTGGGAGCCTTGAGAAGAACAAATATCACATGATCGGTCCTTCATTGATAGCCTTCTATACATAATCCTTTTTTACCGGATTACCATGGAATTGATCACATGACTCTTTAGGGAATTACATGAAGAACAATGACACATAATCATTACATCATAGATGGTATTGAAAACATAATATTTTTGCATGAACTGATTTTAATAGAGTTAATCACATGATTCCAATATGGAGTCACATAAAGATCATTGATCATGTGATCCTTAAATAATTTAGAAACTTGATCGCGTAAACCTTTTTTGTTTCCCAGTATTCATGGAGTCATTCTCATGAATCTAAGGGGGTGTTTCATGATCTGTATTGAATTTAGAATAATCATGGAAACCCTGTCACAGAAAAAATTAATTACTTTTCCCCAGTGTATTACATGATGTTATTGGGGTTATTTGATTTCATGTTTCATTAAGGTTAACATTATTGTGTAACTTAGGTGCTTGATCCCAATGTGTTCATGCTTTCTTCTTCCAATCAGTGACGAAATGATAATTAAGTACTCATTCAAACTTTTATTTTTTCAATTATCATTTTTTAGGAGTCAAAACATCATGCCCTTAGAATCAATGTCTATAAGAAATAACATTGAATTGGTTTTTGAGGATGTAAATTTCCACCTGAGTTCCTTATGCCTCCACGTATTGGACTTCTAAGTGAATTTTGGTCTTCCAAGAGACATTTGATACTTTATTACATTCCCTATAAATAGGAGGGTGATGAGATGGCCTCTACACATTATATCTAGGATTATAGAGTGCTTGAAATTTTTTCTCTACATATTCAATTCACTAAACCCCATCATATGACCAGTTTTCATGGTCAGAATGTGGGATAAGATTAAATAAATTAATCTCTAGCTTTTTAATGGTAACTCACTTAGATTATGCATCATGCATCTCTTTTAGACTATTGGATTCATGAGATACACCTTGGTTTCATTTGATCATGTAATGGTCCTGATTTTATATAAATTATGTAACTGGTCCATGGTTATGTGATCACATTACTCAAAATGGGTAACATAATCCACATGATGCCACCCATACCATTCACTTCTTTTTTAGCCCCTACCCCCTTCAAAATCATAACAATTTTAATGTATGATTCTTATTAAAATTAAATTTTAATTTTATCTTAAATCAGATATCTTTAATAAATAATGCTCTAGAAGAAGTGGCCCATAGGAATTCCATGGTTGATGGCATGGATTCTAACCCAATATTAGCTATTTATTCTTCCCAAAAGGATCTAATGGGCCCAATCAGAACTATTTTATTTAAATATCCATTTTTGATCTAGTTTTCCTTGTATGGGCTTGGTCTCCAAAATAATTTCCCAATTCTAGTACTATAATATGGGATTTTTCCTCCCTATTATATTCCCAAAAACTCATAAAAAATTTTAAAAAAATATCTTTCACATGGATTATTTTGTTTCTAAGGATAAATTATATAATGGGTATATGTTGAAGCTTATACTAATGGACATTGAAAGGGTTCATCATGAGTCTAATCCTATAATTCCAATCAATCATTCATTTATGTAAAATTATGTTTCTAATCAGATATTTAGATTATTCCCTATTTAGGATATCAGATTAGTGGGATACTTCAGGATGGATTGGGGTTAACCTTTCTGGGTACAACACACTATCATCATATTTTTCATTTATCTGAAAAAAAAATCATTTTTTATAAATAAATTTGTATTTATCAAACCCTATCCTACTATAAAAATGGTTTCTTAATAGTCTTATTCAGTTGATGGAGTCCTTACATGAACACATTTCATCTAATTCATGGTGTGGTCAGAATATGTCTCTTGGATGTCATGAAAATATATGGTTCACCAATCCAGGGGGACACGTATGATGAATTATTCCCTAAACGGTCTATTTAGAATAATTTAGGGTAGGCCATTATTACCAGGGTATTAGTCAACATCTCCTTGGTGTCCCTTAGGAAAGAACCATAATTAGAAGAAGACATCATGTTCAAGAAATGGGATTGATTATTTATCATGAAGACTTATATCGATCCCTCGATCAAGAATCCTAAGACCTACCCATTATAATAATCTCATGGAGTAGAGGGCGCCTACTAGCCTATAGGAAATGTGGGATAATTCAATAACTAGGGGTGGGATGTCACTTCCCTAATTGACCGACTCATTCATCAGGTTGTATTTTTCACACTTTACCTAAGAAGGTACCTACACCCAATCCAAGAGAAGTGTGTATTCATGGTATCCACCTTTGTGATAGTGGAATCCATGGTTGGTGGAAGGCATATTAGTTTGTCCATTCCCATTTTTCTAACTATATTTTCAGTTGTGTCGTATCTACATGGGAAACCCCATGTATAGGGTTTTTATCCCCTTCTATGTGTTATAGGTTTAAACGAGGGACACATGGTAGGATATAAATATTTTAGCACACAAAACATTCCAAGTGTTAGGTTCAATCATTTTTTACAATGTATTAGTATATTTAGGCCCACTGTGATGATAAACTAGGAAATAAGAGGATTCCGGAACTGTTATGATTATTTTATCCTCATTACCTATATGGGACCTACTTGTACTATTACTGAAAATGGAAGGGGAACCCCAAGGATCAAGCCTATTTTATCTTCATTCATGATGGAATTATCTTCACCTGGATTTATGGCTAGATCTCTTGTGAATGGTATGCAACATGTCAATTTTGGAGGCAATTTTGATGTGTTCAAACAAGATTCCATTCCTCTCCCCAAATCCATTCAAAGAGGAATCCCATGGAGATCCTATAATTCAAGTTGATTTTTCTAGGGAGGATACTCCAACCCAACTTACCTTTCCTCCAACTAGGATAGACATAGATCTATCCAATTTATATATTGATTCTTGGATTCATTTTTTCTAGAATGTACAACTATTTTTATTAGTGATGTATTAAATGGGTTTACCACCAATGATCATGGGAGAAAAAATATCCAACTCATAAAAAGAATCATTCTTCAAGGAGAAGAAAAATCATAGATTCTATGTATGTAGCTAAGATCTCATTATCAGGAAAGGTGATAACTAACATAATAATTATGAGTGAGGCACATGTGGGTTATTCACTAACCATAATTTAATTTTCTATTAGGATTTATTAATGGGATGATTGAAGGAAATATATCTCAAACTATGGGTCTTGTAATGTGATGTTCTAGCCAGAACTTGATTTGGAGGGATTTTCACATTTCATTTATCCTAGGGGAATCTTTTTCAAACAATAGCCCACTGAGGTTGAGTCATTCTCCAGAACCTCTCTATAGTGATTCAAAATGTGAAGGTTCAAATCAATTATTGTCCATGTGCGTAGAAAATTATGGTTCTAAACACAATGGTGGTTTCTAAGGATTTGGGTGACCATCTCGATTCTAGTAACGAGGTGGAACTAACATTATTATCATTACCCTCATATTCTAAAATTAAAATAAATAGTATAATGATATTTATTTATCCCCTTAAATAATATATGAAGATGGGGAGATCCATCCACATCTCATATCTTCAATGTATCCTCCTAAGGGTACGGTGTATGAGGTTGACTCAGAAGATGACTGAGGTACAAAGGATGTGGGCTATCCTGTTCAGATGAAGTTGATGAAGGTAGTGGATATTTATCTAAATGAAACACCTTCAATTCCTCTACCAATGATATATATAATACATTTATTTTTATTCTCTTCTAAATATAATTCTTTAGAGAATATGGGGAAGAGGAAGATGGATATGTCACCAAATCATTCTCACTATAAATCAACAAGTAAGTATTGTTCTTTTTAACTCTTTTAATTTTCTTTATAATCAAATTTAGTAGCTTATCTTGATCTGCATAGTCATGTAGGTCCTCATCGAGTCTGCATGATAGTATATTCATCTACGATTGAGTATAATGGAACACCTTCTATTCCTATAATGGAATTATTGACATTATACACAGTTCATGTAGAGTTAGAGGTGGCGGGGTTCCAATTAAGGTCAGACCCAATGTCCATTAATGATACATTATCACTCACACCTTGCAACACAACATGGTCTAGTGTACTCCTATAATATGCTATCACTGAAAACTATTCTTCCACTGACATGGCTATAATGGAATCATCACAGGTCGTGGGTAAGCACCTTTTTTAAAATTTAACACATTTTTTAAGTTTAATTATGACATTTATCATTTATTTTCACTTATAGACATTAAATATGGTAAGAGTAGTGCATTAACTTAATAAATTATAGTGTATCCACAATGTCATCTACCAAAATATGTTATTTCCAATGCCCAAGAAGGTTGAGCTGATATGGTAGAGGTAGTTAGTGAAATGTTTAAAAAAGTAATGTTTTTAGTGATTATATTTATTTATGATTGTTTGGTATCATTTTATTATTTATCTTCTCATAAATAATCTTTTTTACTCTTTATCACATTATCCTTAACTCAAAACTCAAGTGCAAAAAACCAGTGTTATTGAGGATCCCTTCTAGCTGGGATGACTAGAATAGAAGTCATCTATGTATGAAGGCTACCAATGGATGTGAGTATGGGAAATTCTCTTAGTGACAAGGTCATAGAATATATCCTCATTCATGGGATAGGACTAATGTTTTTCCTGAAACACAAAAACAATCATCAGTAGATGTGGTGGAATGTGTGTGGGACATCTGAAGAATCATCTTGAAAGGCCCCATAGAAGAGCATGTGGACATGTTGGGAATCCATAATTATATATTCACCACCCAAATCTATTAGTGGTTTAATTATTTATCCCTTCATTCAAGAGTAATGGATGTGGTTTAAATGATGGAGAATTAGAGGACCCTTGAGCTAAGGGTGTCATTATTATATGTCACTGTTTTTGATGCTTTTGTCAGGGCGTGTGCATCCGTCTGTAGAGGACGTGCAGCTATCTGTTTCCCCGCATTCCCGCTTTCCAAAGGCGGGTGGCATACATCACTTTTTTAGGTACATTTTCTCCTTGATCTAAATGGGATGATGGGATGTCAGTTATTCATTCTTTGGATTCCTCCTCGGAACTCGTCACCTAGTCTGGTTCTCCCTTATAGATTTAATATGTTGTTCGTGAAACTCTTCCTAGCACCATATCTTCATGGACACCAATTAATTACACTGCTTCTGTCAGGATATTCCAAGGGGACCGGTCAAGGTAGCAACCTTCAGCCAGGGGAGTAGTCTCCATGGGCATGTATCTAAGGTTTTCCTTAGCTTTCCATGTTTAACATAGGGTATGCCGCAAGTTTAAAGTCCAGCAGAGATGGATCGGACTGATCAGAACACTGACTGGAGTGGATCAGATGAGTGTAACACCTAGAGGACACTCTGATGTAGATGGGTTGACATGACCTCACCGGGATGTGGCAGCCCAGGTAAGAACCAAGATGGATGATGGGGTGCTGAGTGAAATGGGTGGTGAATGGGATGGAACCACCGTGAGGGAAATGGTAATGTTGGGATTGAGTCTCATGGAGACTTCCTATGTATCCCCGTTGAAGGGAATCAAAGTTTGCGTAGTTCAGGAGGGCGATGGGACGCTTAAGGAGGCGGTCCGTGAGAATGGATGCATGGATGGGACCCGGAGGAAGTGGAACCTCGGTGTTGGGGCATGATCTTCCTGAGACACATAGGCTCGAGGGAAAGGTCTTGAGATAAGCTTGAATTGGGGGGTAAGCATAGGAAAACAACCCAATTATGTGTATGGGGCTTACGCATGGTTAGCAGCCTGGGTTGGTCTGACGCCACTAGGATGGACTAAGGTTCTGGGTTCCAGTGAAGGGTATTTCAATGGGTTTCCACTAAATAAGAGATGCAATGAATTACTGTTGATTAGGATAGAAATGAATTATCTTTGAATGGGGTCACACCGGCTTACCGTTGATTGAGGTTACAACGTCTTACCGCTGGAACGGGATGCCAATGACTTTTCACTGAATGGGGTCATGAGTCTAATGCCATACCGGTCGGAGGTGAACCAATGTGAATAAGGACCTCGGGTCCATATGGATGGTGTAGGCGAACTGACGTGGAGGGGGTCGGAACGACCAGGTGTTGGGCTTGAACCTCAGGGAGGCTTCCTACGTACCTTGCCTTAGCAAGGATTAATGACCCCGTAGTTCGGGATGGGGTGTGGGTCTTACACTCTAGGATTCCCATGGTGTTGGTGAACCGACGTGAAGATGGTCAGGGACAAGTAGGAGTTAGTCTTGAACCTCAGGTAGGCTTCATACGTAACCTGCCTAGGCAAGGATCAAAGTCCTCGTAGTTCAGGAAGGGGTTTCAGTGAACCAATGTGAAGGAGGATCTAGGGTCCCATGGGTGCTGGGATTGAACCTCATGGAGGCTTCCTACGTACCTTTCCTTAGAAAGGATCAAAGACCTCGTAGTTCAGGTTGGGGTGTGGGGCTTACACTCTAGGTCTCCCATGGTGTATGTCATGGTCAATGCTTTCTCTAAGCCCATGTGAGTCCTGCTTGGTGTGAGAAACAAGAGGTGGCAAAGACCTGACGATCACATCGCAAAAGGTGCATCTGTGGGAAATGGATTGGGGCTTACACATGATCGCAATCCAAAGAGGAAAAAGGTGCTTATGCATGGTTATCAGCCCAAAGGGGTTGGGACTTACTCCAGGATGGAGGCCTAGTGGTGAAAAAGCCCAATGGAAGAGGGATTTGGTACCGGAGAAAGAAATAACACCATTCCCCACCACTCCCTTTGTCGGCCCTTGGCACCAGAAAAAAAGGAGGAGCAGGGATGCTCCCTCCTACAAGAAAATCTATGAGCGTACACCAGGGTGGTTGCCCTTTCCCCACGTAGGATGTATGGGAGGAAGTCATAGTTTAACATCATGTGATGAGGACGATGGTTCTTGGAAATTTAACGTCCTACAGCTCATACAAGGCGGGTTCACTCCGCACTCCTAGGACTTACATAACAGGTACCCTCTACACCTTGGTGAAGAGAGGGGACAAGCAACGCCATAACTGGGGGGGGTTCATGGGGCGAACCATTGGGGGGTCCACATTAGTGTGGCTATGCAAAGAAGCATGAGGCGAAGCAAAGTAGCGGGAAGTATTGTCCAAGGGACTTTAAATTTACTTCACACGAACCTATAGGGTCGTACGAGAAGAGAGTATACGATGACAGTGTTTTGGATGCGGGAGACGCCCGAAATATATGCCTAGAAAAGGGAAATGACATGTGCAATTTGACCGGTGTGTGTGAAAAAGGTCGGATTGGCACGCAATCCACCGGCATGCCCGAAAAAGGCCAGGCGGCATGGAAAGGATTGCGCGCAATTGTGACGGAATTGCGCGTCGAAAAAAGGGTTGAGAGCAATTGGAAGGAATTGCGCACAGGGAACGGGATTAGGACGAGGATTAAGCCCGAGGGGTCTCGCACAAAGGCAGATCCCGGGATGACCTAGTAAGAAAAATTAAGTACCTGAGATCCATCTTTTGCGCACACGAGAGATGAATTTAGTGCCTGAGAGATTATTCAGATTCTTCGGACCAGAAGTCGGAGAGGTGACCTTCTATTTATAGGTGCTCAGGGTCATAGATCTGCACAGAAAACAGGTCAGCGCAAAATACATTGCGTGCTGGTGTCGGTAGCGTGAAAATTCAACCACACGGAGGCGGCGGCATGTAAATTTCCACGCCTGCACTAAAAGATCTAGTGAAACCTGGAGTTTTTCGCATAGTATAGTTTTGTTCAAGCACTACGAAATTTTTTCATGCGGCCCATTCGTACCCCCAGGAATGGGTCCTTGGGCCCAAATATGGATTCACTTTGTCAAGACCCAACCTAATTTATCCCTTGACCATTTTTCAGCATCTACAAATTCCCCCCCCCCCTCGAAATCGGACCAGCAAGGGGCCGCAGAGGTTGGATTCTGAGGGAAAGACTGAGATGATGACTCCCTGGGGCCTTTGCATGCTGGAAACAGGAACAATGCATAAAACTGATGCGGAGCGCACAATCTTCTTTTCACGCGTGTGAAGAAAGCCATCACTGGGCCTATAAAAACCACGTGGATCCATCAATTTGTATGGATTTTCTCGTCCGATAAGCTAGGAGCTCTCGCGTGAGCAAAATTTTCTCTGCCCTGTGTGAAAAACGTTTTAGTTGTCCGTAATTCACTGAAATCTATCGTTTTACGCGCCATCCCAAGATATTGTGTTCCATCATCTGATATTTCATGCCAGCCTCTGATTTTTCGCGCCAAATTCTTGTTTTTTGTGCCACTCTCTTAGGACCTTGTCGGCAGAATATGGCCACCAATCAGGCTGACGTTGAGGGGGAATCCACATTTGCAGATCTAAGGGCTGATATGGTCATCAACCCTGAGGTTTATGGTTCCTGAAGGATTGTATCCAGCATCCATACTCTTTTCAACATGTTGACCCCCGCCCAGAAGGAGTATGCAATGTCTTCCAACCTACCAACATGGGACTTCGGTATTTTGGAGGAGGTACTCGTGCCAAGATTTGAAATCGACACATCGTGGTCATGGGTAACCCACGAGGATGACCTACCTCGATATAATATCACCTAAAATGGCCATCTTTCCCGAAAAAACCAGACATATTGATGTTTACGTCCTAAATCCCAGGTCCAGAACCATTTCGGGGAGTGACCCTGTCACGAAGAACTCTCTGGTCGTTTATGTAAGCACCTTCCATCAGAGTGTTACTGATGAGACTAAAGGTTGTCTACATGATTAGGATTTGTGGTCTAGAGGCAATTTCACGAGTGAATGGGCCTGGGAATACTGGGTTCACTAGACATGTGACCAATTTGGGGCCGAAATACTGCACATTTGTTTGTTCGAGACGGTGTGGACGTTACAGTTTCACTTCTATCACTAGCATGAGCTCGGGCCAGAGTTGTTTACTCGATGGTCCCCCAATACCAATACCTTACATATTTGACATGGGGAAGTTGGTATCAGCCTTTGGGGCATTCAATGTATCGGGGGTATCCCTTTGGATGTGCACCAATACGATGAATTCCTCCCGCCAAAGAACATCTAGGGAGACGGATCACGAAACCCTATGCTGACATGGCACCTGTTGGAGCTGGACAAAGAGAGGATGGGGTCAAGGATTTTTTGAAGGAAATTTCTTACAAGAAATGGTTTATCTTGTTCCTGTAAAGAGATCCGGAAGTCAAGATTCCAGGGTGAGGGATGTGGTATCCGACCGCGACACAGAGGGGAAAAAGAGAATCGTACTAAAGGATCCTGGAGATGGGGGACTATCAGTCATGGGGCTTCAGTGTAAATGAGATTCGAGACCCAAATGTTCGGTATGTTAGATTTATTTCCACATTCCAGAGTGGGTGTCTATTACTGGTGAGGGATGCAAGGATGGGAGTTCGTCCAGCAACCCCGGTGATGGTTGGCATCATTGCTGCTAATCAATGATTCAATCTGGGAGTCCCCATGTTGGATCATCTGTATGCCATTTTGGGGCGCATTTTGAGAGGGGGTCACCGAGGAGGATTTTTTGTCCCTTCCAGATCTTTTATGGCTGGGTCGTGGATCATTGTGGTAGGTATACCTTTCCGAACACCATTCGTCCTCTAGGTAATGTCCCGCGACCTTCCTTGTTAAACATTGTCGGGGTCATGTCGTTGACGCTCAATGAGGAGGGAGTAAGGATCAGAGCCGTCAATTATTCCAACTTCACTTTCAGCACATTCCCCACCCCGACTAGCCAAATGATATATAACGGGAAAGGCTCACTAGAGAAAAGGAAATACTTCTTGACCATCAGAGGTGGGGTGCTCGTGGCCCGGATTTATGGGAAGATCTTTTGTGAGCCCTACGTGTCATCCAGGTTCTCCAGGCAGTTTGGATGTCTTCAACGGATGCCGAAGAAAGTGTACAGATATGTTAAAGAGGAAAGGCATCCCTTCATTCTTCTCCAAATGTGGCTGATTTTCATGACTCATGGCTTTGGATACGTTATCACCTTCCCTCCCACCGGAGTTGATGTTGGCCTCCCAAACGAATATGATAAACATTGGGTCATAGCATGCCCGGAGGGGATTTTGTGGAAGAAGGTTTGGAAACTCAAGGTAGCCAGTGTTGACCTTGGGCGGAGAGAGAGCAGACAGGGTGTTGTCAAGGAACAAAGGTCGGAAGCACATCAGGCT
Source organism: Viscum album (assembly GCA_963277665.1). Lineage (NCBI taxonomy): Eukaryota > Viridiplantae > Streptophyta > Magnoliopsida > Santalales > Viscaceae > Viscum > Viscum album. The sequence goes on from OY728149.1 coordinate 113,227,843, forward strand.
GCTAGGCCCGCACAGGTCGGGACTTTAGTAGTGGGGACGTCGCCCGGCGTGGCCGTGACCTCGTCGCCTAGGGGGGAGAAGAGATCATGAAGTGGCCAAGGAACTTCCCAGGAAGCAAATAAGGTATCTGCTTTAACATTCCAATGACATAATATTCTCGGCATTGTGGTCATCCTGGATGACCCTGCGACAGTCGATGGGTACTGAAGCTCTTTGTAAAAAGATAGTGCAAGATGGAATCCATCTACCAGAGGTCGGACTCATTCGGATTGTTGATAGGGTGAACTTTAATTTTCATCATGCGTATCTGACGGCCATGGATGTGTATGCACATCAATGGGGTCGGTGCGAGGATCCATCATTCCTGGTTAAAGTAATTCTCGGACAGGCACATGATCCATAAAAGTTGTCGTCAGAGGATGACGACAACAACGATGAGCCGGAGGGTGGTGAGACGGAAGAGGAGGAATAAGGATAAGGTAAAGGAGGGGGTGAAGAAGAAGAAGATCCTGAAGGTGGAGGGTCTCAGGGGGCGTCCCACCAAGAAAGTATCTGATGGAGTGGTGAGGTAGTTGGCTCTGATGTAGATATAATTGAGCTTCTTGAGGTATGTATTAGCCCTTGTCTATCATTTCCCCTCATAATTTTTTGTATCCCTTAATCAGATCTCATTATCCCTTTCAGGAGTATCTGGGCATCGACCAAGGGTCTCCATTTTAAGGGGATGAGGCGCCGATAGAACGAGGTGGGGAGCCAACACCCATTATTGAACTGCTGAGCGCCGAGGGATCCCCTATAATGGAAGCTCCTATAGTGGCTAGAACACCGGAGGTTGATACTTTGGTCTCCTATAAGTTCACTACTTCAATGCCGGTATTTACTATTGGAGGGCTCAGTTGATCAAGGTGCTCATTGTTTGTGCAATAATCATAGCCTTAGAGGCTCGTCGGGCTATCGAACCTAGGTCATCCGCGATTGATTCAACTGAAAATGTGCCATCCCATTTAGGACACCCTTATCAAACCGAGTTATCCCTGATGCTCGGTGAGCAAACGATGGTGGGTATCAGTGGTACCAATGTCAGGGCGGGGTCAGAAGTTAACGAAGAAACTACCTGGACCGAGGCTAGAGAGGAAGGTCTCCCAAGCATTGAAGAGCCTAACCCCTTGGGAGAAACACTCAATGAGGACCCCACTGATAGTATGTTTGCTGATTTCCCCGACTATTGGCCCGAAGATCCCAAGGAGATCGATGATTCACACTCAGTGGCAGCCAAGAAGAGTCAGATGACGCGGCGCAAAGGGTGTAAGTGCATTAAGCACTTCCTCGGTCAGCCTCAGATGGAATGTATAAAATGGATAGGACCCCTCCACACCTAACTACACTTTCTCTATGTTGGAGGGGTGGATTCTCAATGATTTCATTCGACGGTTCGTAACTACATCGCCGAGAAGCTGCGTGAGAGAAACCGACACTCAGACATTGCCCAGTTTCGGGAGGAGTCAGGGAGTACCCAAGCCTTCATAAAGGCAGAACAAGAGGTCCGACTCCTTGAAGAATAGATGAAATAAAAGTAGATATTCATTGTGAACTGTTCCGAGCTTGTTGAGTAGTTGAGGTCCCAACTGAGAGATTCTCAAGAGCAACTAGTTGAAGCGGGTCACCAAATGACTGAGCTTCAAACTGAACAGGCGCAAGCACAGGCTTAGGTTAGTGGGATGCGCTCTGGGGCCACTGATGAAGAGAGAGTCCTCAGGGGGCGGGAAGCAATCCTGGAGGCCATGAGCCAAAAGGTAGCGGTGCTAGAATGATCCATCCAAGAATCGGACCCTTAAGGCCCTGTTTTGGCCGAACTCATAAACTCATTTCTTCTTACTGCCTCTTATTCTGAACTGCATGTATGGATAAATTTATTTACTTGTTTGTTATGTTTAACTCATTCAACCACAATCCTGAGATAAATAGAAATTCATTCCTAAGCTCACATGGATCGCACCCATAGTGAGAAACAAAGGATTTTCGTGCTATTAATTTTCTTGACCGTGGGAGCGCTGATCAAGCTTCGGGCAATCAAGATTCGAATAGCCAATCCGAGTTTCCAAGAAGAGAAGAGGGAGGCCCAATTAAAGGAAGAGGGCCTCAAAAAAATTGACATATCATCCTACCAATGTGCACTATTTCACGAGTGGGGTAATTCCAGGGCCATTAGAATCAATACGAACATAAGGGAATGGAAAGTGTGAGTGACAATACCTAAGATTCGGAACACTGTAGTGATGGCATGACAATAAAGGATGAATGTTTATCATGTTTGAAACACAGTATCCATATTGTATCAGCCTAAAATGGGGAAGACAAATGAGGGATGACCGCTGACCATGTTCGAAACACGAGGCCCGACTCAGAATGTCATCCATTAGTCTTCAGGAACGTTGGCCCAGAATAGTAGGCAATCCATAGGCCGTGCATCCATGCTGTTAGGGGGTTCCTCTAGATGTAAAATAAGACGAGGATCTGAATAAAGGGGATGAAAAGCGTGAAGAGCGGAGTGATGGGTTATTCGAACAGAATCCAACACCCTTGAAATTATGTCACCGTGGTGGAAGCACATTAGATGGGTGCATCAGTCTGATCATGGATCATTACTACTTTTAGATAGGACCTCTCTGGAGATGGAATTTTCACTTCCCAATGTCATCATGGGGAATCCCGAACTTGTTCAGGGAAAAGCTTCAATTACATGGTTCCCCACAAGGGGTCAGGCCTGGGGGCTGAAATGGGGAGGAACATGATTTATGATTTCTAGTGCTGGACCCAAGGAGAAATGTCTGGGTGTCCCTACGTATCCCATGAAGATGGGAATCAATCCATACGTTGTTCTAGAAGATGTTGTGCAGTTTAATGTCTTGCGGAAAAGATGCAGAGTGGTCTAAGTTTATGGCCGTAGTGCTAGGACCATGGATGGTAAGAAACACAGGAGACACCTTGTGGGGTAATTATAAAACCCGACGTGATTGGGAACCTAGGGTTCCGACCACCACGTGTTCCCTGTGAAGGTTTTAGGTCGAGGGAACAGAAACGAGAGTTATGCTGGGCCCATGGGGGAAGTACCCGGGCGTTCCTATGTATCTCATGAGAATGATAATCAAGCCATACGTAGTTCTAAGGGGTGGAATGGTAAGGTACCAGTGCTGGGGAAAAAGGGTGGGCAGGTCTGGCCATCGCACTAAAAGAAACGTCATTTGTAAGTCTTATTTGTCCATTAGGGTGAATGGAGGGTTTTTTTGTGTGAAGAGACAATCATAGGATAGAAATTCCCAGCATCGCCACAAGAATCAAGCCAAAGTAAGGCATTGAAAAATGGTATGGTGCTTGACCGATACCAAACATGTTGTCCCCTGAACGAGGACATCACAATGCAGTGTCATTTTCCATCATGCGGCCAGGACGATATTGTCTCAGTTTAAGGTCATGTGATGGGACAAACCATGAATTTTAATGTCATGAGGAATAGACGTAGTATAAACGAGGCTAAAATGGGGAATGTACACAGTGAAATAAAGCATACCCGATGTGATTGAGGACATGATCCCATACCACACTATGCGCAATCCCAAGAAAGAAACCTCGGGCCAAGGGGCGAAAAATATGTAAGAGGGTAGGAAGTAGGAGAGGCTGGCCCTCAGTTAAGCTGGACTGGAAGGCAATATTCCCAGGTGGTCCTACGTATCCCATGAGGATGGGAGTTAAGCTACATGTAGTTCTTGAGGGTGTCATATGAAAAGATCTTAGTTTAAGGTCTTAGAACTTCGACCATAGAGAAGCGGGACTATCCCAAGTAAAGGTGGATCATAACAAAATCCCTAAGCCTGTGTGAGTCAAACTCAGTGTAGGAAACAAGGGAATACAAGGTATTTTCAATACATGAAATACATGCAAAGGGGAAATCGGTGGAGCCCCGAATGATTGCCTTATTGAGGCTTTTTTCCTCTTAACGTGCGGATGTGCACTGAGGAATAGTACTAAGAGTCTTGAAATTCTACATGGATGTGATGAGGTGGAGAAGGGTGTGAGTTATGTAACTGACATTTTGGGATTGATAAGTTTGGCATGATGATGGAGGATAACTGTTGACCATGTTTGAAACACAACATCCATATCACGTTATCCTGCAATGGGAAAAACAAATGATCATCGACCACTGACCAAATTTGCAATGCTGGACTTGTATCAATTTATTATTCGAAAACCTTGAGGATGTTAGCTCGTAATGGTAGAAGGGCCCTTGGGATGAGCATCCATGCCATTCGAGGGTCTCTTTGGATGTTAAAGGTTATGGAAGCCCTAATGAAAGAGAACACGAAGCCTGAAAAATGGATGAAAGCATGTTCGAGTAGAGTCCGACATTCCAAGTACTAGACCAGAGTACCCTCAAGCACATTGGTGAATCGCCGAAGAGGACCAAGGGGATCAACTTGAGAGTGACTGATTTGAAAAGGCGAGGATAGCACAAGGGGTGGAAAACTCTTAGGAGTAGGAGGTACAGGGCGTGGTCGCTAAAACACCCAACGTGAGTGAGAACATAATCCCATACCACACCATATATTCCTCTTTCTGGGGGAATGCTGGAAAATGGGCCAAGATGGGGATGGACCCGAAGATGAGATTCTGGGACGGTCCTACATATCCCATGGGGATGGGAATCAAGCCACACGTAGTTCTGGAAATGACGCACATAGGGGTAAGATACCCCAACGGGGGGGGGGGTGTACGGCACGGTGAGTAACCCAAAGTTAATGAGGAAATAATCCCATACCACACCGTATAACCCTAAATAGGAACTTGGCTTGGGGGCTCGAAAAGGCCAAGGGGTCTAAGGCTGGGCCTCAGATGGAAAGGCCCGGTCAATTCGTAGTTTAACGTCTTGCTGTGAGGACAAATAAAGGGGTAAGATACCCCAAAAAAGGGAGGTGTATGGCGCAGCGAGTAACCCAACATGAATGAGGACATAATCCCATACCACACCATACAATCCCTTAAGAGTTAAGACTTGTTCCTAGGGGCCGAAACTAGGAAAATGAAGCACGGTAGGGCTTGTGCTCATGGTATGGACGATATATGACAGGAGGGATGTCTCAAGGAGATATGTGTGGAATAGCGAAATTGCCTGACGTGAATGAGGACATAAGTTTTCTCCACACCACACAACCCTAAATCAGAACTCGGGATAGGGTTTGGAAAAGGCCAAGGGGCCAGAAAAGGCCAAGGGGGGGGAAAAGGCCAAGGGGCTCGAAAAGGCCAAGGGGTCGGAAAAGGCCAAGGGGCCGAAAAAGGCCAAGGAGCCGGAAAAGGCCAACGGGCCTGAAAAGGTCAAGGGGAATGAGGTTGGGAATCCCAGCCAATGGTATCCATACAGCCTCATACAAGATTACCGCCTCATTACAGCTCCTAATCCCATGTCATCATTGCTTGGTGTGGGAAACAAGGAGCCGGACTCGGCTCTCCCTATCATGTAGGGGTTTAATAGCTGGCATTGCCTAAAGGGATCTCATCACTTGTAGATACAACGGGGAAGAATGAACCACTACACTCAATGTTTGGGACATCTTAGGGTGGCTCAAACGACAAAGGATAGCTGTTGACCATGATCAAAACACAGCATCCCTAAAGTGATCTGGACTGGGAACAACCAATGAGCATCGACTACTGACCATATTCACAATGAAAAACTTGTATCAGCCTGTTGCTCAACATCCTCGAGGGTGTTGACCCGAAGTGGTAGGAGGGCCCTTAGGCCTAGCATCCATTCCATTCGGGGGCCCTTCTGGATGGAAAATATGATGGAGTCCCAATCAAAGGAATGGGAGAAGCATAGCTGTACCCATCTGTGAAAGAGGAGAACACCTCCAGGGAGTGGGACGTATAGAGGGATCGAGATGAGCGAGACATGAATTAGAGAAAAATACTACACCACACCATATGTCTCAACCTGAGGGAAGATTCTAGCATTTAGGGTTGGGCCAATAGATGAAATATTTGGGCATTCCTATGCATCCCATGAGAATGGGAATCAATCCATACGTAGTTCTTGAAGGCCATGCAGTTTAACATCATACAGTGAGGACGTGGGAGGATATAAGAATGAGGCGAGCAAACATGGTGCGACCATCATAAACCTGGCATGAGTGGGTCTATGGAAGCCTATACCATATCATGCAAGGAACCTCTGAGAGAACTATATCCACGGGGAATATTCAAAGAAGAATAGAGTTTGGGGCTGGGCTCAAGGTGAAATGTTTGAACATTCCTACATATCCCATGTGGATGGGAATCAAGCCACATGTAGTTCTATGGGTTCAGTTTAACATCTTACAAGATGACATGCAGTTTATCGTCATGTGGACGAAGCAGTTTAGGGTCATGCAGGACCATCATGCCATTTAGGGTCATGCGGGACCGAGCAGTTTAAGTTCATGTCGGACCAATAGGCTCAGGAAAAGTATTTCTTGAGGAACTTGGCATTGGTGGGAGGATTTATACTCTCACCATACATGGTCACCAGGGAGTATGCACCATTGGGGTAAACCATGTGAATTATGTATGTTCCTTCCCACTTGGGCTCCAACTTGGGTGATTTCCTGCCAAGGATCATTGGTGTCTGGAGGGCCAATACCAAGTCACCTTGAAATAAGGAGCAGAGATGAAATCTCTTGTTAAATGCCCTATCTATCTTTTTCTTGTGTCTTCTCAGATTATGCAGGGCACGAAGCGTATTTTCATCAAGTTCTTCCAATTCATACAGATGAATTTCGGCTACCTTATCTGGTGCCTGTTGGTCATTGACCTCTGTGCGTAATGAAGGTAGCTGGATCTCGATGGGCAAGATGGCCTCAGCTCTGTACACCAGGGAATACAGGTTCACCTTGGTGGAATTACGAGTCATCGTCCGATAATCCCAGAGGGAGTTGGGGATCTTGTCCGGCCAACTCTTCTTATTCTAACCAATCATTTTCTGTAGAATTTTAGAGAGGGTTTTGTTGCATGCCTCAATATATCCATTTTCTTGCATGTGGTAGCAGGAGGTATGGTTAGAACAGATGTTGTACTTGGTGTACAATTTCTTCAACTCATCTGCTCGGAAGTTGGTGCCGTTATCGGTGGGGACGGTGTGAGGGACTCCAAACCAGTAGATGATATTAGAGATCATGAAGTCAACGATAGAATGGGCCTTGACCTCCTTGAGAATAATGGACTCCTCCCACTTAGAAAAGAAATCTGTAGTGGTCGGGATGAACCTGCACTGGCAATCTGTCGCCGGTGGATATGGTCCCACAACATCGAGTCCTCATACCACAAACGTCCAAGAGTACATGGTATAATGGAGAGGCTTTGGCGGCCGATGCATGAAGTTATCATGAATTTGTCACACGTGACATATCTTGGTGAACTCGATACAATCATGGATCATGGAGGGCCAGAAGTACCCCAACCTTCGGATCTGGTGAGATAGCTTCAGCCCAGTCTGGTGGGTTCCACAAGAACTGGTGTGAACCTCCTTCATGACCTGAGAAATCTTGACTCCCTAAATGCAGTAGGGGAGAAAACCATAAAACCCACGCTTTTAGAGAATCTTCTCATGACTGGGACCACTCTAATGGGTAAACTGCAGCACACGACGTTGGATTCGCTCGCGCTCAGCCCGATCAGCTGGGAGGTAACCATTTTGGATATACTCGACAAAGGGGGATCTCTAGTCAGGGTTCACTTCAACCACTGCATCTAAGGGACCTGGGGGTTCTGACATGGAGGCTCCAGCGGTATGATGGATTACTCGCTGGTCGTCATCATAATCTGGGGTGAAAGGAGTGATGACTCTTCGATGTGCCATGTGGATAATCAGATAATCTTGCTCAGATTCTATAAGTGATGCAGCCAATCCAGCCAGGGCATCTACACGATGGTTCTAAGATCGAGGTACATGAGTAACTTCTGGCCGAGATGGAAACTGGGCCATTAGCTGGAGAGTGCGCTACAATAATGGTACAAGCTCTGTCTTTCTGATGACATAGTCACCGTTGAATTTCTTGATGAAAAGTTTGGAATCCCCTTTCACATGAAACTGGGGCACATCAATCTCGAGGGCCAGCTTGATGCCAGGGATAAGAGCCTGATACTCTGCCTTGTTGTTGGCGCAGCCTTCTGACAACAGGAATGAGTATGGAAGAATGGCTTGCGCCGGGGTGAGGAAGACAATACTCAGGCCTACTCTGTTGAGCCTGGGATCATTGAGCCTCCTTCCGGTGGGGCTTCGGGAAGCACCATCAAAGTGCATCTTCCAACATGAGATGACAAGATCTACTGAGAGGATTGCCTCATCAGAAAAATTGAGATCCAAGGTCTGGTCATCAGGAGATGGATGGGAAGTAAGGAAGTAGGAAAATGCTTTCCCCTAAATATCTTTTTGAGGGACAAACCTGATGTCAAACTACTAAATAATCACTTACCACTGAGCTAGGTGGCCTGTCAACATTGGGCGGTTCAGAATGTACTTCAGTGGGTCTACCTGAGACACCAGCAGTACCTCATGGTGCTGCAGGTAATGTCACAATTTTTGTATTGTGAATACTAGTGCAAGGAATCTCTTTTCGATGGGGGAGTATCTGATCTCTATATCTATGAACATACGACTGACGTAGTAGAGACTGTTCTCCTTCCCCTCATTGTTCTTCGGGGTGAGAAGGGTGCCAATAGATCGTTCCAGGGCAGTCACGTACAAAATCAATGGTTTTCCGGAGACAGATGGCATCAGGACCGAAGTATGGAATATATACATCTTGATTTCCTCGAATGCGGTCTAGAACTCTTCGTCCCATTCATAGTCAGTTCCTTTCTTCATAAGCCAGGAATAGGGCTTACACTTGCCGACCAGATTCGCAATTAATCGGCGTATGTAGGCTAAGTGGCCATGGAAACCTCAAAGCTCCCGAATATTGATTGGGGGAGGCATATAGATGATGGAGTTGATCTTATATGGGTCGATCTTGATACCCTGGTATCTGACAACAAATCCAAGTAACTTCCCAGAGGTGATCCTAAAGGCACATTTCAGCAAGTTCATATTCAGGTGGCGGGAACGAAGGAAGACAAACACTTTCTCAAGGTCCTTCAGATGGTCCTGGAACTGGTGAGATTTGACCACCAGATCATCCACATAGCATTCCACCAATGTTCTGAGGATTGGCTTGAATATGTGATGCATGGCCTGCTGATAGGTGGTACCTGCATTTTTTAAGATGAAGGTCATGACCTGGTAACAAAACGTACCATGTGGCAACCTAAAAGCTATGGACTCCTCATCTTCAGGGTCCATTCGAATCTGGTTGTACCCAGAGTACCCATCCATGAAGGACAGGTCTAGGAATCCAGTAGTAGAATCAATCAGCAACTCTATCACAGAAAGGGGAAAATCATACTTTGGGCAATAATGGTTGATATCGCGAAAGGTGATGTAGACTCTAATTTGTTAGTTATTCTTCCTGACTAGCACAATTTTGGCTAGACACTTGGGGTGTTAGACCTCCTTGATGAATTTGGCTCTGATGAGCTTGTCAACTTCATCCTTGACCAAGGAACTGTGAGAAGGGTGCATCTTTCTGGGAGGCTTCTTGAACCCGCGGTGATTTTCCAGAAGACCGAGGCGGTGGACGGCTACCTGAGGATCTAGTCTTGGCATCTAGTCATAGCTCTAGGAAAATACATCACGATGTTGTTTTAGGAATTCCATGTATCACTGTTTCTCCTCAAGATGCATGGATGCACTGATCAATGTGGGTCTTGGGTCCACCTCGCTATCGTGGTTTACCTGTACCAATTCATCGACCGTGGAAGATACGCCCTCTTTAGAGGTGGGGGAGTGTCCTCAAAATCCTCTTCTTACTTGCGGAGGATGGATCCCTAGTAGAAACAACTTCCTATGGGTCAGAAGATTCCGACGGAAGGTTGGTACCTTCCTGAGTAGCAGTGGTCACCACATCAGAAGATTCTGGTGCTGTCGACACCTTAGTAAGAAAGTTGTCGACCCAATCTCATCTGGTCTTCAGCCCAAAGGGCCACACTTGATGATATCAAAGCAATAGTGGAACGTTGGCTTGATCCAGTTAATTCTAGCCTAGAGAAACAGAAACGTATAACATACTGTTGTTTCCATGGGGCGGATATCTCGATACCTTACGAGGGTAAGAGGCTCCGGGATCACCTAAGCCTGATTTGTGTAAGAGTACGAGGTGATTTCCCACCAACGCTTGTACTTTTGAATATGCTTCCCCCTCGTACAAGAGACAACAAAACATTTCCCCATGTCGGGGGTCGTGGCCTCCAGTCGATGGATGGGGAAGACATAAGCGTCATCCAGACCTTCCCACGGGTCAGTTGCAACAGTGACAGGTTCAACCTCACTAGCCTGAATCTACTTGTCCTTGCTCTTGTAATAGTCGGCATTCAGGTAGTGGGATTCACAGACGGAAAAAGGAGATTCATCACCTTGGATTACACCTTCTCGGCCACTAAGGGAGTACTTGAGGCATTGGTGATATGATGAGGGGACCACTGCGTGCAGGTGGAGCCAAGGTCCTCCCATAAATGCATTGTATGCGGTGTCCTGAGAGACAACCATAAACCTAGTGCTGGCAACCAAGCCACCGAACTGAGTCTTCAAATGGATCTTACCGACTGGGGTCTGCTTTGTCCTATTGTATCCCCATATTCTTAAATCGGAGGGAGTCAGGTCACCTTCGGATAATCCCAGCTTCTGCAGTGTCCGCGTCGAGATAAGGTTAATCCTAGAGCCTGTGTCAACAAGACAGTGGCGAACCTCCACACCGTTAAATTTTCTGGTAATGTACAGCAGGAAGATGTGCCCCTGTATAGTAGAGCCATCATCCTCTCCAGAAAATGAAATGATCGTCTGACATTCAGCATTCTCGACTGCTTCAGCATAAAAGGATTCTACAGCTGCTACATCCATCTCAAACTGGAGGGGGCTTATTAAAGCCTCAGCGAGGGCCTCACGCATATCTGGTGATAGGAGAAGGGCCTTGAGGATGGAAAGCCTCACTGGGATGTCGGCAAGGTGATTGATAACATCATACTTCTGTGCCAGGCGTGATCTTCTGCTTGCAGGGGGCTGTTCTGTGACAGGAGGCAGGAAGCCCCAGTGGGACGGGCTGGCGGCTGACTGGTGCTAGGCATGTCCCACTGTTCACTAGTCGAATCCCAGAGAGTATCTATCGTATGAGGGTCGTATGACTGAGATCGGACCATATCAGGGCGAGTCTGGTCACGACATGGTCAAGGTAGCTCGGCCTGATCCAGTAACACAAATTGTGGTGGAGGCAGGCCCAACGACACCGGATGAAGAGGTTGTGCATGCTGAGCTCTGCACTGGGCCTACTGTCTGGTCTCAGTGGAATGCACGGCCTGGCTGGAGGTTCCAACTGATGTGCCTCGATGACCCACATGGTCGCGGCTCCGCAGATGTTGGTGTTGGCAGGGGACATTGGGGAGATTCTCCTGGCGCTCCCCATCGTCGGGAATCATATAGGGATTTACCAATTCCACGGTATTAACCAAATCGTACCCTTGACTATCACTTGAAGATTCATTCATTACTGGGTGGATTCTGGGATGAATCCTCATCTCAGGGGTCATGAAGATGCTGAGAGTTCAGGACGATGATGGCATTGGCAAGGTGTGTTGCTTTCCCTTGCACCGTCGATGCTTGTTCTTCCGGGAAGAGGATGCCTGAGATGATGATGCAGAAGTAGTGGCCATAGATTTTGAAGGCTCTAGTTGTTTCAGGCATGCACAAATGATACCATGGGCATGAGCAACCGTTTTACGAGCCATCCAGTCATCATTCTTTTGGGACTCGCGGTTAGGAACCTGTTTCCACTCGCCCTCGTTGTTGCTGTTGTTGTATGGCCTTACGGCAACTCATGCCACTTATGCCAGAGTCTGGCCCAGCCTGACTATGTTGTTATTGACCTGGTCTTGAAGCCAGTCTTTGAACACATATCACTATTTGAGGGTGTTCCCAAGGATCCGGTGGTAGGGGTAGTAGTTGGGGCGGTCAGTGAGGTTTTCCTCTTCTGGCCTTCTACACTCTGGAAAAGGCATGATCCCTTATTCCAAGGCAGTTTAGAAATAATCGGGGACCTGATTCTCATTGAATGAGTAGGTTCGGTTTCTTCTATCGTAAATGGGGGGCCTTAGAGCCAGGCCCTGATGAGGGGATGGAGGAGCCTGTTGAGGAGGCGGGTCCTGGTTGTCCTACCTGGGTGGTGGATGCGCGTTTTGCCGGGGCACCTGCCGATTCTGAGGTAGATACAGTTGGGATGGAGGTTGCGCTTGTGGTGGTGGGCCTCTATTGGGTTGCAGAGGTGGCTCCACTGGTAATAATTCTAGTTGTCTAGGGGCCTCTATTTTGTCCACTGCGGTAGGCTCGGCTCTGACAGACCTTCTCGTAGGAATTACGGGAGGCAACAGACGTGCCTGGGTGGCCTGTTGCAGGGCTTCTTCCAGGCACTATGCCTTATCGTATAAGTCTTGGAATCATCCAGGGTAGTTATGGGTTATCGGAGAGGGAACCAGTTCCGTCTTGACATTCTCTACACACATCATCAGTAATTACTCCTGAGTTAGTGGCATGTCAATGGAATACGTGAGTCCTTTCCACCAGGAAATGAAGTTGGTGATGCGCTCATTAGTCCTCTGTTTTCACTTGAAGAGGACTTAGATGCTATTTTCCCGTGTTTTGGAGCATAACTGTTAGAGTAATTGCCTACGGAGGTTCTCTTAGTTGGTCACTGATCCGAGGGGAAGCTGGTTGTACCAGAAGAATGCAGGCCCCTCCAATTTCTACACAAAGCATTGGAGTTTGGTGGCCTCCTGCAGTGATGGAGTCCCTAACATAGTCCCACACCTTGAATTGAATTGGGCCTGGTGCTGCGGCAGTTCCACCATCCTGTTAAAGGGGGAGAAGGTGGGATTCTCAAAACCCGGAGGTGCCGGAATGTCATCCACCCATGCTGGATATGGCTTGCCATCAGGCGGGATCTCAACCTGTCGTGTTTCCAACACCTCGAGGTGGGCAATCAGCGCCACCATCGGATCATCTGGATGGGGGTCCCTGTCTTGACGGGGATCCCTAACTATGAGCGCTTTGGCGGGTTCTTCAACAAGGTAAACAAGCCCAATAGCTCGTGGAGCGGCTTGAAGCATGACCCTCGGGGCGGCTGGAGGATCCCGAGATGGGTCCCTTGGATTGTCGTGCAATTCGGGAGGGTTTGGAGAGATATACCATTTCCCCTTTCCATAAGTTCTAGGCTCAACCCTGTCTGTGGGGGCAGGACGGTTAGGGTCTCCTGAAGGAAGCTCGTCGAGGGGAAGTTGTTCATGCCCCTACTGCCCCGGCCTGGGATCACTGTAGTCTGGCTGTCACTCTACAGTGTGTTCAGCCAAGAGTTCATCGAGCAACTTCTTCTTCTTGGTAGGTTGTTGTCGCAATGTGGCCTTCTCAGATTCTTCCTCCATCTTATGTACTAAGGCGGATGGGTTAGAGTTCTTGGCAGCTCTGACGTACTCTTTACCCTTACTGGAATTCCAGATGAGTACTAATGCCTCGGTGGGCACAGGGAGAGCTAGTAGATTCTTCTGCTGGCGAGTGAACCTCCCTGATGGGTCCAATAGTGGTGGAACACTCTTGGGGGGTAATTCCCCATCGAGAAGCTCCAACTCATACTCCTCATCCACTATGTGCGTTATATTGACCGTAACCCTTCCTAGGGGCATGTCCTCTATATCGCCTAGCAGGTCAGGCTGCCGCCAGATGGAACTGAAGAGGAGGGAAGTATACTACCCCTAGCCAAGAACTTTCTCATGGGGGGAAGCCTCCTTGATGATCTTTAGGAGTATCTTGAAACTCTAGAAGTATTTCTCTTGGTGGACCTTACGGTGGCCTGGTGACTCGGGGCGCTGGGCCACTAGGAGTGCAGCCAGATCGACTAAACGACATTTGTTGTCAATGTCTTCAAAATGCATATGGATCCTGGGATAAACCACTCACTGATGAAAAAGGCGAAAGTGCACCGCCCAGAAAGTTTGGTAGAAACATTCAACCTCTTCCGGGGTGAGGGATTCCAGTGCGTGAAAATTCGGCGCTGCCACAGGCCAGAACATCTCGGGGAAGTGGTCCACAATGAGGATGTTCCATAAGCTCCTTGGATCAGATTCAGGTTTTTTCCCTTGATTTCCCCATTCTTCAACTAGAGGTGGCTGAGGAACTGGCTGCGGTACTGAAGCAGACTGCCAAGAAGGCAGGCCAGTGGGCGGAGAGTACGGCAAGCGGGCTGACTGGCCTCCGAATATCGGGTTGTCTTCCAAAGAGTGTAGCAACTTGGCTACCACGTCGCGATAAGATGGGATCACGGTCATAGTTCCTAGATTAGGGGCTAGGTCTATAGCTAATAGGTCGTGTTGCTGCTCGCCTGCCATTGGCCCACAAAATAGCTCTATGTGATCTCTTATCGAGGTAGAGAGCGCTTCTGGTGACGACGGTGGTGACTGCACAACTGTGACCTGTGGGGTTGCCATATTTTCATCCTCTTGGATATACCTATGGAGGTAGGTAGTAATTTTATGGACCTTTCATTCCGGGAGTACTAGGCTGATGCGCCTTGTTCCTTCCCCATCACTTGACTCGGCTAAACGAGAGGAGGGTTCCCGAGTCGAGTCGTATTCTGCTTCAGAGTCTGAGAAGCGGACTGGTTTGATCTCTATCCAGACCTTCCTAGAATCCTTCTTATAGTAGTTATGTCCTTCCTTTCTACCCTTAGGTGGCTCCTCGGAGAAGGGCTTATTTCTGACACAAGGTCCTCCGGCAGCACTGGTGCTGAGGCGGAGAGGGTTTCCACCTGAGTAAGCTAGGGTGCAAGGAGCACCAGGACAGATGTCAAATGTGACATGGGTAGGACCTCCATGGGTAGCACCGGAACGGGAAAGACCTCCTCTAGAATTGTCAGGAGCATGGGGAGGACCTCCATGGTTGTTTCCCCTAGTGGCCTCAGTATGAGGAGGGTCATTGTAATGGGCTAGCTGAACACGGGTAGGACCTCCGTGATGGGTGAGGGTGGAGTGAGGTTGACCTTCATCCCTCTAGTTTATGAGGTGAGGAGGACCTTCACCTACTGCTAAGAGGACACAGGGAGTATCCCCACATTGGAGAGAGACTGGATGTGCATTGTCCCTACACCGACGGTCGGTGGTGGGAGGAATGACCCCATTCCCAGTGTTATGGGCATGGGCGAGACCTCCGCACTGAGCGTCACTATCGTGAGGAAGACCATAATTTGGATTGAGGGTGGCACGGGGCGAACCTCCATGTAGATCCTTGAAGTGGGTAAGGCCCATGCCTTCCGTGGTAGTGGTATAGGGAGGACCTCCGTACTGAGTGGCATTGATGTGGGTTAGCTCGCGGCAGCCACTTTCTGTGCCGGCGACCAAGAGAGTCGACCCCTCCTACCGTGGGGTGGTAGGGGCCTCGATCCTGGTTCGGCGTATATGTTCCCCTACTCAACATATTCATGGAAAAGCTGGTATGTGTCGGCGGTGGATTGGGCCACAGTAGTCGTCGATGTTGACACCCCTTGGTGGGCATCCTCCTCAGTTTCCACCTGACGATGGCGTCAGATCGAACAAACTAGAATTGGTGGTGCAAGGAAATGGCTTACCTACTCCACATCCAGCAAGACCGGGTAGCAGCGCTGATGCGGTCGGGTGGGAGCCCTCACTGGGAGCCCCTGTAATGGGCTCTGACCGGGCTGGGCCAAACGTCACCTACCTCATCGGCGTAAGGTAGGGAGTCGTCAAAACGTTCTGGGAAGAGGCTCCTGAAACGGTTATACATTGGGGTGGGGAGCAGTGGCTCCCTGCCCAGCCCTCGGGGCGGTGTTGTTGATGAGGTGCAGATGCCTCCAGATCCAGGCAGGCTATATCCCAAGTCAAGATTATTCCCCTCCTCCTCGTAATGGCATACGAGGTCATTGATTACCCTCCGCTGAATGTCCTCGGATGGGGAGATGGGGCACAGGCACCCCATGGCCATGGGTGTGGAGGTTGTTGAGGAAGACATATAGCCATGAGGGACTGCCACGTTGGTATTTCCCCTGACCCAGCATCGGTGTGCAGGCGGTGATCGCGTTCAGAGTGCAGAAACTTGATTCCTGAGGATCAGGGAGGTTAACTTGTCAGTGATGAAATAAAAAGGAATCGACGAAAAATTCCCCCATCTCCTTCTGTCTTCCGTGACGGATAATTGGGATCCATGCTGACATGTCACAGAACGGGATGTTTAACATTCTACTACCCCAACTTCTTGTGAGTTTCATGTCGGTCCTGCTATTTGCTCAGTGGGACTCGGCACCGGATAACTGGATCTGGTGACACATCAATCTATTGATGCCTCAAGCGCTACTAATCTCCATATTTGAGGAGAATAACTTAACATCGGGTTCACCATTTCTGTTTCCGAAGCTTTTGACGGGGCGTGTGCATCCGTCCGTGGAGGATGTGCAGCTGTCTATTTCCCCGCATTCCCACTTTCCAAAGGGGGGCGGCATACGTCACTTTTTCAGGGACATTTTCTCCTTGATTGAAACAGGATGATGGGATGTTAGTTTTTCCTTCCTTGTATTCCTCCTTGGAAATCATCACCTACTACGGGTCTCCCTTATAGATTTAATACATTGTTCATGAAACTCTTCCTATCTCCATATCTTCATGGACACCATTTAATTATACTACTTATGTCGGGATATTCCAAGGGGTCCAGTCAGGGGAGTAGTCACATTGGGCATCACTGGCGTGTCTGGACACTGGGACACCGGTGCGTCTATCTTCTATCCCTTATTATAGGGCATCTCAAGGGCACAGAATCCCGAGGCATCCCACATCGAATGTGAGGAATTATATACAATGGGTATGTATATGAGGTTTTCCTCAGCTTCCCATGTTCAACATATGGTATGCCGCAAGTTTAACATCTAGTGAAGACAGATTGGACTAATCAGAACACTGAATGGAGTGGATCAGATGAGTTTAACCCCTAAAGGACACTCTGATGTAGATGGGTTTACATGACCTCGCTAGGATGTGGCAGCCTGGGTAAGAACCAAGATGGATGATGGGGTGATGAGTAAAATGGGTGGTGAATGGGATGGAACTACCGTGAGGACGACGGTAATGTTAGGCTTGAGTCTTAAAGAGACTTCTTACGTATCCTCGTGGTAGGGAATCAAAGTCCATGTAGTTCAAGAGGGTGATGGGATGCTTAAGGAGGTGGTCCTTGAGAATGGATGCGTGGATGGGACCTGGAGGAAGTGGAACCTCTGGGTTGGGGCATGATCTTCCTAAGACACACAGGATCGAGGGAAAGGTCAGGTGATAAGATTTAATTGGGGTGTACCCATAGGACAACAACCCAATGATGTGTATGGGGCTTACGCATGGTTAGTAGCTCGGGTTGGTCTGATGCCACTAGGACGGACCAAAGTTGTGGGTTCCAGTGAAGGGGATTGCAATGGATTTCTGCTGAATAGGAGACACATCAGCTTACCGTTGATTAGGATATCAATGAATTTTCATTGAATGGGGTCACAATGACTTACCGCTGATTGAGGTTACAACAGCTTATCATTGGAAATGTATGTCAACGACTTATCACTGAATGGGGTCACGAGTCTAATGTCATTCCGGTTAGAGGTGAACTGACGTGAATAAGGACCTGGGGTTCATATGGATGGTGTAGGCAAACTGATGTGGAGGGGGGTCATAACGACTGTTTGTTGGGCTTGAACCTTCGAGAGGCTTCCTACATACCTTGCCTTATCAAGGATCAAAGACCCCATAGTTCAGGATGGGGTGTGGGGCTTACACTCTAGGCTGACCATGGTGTTGGTGAATCAACGTGAAGATGGTCGGGACCAAGTAGGAGTTGGGATTGAACCTTAGGGAGGATTCCTACAAACCCTGCCTTGGCAAGGATCAAATTCCTCATAGTTCAGGATGGGGTGTCGCCGAACCGACATGAAGGAGGACCTGGGGTCCCATGGGTGGTAGGCTTGAACCTCATGGAGGCTTCCTACGTACCTTGCCTTTGCAAGGATCAAAGACCTCGTAGTTCAGATTGGGGTGTGGGGATTACACTCTAGGATTCCCATGGTGTATGTCATGGTCGATGCTTGCTCTAAGCCCACGTGAGTCATGCTCAGTGTGAGAAACAAGTGGCAGAAAAGACTTGACGATCATGTCGTGAAAGGTGAATCTATGGGAAATGGATCAGGGCTTACACATGATAACATCCCAAAGAAGAAACAGGGGATTATTCATGGTTAGCAGCCCAAAGAGGTTGGGAATTACTCTAAGGTGGAGGCCTAGTGGCGACAAAGCCCAGCAGGAGAGGGATTTGGAACCCAAAAAAAGAGGAGCACCATTCCCCACCACACCCTTTTACGACCCTTGGCACCGAAAAAGAATGAGGAGCAGTGATGCTGCCTCCTGCAAGAAAAGATAGGGGCTTACACTAGGGTGGTTTCCTATTCCCCGCTTAGGATGCATGGGGGGAATTCACAGTTTAACATCATGTGCTGAGTATGATAGTGCTTGGAATTTTAACATCTTGCAGCTCGGACGAGGTGGGTTCACTCTGCACCCCTAGAACATACATAACTCTATACCTTGGTGAAGAGAGGGGACAGGAAACACCATAACTGGGGGTGTCATGGAGCGAACCATTGGGGGTTCCATGTTAGCATTACTATGCGAAGAAGTAATAGTCGTTAGCGTGCCTATGGGAAGAATCATGAGGCAAAGCAACGCAAAGGGCGGTATTTTCCAAGGGACTTTAAAGTTACTTCGCACGAACCTAGAGGGTCGTAAGAGAATATAGTATATGATGAAAGTGTTTTGGATTCAAGAGGCGCCCGAAAGTGATTCCCGGAAAAGGTACATCGTGGGTGCACAAGGAGGGAGGCTTGCACGCAAAAGGAACAGTTGCGCGAAATGGGGTTGGGCCGGTGGGTAAAAGGTCTGGGCGGTGCACAATTCGACCGTCATGTGAAAAAAAGGATGGGGCGGCGCGTAATCGATCGGCATGTGCGAAAAAGGATGAGGCGGCGTGGAAAGGATTGCGCACAATTGAGAATGAATTGCACGCTGAAGAAAGGATTGCACACAATTGGAAGGAATTGCACATGGGGAACGGGATTCAGATAAGGATTAAGCCTGAGGGGTCTCGTGCAAACTCGGATCCCCAGACGACCTGGCGTGAAAAATTAAGTACCTCAGAGCGATCTTTTGTGCGCACAAGAGGTGAATTCCATGCCTGACAGATGGTTCAGATTCTTCAGACCAAAATTCGGATGGGTGGCCTTCTATTTATAGGTGCTCGGGGTCATGGATCCGCTCAAAAAACAAGAAGATGTGAAATATATTGTGAGCCGGCGTTAGCAGTGCAAAAAATCAACCGCACAGGGGTGGTAGTGCATAAATTTCCATGCCTATGTTAAAAGATTTCTGAAAACCTTTAGTTTTTTGTGCTGGATAGTTTTTTTCAGGCACCGTGGAATTTTTTCACGCATCCCCTCTAAGCCCCCCGGAATGGGCCCCTGGGCCCAAATATGGATTCTCTTTGTCACGACCCAACCTACTTTATCCCTTGAGCATTTTTTGGTGTCTACAGTCACATCATTAGTGAAACAACATTGAAAAGAGGATTTCAATGATTCTTACTAGTATGAAACTGATATAACCACTCACTAGAATTTGGTCAATGCTTAGAATACTGAGATTTAAGAGATCCTTCATGAGTTATCTCATTTATAGTACATGTTCATATCATTGTAAAAGATGATGGTGGAGAAATAGAGACTCATTGATGTGATATAGTAGGATAGACTCGATGCTATAATAGGTGTTAGATGTAGAAACTGATTTATCAAATCCATTATGCCAATAAATATCTTTCCTAAATAAAACACATGTGGATCTCAAGTAATATTCTAATAAGAAGTTGGAATAGGCCTATAATTCTAGGAACCTCCTTTTATTTAGTGTTTTATGGGATATATTCTAGGTTTTACAGATTCCTCTATATCGTTGTACTTTGTAGATGAAAATAATTTTATGAACTCCTTGTGTTTCTATCAATCCTATTATCTACTCAGAATATACAAGACATCATTATATCTTTATATCACACAAATCAAAAAACACATAAATCATTTCATAATATTGAGAAAACCGAAATCCAAACTCAAATTCTCAAATCATAATGAATTTATCCTGATAATAGATCTCAAAAAAATGAAATAAACACCCTTAATGATGTGTTAAGGTCATCCATTTTGAAAACAATTAGTTCAAAGGGATGGCCCAAGGTGGATGTTCCATATAGAGAGTGAGTGTACTCTAACGTTTTCCTAGGTTGGCTGACCTAGCGACAATACCATTATTTTCTAGATAATTCTCTCATATATTAATCTCTTATTTTTAGCCTTAAATAGTTCATAATCCCTTGAGGGAGAGGCTACATAGGCTTAGACGTGTATTTTTCTCAATATTCCCTTTATGTGTTTTTATCTAGACATGTTTTTTTTATTTTTCTTAGTGATAAATGTTTCCTAGATCACAAAAATGTGTTCTTTTTAGGAAGGAATTGTATTTTTTGTATGGTTCTCTTTGCAGGCTTCCACCCTAGTAGGCATCATATTTATTTCAATTGTTTTTCTAATGCCTTATATGTTGGACCAAAATGTTTCTATTAATTTAGATTGAATGTATTATACCCTATGTTTTTTTAGTTTTTGTTTATATATATTTTATGTTTTGTTGTTTTAGTTTGTGGTCATATAGCTTAGATTATATATATCCTCGGGTTCTTAAAATATATATTAGGTAATGAAAGATGGGTATTTATGAAGGGTTCTAGCACCATGTATCCATTCATGGATTATGAAGGATGGGTATTCATGAAGGATTCTCTCACCCTAAATCCTTATATATATTATAAAGGTTGGATATCCATGAATGGTCCTGAAACCCTACATCCTTGCTTCAATAGCCCTCAATAGACAACGACATATTGATAGAGATGTCATGTCCACATGGATAGTTTAACAATGGGTTGTTTAAATCACATCCCAAAGAGTTTGAATCAATAGTGATAAGATGGTGTATACATGACAAGGATTATCACAAAAACATAGTGATGTATCGAGATCTATAGTGATGTTCTTAGGTCTCATAGGGATTAGATGAACATTAATTCAAGTAATATATGCCTTTATTTGATTGTTCAAGGTCCCTTATGCATGACCCAATATAGTTTTACATGTGTGTTTAAATAGAGTGGTCCCCGCTCTATTTCAAGGGTCAAGGAAAATATTTCAATATTCAAACACTTTGAAAGTGAAGTGGGGTATAGAGAAAATACTATCCAAGTAGGTTTTTAGAACATTGGAGGCATTACACCTGACAAAGGATAAGTAAAACATGACATGAATAACGGATCAATTTTCTAACATATAATTCCTTAAAGAAAGGGGTGTTTAGTTTATATATGAGAGACTCATACCCTATAACACATGATTTAAGATTGTATTATGAGGACCACCAAAAGGTTTAATAATGGAATAAAACTTTCCTACTTCAAGAATGGGTATCATATAAGGTGATGTAATATTGAGGATGTAAAATCCACTTGAATAGTTTTGTCATGGGACTACTAAATCATGATCTTGAAATATCTAACTAAATTTAGAGTGGATATTTGAGGGTATAGTTTTTCCACTATTAGTGGTAGAAACTAGTATCACGCACAATTGGGACAATAAATCACAGATTATAGGGGGCCATTTTCTCTAGGATGATTACTTTCCCTGGTCAAAACATCTAAGGAATTATATTACTCACCAATGATTCTTAGTGGGGTACCTTCATATTAGTGAGTCATTATTAACAATTTTCTATATTGAAGAACTGATTGAAATGACTAAAGGTTATGGGATTCCAAGAGAAGTGTAACAACTCAATGAATTGGTAGGTATCATCTCAAACATAAATTCATGAAGTTGGTTTATGGAAAATGTAATATTAAAGAAGTATTTGAGAAAACTAGAAGTTTTTAATCTACATAATAAACATTTTATCATATATAGGTTATATGATAAATAATTTCTATTACCTTTACTCATATTTGAGGTATCCTTCGAGCATGGATTGAAATTTTTTAGGTCATAAAATTAGCCTCAAAAACAATATTCCTCTTTTATTTATGAATTAACTTTTTTATAAACTATGTAGATAAGTATTTTAGTTAGTTGAGACATTGAATTTTTCTCATACTTACCTTGTCATGTTTTCATCTAACAATTTTTATGTCTCCTTCAATAGTAGTTTAGGGACTTTTCATTTAGACAATTAGAGGATGGAGTTTATAATCAAATATTTTTTTAAAAATCTCTTGTAGTATAATTTCGCAATGAAAAAACCATGTATCAAGGATATGAGATATGATAACCAAATTAAAACTTCCTAAGTTGAGACTATACTAGTACCCTTTTGAACTAATAGTGAATATGATTTAAATTATTGATCAAGGTTCTCATATCATGAGTGATGGTATGGGAATTTTATTTCAAGGATGATCAAAAATCACTTTGAGGTGATATGTTCCACTATGATGTTTCTTGGGATCATAAGGATCATAGTACCCTTCCCTCAAGACAATGATTCCTTTGGTTGATGGGTCTAAGTCCCTTATATAAATTAATTATTACATGGTCATTCATATAGATATTTTCACCTTTCCATGGGTCATGGGAGGTTAGCGGAAACCCGAGACACTCAATACACAAATTGTTATTTATGGATCAAATTTCTTAGGATGATGATAGAATAACCTTGGACCTTGGTTGACCATTTTTAGGCTCTTATGATCCTTTGATAAAGAGTGATGAAGGATGATTTCATGTGTAGTTTAATGATGTGCAACAGGATTCACTTGTTGTTATATTTAACATCACGCAACATGGACTTAGGTTTTATATGTTTTAGGGCCATGTGATTAGGGCCTTATAAAACATAATGTCATATCATATAGCTAAGATGAAGGTCTTACATTTTAACATCATGTGACTGGGATATTAATAATCAACATTAAAATTATGTAGTGTGTCTTTAGAGACACCTTTCATTGGTCAGAGGAATTCATATGTGGGAGGAATTATTTCCCTTGCATAGACTAATGAGTTTGTAGCCATATTCTGGGGTCCCTTTTGCATAGATCATTCACATTTCCCAAAAATAAATATGTAGTTCTAACTAATACATAGGAAAAAAAATTATTCATAACTCATCCTTAAGCAGTTTACAGCTTTTCAAGGTGGACCATTGATGCCACCCACCTTTGTTCATGACACACTCATCCAAGTTAAATGGGTTGGTATAGTTCTCTAAGTTTACATGAGTTATTATTAGTGTGAGAAACAACCGTTTAATGGGGAAAATCCCATAATATGATTGCTAGGGGTGAATGAATAAGAATGTAATTGGTCATAATGTTTAGAATGGAAAACGCCCAATTTTAATAGTAGGGGACACGATCAGGAAATAAGGTGAGCTAGGGGTATGTGAAATTTCTATGGTTTGGCTTCCCATGGGTTTATTTATGTCCAAGTAGGTTCAAACACCATTATAGGAGGGGTCATGTTTTTGAAAGTTTTATTAGACCCAATGATGAATGATCTGAGTGCCACTACGTATCATGTATAGATAGAAATTAATCCATACATTATTCTTAAAAATAAATAACCCTTGCATAGATATGGATTATGTGAAGATAAAATTAAAAGGGATTTCATCTTTAGAAGTTTCTATTTAATGAGGTGATGGAGGTCGATACGCAAGGTTAAGGGGTATCATCATGATTTATTCTTCTTATTATTACATGTGTTGCTTTGATCTATGTTCCCTAGCCCATATGCAAGAGAAAATAATAGGGGTATTATCATTCTTATAAATAATTTCTAGGCCTATAATGGTGCATTTGTGTGTCACTATATATCATGTACAAATAGGAATCAAGTTGTACATAGTTCTAGAAAAGTTAATGGTCACCTACATGGACTTGAATCATATGAAGGGAAAGGAATTTTTTTGAAAATAGATTCCTAGATGAGAGAACCCATGTCTAAATCTACTATGTAGATATAGATCACACTCGTGAGGGAGGGTGTGCTATCCGTTAAAAAAAATTCACCCACTATCATCTCAGTGTGTGATATCTAATATTTAACGATATTGTTAAGGTTAAGGGATCTGATATTATGATTTTATTTCATTAGTGGTGGAATATTTATAGTCTCATGGATAAACAAGTTTTAAAAACTTCGATAAAGTTCAAGAGCTATGGATAATTTTGTTAATGAAAAATATGCATCTGGGCCTAGTAGAATAGATGTATGAGTTGTTATGTATCATGATAGGTCTGGAATCAAGGAACCTGTAGTTCTTGAATAAAACTTTCCCCACAAATATCTGACTCATATATGGGGAAGGTGGCATTTTACATTCTTTTAGAATTATGAATGGGACCATGATTAATGATTCTGGGTATCACTATATATCCTATGATAGCGGGAATTAATCCAAAAATAGTTCATATATAGGAAACATCCTACAAAAATTTTTCTCATCTGCATGGAATATATGGAATTATAACCCTTGGTAACAGTTTAAATTTGTTCCAAATACTTCTACAAGGAGGTTTCTACCATGTAGGGAATTTTTTGGGAGTGATGAAAAACCATAGATGGTATTAAAGTGGATATTCAAGGAATAACTACATATCCCATGGTATGGTAATCAATACAAACAGAGTTTATATTAATGGTCCCTTATAAAAATCAATCATTCACATAGGTATGGGGGAATTTCATTTTTTACATTGATATAGAACATGAATAAGTAATTTCTGAAAAATAGGTATCATGGATTAATAATTTATGAAACCTAACATAGATGGGGTTTCAGTAACAGTATAAGGTGGGACTAAATTCTCCTCGTGTAGTGTTTTTAGGGGAAAAACACCATGCATAGGTAGATAATTACACCAAAAAACTTTTACATAGGTCTAATCCATATGAAAATATGTAAGAAGGTATAACAAGGATAACACGTGTTATATTGATTAAGGTCTTTTGACAAGGAACACTATGCAGTTTAAATTCATACAGTGAACACATAAGATATCATACATTTTATCTTCATCTGATAATGATGTGTTCTATATTGTTTTACATCATGTGGTAGGGACATTGTAATGGTTTCTAGTTTAAATTATTTATTCCTATACAAATGGAGAAAATTATGAAAACTATTTCTTCAGAAACCTTTCATTAGTGGGGGTGTGACACATTTCCCATCCCTCATTTCCAATGAGTATTCATTATTGAAATATATTGTATTTATAATTTATGGACCTTCCCGACTATGTTCTAACATTGGGGGTTTCTTTAATGGTGCCATAGGGGTTCTTATAGCCATTACAAATTCTCCTTGTAGGATTGGGTGGAGGAAAACCTTATTTTTTAAGGGTTATGTATCCAATTATGATGAACATATAGGTTATACAATGTAAACAAACATTTCTAATTAAGTCATTTTAAATCATCAATACACTTCTATGATTGTTCAAATCCTGATATTTTTCAAATGGTAGTAGTTCAGTGTGAGGGAAACTAGACTTCTAGGGTTAATATCATCACTATTACATAAACCAGAAAGTATGGGGTCACTTTTTTGGAAGTGTAGGTTTTGTTATGGTTGGCCCATAGAGAATTTAATAGGTTGTATAAAAAATATTTCTTTCATTATAAACTATTTTATAGATTATATTTTAAAAATTCTTATTGAGTTCCTCTATATACAATTTTTTTCATTCATAATAAAGAGAATAATGGTTGTACTTGAAGTTATACACTATATATAGATTATTCAATTCATAAGAATAGATGATTTGTCTTTGTTCATCAGTATTGTGAGAAGGGAACCATATCTTGTGATGATATTATACTTCATGAATATGATTACTCTTTATCTATAATTCCATGAGGTGAATTTTTCATCATATTTATAAAATAAATCACTATCATTAAGGATGTACTTAAGTTTCATAGATGTAATTGGGGGATATGTCCCCATGACATCTATTCCCTGTACAGTAAATGAACAGGGATATTTGATATGTGAAGCAACTCCATTAGTTTGTGGATAATGATTTTATGTATCTAAAATGTGTTGAATTCCTTGATAAACTCCATACATTCTTAGATTATCTTAATGTAGAAGTAATTCATCCTTTTAAATTGGTGTGGGTTCTTGGTTCTAGGCTGGTGTGTTCCACAATATCCCATGTGGGCTTATTTCATTAATTTTACAATGCTTCTATAGAGGAATCCATCAAATCCTCATTTATAGAGCTTATTGTTCATTTGGTACATCCCAAAGGGTAATATTTTCCACCTGGAATTTGATCTATTCATTTTTGGATTGATCCAGTAGGCGGGTCCCATATAGGAAGAAATATTTTATGGGCTTCATCCATCCTGGAGTAGATATTAAATATCCATGTATTGGGGTAGTGTTGACCTGATTGATTTCATCGATGTCACATATGACTACTTGTGATATTACACTTTGGTTTATAATGTAGAATACTACCTTATCCTAGTTAGGATCATATAGGATTATGGATAAATCGAACAATGCATAAAAATTTCCATTCTATGATCGAGGGATATGATGGTTTGTTTTTTTAAAAGGTAACTCCCCCTAAAATCCCATAATATAACCAATGAGAGGGTATAATTGTTCCATTATGATGGTATATTCAAAATTGATCTTTTTAATTTACTAGACCTAAGTCACCTTTTACATTTAGATAGGCTATCTATAGGTGAAATTCTAGCTCATATCCTGTAATAAGGGCTTAGTATTTAACCTAATTATAGGTACATACTTCAGAAAGTTATAATAAGTATAGAAAAACTTCATTTTCCAGAAAATTAAAGACAAACCATAGGATAACATGGTTTATCGTCGGTTTTTTCATTTTCTTCATTGTTGGACTTCAATGGGCCCCATTAAAATACATCTCCCATATATTAGGGGTGTCATGGGAATATAAAATATATTATTTTGGAATATTGGTGTTCACTGGAATTCTTTCCAAGGAATTATGTGCTATGATGAAATTATTTATCTCATTCCCTTTGATTTTATTTGGAGACATGAATAAGATGACCTAATGTTGTAGGATAACCACCCATCTATCCAACCACCCAGCTATAATTTTTAGGAAAATAATATACTTGATAATGTCAATACATGAGTCCATATAGAATTTATGGTGTTGTGAGAAATTATTTATGTTTATTACTATGAATATGAGCGTGATCCAGTTCTTCTCATTATTAGAAAATCGAGTCTTAGTAACAATAATCATTCATTTGAGATAATGGAAATTTTTTCATTACCTGTAGCATTTTTCTATTCAAGGGGGTCATCTAATGATCACTCTATAGAGGCTACATATAGGATTAGTGGCTTCCCTTCTACTATTGGCATTAATACTATTGGATGTTCTAGTTTCTGGTTTATGTTCTCAAAATGTTCCTAGTAGTCCTCATCCAACTCATTGGTAACTCCATTATTCATTAACATAGGGATGGGGAGATGTCCACATTCTATGTTAGATATGAAATTCATGGTATATGTGAGGTTCCCCTAGATACCTTTCAACTCATTAAGTTTACAAGGAGATATCATATTTATAATTTCACTAGTCATTTCTATATTAACCTCAATATCATGGTAGAATAACCTAAAGCTAAGGAATTTCTTGATGTTACCCCAAAATCTCACATTAGAGTATTCATCTACAAATGAAAATATTGTAATTTTCTAAATTTGTTTTGAATATCTGTGAGGTGATCAAAATGATACTATGATTTAACCACCATTTTAGTGATATTGAACTCCATGATTCGTCCTAGGAAGTGTTTGAAGATATGATACATGGAACATTTATAAGTGGTTTCAGAATTATTTATGGTGAATGTTATGGTATTATAAAAAAATATTCCACGAGGTACTCTAAAGGTAATGGCTTCCACATCTTCAGGGGAGATCCTGATCTGATTATACTTTGGATAACCATACATAATGGAATTGTATTTGAAGGACGCAGTTGTATCATTCATGGATTCCATGACTAATATTGGTGAATCATCCTTTGAGTAGTGTTTATCCCTACAATTAATACAGACTACTATCATCCCATTATATTTCATAATGAGAATTATTTTTGGAATGTTATTTTAGGTTCTACACCACTTGGATAAAGATGGTTTTGATCAATTTATCAATATCTAATTCTACCCTAGTAGCATGAGAGGGGTGAGTTCTCCTGAATTATTGATTAAAACCTTAATGGCCATCTAGTGGGCCCTAGTAATGAGTAGCTACATTGGGGTATAACTTTGGTCTCTTGATGTAATTCCACGTGAACACATATTGATTCCACTTTAAAAAATATATGCATCTCCAGATCCTCAAGAGGAATGAATAAAAAGGTCAATATAGGTTGCAGATCCTATTATTTTCCTTGAGTTACATGTATAAACTTATCAATGTTGGTGGAGAATAATTCCTTGAATGATATAGGGGTTCCCATGAGGTAATCTTCTTCCTTATCCATTCTGGTTGTAATAGGAGTATCCTCATGCATGGTAGAAAATAAAATGCAATCTCTATCCCTAATAAAAGGTGATAGAATACCAGAAGAAATATTGATATCCTGAATTTCTAGTGGTGTTGTAGGGGAATTCTATAGATGCTTTATTTCCCTTCCACATTCACTTAGGGTAGTATATTTATGGAAATCCCTAATTTTTAGGTAATGTATTGGAGAAATTTTGAATTCTCTTTGATAATGAATGGATTTTCTTCAACACACATGGAGTGTTAGTCTTTCTTTCTTTTGAAAATCCCTTGTTAGTCAGCATGACTATTTTTGCATAGAAATGCTCCAATAATGTCCATATTCCATAATATCCTTATGGTACTAGATACAGTACCTTGATCAGGCTTATAGGATGCATATAGTCACTATTTAGCAAGATTCATGGGTTCACAGGGGTGGTTGCCAAGTAATTGGTAGTGAAAACCTACATGTTGATCTCTATCATAGGATGTTTTCTTTACCACTTCAGAAACTCACCTTGGTGTTTCAAGATTAACAATATTCAAAAAATGTGTTATAGCCACATATTATGTTTACTTTTCCATTGATGAATTATTTCTAAAATTTATTGAATGTCAATGGCACTATTCTGTAACTATTAATCCAAGGTCTCATGAGAATGAAATTTTATGTTGTTTCTTGATGGATATCCATAAACTCGAAATTATATTTTAGGTATGAAAATTTATTCTTATTCTTGATCATTCCAAAAGTCATTTTCTCACTCTTTTACTACCCTTGAATGGGTATCATCATTGGAGACAAATCATCTTTGTTGTATCCCATACATCATAGGGTTAGGATTGTAATGAGATTGATCCTAGAACCATTATAAACCTTATCTTACCAAATATTGATATAGTTGGGATTACATGAAACATATAGGAGTTAGATATTCCCCTAGATATTTTTTTCTTATACCTCTTAGTGAAAATGATAGTGGTTGACATACTACTAGATTAGTTTATTTTTGACAAACTTTAGCTATAGAGACTTCTATCTAAAACTCTTAAGGACTCCATAGGTCCTAGACATGTGCCTATTTTTGATATTTTCAATGTTGAATAGAATCCAATATTTAATTATTGTTTATATAGTTTCAAACTATTTTTAAATGTTTTACTTATTCACTAGAGGTGTGTGATTCCCATGGTGTTGTTTCTCATTCTTAATTGGATTAGGAGCTACAGTGCCTGGGGTAGATGAGTCTATCACTTGGGTGGAGTTCATGTAAGTATATGTTTCAAATAATATGGGACATGTTTTTCTATCCCTCGGTTTGGGATAATTAATCATGTGTACGCCCACCAGCCAGTCATCCAAAACAATTGGGTTTGGATGATTTATGAAAGACTCTGAGGCAATTGCATACTCATGTTGGGCTTGATAAAGTGATCACATGTGGGTTTCAGCCATATATATGAATTCAATAGGGATGTGTTTAGGATATTGGGTTTGGACATGATTACACTATCCACTATTCACTAGAATTCTTTGGCCTCATCCTCTATTTCCCTAGTAAAGTATAGGTAACTCATTTTTATGTGTATATTCATCAAATGAGAAAGGGTATGTTAAGTGAATAACATTAAGAGAGCTAAAAATGAGATCTTCATCTGATGATGGTTCTATTTTTTGGGATGGTTCTGATACACTAAATGATGAGGGAATGTAATTTGAGACATTTAGAACTAGTATTAGTGTTGTATAAGACTATTCTTCTTACATTTTATGCTTATTCTAATGATTACATCTACCTCCAAAAGGTGGATTTAATGACATCCCACTAGGTGCCAGAACTATCACCAGTCTATGATGCTCTACTATGAGGATGGTGTTCTCCCAATATATTGTTATTTAGATCATCAAGTTATTTATATTTTGTTAATGAAAAGGGGTAACTTCTTGTAGTCTCATTTTTTATATTGTTTCATGGTGGTCCTATAGGACACCTACATTGGGGTTTCTCCCACTATCATATATCAAGAGTCAAATATACCATGTAAGATATTATTAAATTCATATCAGTCTTAGATTACATAACCTAGTCTTTTATTAATTGGTTAATTGTCAGGATAGTCACTACGGCCAACCTCACAGTATTTCCTAGGCTCACATAGCTTAAGGATATTTTTTTCTATAGTTGTAAGGAAATAACTAGGGACCTATTCATTTCATAAGTAATATACTTTTTTATTTCATTCCTCAAATTATGGGAAACCTTGATCTCTATGTTCCTCCAATCAATGGAGGTTTTGATGGTTTTATATCTCAGTGAAAGGTTTCAAATGATGTGGGGGTTTACTATGTGTTCCCATAAGAAAGGATACCAAATTTAGTGTGATAGAAGAATTTTCTTCTTTTCCAAACCTTTTCCCCCATGCCATGGGTGTGAGATTATAATTTTCCCTTGTTCACTAAAATGAATCTTCAAGATTATGTTTCATTTTAGTGAAGTATCAGAATCCACTTGGGTATTTCAATGAGATTAAAGGTTTTTATATTTCATCACAAAGGTTTTAAGTTAAATGTTCCAAAAACTTCTCTTATGGGAGTGGAATGATAAGTGGGTATATTAGACCCCTATATATAGTGATAAAGTATAAAAATATCTTATTTTCATTGTTTTTTTCAATTTATGAGGTCATTGATCATCATTTTCATTATCATGGAGATTAATTGATAGAGGAATTAATAAATAAGGACCTCTTATCCTATGATGGACCATCCTAAATTGCTATTGTATGAAATAAATACTACACCCATCCATATTTTAAAAAATCATATATTTTTCATTCATTATTTCTATTCCCAAGGTCCCATCATTCAACAACATTAGGACATGATGTGAATGAGATTCTATTCTGGATCCCTCTGATCATTAAAGGTTAAAAATATACAATTTCCAAAAGTGGGTTGGAAAAAAGTTTTTTCCAACCATTTTGGGTACGAATTACTCTTAAGAAATATGGGGGAACATCTCCCCTCCATGTATTCCATATAAGTATCTATATACTTGATGGTGTTGATGAGTTCCAGGTATGCCACTATCTAGAGTACCCCTTGTCTATGGGAAGTGGTTAAGGGTTGATGTAGTGGACCTACCATAACATATTACTAATTTTTTTATCATGGTGGGTCTATATGATCATCAAAATGTAGGTGAGGTTGGAACCATAATAGGAGAATGTCACAGTCCTTAATAATTCTTAGATATATGTAATTTGGTTTTCTAGATTCAAATACATCATGATGCTTAGATTCTATTATTTATGGTGGATTATCCCACTCCTAATGGTTTGGTGGAGTGATATTTCCTTCCACATAGAGGTCGTACCTAGTGGGAATGTTTTCCATGAGAAATTACTTATTGATCCTTCAAAGTTTTTATATCTCTTTCTCATATTATTTTAGTATTTAGTTTTCAAAATATATTTCAACATTTCTAGGTTGTGGTTGGGATGTATCAATTCCTTTCTCTATATCCATGGTGTAATATCATCAAGGATGTGTAAACTCATAATTTAGAGGTACCAATTTATGGTTTCTCCTATGATTTCACATAGATAAAGCCTTTTTTGCATGAACATCACCCACCTCCCACTATATCATTTCTATATTTTCATCCCTCAATTCCCATGTCTCATTCCATATCATCTATAATATTAATGGTGATTACATTAACTGAGTCATGTTAGGAAGCATCATTTTTTCTTTCATTCTCTGAGTAATAGGGATTTTATGTACCACTCACATCCCCTTCAAGAGTTACATTAGGTTCTTCCCTTCAGTCCTTTATTTTTTTTAATTCTCGGCATATAACCCTTATAGGGTTTTATATTCTTTTTTCAAATGCTCCCTTTGTTTTAATCTATGAATAATGACATTAAAGGTGTATCTGACCATTATTTTTGAGAAATCCAAAAATTTTAGGGTTATGTCATGTAGTGGGAGGAATCTATAGGGTACTAGACATTAGTGGATACTACCTAGCCTAGATAAGACTAAACTCCATTGGGGAGATGATATTAATACCCCCTTCCATGATTATTAGAGTTGACACATAGCTTCCATTAGTCTATTTTGATCCTCCTATTTAGGATTCAATGAATTTTGGGATATAGATAGTGATAAAAATTCCACCAACCATGTGGGATATGGTTGATTTAAAGTCACTCCTAATTTCATTAGGACACTCCTAGGGTATTATGACCTTGTGGGGGAGGAAGTGGTAAAAACCCTGGCCATGTATGTTGGGTTTCTTTTGGATGGCATACATAATGGATACTATCAAGAAATTCATTATTTAATGTAGTTTTACTTGAAGATGTGTCGAGTGTAGTGCCTACTCATAATGGGAGTCATATTTTATGGGTATCTTTCAAGTATTATAAGGGATTTTCTAGTTTAAGAGCCTATTAGTGGTCCTATCCCTCTACTCATTTTTTTTGTTTTTAAAAATTAGTAAATTCATTGGATTTACTAACTAGGTCATGAGTTATTCAGTCTCATGATCTATACTACTGTCATGAAATTACTGGATGATGTGTTTAGGAGGTGAAAATTTCATCGGGATTGGGTGAAATGTAATAATATGTACTCCCCCCCCCCCCCTGAATAGCCCAAAGGCCTTCATTTTTTATTGATTTTTGATAACCCCATTTAAAGGGATGAGGGGGAACCCTTACAAGGTCGTAGGCTCAGAGATTACATGTCCCGTAGGCTTAGGAGATTACATGACATGAAGGTCTTAGGGAATTCAACTAGACTATCGACAAGGAACTACCCCTCCCCAAAATCTGCATCATGATAGTAGCTCTCCACCTTCGCATGGTCATCTGGCTAGGCTTCCCGTGCAAGTATAGGCTGGCCCCGATGACATAGCCATACCCTATCATTCTGACAAATCCATTTGCCTCTGCTCTGGTGAGTGCACCTACTCTGAATCCTCTTCTGGGGATGCTCCTTTTTTGTAGTGTGTCTAGGGCAACCACATGTGGCCCGAAGGCCTTGAGTTGGGCCAAATTCCTTAAAGGTGGCCTGAAAGCCCAACTGACCTAGAGGCCTGGGTGGCCCAAAATCCTTAAGGACTCCAATCCCAAACTAGTGGCCTAATGTGAATAGTTCCAATTGCTACAGTACCAAACAGTACCTGCTACAGTAACTACTACAGTGCCTGCTATAGTACCCGCATAGTGTATAGTTCTGCTATAGTACCTATACAGTGTATAGTTCTACTACAGTACCCGCACAGTTTATAATTTTGTTATAGTACTTGCTACAATACTACTACAGTACCCCCAGAAATATGCCTCTACCTGGTTTTGAATTTGGATCTTGTGGATGCACTTAAGGATACCTCACCAACTGGGATAAGGCTCATGTGCTAATCTGTACTTTCCCCATCTTCAATACGTACATATAATGGGGCTTTATAATTTTGTTTTTGGAGAGTTGTTTGACTGTAAATGTAATTGTGTCATGTGATTTTGTTGTTCCTTTCAAATATTGGGTCTCAAGCCATGGAGAATGTGGCCAAGGGTATCTCAGAGCTGATTATGTTTATATTATGGTGATAACCCTCATATTACTGATAAGATATGATTATAATTTATCCATTGAAATTATTCCCATGTGTTTTTGCATAAATAATTCATGCACTCCTCCTTCAACTCATTTGATACATCATAATAGGAAGCGGTGTTAGTAAAAAACATATTTAAAATATATTTTTTGGTCATATCCTTCAATATATCCATATCACCATCTTAATTATTAGATGCATATTCCTAAAAAAAGTTAGACCACAACGGTTGCTTCTTTGGGTCACCTACTGACCTGGGTGAGGTGTTTCTGGTGGCTAATGGGGTACTGCATAATTTTAACTATATTTTTTTGATAACATCTCTATATGGTAGTGCTTTGGAAATGGTAGTACTTCTTTATCTGGGTGAGATATCACCACAAGGAGGTTTTCTATGACTGGTGTCAGGGGTATGGTCCCCCTAATCCATCTCTTTTATATTTTTAGTACATAATGGTTTTTATCAAATTATGCTTTAGATGATGAGTCAGTGTGACCATGAGTTTCTAAAGATATAGGTTGTATTGTATCCTGGATACTAGTATCGAGGAGGAAATTAGTATGATCCACATCTAGTGTCATGTATGGAATATTTTTACCTATATTTTTGGGTTGATAATGAGTATGAGCTTGATGCATCATGGAAACTAGAATTTGTTAATGACCATCCTTTGTTGTGGTAATATGAGATCACTAGAGAGAATCAACAGGATAATTTTAGTGACCTTTGATGTTGTTTCTAGGAATATGAGCCTGTTTTATTTTCGTAATATTCTAAATAATAGAAGTTGTAGTTGGGTTATGATCCTAATTCAAATATGCATTCACTAATTGAATATACTGATAGACCTTTTGAATGGGAAAATGAATATAGGCCTCCTCATTTATGGCCTCTAAAGGATGTTGGTGCATTCATTTATCATCAATGGTATGAGTATGTGTCTGGATCCTATAAGTAACTAGAATATATTGTGTATATTTTATAAAAGGGATATGAGACCTACCTAAGGTTATTTACATACTACGTTGATAGACCCTAGTTGGAATTAGAATATGGGTATGGTCCTATACATTTAGAGTATTTCATTGTATTCCCTAAATAATAATTTGATTATATTTAGATAAAATTTCAAAAATTGGGTTGAAACATATCAGTCAAAATGGGAATTTGATCCTAGTCATGTGACTCATCCATTATTAAAATATGCCAACAATCCTCCTGGATTGGAGGAGGAAAATGATATTGTTCCAGAGTATCCATTATCTCGCATGGGTCATGTTGATATATGGTAATGTATGTTGGGATAGAAATATCTTTCTATCCAGGTATCATTTTTGGAATATTCTGGTGAATCTATTCTATTATTACAAGAATATACAATGACTTTAGAAGGATATAAGCAGTAATATAGGACTACACATTCTCAATTTCCATTACATACTGGAATATGTCTTTGATTGAAGCGGTACATATTCCTACTCATGTCCTTATTATTCCACTGTAATATACTGATGAGTTTCTTTCATGGGAGGAAGGATATATTCCCACCCCAAGCTTTTTTTCAGGATATGTGGGGAAATATAGCTTGATTGAGTAGGGATATGAGCCATCTCAGTGGATTCCACAAAAATATTCTGACAAACATCATCGGTGGAGGTGAGGATATGAACCTAATCCCTCTAGTATATAGATTAATGTTCCAAGAATGTTATCCTCAGTTCCTAGATCTGATCATCCAAGGTTGTGACCTATCATGTAGAACTCTTAATATTTTAATGATTAGAATTAGTAGGATAAGGCTAGTGGAAACAATTGATAGGAACCCAGCTAGGTGGTTACTGAATTAGTATGGTTCCATGGTTGACTTCTTTATCTACCATCCTAAGGTAAGGAAGGTTTTTTCTTTCATGCCTTATGTATAGGCTCCTGAAGCAGTTAGTAGTGGTGAAATGAATTGTTAACTTCATCGCATCCTTTCTTGAGTGAGGTGGGATTGTAGGATTTAGCATCGGATGATCCTTGAGTATAGCCTTGAGAGTTGGGACCATACTATTTCAGTGGTACTCCATGACTATTATGTTTCCCATTAGATTTTGAAGTCATTATGTAATTGATTTTGTTTTATGGTCCAAAAAGGCTATTACAGAAGCTGAGGTTCTATGAGGATTTATTGATATTTTCATAGGCTCAGGTAAATTTGATTGTTGTTCAGAATAGTATATGTTATCACATAGTAAATAATAAACTAAGACACAAATCAGTGAATTGTTGTATATAATATTATATGGTTCATCAATTAAATTCATTGTTACAGGATAAAATATTTAATTTTTCTTATAACTGAGAGGTTTGATTGTGTTGAAGGATTCACATTGTGTTCACCATTTTTTTCAAACTAGACCCATGTCCCAAAGATTCATTTTTTGAGGCTTAGGAATGTTTAACAATAATTCACTTCATCATGTTTTATCCATTGAAACACCCAACATCCCCATCATTTATAATGATCTATAGTAATTATTTCTAATGGAATTTTCTCATTGGCTATTCTTACTAATGACTCATAGGAACTAATATAGGTCCATATTATGAGATGTCAGACTCATCACACCTTGTTGACGGGTAGTTATTGCCTACTCTGGGTCTATCTTATAGATTTTCCATAACTTTTTAAATCTATCCTGCATCCCAATATGGTACTGTTTACCTCTATTCAAATGACTAGAGAAGTAAAATGTGTTGATGAAAACAACTATGTTTATTTGATGTTCTTCACCGTTCCCTTTTCTATTTATGATTCTCTAGCTTATAGAAAAACGTAGGAACACTGGTTTTTATTTCCATCTAAGGAGGATATTGATTTTTTTGAAATTGGTATTGGACCTCCGGGAGGCATACATTATATCACGTGAAATCATGATTCAATGCCCATGTAGTTTGAGAAACATGGTTTATGATCTTTTGATTTGACCATACCATGAATTTTAATGTCATGTAACATGGAAATGTATGGGTTTATTTGAATATTGGATATGATTCCCAAGCCTAAGATAGGTCTCCAACATATCTTGTGAAAACAACAATGAGATTCCATGTAGTTTTGATAAGTTCCTATGTCTAAAAAAGTATGCAAATGGTGGTTTTTTTGGACAAATATATATATATATATATAAGTATGATATAAGCTGATTCATTGAGAAAATGTCCTTATAAATGAGGAGAATATGTAATCAGACTTACATATGAAAGGAGTCCCATATTGAAGTATTTTCATGATGTAATTGGAATAATCATAACCATCCTGGAAGCCCAAGTGAGTTACACTAGGTGTGAGAAACAAGATATTAAAAAAGATTTGGCACAACAAATGAGAGTGTAACATCAAATTTTAGAGAGAGTTTCTCATTTAGGTCAAGTAGATATTCTAGTGGGACATCCACACAAATGTCTCCCTTGTATTGGAGTGAGGCTTACACTTTGAGGTCTCCCGGATCCTCTTTATCGATATTATGTCTATACAACATAAAGGATGGTATATTATGGGAATATACATATTAAGGATTTCTATACTATAGGATATTTTATTTCTATTATCATGATAATTGAAAATATCTAGGCCAATGTGAGTTATTCTCTGTGTGAGAAACATTAGATAATAGGAGAGTAGATAAATTTCATACAGGTGTGGGACTTATTCATTTATGAATACCTATTATAATAGTATCCCAAAACCATGAATAATTTAGCTCAATGAGTTTTCACCTATGGTATAATACTATAAAGGAAACACATGTGGTATATAGTTCTTCACAAGGAGCATGGTTGTGTGGAAATAGATGATGAAAATATGTTTCTAATAGAGGTCAGTTCATATGAATGTGTCATTTTTATCCTATTTATTATAAGAATAATATTCCATATAGTTCATAAGTCATTTAGTCACTAATGAGAAAAGATTCATGGTTTTGATTACAGAGATCATATCCCTATAGTTTAGGGATTATTGGGGAATATTAAAGGATTATGGACTTTATGGTAGGAAAAGGACCTAAGAGATCATGAGTGACACCTCTAGGAGTTATGCGGTCAAACATGTTTTATGAGTTCATGCACTTTGTGTAAAACCTATATAGTTATGTTCTTCATGTGATTCATGTGGAGTTATATGGCCATCCAAGGACATTAGGGCCATGAAATCATATGACTAATGAGGGATCAGGTGATCATAAGTTTTGGTCACATGACCAAGAGTCCATCTCACAATCTCAGGCATATCGCACAACCAACTGAATGCCTTACAGTCACAAGGAAATGATTTTTTCATGTATTATCATTCTTGTTGCATGGCCAAGATTTTTTCATGTATTTCTATGACCGATAGTTATTATGAGACCATACTTTAAGAAACTTGTTCCTCTTCAATTTCTATTGTATTACACATCGAGTATTATAAATGGAAGAGTTTCCTGATCATGTGATCTATAATCTTCAGAAATTTCTCCCCTATTATCCTCTCCATTCATATATTCTCATGTGTTTTCACTTTTTTCTGATGGGGTTTTATAGTTGTTTATCCCCCAGTATTTATGATGATTTGGGTGATGAACATACTACACACCTCAAATTATGTTGGGAAAATAACTATATTCATAAGTCTCAATATCTCAAGCGCATCATGTGTCCAAGATGAAAATCATCAATGATGTATTCCTAGACATAGGGTGAAAAATAATTATTTAAATAAGAGACTATCATGAAACCCCGCACATAGTATAGTCACGTGACCTGATTTAGATAGAATCAGCATATGAATCAAAAGGGGTTTCCTGTGGATAACAACAGTTTTATAAAGGTAGGGGATTACCCATACATAAGAAGTGAAATGTGGACTTAACATTATTCTAGGGTTATACTAACTTTATGTGATGTCCAATCTACCTTTACATGGGGTTCATTCAACATTTACAAGCAGGTTATTCTACCGTTATGTGGAGGGGGGTCGGACTATTATGCCCTTATTTGGTGATTGTGACACCCTTATGAAGACACGACGGCATGAAGACCCCATAATGGAATAGATCTCATGATTCTAAGGAAGAATCATGTAAATAAAAATGATTATGTGATCCTTCAATCTTGGAAAACCTTGATTGCATAAGAATTTCTCATGACATAATTTTCATGGCATCTATCACATGAATACAATCGGTGTCATGTGAAGAACAATGATCGCATGATCATTTCTACATGGACAACCACTATCGCATAATTCTTTCATGTAACCATATTTTTATGGAATCAATCACATGACTCTAAGGGGATGTTTCATTACGTATAGTGATCATATGGACCTTCCTCCATGGAAGCCTTGACTGTGTAATCCATTTGTATGACATAAATATCATGGTGCCAATAATATGACTCCAAAGTGGAGTTCATGTGAAGAAAAATGATCACATGATCCTTACTTAATGGATATCTGCAACCACATAATCCATTCACATGATTTGATTATCATGAAATTGATCACATGACTTCAAGGGGGATTGACATATATAATAGTGATTGCATGATCCCTCCATCATGGATATCCTTGACCATGTAAGCATTTTGTGTGACCAAATTTTCATGCCATCAATCACATGACTCCAAGGGTGTATCCCGTGAAAAAATGTGATTGCATGATCCTTCTATCATGGATAGCATCAACTACATAATCCTTTTTTATGAATTTATTGTCATGGAATCGATTGTATGACTCCAATGGGGTGTCACATGATCATTCCTAGATAAAACATTATAATGAAAAACATAGCATGGAAAAACTAATCTTCTTATACTTGGTGAAATTCATTCTTCTATATGGGTTATGAAATCACATGTATTATTAAGGATTATGTGATCATGTATAGTATACGCTTGATCCCCATGTGGTAATTATTTCTTCTTTCATTTGTGCCAAAATCCTACTTGGGTATTTCTTCTAAATATAATTTTTCTAATCCTTACATATAAGGCATCAACAATGTGTCACCAAAAATATAAATATAATATCATTATTCATCTTCAATAATGATATTATTCCCATAAAGAACCAATTTCAGAATCGTAATAATCCATTGATTATGGTATGTCCATGTTTGGATTGATATAACCAGCTACATGAAAAATTATATATAATAATATCAGGGATGAATATTAGAACATAATTTCTGATCGTATATGATATAAATTAGAAAATAAAGATTTTATTTTTTTCGAATGGTAAAATTAATTTAAATGTCCTTAATTAAGATACAAATGTTTATTCGTGTGACATCATCGAAACATACTCATCTCTTATTTCATATTTAGTTAATTTAAAAAAACTCTAAAATAATGAAATTATAAAATTATAAATAATTACAAAATATAAATTCAAGTACCTTATAGGATCTTGGAATTATGGCCCTTGGGAGAAGAATGAAGAGGAACATCCCAATTACGAAACTAGTTTAAATAAATCAAGTTAACTCATAGATGATATTGAAAATAGATAACAAATAACATATATAGATGTAGAGAATAATAATTATTTACATTTTTAAGAGGTTATATATGGGAATATCTTTCCAAAATTGATCATTATGATAGTTGTTTTTTATAGATGAAATTCATGCTCTTTAGTGGAAGTTGCGAATTAAGTTAAGGTGTTATTTTTCTCAAAATTAATTTCATGAGGCATATTTTTTATTATTTACCGTGATATATTTCCTATTATTTAATTAATTCCTAATTAATTTAAAAATATTTATTTAATTCATGAGTTCGAAATATTTTTATATTGTTCTCTCTTTAGATGGACTTCATTTCAGATGATACAATGTTTGTAATTTGTTTTCTCAACTCCCATCAATGAGTTATAATACATCTTATTTAGATTCCTTCAACCAAAGTTTTCTAATTCAAACTTAAGATTTTATTTTATTGTAATTTCTAATCCATGTTCATGAGAATAACCATTTAATCAAATTAATTTAACATGATTAATCTCTTCCTAAAAAATTATATCATTTTTTAAGAATAATTACCATCCCCTTTACTGATAGTTACTTCATCTTGTCCATTTTTCTCTTTCTAACTAACATTATCTATTATAATTGGGAACCTTATTATGTGTTATCTTAGTTGAACTCTATATTTCCCTCCTCCTCTTTTAAAGGGAGGTTTTTTTAAACTATTTATGATGTGGGTTTCGAAAATTGATATTCTAAAATGTTAAAATGGGTTTTTACCCTTTCCAAAACAAAAATATTATCTTCCACACCACATTTCATTTGATGACCCGTATATATTTTCAATGATATATTATTAGATATTTTTTTAAGGTAAATTTAATCCAATTTTTTAAATTTAACTTTTTGGAATTGACTATTGAATGTTACCCATTACTTCTTATTTTATAAAAAATTTTAAAAAAAATATAAAAACTATTTTATAGTTTCTCATCCATTTTCAACTTCATCTCAAAAGGATTTTATCTAGGGAAATTTATTTTCATGAATTATACTTGAATTTAAACTATAAAATTTTGGGAGAATAAATTCATGTATATCTATCACTGACTTTTTCTTTTAAAATCATCCTTTGTTAGGCCCAAAAGGGGATCAGATACCCCGATAAAGGGGTGAATCAAGTTTTGGATATTCTTTTCAAAATTATTCCTACACAACTAGATCCTAAAATTTTTATTATGAGGGTCACTTATTTTTCTATTTATTGTTTATGTTAATTTATTCCTTCTTAATTTATTTGATAATGATTCATAGAAAGTAATTCAATAATGAAAGAATAAGGACACACTGATTTTTATTTGGTTCTCCCCCACTCGGTTATGCATGTATAGCATTCAATGTCTATTTTATGATGTACCAAATCCACTATAATGAACTTTTTTATGTTTATTCTAGTTAAATCATACATAGTCTCACATAATTTATAATTATTGGGGTAGATGAACTATCTCTCCAGGATTGATTTCCTCACACTACCCTCTTATGCTTAGTACTTTAGAAGGAAAAAATGAAACGCATGAAAAATAACTATATATTCTATTTTTAAGAATTTCACAAAATGTATAATAGTTTACATTAAGCTTCATATGCCCCTTCATGTCATTGATTTGAAAATAACCTTGAGAATCAACATTCCATGAGATATTCCTGAAACTCCTCCTATCTTTGGAAATTTCTTCAAGATATTCCATGTCTCCCTTTTATTGCCTTGGATATAATAGTGGGCAAACTCCTTCATACATTCCCTATTTGGATGTATCATTGAATAAGATTCTTTGGCAATATTATCATGTGGTGAAGATTAGTTGTCTTCATCTATTTCAAAATTTAGATAAGACAACAGTGTTATTCATAGGGTAACCTCATCATGTATCTCATTATGTAAGATCCAAACATGTTACCCTTGCATGATACCCCTCTATGAGACCCCTCTGTGAGAACCATATATAAAACCCATTGGTAAGACCCCTTTTCAAGAACCCTCCATAAGGACCATATGTTATACATTTTTTGTGAGACTCCTCCAGGAGACATTTTTCTTTTCATGTGGTTCTCATTATTCCAAAACAAGATCATGTTTAGGTTATATGGTTCAATTGATATCAATGTGTCTATTTATTCACTAAAACACCTGGTTCATAATTCAGTTCACATTATTCCTTCATGTGACCCCATCACAAGTATCCTCTATGAGAACTCTTCGTAATACTCCTGAATTCCACTACATAAGTCTCCTCCACAAGACCTTTACATGGGAACCCTTTGCAGGACCTTCTTCTAATCACAAAATTCATGTGAGTCTAGTGTGAGAACATTTTCATATTACACAGATCATGTGATACAAATAGGTTTTTCTATCCTCATCCTATACATCCCTTTGCAAGATAACTTTTCAAGACTCTTATATGGGACTCTGTTCTGATTATGTGAATTGCATAATTTCAGTGAAATTCATTATTCCACTCATATAGAATATATTTTCATCATATAAAACCACTTAATAAAACATAACTAACTTATTAAGGACATGTTGGTGGGTATATATAGGCATATATCCACAACCTAAACAATACAAATCAAGAATAGTTGTCCATGATACTGCATCATAAGTATTCATTATGAAATTATTGTGATAAGTTATGGCATTCGTGATTGATCTCTATGAAATTTTTTAAGATATTCACATGATCACCTTTTTCATGTCATAAGTTCTTCACATAATCGCATGTCGTATGTCACAATAACTTCACATGATCTCATGTCGCTAATTTTAAGAACTTTTCATGATCACTTACCACATGTCACAATCATTTCTCCTGATCGTCATCATTACTTTTGAGAAACAAATATGATTCCACCATGAGATTACTTAAAAATTGAGTGCACGTTTTGTGGCCCCATCATAAGATCCAAATACAATAATGTGGCTTTGTCTTTCATCACATTGCGTGATCTAATAACAGTCATGTGGTCATGTAATTTTGAATGATTGGGAGATATCTCTATCATTTCTAGCATCTCTTCCTTTATTGGATCCATGTGATCTCATCATGAGGTCCCTTTATAATCATATGGTTTATTCAAGAACATTACATGATCTCTTCTTGAGATCCCTTGAAAATTATTCGAAGCTTTCAAGATATTCTCCGGATATCATCGTAAGATAAGTTTGGTCATATGTGATCACATGATCCTTTTGTGTGATCTAATGGTACTTCCTGTGATCATATATTCCCTTTGTGTGATCATTTCATACATTCTCACTCTTTATGATCCTTTAAGATATTCATTCTTTATGTTATCCATTATGAAATTTTCATCAACCCTTCAT
Organism: Viscum album; assembly: GCA_963277665.1. Classification (NCBI taxonomy): domain Eukaryota; kingdom Viridiplantae; phylum Streptophyta; class Magnoliopsida; order Santalales; family Viscaceae; genus Viscum; species Viscum album. Next base: position 113,272,228 of record OY728149.1, read on the forward strand.
ACCTCCTTTGACAACAATCCCTTTTTAATCACATAAAACCTGATCAAAAAAATCAACCCAAAATAACCATTAAGTGATTTTTTTCAATAATATCCCATTTGGTTTTTTTTATAACACTTCAAAACATCAAGAATCATATTGATGAAAATTCATGAACATGAGAAACCAATTTCCATATACAACACCAGATATTGAACAAGGAATAGCTTAACACATACTCTAAATCCCACATAAGTCAAGATCATCATTAGAAATATGTATAATATACGATTTTCATTGATGAATAACATCTTTTTCAATCCTTTGAAAACCTTCTCAATAAAAACAGGAGTCCATCCATTGAGAAAACTTCATCTATCAACATCTAGAATCCTAAACTCATCACTCATGTTCATTATTCTTCTTCATTGATAGATCGTCAGTTAAACCATCATGTATAAAAATCCACCTTTCACTACTCCCTTGTTAGCTTCTCCCTCTATATTAATTGAGACATTTTCACCACCTTTTTCAATAAACCCCAAGGTAACTCCTTTGTGGTATTTAACATTATAAAGAATAAAAATCAGAACATAGGGGAAAACACACCATTACTTTAGGATAGGGGGTCCCACATGAACATTTTTAATGTTCATAAAGTCAAATGAATGGAAAGATCTAGTTGATTCCATTCAAATGCTTCATTGAGTAAATACTTTTTCAGGATTTCTGCAACTTATAGATTAGTAGGCACATAATCTAGCTTCATAGTCCCATGATCCACTTTCTTCTTGATGAAGTGATATTTTAATTCAGTATATGTTATAATTAAGTGATAGACTATATTTTTTTTTGCGATTTATAGTAATTAAATTGTCACAATGAAAATCAATCATAGAATTTAGTTCAATCTCCCCCTTTATCAAATAATTCCACCGGTATTCCTTTTTCTATGACTTTACTTACCAGTAATCAGGGGTCTAGTGCATCATGTTTTAAAAAATCTTAATAATAATTAGGGAACACATTATTATTAAAACTCACGAAATCCAGCTAAAAATATATTTTTCTCCTTCTTTAGTAATGCACCACTAATTTTCCTATATCAAATCATATGTAGGAATATAATGACTACCTTACTATTTCAACTATTTTCATTTTCACCTTCAACTCTTTTTAGAAACTTAATATTGAAACTTTTCTCCTTTTATCACATTTCAATATCATATCCATATTATTATTTATATATGTACATTATTAAAAGATTCTTAGAAAGTGGAATTACCAATAGGAATTGATTCATTGATAGATCCTTTAAGACTATGGAGTCAAAAAAAATTGGAAACAAGGGTTTGAGGCAATAAATATAAAAAATTTCTATGCACCACACTTACATACATGAATGGTAAAACATGAAATTATTCTATTCATCATAGAAATTTTTTGTCACTTGCATCAATATTTCATAGAGTTATTGTAACTATATCTCCCTAAATACCTCTAGATTTGGGATAATGTAGTTTATTAATACAGATTACTTATCTTGAGCTAGATGATGAATTACTCTTCAAAATAGGGAGAATACTAGTTGTAAATGGTGTTTATTTTCTAACAGCTTCTTAGAATCCTAAATATAATCAATTAAAACTACATTGTTTGAAAAAAATCACATAATCATAAAATACATGAATATTGCTGCTTCTCCCCCAATATATTATGTATTGGTGGAAAATTACCACTTTAATAGAGGCATGATTCCAATAGTTGAATATTCAATGTAACTTGGAACCATTGGATCATTCATTTATAGTTTTTAAATATCTTTAATTTCACTGAATAATCCCTTTCCAAATCATGGATCATCCATATATATATCTTAAAAATAGATTTTCTTTGTAAAACAAAATTTTAAATATGATACTATATACATATTTTAAAGTTTATTATTCTTATGACCACATGTATCTTTATACATATTATGAATATTCTTCCAATTCCACATGCACACACCCATGGATTTTATCTCCTACTTTATCCTATTACACAACAAATATATATTATAAAAATTTAATACATGGGGAGATGGATATCTCTGGAATACTCGGGAATAGTATTATTATTGACCCTAATGGACCAAACCTTTGATATTTTATTTCTAATAATTATAATATTTTTGTGATTCTTAGAATTTTCCTTCCAACATCTACTGTTATAGCCATATAACTAGAAAATCACTATCAATATACTTAGTATTTTTTGATATGTGGGTTTTATAAGCTTTAATGTTTTCATAATTTGTGTTTTAAAGCCACTAGTATAAATTTAATTCTTTTAAACACAACCTATATTCTATTTTTAATGATTATTTATTTGAGTAGTAATCTCTTCATTGGTTATATACTCTTTATTATTTTTCCATTAGAGGGATCCTTCTCTTTCCTTCACTTATTAACTTTTGTCATGAAATATGAATTTATCAAGGCATTCAATATTCATTTTTATTTTATTAACTATTTGAGTCTCTACACCCTTTCTTTCTCGAGGTGATTCTTTTACTAAACAGAGAATACTCTATCTCATAACTAGAGTATTTCCTACCTTTAATTATAGGTTTGTTTATATTCATTCTTAGAGAGATTTTGTGAGTGTAATAGACGAAGTGATTAGTACACCTTTCATTTATATCATTGTGTTTCCTTCATGACTGTAAACGTATTTTCAACTTATCCTGTTGTATTATAGTATAATATTTTTGTTCATATAGAAATAGCGTTAGGAATATTCTATCATCTTCTATTTCCTTCCGAGATTTCTTCCAACTAAAATATCTTTCTAAATGCCTATGATAAGAAAATATAAAACATCTCTTATTAAAACATACCTCACGTAATTATTTACCAATAGAGATAATAATGTAGAAAGATTTATTCTTCTAAAATTGATCCCATGAGCTTCTTGACACATACTCATTGTGTTTCCTAGTCTCCTATAATAGAATCATTTTATGACCAATTTCTTCAAAGAGAATTTTCAATCAGACTATTCAAGTATATTCTACTTATTCATAGATTTATTAATATCTCTTTATTTATGGTACGAAATATATTCTAAATCCCCAAAACAAAAACAAAATATGACCATTTATCACATATAAATATAACATATTTTCATTACTTCTAGAATATGTATTTTTAGATCCATTTCTAGAACCTACATTTCCCTATTTTTTGAACTATTCAAGGCTCTCTTCCCCTCATTCATGGGAGAGGGTTCATCATAGGCCACAACATATTTTATAAAAATGAATGGCCTTTGGGTTGATAGAATCATTTAATTTTTTACATCTAAATATCATACATTCTCGTTATTTCATTTTTCTGAGAGAAGGATACTCAAAAAATAAATGAAAATAATCCTTTAATTTTTGATTTACATTGGCATTAGATTTCCCTAATTATTTAAAAAATGATTCTAAATCAACTATAAATTATTGAATCTTCTTTTCCATTGATTCATTTTGGGTATTATATTCTCTCTTGATATACTTACCATTAGTAAAATCTTCTTATAATACCCTGTATATCTTATCCACCATGCCACTTTTCTCGTTTAATTTAAAATTCATCTGAGTAAAAAAATAATCAATGAACAAATTCTCTTATTATATACTTTTTCTATGAAACCATTTAAAATATGTTTGTAGTAAAATAATCATTTCTAGATTCTAAATTATGAATTTATTTTGATATTAGATTCTTTCCCTTGAAATAAGTATTGATTTTTTCTATCTATATGGATATAAGTTATAGTTATTAATATTGGGAATAATTCATATCTCATATATCAGTGGCCACATATACAAGTATTTTATTTAAAACTTTTTCATATTGAATTCAATTACATGTTCTTGGATACAGATATCTTAAGACTTATTTTCTTTTTTTTATTTATGATCCGATTCCATTTTCCTGTAGACAACCTCCAAATTTGGCATTTTAAAAATTCATTTATCATATTTATTTCTAGCATCACTTGGCATGTAAAGTTCTTCACTCATTCTTGTTGTATCATTGAATGATTAAATAGTTTAATAATATGGTAGTTTTTTGATTTCCTTTAATTTATGTACACCCTTTCTATAAACACTTCCACACTGAGGGATTCCAATAGACTTATGCTTCTTTGTTGATGATATTCCCTTTACTGTGGCATAGAGATAATAGAAAAATGAAACTTCAATTTCAATAGTATAATAATCCCTATCAAATAAATATAATATAATATAATCATCATATACTTTTATACCATTTTTTATTCCTAAGAGGGGATTATATACCTTGGGGGTAAATGAGAGAATTAATATTCTTTTAAACATTATTCTTTCCCCACTAGATTTTGACAGCATTATTATGATGGAAACTCTTTTTTATCTTTAGTTTTTATATTGATCATACCCATTCCTACTTTATCTAATGATGATGTATATAAAGAAAAAAATGAAGAAATAACAAGGATAAATTTATATTTACTTAGTTCACTCTCACTAGGCTATGTCAAATGATCTTACAAAGAAAATATAATAATGCACCAAATCCAACACTATATTTTTGGGTTAGGATAGGCCATTCATACTTGGGATCACTTCCCTTAAATGTTTGGGGTAGATTCACTACATAATTGGGATTACATCCATCACACATTCCTCTTGTTCTCAATACTTCAGATATAAAAAAATCAGCACACGTGACAAATAACAATATGTTCTATTGTTGAGAGTTTCACTAATTATAAGATAGGTTCCTTAGAAAATCATTTTCACCTTCACAACCTTGATGTGAACATCCCCTTGAGCATCACTTTTTCATGAGATATCATGGGAACTCCTATTCAATTTGGAAGGTTCCTTAAGATATTTCAACTCCTCCTTTCACTTCCTTAGATATAGGAGTGAATAAAATCATTCTTCCTTTCACTACCATGGATGTAGCAGTGAATAATATTATTATGTAAATATTATTAGGTGGTAATGATCTTATGTCTTCTTCTTCTTCTAAATTTAGATATTATAATGGTACTATTGATAGGGTAACACAAGTGTGTGTAACTTTGTGTTAGACCCTAACATGTATCCCATGTGTAATACCCCTTCTCACAACCCCTATGTAGGACCCCTCCAAGAGAACAATCCACAAAATCCCTTTGTGAGACTATTTCCTGAGACATTATTCTTTTCAAACGGATCGCATAATTCTGGCATGATTACCTATTCAAGTTACGTAGATTAGGTGATAATAATGGGTCTATCTATACTCACAAACACCGATCACATACATGACTTTTCATTATTCCTTCATGAGAACCCTTTGTGAGAGTCTTACATGAGACATGTCTTGAAGAATCCTCCTCAAGACCACTCCATGAGACTCCTCCACAAGTCCTCTCTATGATACACCTTCACAAGAACTTCTTCTAATCAAGTATATCACATGAATCTGGTGTGAGACGTTTTTCAGGTTACACGGATCATGTGCTAAAAATAGGTTTTCCCTTGCCTATAACATAAATATCTTTCATAAGATACCTTCAATAGACTCCTCCATGAGACAGTGTTCTGATTTTTTAGATCATGTGAATCTGGAACAAGACTTTTTCTCTCAAGTGATGTACTTTTTCTTTAGATCAAACCACTTAATAAAACATATTTAACTTCTTAAGGACTGGTTAGGGGGTATTTATAAGCATAAATACATCTCTTTAAATCCAAAAATTGTATACAGTTTTCCATTACCCTTCCTGAGTAGTTACCATTGCCTGTTTCATGTGTTCAGTTTTGGAATTCATGAAATACCACCATGAAATGTCTCTAGAGCTTTACGTTACCACTTTATTCATGTCATAAGAACTTCACGTCATCATATTTTTCATGTCGCAAACACTTCACATGATCACCTTCCATATATCTCAAGAATTTAATGTGATAAAATTATATATATTATAATAAATTTTCATAATCATCATCATATTTTGATAATTTTACATGAATATATCATTAGATTCATTAAAAATCATGCATGCTTCTCAATATCCCATCATGAAATCCAGATTAAATAATGTAGTTAGTGAAATTTTATTCAAGTGCTTCATGAGATCTCATCAATTGATCTAATTAAAATCATGTGTTCATGTTATTTCAAACAACCACAAGATATCTTCTCCATTTATAGCCTCTCTCTTTTTATGAACTTTTCATGATCTCTTCGCAAGATCCCTAGAAAAATCATGAGCTGTATTCAAGAACAATGCTTTATCTCTTCACAATATCCCTTAATAATAATTTTATTTCTTCAATCACTTATCTGGATCTCATCTCATTATCAGTTTGGTCATGTGTGATCATTTTATACCTTCATTTGATTAGTCGTAACTTCATGTGAATGCCTAATACATTCATGTTTTCTGGTTATATATTCATGCTCTATGTGATCCTTTCAGACATTCAAACTCCATGTGATACTTTAGGACATTCATGTCAACTATACAATCCTCCTTTGATAACCATACTTTGACAAAAATTTCAAACCTTCTCAACAAACTAAATCAACCCAAAATCACTATCAAGATAGATTTTCTCCAAAATATATTGTTATAGGCTTGATTTTACTTCCAATTTCATTCCTCTATAAACACTCTTTTTTTAATTCCATTGGTTAAGGGTGGTCACCTATATTCCATATATTGATTGATTATGTAATTTATTGAATTTAAAAAATATCTTCTGTTTTATACTATGTTAGTTTGAGGAATTATTGCATATAAGGCCATTCAATTTATTTATTAGGGAAATATTAAAGTCACATTATTTTTTATGTCAATATATATTTTTATTAAATACTCATGCAAGTTTATTTTTTATTTTTTAAATAACCAATTTTATTCTTGGGATGGGTTATAAAAATATTATCACTTTTATTAGCATGGGGAAAAGTATTGACATTTTTTATGTTGTTATTACAATAAGGAAGTTTATTATGAAAATTTTATTACACATAGTATTTTTTATTTATATCTTTCATATGGTTTATGCATTAGAATTAAGGAAGTGATGAGTATGTCTTGTTATTATATATCCCCTAAATTCAACTTTTGCTCATATGTGATAAATAGTTTTTGTATTTAGTGTATTTATACCCAATACAAGCATGATGTATTGGTTACAACCAGGATGACATGAATAATTTTGATAAGAATAATTTCTTTTTCAGGGCCTTGATTTTAAAATATTTCAAGCATTACGTGTTTCATTACCATGATTTCAATTATTATTATCCATGATATTGTTATATAATTATGTCATCAAAATATTTTTTTAGATATCATAAATTTAGTTATATGGAATTATTTTACTCTTATTTATTCTTACCAAATTGTTCAATCTATGATAACATATGATGTATTTTTTCCCTTATTGATAATTTCATCTCACACTTCTTATTTTTTTATTTACCCTTGTTATAAAGAGAATTATTAAATGTGATATGTCTAGAAGAATAACATGTCTGGAGATTTTATAAGGAGATGTTCAATACTTAATTTTAAATAATATGAACATGTTGTAATTGGAAAAATGACCATTTGATAAGAAATATATGGGATTCATAAGATAATGAGTTATCCTAATTCTATTAATCTATAAACCTAAAAGGTCATAATAATGTATTATAATATAATATTTGTTTTAAATCATATGAATATGGGATAGTTATGTCCATAAATATATAGTTGGGTTAGAAGATAGTATGTAAAGTATTTGTTTTGATCACTAGATTTGGGAGTGTGGGTTTGGGGTGTTATAGTTGGCATCATTGTTGGGTTTAGATAACTCTAGCGGTTAGAATCTTATTTTAGGATAATTTGAGGGATTATGAGTTATGGATTATCATAATTTAAAAGGTATAGATAAACCTTTAGTTTAGTTGGGGTAATATAAAATATTCCAATGATTGGGATAAGTTAATATTAGTGAAAACCCTAGGGATAAGTCTATGGGATACGTCAATGTATAGGATAACAAACTAATGTTTAGTTAATGTTGATATTTTTTGTTTATTAAAAAAAATAGAGCCCATTTTGGATAATAGAAATTAGATACAACTAGAAAACTAATCCACTTAGGGGTAATTGTAATAAAAAATGATTTTAAAGTATCAAATTAATTCCCAAATTAGTGCACAATGGGTGGATATTAAACTTCAAAACTAGGTAGAAACTCCTAGGTTATATTATTTGTTTAATAAAATTAAATTTACAAGCAAAATTAAAGAATTTATTATATTGAGGAATTGGGTAAGGGATGTGGTATAACCCAATCTAAATAAATCCATATTAAAACAATAGTAATTTTGGTTGAACGAAATGATAATGTAATAATTTTGAATATTAATAAAATTTGATGTTTAATTTATAACATGATTGTCTTAAAATACTTATCTTGTTGTGTTTATTTCTCAAGTTAAATAATTTTGTTTCTAGTAATTTCTGAATCCTGAAGGTTTATTGTTAAATATAGATTCCACAGATAATATTGAGGTTTTTTGTATGACAGACCATAGAAGATATGAACTGGAGTTAGAAAACATGTGATTAAACCAAAACAACTATCAATAATTACCATTCAGAATGTGAACAAAGGTTAATTTACAAAATATGACAATTAATATAACAATGGAACTACATAGAAGTTTAGGTAACAATGATAATTAAAGAAATAATATTTATTTTCTTATATGTCAAAAATATGGGAATAAGAAATAATAAAAATGTATCAATGGAACTGGAAGATACTTAAGGGGTAGAAAATGATGGAATAGAGAAATATGTTTAAGAGTATAAATGACGAAATAGGTTAAAAAATGAATGGAAGATATTTGTTTCCAATTCACACATAGATATTAAGGTTGACACCTTATTTGGAATTATACCTTGACTAATGTAAATTTTTATATTTCATTTATTAATTTAATTATTAAGTGATAATTACAATTAGGTAGAAAGAATTTCTTTATTTGAGAAAATTTAACACCCAAATAATTTAAATTATTTTTTTAGACCTAATTTGTTTGACAGCACATGATACATGGAACACTTAACCACAACAAACCGAATATTAAAATATAAAAATTAAAATGTTGTTGTTGAATTGGTGGGTAAAAATATATGTAACTGAATTATAAAATATATGTATAAATAAAATTAATATACATTATCAATTCTACGACATTGATAAATTAAATTAGTATATGTACATAAATATTTTAACTAATTTATCATTTTATATGAAACTATTCTAAAAATTCCCATATTATTTGTACTTTTTAGAAATTAAATTTATTAAGGGAAAAATAAACTTTTTGTATGAATATTTTATTAATACCAATTTTAATTTCAATTGATAGGAAATAAGAATAAGAATAGATAATATTACAAAAAAATTATATTTCAATGAAAAGGGTTTTCATTATATTTTCGGTTTTTATTTAGAATTTAAATTAAAGAACATTATAAATTTAATTTTAAAAAATTAAAAGCTTTTTTAGATACATAATCATTTTTGTAATATTAATTTTATTATTTTTTATTTTTAGATTATTTTTAGGTGAATTGTAAAAAATACAGTTTTTACCAGAAATATATATTTTATATGAGAAAGACCAAGAAGATTTTAAAACATTTTAATTAGTAAAATATGCTTTTAGTGATTTATAATATATATTTGTAATTACCATTATGAATGTAACACCATCAGTTCTTTATGGACATTTTTTTTGAATAAATTAAATTTTTATTTATTTATTACAATACACAAAGTCAAACATTCCTTTCACAGAGCACTGAATCGGGGTATGTTACACAGTACTAACTCATTATACATTACATAGAACATCTACTCGGCGTATGTTACAAATGAACTCCTTTAAATGTCCTTCTGTGAAAAATAATAAAATCAATTTTTAACACATTTAGAAATTTAATTTGACAAAATAAACCTCATTTTTGAATTTATAATGAGTGAATTATATTAGGGTGAATTTTGGGGATTTTTCTAAGAAACTTCATTTTTTCATGAATTGTGAAAAACACTACTTTTAGGTTAAAAAATACCTTTTGTTTAAATAATTATTAATGTTAAATTATAAATTAAATTTGTTTTAAAGTAAAAATAGATAAATTATAAATCTATTAATATAATTTAGGTCGTTAGAATTAATTTTACATTGGAATTGAATAAAAAATCATAACAAATCTTGAATCAGTTTTCTACTTTAAAGACCTGTAATTTCGTCTCGTCTGCGGGATTAGCATTTATCTTAATTTTTCTGCATTTTTTATTTGAATTTTTAAAATAATACAAAAAAATTAATAATTATTATATTTATAGTTTAATTAGATCATTTTTTGACCAAATATATTAGTAAAAGTGATTAAAATTAATCATAGTGATTAAGGTCAAAATATGTTTAATTAGGAACTAAACCTTAATGTTAGGGGTCCAAATGACCTATACCATTTTTCAAAACCCATTATATCAAAATTATTCGTCCAAAAACATTCAATTATTGATTTATGTATGTTTTTATGACTTTTTTTAGCTAAGAACATTTGTACATCTAACTGATTTTTAAAAATTCCAAGTGAGTCCTTTTCCTTTTCTATAAAAGGCCACCACCTCTCACACTTCCTCACACCTCTAAGTCCTATTAAGATCAGAAAATATCTACCCAATACACTTCCCATAAAGCCTCTGTTCCTCTTATAATCATTATCTTGGGTAGAAGTAAATCCAACGAATCCTTTTGGCACAAACCAAAAGGAGCTCCCTGATTAAGAGGTAACGTCTTCTCTCAAGTCCTTTATTTTATTTTATTTCGTGAACCCCACCACTATATTTTTTCTATTATTTTATAAAAACACCAGTATACTCAATATACTATTATTTTTTTATGATATTTTTTTAACCTACACTTACACATACCTCCATCTAATGGATAACGATCATACTTTTTATGTGTACGGTGAACTACCGCCTCACTAAATGATGATTGTTCAATTTTCATTAACGCCTATTTTGGTGGAAATTAATATATAAAAACTATTTATATATTTTATATATTATATTTTTTATTTATTTAAGCTTTTATATTCCTTTTACAACACATTTCTTTTTTACTTTCCATTTGGTGTTAAAAAGATAATTTCATTTGAGGAAGTGTGCATTACCGCCCCCTCAATGCGATATGATTTGTTCAGACACTACATGGATTGTATTAAGGATGGGTTTAGTGAATATATAAGACATGTATTATATCATAAATATAATTTAATAATTATATATATATATATACATATATTACTTTTACTTTATTTCTTTCAACAAGACAATTAAACGAGAATAATGTTTATGTGTACGTACGATCTACCATCTCCATGAATGATGTGTTATGTTTCATACTTATATATTATATAGATTATTATAATAAAAATATACTGTATATAAATGATATTTATATCATTGTTTAAATTATTTAAATCATTTTATAAATTATAAATACCAAAGATATAACAAATCAAGACTCATGTGAAGAATAAAGCAAATATTACCTAAAGTGAAACCTTAACATAAGATTGTTAACAATCGGGTAATATAAATTCATAATAAAACCATATATATATAATAATATGGTTCTTTAAAAGATTTATAATAAATTTATATTTATTATATATGTATTTTTAATGAGTACAATGGGAGTCAAGACAAAAGGTAATGGGGTTTCATCTCACTTTTTATTTCCCTGAGATACATGTTATGTTCATCACTCTTTCCTTTTGGGTGGTGTAAGTACTAACCATGATTTTATTTTATATATATTATACTTAAATTTATGGCTATTAACATATATATCTTATTATCTTTATTTCAGGGGTTTTAAGTTTCAAAAGTTACCAAATTGGTAAAATTTCCCTGTCTCAATTTTCTTTCTTTGAGACTCATGTTTTTTTATGCTCCTAAATTATTTTTGAGGTGTATATGATTCCATTTTATATGTTATATAATAAATTTAATTTATTTCATGATATTTTAATATTAAAGTAATTTATGTTTCTTGCATGGAGATTATGATCCCAAGTTACCAAGTTATAAGAGTTTATTGAGATAAGCTCATCTTTTTTTGAGATTGTTTATGTTTATTCCTCCTTTGATGAAATATTATAACCCATATCTAAAAATCACTCATGATTTTACTTATACTATTTTTATTCAGGATATAATCATGTATTTGTACCATGTTTTCCAATCTTTTGTACTTAATATAATAATTTTAAGTAAAATTCGATTGTCTCTCTCTCTCCGATCAGAAATCTATTGTATTTGAAAACCATGTTTTCAAAAATGTATTCAAAAATGTTTTAAAAATGTTTTCAAAATATATTTGAAGTCCATTTTCATTGAAAATTCATTTTAATTAGTTTTATGTTTTTTAATTATTACTTTTATGTTTGAAATGCTATTTTCAAATAAAAATGTATTCAAAAAGGTTTTAGCATTTTCAAAGGAAAAAGATATTTTCATCAATAAAGTTTTATAAAATGTTTTTTAAAATTATTTCCCATATAAGATAACATCCATTGGTATTACTCATAACGTTAGGGGAAAATTATCCAACTTTTACATTCATATTATTTATCTGAATGGATTATGTATTGATGGCCTGATGTTTATGAAACTCGTTTCTCTTTCACGGGTTATATACTTTTGAAACCCATTTATTTTTCATGGGTTATATGACTTTGAAACATGATTATTTTCACGAGTTATGTTCATGATAAAATGATTATAAAACATGTCTCTTCCAATATGTTATGATATTATTACATATTTATAATACCCAATTCATTTCATGGGTTATGATATGATTATTTATGATCTTGTGTAACATGTATGTTTGATTTCATTATCATATGGGTGGGACCTATATCTCCTTCTAATGCATTGGGTAATGATTTATATCTCATGATATAGACATGGATATAATGATAAATGAAATTTGTTTAGTATTAGAGGGTTGGAATGAGAAATAAAATCAGTTCAGTAAAACAGGGCCGGAATGAGGGGTGAACATGGTTTAGTAATACAGGGTTAGAACGGGGTGTGAACCTGATTCAGTAAAGGACTTTACCCACTAATATGGTCTAGGAATAAATTCCTTGAATACTATGGAAATAATTATATACTCTTATGTGTCTGCCATAATTCCATGTTTTATACCTATGTTATGTTATCATGTATTATTTTCTTTATTTCCATATGATTCATGTCTTGTGAACTGATAAGATTTATTCCATTATTCGTGTATATGATCTTTTATGTGTAGGGTATAATATTATATTTTCATGATCATGTTCCCATACCCTTATTATTATGATTCTGTTTACATATCTCCCTTTTTTATCTTTACTGAGCATTTGAGCTCACCCATTTTTATATTTTTTCCCCATGTTATGAAGATATGTATTATGTTTTATGTATATAACAAGGGTGATATTCAAGAATAAACTAGTGATATATAATGTATCTCACTTATGTATCAGTGTTTATGTTTCCATGTTTCCAAATGCACTATACTAGTATGATCATTGGGTGTATGTTTGTATAATGTTTTAAGAATTCCTCAAAAGTTATATAATGATAATGTATGAAAATATAGGGTTTCTATAGTTGGAATCATAGAAAAGTTTTAGTTAAACTTTGGAAGCTAGGATAATAACACCTTAGTGAGTACCCTAAGGTCATGTATAAATATAACTTTAAGAAGGAAGAAAATTATATGAAAAATTTCTGAAATTTTGGTAAAGGATAGAGTTAGTGGTTTCCTGGAAAGACATTTTTGTCTTGATACTACAAGTAAATGTGGCTCTGGCATAGATGTGCCTGGGGGTAACAACTTTGACAAGATGTTTCGTTCCTGACTCAGGGTAATCTGGTATATGAAAATGGTCCTTGCTACACATTTTTTTGACACTCTTAGGGGATATACTTTGGAAATTCACAAAAACTTCATGAACTATAATAAATTATTTAAATAGAAGTTGGTTATGAATAACCAAGGATAAACCTTAGGTTTAGTATATTAAATAATGTGTCATAATTAAGACATCCTATAAGTGAATTTTCATGATTATGTGGTTCCTCACTATGATAATTGTTTCTTAATCTATGCCTTTTGGTTTTATTCAATGGATGGAATTCAAAGGAACTGTGTTAATGGTGATTGCGATAGATAATGTAATGGTTGTCCTCCTAAGAAACTGAATGTTATGGGATCTGGAATGAAAAACATTATTTTTATGCTAACACAACTTTCTCAATCTATGAATCATGGTGTAATTCCAAAATATCAAAGGAGGGAACAAAATTATATTGAGTCTTTCATGAGGAAACATCCACCTTTTTTTAGAGGTTCTTGTGATCCACTTGTTGCTGAACAATGGATCAGTACTAATGGAAAGATATTTTGTATTCTCTGGTGTTCAGATAATGAGAAATTCATTCTATATGTATATTATTTAGAAAATAAAGCATACTATTGATGGACTCTAATCATTAATATAAGGAGGTAAAATGAGATTGAATCCATGGATTGGTAGGAGTTTAAGAACTTGTTTTCTAAAAAGTTCTTTTCTCGTATTATTCATACCAAGAAAAAGAAAGAGTTCATTGAGTTGAATTAAAGAGAATATTAATCTTTCAGTACCTACGAGGATAAGTTTATGAGAATTTCAAGGTATACTTTAGGAATTATCATCCAACCTAAAAGTAAAGTTCATAGGTTCTTTAGTGGATTAAATAAAATTCTTGGAAGGGTGTTGGCCATAAGAGACTTTAGTAGCTATGGAGAGATTGTGTATTGTTTAATTAAGGTTTAAATAGAGGTTAGAGTCGCATATCGATCTCATTGTTTTGATAAGAATAGGAATATAGAGTTCAAAGTAAACTCTAAAAACTAGGGATAAAATAAGATGAGTTTTCCTTTATGATCTAAATGTGGGAAGAATCATAGAGTAATTTGTATTAAGTGGTATAGTAAAATTTTTAGGTTTAGAAATGAAGGTCACTAGTCAATTGATTGTATAAAATTTGGGAATATGTTAGCTTAACATTTTAATAGAGAAAAGGTTGTACAGAATGAACCTCCCACGATTTAGTGATACACGTGTAAAAAAGAATGGGTATTATTCTAACCACTTTCTAAACCCAAGGGTTAGTGATGATGATCGACGTCAATAACCACGTAATTCAGGGGATGAGGGGAAATCTCATGCAATTTATATTTCTGATGAGGGTGTGATAATGATGTGATGAAAGGTACACTTACTATCCACTCTAGAACTGCTAATGTTATATTTGATTCTAGATCTACCCACTATTTCATATCCAAATAATTTTATAAGGGTGTTAATATTTGACCAAAAAATTATATATGGAATCAGTAGTGCAAACCCCTAATGTTACTATGATTTCATATCAAGTCTATGATTCCTCTCTGATTGAAGTTTATGGGAATGTGATTCCTAAAAATCTTGTCATTCTTCCTCTGGTTAAATTTTTTGTCATCTTAGACATGGAATGACTTTATCTACATAAATCTCAAATCAATTGTCAAATAAGGGAAGTTATGTTTTATATTTCAAACCCTCCTATGATCACCCATCTATGTGATGATAAGTATAAACTTCTTTTGGATATTAAATCCAATGTATGAGTCTTAATTCTCATTCAAAATGGTTGTTTATCTCAAATGGTTGGGGAGATAATCGATATCGATGATATACCTGTTGTTTGGGATTTTGTGGATTTCATTCCGAAATATTTTCCTATTATTCTTCAAAAATGTGAATTTGAGTTCTCAATAGAACTTATACATGGTTACACTCTGATTTTAAAGACTTATTATATAATGGCTACAATTGAGTTTTAGTAATTAAAGAAGAAACTCCAAGAAAACGTTGATAAGGGATTCATTCTGCCAAGTGTGTCAACATGGGGTGCACCCATTAATTTTGTGAAAAATAAAGATAGATCAATGAGACTCCACATTGATTATTGGTATTTTAACAAGATCACAATCAAGAAAAAGTATCCTCTTCCCCGTATAGATGACTAGTCTGATCAACTACGTAGATCTCAATACTTTTCCAAGATTGACCTTTGTTCTGGATATCTACAATTAAGGGTCAAGAAAGAGGATATACCCAAGATGGAATTCTATAAATGGTATGTACACTATGAATATATAGTGGTGCCTTTTGGTCTTACAAATTCCTCTTCTATATTCATGGATTTCATTAATAGAGTCTTTAGAGATTACCTATATAAATTTTTGTTAGTATTTATAGATGATACACTTATCTATTCAAAGAGCAATAAATATCTTGAATATCACTTGATAATTGTACTGAAATCCCTAATAAAGGATAATCTATATGAAACATTTACAAAGTGTGAATTTTGGATGAAAAAGGTTTCATTTTGGGGTCACATAATCTCAAGATATGTCATAGAAGTATATGCATCAAAGATGGAGGCTATTAAATGTTGGCCTAGAAAAACCATAGTGACTGAGATCTATAGATTTGATGGTTTATCTGGATATTATCAATGGTTTGTGTAGAATTTCTCATGACTATCTAATCCTCTGACTAAGTTAACTTGAAATGGTGTTAAGTTCCTCTATAAAGATGAATGTGAAGGAAATTTTAGGGAACTAAAGAGATGGTTAGTTAGTGTACCTATAATTACATTACCCTATAGTGGATAAGGGTTTGTAATCTATATATATGCATCCAAGAAGCTATTGGGATGTGTTCTTATAAAGAATAGCATGGTTATCGCTTATGCCTCGCGGTAGTTGAATATTCATGAGAAAATTTTCCCAAATCATGATTTGGAGTTAGCAGTGGTAATTTTTTCATTAAAGATATGGAGAAATTATCCTTATGGAGAAAAGTGTGATGTATATATTGATCATATGATTCTGAAATATATATTCACACAGAAGGAGTTGAACATTCCCTAGAGATTCTTATTAGAGTTGATAAAGGATTATGACTTCTCAATAAATTACCAGCCTGGGAAAGCGAACAAGGTGGTTGATGCTTTGAGTTATAAGGATCATGCTAGCTTATCCATTATGAGGATCACAAAATATCAAATATTTATGGATTTGAAAAGTATGGATCTTGAAATCCTGAAGGAAGGAGAAAATACTATCTTTCTCAAATGAATGTTCAACCCTCTATTCTAGAGAAGATTAAGGAGGTGTAGAAGGAATATGTAGATCTCCAAAAGAAGTTAAGAAATGTTCTAGAGTTTAACCTTGATCAGGATGGGATGATGAGGTTTAGGAACTGTGTATGTGTTCCTTTCATACCAAATTTGAAGAATGATCTACTAGAGTAATCTCATAGTTCTTAATTATCTATTCATCTTAGAAGTATGAATATGTGTAGGGAATTAAAGGAATACTTCTGGTGGGATGTAACGAAGAGAGATATCACAGAGTTTGTATCTCGTCGCTTGGTATGCTAATAAGTTAAGGAAAAAATGAAAAAGTCAAAGGGGGTGTTGCATCCATTACCCATACCAAAATGGAAATGGGATAACATCACTATGGATTTCATTGTTGGACTTATCAAAACCTCTAAAGGGTTAATTCTATATGGGTGGTAGTAAAATTCATTACTAAGTCATCACACTTCATAATTATCAGATAATAATTCTATTTAAATCATCTTTATAGTATATACATTAAGGAAGTGGTTAGGATGCACGGAGTACCACATTCCATTATATCAAATCAGGATCTGAGGTTCACCTAAAATTTATGTAGAAGTCATCAATAAGAACTTGATACAGAGATGAGTTTTATTACTACTTATCATCCTCATACAAATGGTTCATCTGAAAGAACAATTCAAACCCTATAGGATATGTTGAGTTTATATTCTTTGTATTTCAAAGGTGGTTTGGATCAACACTTCCTCTAGTTGAGTTTTCTTACAAAAATAGATTTAACTCAAGTATTCATATGTCCTCGTACGAAGACCTCTATGGGAAGAAAATTAAAGCTCCAATGTGTTGGGATGATTTTGGAGAAAGAAAGTTATTGGGACTTAAGACTACTAAAGAAATGTTCTATAATGTTAGAACCATTCAGAAGAATATCAAGTCAGCTCAAACTCAGTAGAAAAGTTACGTTGATAACCGTCATGGTGATTTGGAATTTGATGATGGTGAAAAAGGGTTTCTTCTAATATCACCCTAGTATAATGTTATTATATTGGGGAGGAAATGGAAACAAATCCATAGGTATATCGGTCCCTTTTCAGATTTTTGATCGTATATAAATGGTATCATATTGCTCAAAACTTCCTCCAAATATCTCTCAAGTCCATGATGTGTTCCATGTATTTATCCTATGGAAGTACATACCTAACCCTTCAGATGTACTGAACATAGGGGTCACACCTCTGTAGTAGGATCTTTCTTATGAGGAGTAACCTACTGAAATTCTGGATCATACAAAGAAAGTTCTAAGAAACAAGACCACTCACCTAGTCAATGTTTTGTGGAGAAATCACCGGTTAGAGGAAGCTATATGGGAACTTGAGGATATGATGAAGCATAATTATACTCATTTTTTTACCCAAGTAACAAATTTGAAGGGCGAAATTCATTTTAATTGGGGTAGAATGTAACACCCTTAGTTTTTATGGACCTTTTTTTGAATAAATTAAAGTTTCATTTTTTTATTACAACGCACTAAGTCAAACATTCCATTCACATGACACTGACTTGGTGTATGTTTCATGGCACCAACTCATCATATGTTACACATAACATCAACTTGACATATATTAAATTCACCACTAACTTATCGTACATTACATGCAACAACGATGTTTCTTCGAAGCATCATCTTTTAGTTATAATTTTTTAAATGAGATAATTATAACATAACCGTTAAATTTAGTTATATGAATACTAATAACTAATTTTAAAATATGTTTTATAATTTCTTATATAAATGAAATATTTATAATGAAGGATATGATTTTGGTAAATTCTTTATATGTTTAAAAATAATATTTTCTCAAATGAATTGCTTTTAATATCCTTCTGTGAAAAATAATAAAATTAATTTTAGACACATTTAGAAATTAAAATTTATAAAATAAACCTAATTTGTTAATCTATAATGTTGAAATTATCTTAGGGTGAATTTTTTTGATTTTTCTAAGAAACTTCATTTTTTGATGAATAGTGAACAGTACTGCTTTTAGGTTAAAAACTGCCTTTTCGTTTAAATAATTATTAATATTAAATTATACTTTAAATTTTTTTAAGGTCACATTATATAAATTATAAATATATTAATATAATTTAAATCATTATAATAAATTTATCTTTGGAATTGAATATAAAATCTTAAAAATCCATTGAACTTTTTTCTACTTTAAAGACCTATAATTTCATCACGTCTACTGGATTAGAATTAATCTTAATTTTTACACTTCTGTGAAATAGATTTATAAAAAATAACATAAACCATTTTAATCAGTATAATATTTATATTATGATTATATCATGTTAATTATTGACCAAAATATTTTGTAAAAGTGATTAAAATCAAACACATCGATTAAGGTCAAATTAAGCTTAATTAGGGACTAAACCTTAATCTTAGGGGGCCAAATGACCTATAAACTTATCCAAATCCCATTTTATAGACATTATTCGGACATAAACAATCCATTATTGACTTAGTTTGTTTTTTATGACCTTTTTTAGCTAATAACATGTGTACACCTAACATCTTTTCAAAAATTCCAAGTGAGTCATTTTCCTTCCCTATAAAAGACACCACATCTCCCACTTCCTCACACCTATAAAACCTATTAATTTAGTACAATATCTTCCCAATAAACATCCCAAAGAACCTCCCTTCCTCCTATAATCCTTACTTTGGGTAGAAGGAAATCCAATGAATCCTTTTGGCATAAACCAAAAGGAGTTACCCGATTAAGAGGTAACATCTTCTCTCAAGTCCTTTATTTTATTTTCTTTCTCTTCCCACTCCACTTTCTTTTTTACATGATTTTATAGTAACAATGGTATAATAAATATACTAGTATGTTTTTATTCTAATGTTTCAACCTGCACTTACACACACCTCCATCTAATTGATAACGAATATATTGTTTGTGTGTACGGTGAACTATTACCTCACTAAACGATGATTGTTCAATTTTCCTTACTGCCTCTCATAGTGAAAATTAAGATGGAAACTATATTTATATATGTTATATATTATATTTATTGTTTCTTTAATATTATTTATTCCTACACATTCCTTTTCACTTTTCATTTCGTGTTAATACGATAATTTTGTTTGAGGTAGTGTGGACTACCACCCCATCAAGGCGATGTGATTCATTCATACACTACGTGGATTGTATTAAGAATGGTTTTAGTGAATATATAAGAAATTTATTATATCATAAATCTAATATAGTAAGTATATATATATACATATATATATATATATACACATATATATATCTTTTACTTTTTTTCATCACGATAATTAAACGGAAATAGCGTTCAGGTGTATGTATGGCCTACCGTCTCCATGAAAAATATATTATTTTTCATACTTATATATTCTATATATTGTTATAATACAGATATTATATATATAAATGATATTTATATCATTTTTTATATTCTATAAATCATGATATAAAGTATAAATACCAAATATATAACAAATTAAAACACATGCGAAGAATAAAGAGAATATTTCCAGAAGTGAAACAATAACATATGATAGTTAAAAATCATGTAATATAAGGTCATAATAAAACCATATATATAATAATATTTTTATTTAAAAAAATTATAATAAATTTATATTTATTATACAGGTGGTTTGAATGAGTACAACGAGATTCAAGACAAAAGTTAAGGGGATTTCATCTCACTTTTTATTTCTGTGAGATACATGCTATGTTCTCCACACTTCCATTTTGGGTGGTGTATTTACTACCCATGGTTTTATTATATGTTTATTATAATTAAATTTATGGGTATTAACATATCCATTTTATGATCTTTATTTCATGGGTTTAAGTTTCAAAAGTTACCAAATCGGTAAGATAGTTTTGTCTCAATTTTGCTTCTTTGAGACTCATGTTTTGTTATGCCTAAATTATTTTTGAAGTGTATATACTTACATTTTACATATTATATCAGGAATTTAATTTATTTAATGATATTTTAATCTTTGTGTAATTTTTTTTCTTGCGTGGATGGTATGGTCCCAAGTTACCAAGTTATTTATTGAGACAATCTCATCATTTTTTTCAAGATTGTTTATATTTATTATTCATTTGATGGAATATTATAATCCAACTATTGAGAACACTAATTATTTCATTATCCTATGTTTATTAAGGATATCCTCATGTATTAGTACCATTTTTCCACACTTTTGTACTTAAGATAGTGTTTTTAAGTAAAATATGAGTGTCTCTCTCTCCAATAAGAAATCTATTATATTCAAAACCCATATTTTAAAAAATGTTTTCAAAAATGTTTTCTATTTTTTTAAAAGATATTTGAAGCCTGATTTCAAAGAAAAATGATTTTAAAAAAAATTATGGTTTTTAATTCTTCTTGTATAAGTGTTCAAATCTATTTTTAAAGAAAAATGTTTTCAAAAATGTTTTAGGTTTTAAAAAATCATTTTCAATGAAGTAAGGATATTTTCATCAAGAAATGTTTTTAAAGGGTCTTTTAAAATTATTTCCTATATTATATTGCATCCATTGGTTTTACTCATTCCTTTATGAGTAAATTATTCAATTTTTCCATTCATATTATTTCTATGAATGGATTATGTTTTGATGGCATGATGTTTTTGAAACTCATTTCCCTTTCATGGGTTATATAATTTTGAAACCTATTTCTCTTTTACAGGATATTTTATTTTGAAACCTTTTTATTTCCAGGGGTTATTTTATTTATGAAATGATTATGAATCCAATATCTTTCCACATGTTATGATATGATAACAGGTTTATAATACCCATTTTATTTCATGGGTTATGATATATGTAACGACCCGGGTATTTATAGAATAATTCTTTTTGATTTCTATTAAAATTTACAAATAATATATTAATATTATGTTAAAGTGGATGCTTTTTCCAAAAGCATACTCTACATGCAACAACAGGTTTCTCTGAAATCTTAGGTTTCACACAACATTGAGTTATACCAAAAAATAATATATTATTATTATTATTTTAAATGGCAGTTAACGCCTAACTGTTGGAATGGTGGGAATTAATAGTATCAACTAAATTTTTAAATATGGTTTATACATGTTTTAATAATGATTCATTGGTTACCAAATTTATTATAAATGGAAATAAAAACCAATTGAATATAAAGGATGTGTTTTTATGAATACCTATTTGAAAGAGAGTAATTTCATTTATAAAATAATATCACTATTTATAGAGTTTTATTTAATGAAAAATATATTTTATATATTCAATTTAATTTTTTAAATTCATTTCAAATGTTTTTTGTATATTATATAAGAACAAATTCAATTTTTTCAGATAAAAAAAAGTATTTTTCTCAAAATGCAGTTTTACCACCTTTTGATGGTAAACCCTTTTAAAATATAACTTTTTTTACTTTTATATGTTCTATTTTACAAAATAAACATTATTTATAGAATTGGGAAATCAAAATTTAATTTTTTTAAATTTTTGGTAATTTTATGATAAAGTTCATTTTTTATGGAATAGTGAAGAAATACTGCATTTTAATTCAAAACTTCCTTTTCATCTAATTTATTTACATAGTTATATTGTCATTTTAATTGTTTTTAAAGTTTAATTGGAATAATTTTTTTATCATTTATTCCAATATTTTTTATTGGAAGTAATTTTAATTTTAAATTGGATATAAACACATGTCAATCTTTAGATAGATTTTACTTATTAAAAACCAGCTTTTTGGTTTTGACAATAGGATTTAATTTTAAATTAATTTATTCAAATTATGTGTTTTGAATTTGTAAAAATGGATCCATATTTGGAATTATAAGTTTAAAATTCTTTAAATAGGTATCTTTTATTTTTGTACATTATGAATAGTAACTTTAGTAATTATTTTATTTACCATGGTTAAAGGGTAAATCTGGTAAATAAGTGCAAAAAAATAATATTATAATAATATTAAACTACCCTAAATTTATCTTAATACTATTTTATGAGATATTTACGACCATGGTAATCCTTAGGTCGTTTTTGGGACCCCATGGAGCCACTAGGGTATGAAAATGACATTTTATAAGAATTAATTTAATGTAAAGAAAAATATAACATAAACATGTATATTTTACTAAAACAATTTTTATATGGGGTAATATAATTTATCTCTTCTATTATAAATAATAATTATAAATATAAAAAACTTTCCTACATAATGATAGTTTATTTATAATTTCTTGACATTAAATAAATAAATTTAATTATGACACAATGATGATGCAGTGATTGCTTCATTAATAAAGGATTCAAATAAATGATATTATAGATGTTAAAATAAATTTAATTTGGTTATTTTGATGTCATCCATGAATTTTATGTATGATATTGACATATTATCTTTGAGTTAATTCCTTTTTTTCGAAGGAATCAGGTTGTTGTAATGTTTTAAAAAAGGCAAGTATGAATAGTGTCCAAAATATACATAATTCATGACATAAAATATAAAATAGTTTATTAAATGATATTAAATTCTTAAAAATCTAAGATACATAAAAATGGATAATAAAAGTCCAAATATTTCATAAATGACTTTTTTGTGGGTTGATTTACATGATATGGTAATTACATTAACCCACAATGTGTAAATAACATGATATCAATGTAAGATTAAAAACGGTAAAATAAGGGTTAAACCAAAAATATATGTATAAACAAATATTCAAAACATGTCAAAAAATTATTGTATTATGGTTATTCAAACTAAAATCATCTTATCTTTGAATTAAATGTGTTTTGGACCATTTTTAATTGAAAATGAATTTATAATAAATTAATATTTATAGAATTTCCTAAAGTGTCCCTCCTCCCTCTTATAAAAGGCCACCATCACTACCCACATAACTCACACCTCTCAAGGCTCCTGGATTAACCTAGTTCTGCCAAAATAAGCTTCCAACATCCCTACATTCCTCCTAGAATACTTACCTTGGGAAGAAGGCAATTAAAAAATCCTTTTGGCTCAAATCCAAATAAGTTACCCGGTTTAGTGGTAACTTCTTCTCTCAAGTTATTTTCTTTTATTTTCCTTCTCCACTACCTATGATATTGTTATTCTTTGATTAAATAAAAAATCTAGTATCCTTAATATAATAGTATTTTGTTATTATAATTATTTTAACTACACTTTCACACACCCCCATCTAATGGATATGAACATACTGTTTCTATGTATAGAGAACTGCTGCCTTAAGAAACGATGATTTTTAGATTTTCCCCTACCACTGCTCATGGTGAACATTATTATGGAACTCTATTTATATATGATATATATTATATTTATATGTTCCCCGTGATTCTGTAATTTTTACTTATAACATACCTTTATTCTTTCCATGATGTGTAAATATGATAA
The DNA here is from genome assembly GCA_963277665.1 of Viscum album. Taxonomy (NCBI): domain Eukaryota; kingdom Viridiplantae; phylum Streptophyta; class Magnoliopsida; order Santalales; family Viscaceae; genus Viscum; species Viscum album. Next base: position 113,297,021 of record OY728149.1, read on the forward strand.
TTTCATTTGAGGAAGTGTGGACTACCACCCCCTCAAAGTGATATGACTCATTCATGCAATACATGGAATGTATAAAGGGTAGTTTTATTAAACCTATGAGATGTACATGACATAAATATAATACCAGTATTATAATATGTCATTTTGATATTATTCTTTTAATATGACAATGAAATGAAAGTAGTCTTCATGTGTACGTACAACCTACCGTCTCCATGAACGGTGCATTTCATTTATTTTCTTCAAATGATATAGACTATAATAAATACCTATATAATGTATATGTATGATATTTAAATTATTAATATCATTCTGGAGATGATTTACATTTGACTACATGTACAATTTATATCAAAACAACTTCATTTTTGAGTCAAGTACTGAATATCGATAAAACGACTGATATTAATTTAAATAATTATATAATTTTTATAAAATGGTAATAAGTGATATAAAAGGAATAATAAACTTGAAAAGGGTTTTGGATCAAGTATAAATTAACTAATGTTTATTATTGAGGAAGAACAAGGAACATATGTGACGAGTCAAGCTCAAGGTAAGGGACTTCGTCTCAATCTCCTTTTATTGAGGTATATTTTGATAATATACACCTCCATATTTTATACGGTGTATAAAAAACCCCTTTTAATTTTAATTTCATTCTAAGGAAATATTTTTTCTATAAAGAGTTTTACTAAGAAAATGTTTTTAACGTATGCGGTGACAAGGACCTCTTCGCCGCCGTAACTGTTATTCAATATTTGGCTTCCTCTATAAGCCTTACTGATTTTTTTAAGGAAAATAAATACTTTATTCCCTTTTTGGGTGTTTTAGTATTGAAAATGGTTTTTGAAATAGATTTAATATTTAAATATCTTGAATTGATTTCTTATTATTTAAATAAAATTTTATTAGTGAAATGTTGATATTTGAAATATTTTATGTGTTATGATTATATTATGGTATTTGGACATTTGACGGGTGGTTACGTGATAAATCAGTGATGGTTGGTTACATGATAAACCAAATAACGGGTGGTTCCATGATAAACTAAGGATGGTTGGTTACATTATAACCTCCAATGCATTGGGTATTGAAGTCAGTTGTATGGCTATTACATTTAGTGATATGTGTGTAAGTTGACCATATAGTTATTCTATTTAAGTAGGTTTATGTCCCAAGTTACGATTATATGTTATATGTTTCTTTCTATGGGATTATGGTAATATTATAGTTACAAAAAGGGTAATCAATGATCTTATATTCAGTGAAGTGTTTTTTCTACTTCTTAAAGGTGAAAATTGTTGCTTTATGATAAAGTTTTCATGGTTTACATGTTTTCACAAGACTAACAGTTTTCATTCATTATGTATCCCTTACTGAGATTTTTATTCTCATACCAAGTTTTGAAATGTTTTTCACAGTATATAAATAATAATAGATTCAAGGATGGGATGAAGTAAAATTTATGTTGTTAAAACATGAAATAATGTCATTTTTCTTTTTAAAGAGTTTTTGTTTTATGAAAAAAATGGATAGTGAGTAGAAGTGTCTAGTTGTAATATTCAAGTTGTTATGAATAAGTTATAACCTAATTCTCTAAATATGAAAACCTGAAAAGATCCTGGATATGAATTAAAGTCAAATGATTGACTTAAATCAATATTAAGTAATGTTTAAGGTTGGGTCTTTATAGTTGAAAAAAGAGGTCGGTTTAAATAACTTTATAGGTTAGGGATTTATTTAAGAATAAGTGGCATGTTTTATATATCCATGGTGGTTATCATATTAGAAAGATTCATAGTTATTTTAGATAAATTGAATGATTTTAAGATTACATGACTAAGTATATATTAGTGTTTACTATACTCATAAGATAGTATATGATGATTTTACTGATATACTCACACTAACATTTTTTGTTTTAGTAAATGGACAGATCTAATAGGCACTAATGTTACAATGGATGTGAAGGAAATTGTGGTGGTTTTCTGAATAAGCAACCGAATGAAATGGGATATGAAATTTAAAATCTTGTGGTTATTCTTAACCAACTATCTGGAGTCATGATTGACCACTCTAACCTTGGGGATTTTTCTAAGGAATCATATATTCAAGAAAAAAATCCCTATGGAAGTTCTGGTAATAATCATGAAGGTAAGTATATTCAAAAACCTATGTGTCAAGGATGTTGATAAAAACACTTAGGAAAATGTTTCAAAGGGATGGAAAGATGTTATAGATGTAGTAATTAAGGTCATAAATCAATAACCTTCCATTGAAAAAGGAAGAGTTCAGTTGGCTCTAGGAAAGAGAAAGAAGTTCTTACCAAGGGATCAATTGACTGTTTTAAATGTGTTGTGCATGGTCATTACGAAAATAGATTTCCTAATAAGAAGGTTTGGGAATGGGATTAGTAGGACCGTATAAATATATTTTTACCAATACCTAATTCCATTCCAATTGAATATAAAGAAACAGAAAATGACCTATGAAAAGTATGGATTATTTCCCAACTCTTGTTTTGACATTATTGAAATATTACGAAATTACGAATGATTTTGTTTGTAGGCAAGAATTATAAAATAATAATATGAAAAAACATAGATAAATTATCATTAAGAATGTTTGATGATTAATATATCTACATTTTAGGAATTGAAGATTTATGTTGGATCTATGGATGATAATATATTTAAATGTATTAATAATTGGATTACTTTGGAAGACTTCTAGTATTTTTTACCATTAACTTTTTTATATAAAAATGTTAATTGAGGAAGAATTATCTTTTATTTTTTGAATATAGTTATAAAGAACCATTAGGGTTTATATGATCCTTGAATTTGAGGAAATTATGGGTTATTAGTTTTTGGGATGCAAAATATTAGGTATGAAATAACCTTTGAGGTTAAAATATGTTAAGGTTACCTTTTAATATTTTATCTCATTTTGGGAATTTTTTAAGAAATATATAGTTTTAGAAAAGGTACAACCCTTAGGAAGGGTGACAACCCGTCGCGTCCGGCAAGGCCGTGGGAATCGAACCCAAAACTGAAGGGTGAAAAGGGTGCATCGCCTACCACTAGCCTACATGAGGCCACTGGTTAGTATAACTTATCCTCTTTAGTTTAACATATTTTATGGATCAAGAATAAGTATATTTTTGGAACTTATGCTTTATCAAAGGATATCCTTATTTTAAGAAAAGAAATTGGTGATTAAGTGATAAATGATATTTTGGAATAAATTTACTCATTTGGGAACACTATATGCCTAAGGAAAATATAATACAATGAGTTTTAATTTGTGTAGTAATGGTTGAAATATTATTTTGGAAGAATATATGTTTTTATTGTAGAAATATGAAGATTTTTCTTATTTATGGAAACTATTATCCTATAATGGAGAACATGTGATTAGGTTAATTACTTTTAAGTATGAGACTTTTAGAGTAGTTTATGTTATTTGGAGATAAATTTCAGGATGATCAAATCCTTTTGAGTTTTCGGTTTCAATATTAGATGAATTATTTTGATGAATTTTATGTAATTTGTGTATTAAATGGTCTTTACTGAACTTTGGGTTTTGTTTGTTGAATTTTGTAAATTAAAGAGTAGTACTTATTTTTATAAAGGACTATTATTTTTGGGATTATCTGATATTATACAAACCATTTTGGTTTTGGTTAATGTATAAAGATAGGGTAAATATATAGTTCATATTTTTGGATTATGTGATTCTATAGAAGTTAATTCTAGAGCTTCATATGTGACCAAGTCATCTCTAACACTCATCATTTGGAGAAAAGATGAGTTTGTGATTGAAATTTATTAAAGGATGAAATTCTACTGGAAAATTAAGTATATTTCCTTATGTTATTAGTTGATATCATAAATAAATTTCTCAACTTTATGAAAATGAACTTAAAAAAATGATCTTTGATTACTTTTCTTACTATGGAATCAAATATCGTTTAACCCATTACAATTTTATAGTATTCTTGTGGTTAACTTTCTATTATTCATGTTTTCTATCACTCTCCCTCAGAACTTAACACTTAGTTTCTCTTCCATATCCATGTTTTCCTAAATGGAATCCTAGTATGTGATATCTCGGGTACCTTTGAACTTTCCTTTCTTTCTTTTAAAGTGATATTTTTATTGACTCTTTTTCATATGTGGGGTTTTTCAATGAAGTTTCAGAGCCCAATTTTAAAATTTCGAGGACAAAATTTCCAAAATGGGGGAATAATGTAATGACCCAGGTATTTATAGAATAATAATTTTTAATTTCTATTAATATTTATGAATAATATATTAATTTTATATTAAATGGGTTGCTTTTCCTGATACTGTACTCGGCACGCAACAACAGGTCTCTCTGAAATCTTACATTACACACAACATTGAGTTATACCGAAAAATAATACAATAATATTAATATTATTTTAAATGGTAGTTAACACCTAATTGTTGGAATGGAGGGAATTAATATTATCAACTAAATTTTGAAATATTTTTTACAAATGTTTAAATAATGATTCATTGGTTACCAAATTTATTAGAAATGGAAATTAAAAACAATTGAATATGAAGGATGTGTTTTATGAAAAACTATTTGAAAGAGAATAATTGTGTTTATAAAATCATATCAATCTTTATATATTTTTATATAATGAAAAATATATGTTATATATTTAATGTAATGCTTTAAATTCATCTTCTATGTTCTCAAGATATGATTTAAGAACAAATTCAATTTTTTTGGATAAAAGAAGTATTTTTTTTAAATGTAGTTTTACCACCTTTTGATGGAGAACTATTTTTAAATATAGTTTTTTTCACTTTTATATGTTATATTTGAAAAAAATAAACTTATCTTATATAATCAGATAATTAAAATTTATTTTGGTTAAATTTTTGTTAATTTTATGATAAAGTTCATTTTTAAATGAAAAGTGAAAAAATACTACATTTTCATATAATTTATTTATATAGTTATATTTTCATTTTAATTGGTTTTAAATTAAAATTAGATTAAGTTTTCATCATTTATTCTAATTTTCTTCATTGGAGGTAATTTCACTTTTAAATTGAATATAAACACATATCAATATTTTGATAGATTTTACTTCTTAAAAACCCACTTTTTTGTTTTGACAACGGGATTTAATTTTAAATTAATTTCTAAAAATTGTGTGTTTTGGATTTTTAAAAATGGATTCTGTATTTGGAATCATAACTTCAAAATTTTATAAAGAGATAACTTTTATTTCTGGACATTATGAATAGTAACATTATTAATTATTTTATTTACCATGGTTAAAAGGTAAATCTAGTAAATAAATGTAAACAAATAATATTATATTAATATTAAACTACCATAACATGTGTACTAATCCTATTATATTATATATTGTAGATCATGGAAATACTTGGGTAGATTTTGGGATCTCATGGAGCCACATGGGTGTGAAAATGACATTTTATAAGAATTATTTTAAAGTAATAAAAAACATAACATAAACATGTATCTTTTTATAAAACAATTTTTATATGGGAAAATATAATTGATATCTTTAAAAATAAATAGTAATTATAAATATAAAAATATTTACGATATCATGATATTTTATTTATAATTTTTATACATTAAATAAATGAATTTAATTATGACACAATGATGGTGCAGTGATTACTTCATTAATAAAGGATTCAAATAAATGATATTATAAATGTTAAAATAAATATAATTTGATTATTTTGATGTCATAAACGATTTTTTTGGATTATATTGAGAAATTATCTTTGATTTAATGCCTTTGGTTCTGAGTAATTAGGTTTTTATGAATTTTTAAAAAAAGTCAAGTATGAATAGTGTCTAAAATTTATATACTTCATAACTTAAAATATTAAATAGTTTATTAAATGTTATTAAATTACTAAAAAACTAATATTCGGTAAAATAGTTAATAAAGTCAAAATATTTCATAAATGACTTTTTTGTGGGTCGTTTGACATGATATGGTAATTACATTAACCCGCAATGTGTAAATAATTTGATATCACTGTAAGATTAGAAAGGGTAAAATAAGTGTTAAACAAAAAAGATAAGGATAAAAAATTATTCAAAACTTGACTAAAAATTATTGAATGATGTTTATTAGAATAATAATCATCTTATAATTTAATTAAATGATTTTTTGACCATTTTTAATGGAAGTTTAATTTATAATAAATTAATATTTCCAGACTTTCCTAAAGTTCCCCTCATCCCTCTTATAAATGGCCACCACATCAACCCACATAACTCGCACCTGTCAAGCCCCTTGTATCATCCAAATTATAAAAAAAATATAATCTACCAACATCCCTCCCTTCCTAATATAATCTTTAACTTGTTTAGATGTAAATTCAAGAAATCCTTTTGGCTCAAATCAAAAGAAGTTCCCCGGTTTAGAGGTAACGTCTTCTCTCAAGTTCTTTTCTTTTGTTTTCATTCTACACTCCTTATGTAATTATTATTATTTTATTACATAAACACAAATGTATAATAAATATACTAGGATATTGTAATGATAATTATTCTAACTACACTTATAAACACCCTCATCTAATGGATACGAACATACTGTTTCACTGTACGGTGAACTGCTTCCTCACAAAACGATGATTGTTTGATTTTCCCCCAATCACCTATCATGGTGGACATTATGATGGAACTATTTTTATATATGATACATATTATATTTATATTTTTCCTATGGTTATATAATTTTTATTTACAATATACTTTTATACTTTCCATGATGTGTAAATATGATAATTTCATTTGAGGAAGTGTGGACTACCACCCCCTAAAAGTGATATGACTCTTTTATGATATACATGGAACATATAAAGGATGTTTTTATTAAATCTATGAGACATAAATGAAAAAAATATAATACTATTATTATAATATATGATTTCATATTATTCTTTTAATATGACAAAGAAATGAAAGTAGTGTTCGTGCGTACATACGGTCTACCGTCTCCATGAATGGTTCATTACATTTCTTATCTCCAAATGTCATGGAATATTATAAATACATATATAGTAGATATATATGATATTTAAATCATTAATATAATTATGGAGATGATTTACTTTTGACTACATGTACAATTTATATCAAAACAAGTTCTTTTTCGAGTCAAGTACCGAATATTGATAAAACAACCGATATTAACTTAAATAATTATTTAATTTCTATAACATAGTAATAAGTTATATAAAAGGAATAATAAAATTGAAAAATGTTCTGAAGCAATTATAAATTAACTTAATTTTATTATTCCGGAAGAACAAGGAACATATGTGACGATCTAGACTCAAGGTAAGGGACTTCGTCTCAATATACTATCATTGAGGCATATTTTGATAATATACACCTCCATCTTTTATATGGTGTATAATAAACCCATTTGAATTTTAATTTCATTAAAAGGTAATATTTTTCCTATAAATCATTTTACTAAACTAAAAAAGGAATGTTTTTAACATATTCAGTAACAACGACCTCTCCATCGCTGTAACCATTATTCGATATTTTGCTTCCTCTATAAGCCTTATAGTTTTTTTAAAGGAAGAGAAATCAATTATTTTATTTTTTGGTGTTTTAGTATTGAAAATGGTTTTGAAATGGATTGAATATTTCAATATCATGAATTCATTTCTTTTAATTACAAATGAAATTTTATTAGTGAAATTTTGGTATTTTTAATATTTTATGTGTTATGATTATATAATGGTACTTCGACATTGGCAGGTGGTTATGTGGCAAAACAATGATGGGTGGTTATATGATAAACCAATTGACAGTTGGTTCTATGATAAACCAATAATGGGTGGTTACGTTATAACCTCCAATGCATTCGGTATAGAAGTCAGACATATGGCTATTCTATTTAGTGATATGTGTTGAAGTTGACCGTATGGTTATTCCATTTAAGTATGTTTATGTCACAAGTTACCTTTATGTGTTACATGATTCTTTCTATGGTCATATGGTAATATATTGGTTACAAAAAGGGTAAGAAATTAGATTATATTTAGTGAAGTGTTTTTTATACTTCTTAAAGGTGAAAATTATTATTTTATGATAAAGTGTTAATGGTTTACATGTTTTCGCAAGACTAACAGTTTTCATTCATTATGTATCCCTTACTGATATTTTTATGTTGATCCCTTGTCTTTAAATGTTTTTCATATAACATAAAGAAGAATAGAGTCAATGATGGGATCAATTAAAAGTTATGTTGTTAAAACCTGAAACAAGGTCATCTTTCTTTTTAAAGAATTTTTTATTTATAAATAAATGGATAGTGAGTAGAAGTGTCTACTTGTAATATTCTAGTTTTTATGCTTATGTTATAACCTAATTCTATAATGGTTTAAACCTGAAAAGATCCTCTATGTAAATTAAAGCCAAATTATTGACTTAACTCAAGATTAAGTAATTTTTAAGGTTGGGACCATATAATATAATTATTTATGATTTGTGGCACATGTATGTATGATTTCATTATGAGATTGGTGGGACCAATATCTCCCTCCAATGAATTGTGTAAATATTTATATCTCATGAGATGCACATGGATGGAATGAGAAATGAAATCAGTTCAATAGTACTAGTCTAGAATGGGAAATGAACTTGGTTCAGTAATACAGGGTTGGAATGAGAGGTGAACTCAGTTCAGTAATACAAGGCAGGAATGGGGTGTGAACTCAGTTCAGTAAACGAATTCCTCCACTAATATGGTCTCAGAATCAATTCCTTGACTACTTTTAAATCATTATATATTCTTATGTGTCTTCTACAATTCTATATTATATTTCTATGTTATTATTGTATGGATTATGTTTATTATTTCTTTATGATTCATGTCTTTTGAACTACCAATATGTGTTCCATAATTCATGTATATGATCTTTGATATTCATGGTATGATCTTCTATTTTCATGATCATGTTCTCATACCCTTATTCTCATGATTATGTTTACATGTCTCCCTTTTTTACCCTTACTGATCATTTGATCTCACCCCTTTTGGTGTTTCTTTCCCCATGTTATGAAGATATGTATTATGTTTGATGTTTATAAGAAGGGTTATAGATAAGAAGAACCTAGTGGGACATAATGTATCTCACTTATGTATCATTGTTTATGTTTCAATGTTTCCAAAGTCACTAGAATAGTATTGTATTTGGGCATCTATTTCTATAATGTTTTAAGTATTCTTTAAAAGTTATGTAATGTTAATGTATGAAAAGTTAGGGTTGTTGTAATGAATTTTGAAAATGTGTGTTTAAAAGTTTATAAACATAGGTTATATTTACCTATAAAAGAAATTCGTTATGGTCTTTTTAATTAATTAAATAATATTTCTGAAAATTTTGGCATTTGATTGATTTTTAAGCCACATAAATTTTATTTCCTTTATAAAAAATCAGTTTTTATCATGAAAATAGAAAGGATTTATAATTATATACTATAAATAAAATTTAATATTAAAAATACACATTCTCTAAAAGTGATTTTTTTCTCATTACATGTGCTAATGTTAAATTTTATTTTCATTACACATTGAAACATTAACTAATGAAATGGAATTAATATTTCTAATATTTAGTTCCAAATTATAATATAACATACATTATATTCTTAGGATTAAAAAATTATGTTTTTGGTAAAAACAAGTTATCAATGTACCACAAAATTGGTACAGGTGAAAATTATAAGTGTAATATAATTAAAAATATGTTTTTATCATATTTAAAAATGAATTAGTTATGGATGATCGACCTTATCTTATCACCCAGTACATTATTATCCATTTTTTCCTTCTTTATATGTGAAAATTTTGATCTCATTGTATTAATTTGAAATATTTACAAAAAAAATCATTCTCACCACTTACAAAATGGTTCTCTCACCACCACATAAAAATATCTCTAAAAATATAGTTTTTAGTTAAAACAATTCTCTTTTAAATCCTATATAATCCTATAAATTTTCCTTAATACTTTGGAAAAAATATATTGGGCTAAGGCCTCCGTTAATAAAGAGTATTCAAAGGGAGAGCCCAAGTCCTTAATGTGAGAAATTTTTTACTAACTTATTTTATTTTCATTCTAACATTCACAAATCTAATTTTCTAATAACATTATAATTTCATCATTACTTTTTTATAATGAATTTTATTATGATAATATAATAAAAATATACCACCTTTCCCCATTTATATTAATAAAAACAAAAATTTTATTTTTACATTTTGTGGACTTCTGCCTCCATGAAGCAACAACTTCTATTTCCCACCACAACCTGTCTTATCTAGTTATAAGGGTGAACTTAAAAAATAAATGTGAAAAATACAATATAATTATCAATATTATATTAATAATTAAAATTCACCTTCTTTCCCACTCATTATTTGATAAATAAAAGTGTTAACTATGAAATGTGTGGACTACTACCTCTATGAAGTAACATGTCTAATAATTCATCTAGTTTCATTGTTATTTATTAAAACCCACTAAAATATGTTTCACTACCTTAAAATTAATAATTTAATATCATTATAGTTATATAATATTGATATTATTTCAAAAATTAATCACTTTTATAATCATAATCATCTATTAAATATGATATGTTCATGTTTGGGTCGGTCTAACCACCTATTTGAACAATGAAATAAAATAATATCATGGATGCCTATAAGAACATATTTATTGGTAATATATTATATAAATAATAAAATAAATATTTTAATTTTTTTGAATGGTAAAAATAATATTAAACTAGTTAATTTATTCTATAACCTATGTTTTCCAAAAATCATAGAAACATGATCATCACTTATTTCATATTTAAAGATCATAACAAAAAAACTCATATAATGGAATTATATTATTATAAGAAAAATTCAAACATACAGTGAAGTAACATTTAGGACATAGGAATGATGATAATTGGGAGAGTAATAAATAATAACTCTATTACAAAACTAGTTCAAAACTCTCAATATTAACGATGTCAAATATTGAATATAGTTAATAACGAACTAATATAGGTGTAGAGAATAATTGTAAGTAATGTCTATAAAAATTTATTAATATGTACATTATTACTAAATAGTTTATTAAGATGGTTATATTTTTACATGAAAATAAATTACCTTAGAAAAAGTCTATAATTAAGGTAATGGGTTTTTTGTCTGAAATTTAATTTGTTAACCCATATTTATTATTATGCACCATTATCTCTGTACTATGGTTTTATTACTACATAATATATTTCTTGTACCATATTCATTTAATTCATTTTTTTGGGATTTATATCATATTCTCTCTTTTTATGTCTTTTGTTTCAAAAGAGACAAATTATGTAAGAGTTTTTGTTCACTAAACTCCCCTTGTTGAGTTATTATACTTGTTCTTGAAAACCCATATTCAATGCGTAGTTACTTCAACCATAATATTTTATTTCATGGTACATTCTCATCCTCACTTAGGATAATGACTTTTTAATCCAATTTTTACATTGATTAATCTCTTACTCTAAATGTATATCATTGTTAAGAATAATTATCATCCTCAGTAATGATGGTTTTCTATCCTTTTTCATATTTTCATATCTTGTTAATTTTTTTCATTATAATTGGAAAGAAATTTATTTTTTATCTCATTTGACCTCTATATTTTTATAATTCTCTTATAAAAAGATATTTTTTTACTCTTTTAATGGTATGGGTTTTCAAAAATGATATTACAAAATGATAAAAAGGTTTTCCATTTTCTCCAAATCAAATGTTTTATCTTATGCTCACAATTATTTTTACAACCTTTATATCTTTTTAAAAATATATAATTTAAGTTTCTTATTTTTAAAATTAACTACTTTCTAATTTTTTCAGACCACTTGTTTTAAATTTTATTTTGAATTTGATAGGTGACTTATACTTTTATGACAATGTTACAAACATTTTTTTTAAAAAATAATTATAATTTCACTTACAATTCTACATTATCTCAAAAATATTTTTTTCCCATGGAAGTTTCCATTCATGGATTACCCTTGAAATTATACAACACTATTTTGAGAGATTAAACTAATAAGGATCCATCATTACATTTATCTTTCCAAATCATCCCCTCTTCAAGAAATTATTTTTCTTCAAATGAATTTGTATAATAAACACACTATATTCCTTTATTTTTATTAAATGTTGGTCACACAGATACCATACATCGATTTACTAGGAAAATTATTTACATGACCATATTCCCCTTATTCTATATATTGATATTTTTTAGGATAATTAAATATAAATTTGTTTCATTTATTTATTGGTAAAATATTGAATATGTTTATATTTTTTATTTCGATATGAATGATTATTAACAAAATAACAATGATTATGTATTTTTAAACCACTAACCATCATTATCTGTATCGGTTATGATCATGTTATAACTTTTATTGATATGGGTAAAGGTATTGTCATTCCTTATGTTTTTATTTCAATATAGAATTTTATGAAATAAAATTTATTATGTATCATATTTTTATTCATACTTTTCATATGCTCAGTTTATTATACATAAATAAGTGATGGGTGGACCTCAATATTATATAGCCCCTCTATTCAAAAATCGGTCTCATGAAATGAATATTTTTTCAATTTGGTGTATGCCTAACTATTTCAAATAAAATGTCTTTTTTGAGACCTTAGAAAAATAAATGATTTATTGGAAACAACCTTGATGGAAAGAATGATTTCATGGCTAAGGCATCGATGGTAAATGATGTCCATAATTATACATTTCAGTACCTCAAATTCAGTTATTATTATCCACGTGATTTTCATATTGTTAGTTCATCCATGGACTTATTTTAATCTCATTTTCTCAGTTATATAGAATTATTTGACTCTTATTTATTACTTCCATACTATTAAATACCTGATATGTTTCCATATATTTCTTCCCTTACTGAGTGTTTGGTATCACCCTTCTTATATTTCAATTTTCCCATGTTATGTTGAAAATTATTTCACATGATGTGTCTAGAAGTGTATCATGTACAAAATATTTTGTGGAGGTTGTTGAAGGATTGGTTTTAAATAATAAATTCATGATATAATAGGATAAATTTTTATTTCATGGGATTGACATGAGAATTTTTAGTCAATGAGTTGTCCTATTTCAATATATATTTAAACATAAAAGGTTATGTGAATGTATTTTAATGTAATATTTTCTTTAAATCATGTTATTATAGGATAGTTATGTGTTGGAACCTAAAAATAGTGTCAAATCCAGTTTATAAAGCATGTTCTTTATACACCGGATCTGAGAGTGTGTATCCAAGGGATTTCGAATGTTTCCTTATTTTTATGATTCATGTATTTTTACTTATGACATGACTAAATATTTTGGATCTATTTATTATTGGTTATGATTCTCTTATGTTATATCCATGTAAATTTATTATATATATATTCTCATATTTTGCTCACTTATGATCTTTGATTATTATCACCTATGTTTACCCTTATTGATTATCTAGTCTCTCCCCTTTCTAATGATATTCTTCCCCTAGATTAAGAATAAAAGTAATACATATTCTTTTTTTATAATATTAACCTTTGTGGAAATTTTTTTTGATAAGTTGATGACTTTTTATTGATTATGAAGTTTCTTATATTGAGTAAAAGTTTCCATTAGTTCAAATAGACATGAATTTTGTTAATTATTTTTTTTTCTAATTCTCTAAAACATTATACCAAAAATATTTTTGGAATTTATTATAATTAAATATTTTATTAATTTCATTTAATTAAGATGGTCAAGTCTATGGGGAATCATAATTGGAATCATAGTAGTGTTTAGATAACTTTTGAGGTTAAGATGTTATCAGTTGAAGATAATTTTTTAATTAAGAGCATCATTAATATATTTTATTTAAAATATGATCATAATTTCAAATAAATGTATAACCCATTTTTTTAGTTGAGGATATAATTAATATTTTATGGATTAAGATAAGATAACATTAGTTAAAACCCCAAGGATAGGTTTAGGTGTAGGATAAAATCATAATGTTTTAGTAATTTATAGATTGTGAGGTTCTCTTAGAAATTACATCCTCATCTAGATACTGGAAAGTGGATGTAGCTATGTCATAGATGAAATTATTGGTAGCCAACCCAAAAAATGTCGGTTGAGTGTCAAATCGTTCTTCACTCTAGTTCATGAAAAGTGGTCCTAAGACAATGCTCTTGAATAGACCCTCGAGGTGGGTATTATTTTATTAGTCGCATTATATTTACAAACCAATATGAAGGATTTAAATAAATTAGAACTTGATGATGAATTTGATAGAAAACATAATAACGAAATAACCATAGACAACCTAGGTTAAATTGAATTAGTGACGTGTTGGTCTAATTATGTGAAAGTTGAACCAAAAGTATCATAGGTTGAAATGAAGGAATCATTAGAGAAGAAATATTTGGATTGTGATGCCATATTTATATGACCATTTAGATTTATTTTATGGTATTTTATCATAATCAATGTGGTTTTACTATTTGGATGGAATTGTGTCATGAAAATGAAGTTGTGGAAGGTATGTCTCTAGAAAATCAAAATATTTATCTACATATGTATATTTTTAATAAGTGGTTTACATCCTTAGGATATTTATATTATCAGGGAAAATAAATGTTACCTAGTATTTCATAATATAGAATTGTATTTCATTGAAGTAATATGTTTAGCCACGATCATATTTAGATACCCTTGAGTATTGTAATTAGTAAGTGATAATCAAAAATTGTGAGGATATAATTTATTTATTGAAGATTGTAATGACCTTAATTTTTACTATATATTTTTCACTGATAAATCTTATTATAATAGCTTTTTCTATAATAAAAACTAAAATAAAGCATTTTAAGACATATTAGAAAAGAAAATAACAGAATGAATAAATCTAATATTTGTTAAAAATTTAGTATTCAATTAATATTTCTTATAAAATACTATTTAGAAAACATTCTTTTTTAAAACGTCGTTTTTTTATGAATGAATTTTTTATATATATTTTATTTTACTTTAAAATATAATTTTTTTTAAATTTTATAATTTTAATTAAATTAAATTAACATAATTTTAAATATTATTAATTTCAAAATTATCTGAGGATTAATTTGATTGATTTTTTTTAATAATTTATTTTTATGTTAATATTGAAAATTTTTATTTGACTAAGAACTCTTCCTTTTATATAATTATCTTAACATAAGAATGACATAAAATAATATTAATTTTTTTATTTAAAATATGTATTTATTTTTAAATATAAATAATTTTAAAATTCTATATTGATTTTATAAATTACATATTTAATGTTTTAGAAACTCGAGTAATATTTTACTCTCATGGTTGTTTTTATTCACATATATTAAAAAATTATTTTTCATCACATCTAGAAATTAAATACAACAAAAATAAATATATTTTTAAATCAACATTTTCATATTATTTGAGAGTTTCACATTTATTTTTATGCCTTAAAATAAGATTACCAATATTAAAGTTAAATATAATTGTAATAGTGAAATTATTATTTTTCAAAAGATTTTTTTATTAATATTGTGTAATTTTAATATAATCAATTAAAATTATGAATTTCAATTAATGAAACTAAAATGATGATTAAACACATATATAATTATATCAACACAAATTTAATTTGTAATAATTACTAAATAAAACTATAAACATGGAAAGGTTAAGACATCATTTTTCTATAAAATAGTTTTTATATATAAAATAATTTAATTTGAAATTAATTTTTCCATATTTTTAACTGAATTAGATTAAATTGAGATTAAATACTGTAACATCCTAGGTAAATGAAGAAGAAGATATTTTCATACTTATTAATATTTTTAAACTAAATATTAATTTTACTTTAAAAGTGTTTCTATGTTCAATAGCGTACCCGATACGCAACAACGAGTTTCTTTGAAATCTTACGATACACACTAATAATATAATATTATTATTTTAAATGGTAGTTAACTCCATGCCGTTGTATTATCCGGAACTAAAATAACTAACTAAAATTTTATTATACATGTTTGTTTAATGTATTTACTTTTATCCAATAAAAGTTGGAGGCTTAAAATATGAATGAATCTAATTTTAAGCATTATTTACATTAAAAGGTCGATTTACTGCCATTTAATGGTGAACCCTATTTAAATATATTTTTGGTCACTTTTATATGTTATATTTGACCAAATAAAACCTTCTTTAGAATGGGGATATCAAAATTTACTTTGTGTAAATTTTTGGAATTTTTTTGACAAAGTTCATTTTTTAATGAATAGTGAAAAATATTGTATTTTAGTTCAAAACTGCATTTTAATCTAATTTATTTATATGGTTAGATTATATTTTCAATTAGTTTTAAAGTTTAATTAGAAAAAAATTTTACTATTTATTCCAATTTTGGTCATTGGAATTAATTTCACTTTGAATTTGGACATAAAGAAGTGTCAATATTTTGATAGTTATTGTTTCTTAAAAACATGCTATTTGTTTTAACAACGGGAATTAATTTTAAATTTATTAATGAAACTTCTATGTTTGGAATTTGGTAATATAGACATCATTTTTGAATTCATAGTATCAAATATATCTTAGGCTGAATTTTTGGTATTTTTCTGAAAAATTTCAATTTTTGATGAATAGTGAAACCACTTAGTAGTAGTTAAAAAAACTGGCATTTTCATTTAAATGAAATTTTACCACTTTTGTGAATTGAATTTTGAAAATCCAACATACATGGTTGTTATTAGTAAGTAAAATTTGATTCAATAAGAAGAAAATAATTTTTGGTGAATGGTAAATTTTGACATTTATTTACCGCGGTTAAAGGTAAATAGGGTAATTCAAGGTAAAAAGAATATTATAATAATTCAAATTTACCTTAAAACTTTTCCTAACATTATTTTATGAGTACTTTTCGACCATGATCATCCTCGGGAAGATTTTGGGACCCCATGGAGCGACTTACGAATGATAATGACACTTTAGATTAATTAATTTAATGTAAAGACAAAAATGACATAAACAAAATCTTTTAGTAAATAAATTTTTACATGGGTTTATATAAGTCATATTTTCAACTATAAATATTATTTATAAAGATAAAAACATTTCCTACATCACAGTATTTTGTTTTATAATTTTTAGACATCGAATAAATTAAATTATTTATGACACAATAAGGATGCAGTATTTACCTCATTAATAAATGATTTAAATAAATAAGATTATAATTATTAAAATATTATCCAAAACCTATCCAATTCCTATTGGATGATATTATTTAGACTATGATTTATCTTATATTTGACTTTAATGATTTTTTGGACCTTTATAAACTGAATATCATTATATAATAAAATAATATTTTCACACTTTCTTAAAGAGACTCCCCCCCCTTATAAAAGGAGACCATTTCTAACCAATTCCTCAAACCTATCAAGCATTTTGTATCGTCCAACATATACCAAATTAATCTCCCAACATTCTGATCCTCCACCTATAATCCTTACCTTAGGCAGAAGGCACTTCAATAATTCCTTTTGGTTCAAACTAAAGGAAGTTACCCAAATTAAAGGTGACGGTTTCTCTTAACTTATTTTATTTTATTTTACTTATCCAACCCCTAAACTCTTTTTATTACTTTATTTTATAACAACACCAGTATCCTAAATATACTAGAATTTTTTTATGAGAATTATTTGAACTACACTTACACACACCTCCATCTAATGGATGAAGAACAGACTGTTTCTGTGGATGGAAAACTAACGCCTCACGAAACGATGATTGTTCGATTATCTCCTACTGCCTCTCATGGTGGCCATTATGAAGGCACTGTATTTATATATGATATATTTTATGATTATGTTTTCTTTATGCTTATTTATTTTCCATTTATATCATACCTTTATGGTTTCCATTATGGGTAAATGCGATAATTTCATTTGAGGAAGTGCGGACTACCGCCCCCTCAAAGTGATATGACTCGTTAATGCCATATGTGGGATGTATAAAGGATATAATTAATGATATTATGTATTATATTATACTGGAATTATAATATACCTAGGTATGATTATTTTTTAATTCCATTAAAGTACGAAATAGAAATGAAAGTTGCGTCCATGCGTACGTACGGATTACCGTCTCCATGAACGGCACATTTCATTTCTTATCTCCAAAATGTTACGTACTATTATAAATACATATATATACTGGATATATATGATGTATATAATATCTAAATAGTGAATATCATTTTGGAGATAATGGACTATTGACCACATTGACAACATGTAATTATAAGGTGTTCATTTTTGACTTAAGTACCAAATATCGACAAAACAAATGTTATTAACTTAAATGATTACATAATGTTTATAACATGATAATAAGTGATATAAAAGGAATAAAAAACTTTAAAAAGATTCTTAAGAAATTATAAATTAACTTTAGTTTATTATTCAAGAGATTAAAGAACGAACGGGTCAAGTCGGACACGAGGTAAGGGACATCGTCTCAATATCCTTTCATTGAGACATATTTTGTTTTAATACACGACTTTATTTTATACGCTGTATAAAAACCCTTTACTTTTAAAAGGGAATATTTTCTATGAATAGTTTTACTAAATGAAAAAAATGAATGTTTCTTTTAACGTAAGCAGTGACAACGACCTTTCCTCCACCGCGAGCATTATTTTTTCTTTGGCTTCCTTAACATACCGTAATGTTTATTTTCAAGGAAAATAAATACGATATACTCTTTTATGTATTTTGGTATTGAAAATGGTTTTGATAATGGATTTTTTATGTCAATATATTTAAGTGAAATATTTTGATTGAAATGTGGAAATGTTTTCTTTCTTTTATATTTGTTTTATGTGGTGTGCTTTTATAATGGTACTTAGAAATTTGATGGGTGGTTATATGACAAACCAAATGACGGGTGGTGCCATGATAAACCAGGATGGGTGGTTATGTTATAACCACCAATGAATTGGGTATAGAAGTAGTTCGTATGGCTATTTTATTTAGTGATATGTGTGGAAGTCGAATGTATGGTTATTCCATTTAAGTGTGTTTATGTCCCAAGTTACCTTTATATGTTATGTGTTCTTTATATGGGTTTTATGGTAATCTTTTGGTTACAAAAGAGTAAGTAGTGATATTTTATTTAGTGAAGAGTATTTACTACTTCATAAAGGTGAAATGTATTACTTAAGTTAAAGTATACATGGTTTACTTGTTGTTTTGAAAACTAAAAGTTTTCCTTCTTTGTGTATCCCTTACTAAGATTTTTATGCTCATCCCAAGTTTTTGAAATGTTTTTCACAGGACATAATGTGGAATAGGGTCAAGGATGGTATCAAGAAAAAGTCATGTTGTCTTAAACATGGAACTATACATGACTCTCTTTTTTCAAGAATTCTTGTTTTGTGAAAAAAATGGAAACTGAGTAGAAGTGTCCACTTTGTATTTTTTTTAAATGAAATTTCATAGTTATGGCCTAATTCTCTAAAACTATAAACCTAAAAATAAACTTAATGTGAATTATTCATTTAATTCATGATTATTTAATGTTTTAAGGCTAAGTCCTTATAGTTGGTATCAGATGATGGTTTAGAAAACTTTAGGAGTTAGGCTATTGTTAAATAAATGTCTATAAATTAATTTATGGTAATTTCGAAATGATATAGCATTTACAGATTACCATGTTGCTTTGCCTAAGTTATTTCTGTGTTCAGAATGGTTTTTCATAGAGAAAACAGAGTAGATTTTTTAGGAAGGCATACAGAGTGAAATGACCTTCCAAATCAGAGTCCTGAGATGGTCAAAATCAGAATTGAACAGTTTTTTGCAGTGATGGTTGTAATACCCCGACCCCAGTTACCCAGAGTCAGTGCATTATTACAAAACATTGGAATGATCACAAGAAAGATCAAGTCTCAAAAGACCTATTAGTTTAGTAGTCTTGGAAACACTAGATACATTAATAAAGTTTACATTATATCATAAAATGAAAACTACAACAATATAGTCTCCATAGTCCACACTCTTATCCCTTCATACTATCCCTGCAGGTCATTCATAAATTACTTCTTCACATCCTGGGAAAAATAAAACATAGAAAAGGGGTGAGCTCAAATTCCCAGTAAGGTTAACAATATAGCATAAACTTTCATAAATAAGAATGAACATTTAAGGCAATGTATAACTAAAACAAAAGCCTTTTAAACTAGATCTTCAACATAATATGGCAGAAATAAAATAAAATAATTCCATTTACTTATTCACATGGATATTCTACTAATCGAATAATCACATGCAATATCAATAACCACTTTCATAATGATGGAATGCACAATGTCATACTATCATAACCACATAGTCAAGGCCTCGTGCCAAGACTACAAATAATATTTTGTCAAGGCCTTGTGTCAAGACACTAGTTTGTCTAATGCGACCTACCGATGCATCGAGGAGCTATAGCGGGCTCCACCCATCACTTATTAAGTCCAATGCATTCCTCATATGAACAGGTTTAAACATAACATAAACATTTGTATTAAAACTAGCATATGTAATTTTAATACTTTTTCCATAAACCATGAATGGTATAAAAATAACACATCCATAGTCAAACATATCAAAAAACCTTTAATACAATATGGAAGTTTTGTATCATAATAAATAAACTTCAAATAAGCTTAAAATCCATCAAAGGATGTTGACATAGATGAAATCAAAACTATTTGAGAGAAATATCTCTTTTTTTGAAATCATTTAAAATTCACATAATTATAAAATAAAACATTTAATTTGAACATATTATTATAAGATTGTAAGGGAAGCTTCTATGATTGTATAATGGTGGAAAATAGCCGCACCCACCGTATAAGTTAAAAAAATACATTCTTACCTTAATTCTGTCGAAAAGGTTAAAAAGGACCTTGTTTGGAAAATGATGGAAATATTCCTTTATAAACCTCTTATAAAAATTCAAACAAGCCTATAAATGAATTTAACCCATATTCTGTATAATAGCATGAATTTTTTGAAATACATTTTTAAGAAACATGGATGTGGATGATAAAGGGGTCCCAGTAGATAATTACGTATAAACAACCTCGTATAATGAAGAGATTGTGAAATAAACCCTTACCTTGTAATTTTCCTTAGTCGATGGTATGTTAACCTCCTGTATAATAGTTAAAACATTGTTATTTATACAAGAACCATATACATAATTATGATATCATATAGGATCTTTTAACATTGATTTGTTAATAATATCTTAGTATTATTATTGTTTCGGGTGTTAACTTATATGTTTTGTTACATAAGTCGTGTGTTTTAAGGATATTTTGTACCTTATTCATATCCAGAATGATATAAAGTTCTTAAACAATAATTTTAATCATAAAATTCGAATTATTCTTGAATGGATACGATGGGGATTGAATCTCATCGCGTTCGTGGAGACAGTAGTCCGTACGTACGCACGAGCGATAATATCATTCTTTTGATATTAAAATAATATATAATTAGATGGTATATCATATATACAGAATCATTATAATTTTATATTTTTTATTTACATGAATTAAACATCATTATTATCCCCATCCAAATAATATTATATTGAATAACAATTACACCACGACGTGGAGACGGTAAGCCGTGTGTAGGCACGTATGGTGACATGTCATTAAAAGGATGGATAGAATACTGAATATGGTTGTACCATATTTATAATAACATCACAGTATATATAAGATACTGGATTTATTATTTTATAATGGTAATAACAAAGAAATAATAAGTTGAAGAAGAAAGGAACTTGAAAAAGGGTGGTGAAAACATTACCTCTTCTTCGGGTTCTTCCTTTTGATTTGATCAAAAGGGATCCATAGGATGGCTTTATGATCAAACTAAGGCCTCTAGGTTGTATTGAGGGAAGTATAGAGAGTATTTTGGTAGGTTTTGGCCGAACCAAAAGGCTTTTAAAGTGTTAATTAGTGAGAAGGGGGAGTGCCCTTTTATAAGAGGGGTAAGGGGCACCTTTGGAAAAGCTAGAAATATTATTTTATAATAAATTTATATTCAGTTTCTAATGGCTCCAAAGTGTATTATTTAAAGTTTAAGGTGGTACTGGGTCGAAAACCACTCAACCAATAGGTTTTAGACAGGTTTGGGTCACTATATTAACCTTATCTTTTAGTTTTAACTCCTAGTTAATTAGTTTGACACTTACCATGTCACTTTGTATTTTTATATTATATAGTTAATAAACTTACTATATACATCCAAGAGACCCCCAAGTGGTCCATTAATGATACACCTATCATGATATAAGTCTCTTGGTTGCACCTTAGATTTTTAGGAATTGAATATAAATTAATAATATAATATTTGTTTTAAAAATACTTTTATGTCAATTTTGACACTATTCAATAATTGATTTTTGTTAAAGTCTTAACAACTTTATTAATTCGACCCAAATTCGTTTAAGAAATCCTATAATGTCATATTAAGCAATAAAAGTATTGTATGTCACCAAAACTTTCAAATTATATTAATTTTAACATTTATAATGCCAATTATTTGATTCAATCATTAAGAAGGAAAATACTGCATCATTATTGTGTCATAAATAATATTAATTATTAAATTTCTAAAAATTATAAATAAAATAAAATTATGTAGGAAGTTTTTTAATTTTTCTAATGAATATTTATAGTCCAAAATCTAACATATATAACCCTATGTAAAAATTGTTTTTCTAAATGATATATGCTTATGTCTTTTTTGTATTTATTTTTAACTTAATTAATATAAAGTGTCATTATCACTTACAAGTGGCTACATGGGGTCCCAAAATCGACCCAAAGATGCCCATGGTCAGAAATGTATCAACCAATAAGGTTAGGAAACCTTTTAGGGTAATTTATTATTATTATAATATTATTTGTTTACCCTTATATACCGGATTTACCCTTTAACCATGGTAAATAAAATTTTTACCGAAGTAATTTTTCAAAATGTCTAAAAATAAAATTTACCTATTTACACAATTTGGACATCCTGATTGAAAATATGGAATTCATTTTTCCAAATTCTAAACACAGAAGTGGCAGAAATTAATTTAAAATTAATTCCCTTTGTTAAAATAAAAAGTGTGTTTTTAAGAGAAAATAACTATCAAAAGATTGACATTTGTTCATGTCCAGTTTAATTGTGAAATTATGTCCAATGACCTACATTTTATTAAATGGTAAAAATATATTCTAAATATACTTTAAACCCACTCAAATTAATAATTTATCACTATTAATTATTTCGATTAAAAAAGTTGTTTTTAATTAAAATTTAGTAATTTTCACTATTCATCAAAATATAAATGTTATCCGAAAAGTTCCAAAATTTTAACCTAGGATAATTTCAATATTCCGAATCCAAAAATGAAGTCAATTCTGAGAGATAAAATTTATAAAATTTCAAAAAGTGGGGATTACTATTCATAACAGCTGGTTTGATTGGTTGTGGTGTGTGTGTTAGAACTCGAAGTTGCGTATAACACACGCTACTGTATTATTCAAAGGAAAGCATACCGTGGAAGCTTGGGGTGTTACATTCTCCCATACTTCAAATAATTTCATCCTCGAAATTTCTAGAATACTACCACTTGAAAAGACTCAGGTGGTTCTTCATCATAAGTTCCTCGGGTTCCCACGTTGCCTCTTCCATCGTATGGTTTCTCCATAGAACTTTTACCAGACGAGTCGTACGGTTTCTCAATACTTGTTCTCTCGTATCAACAATCCTGGTAGGCTCTTCACAGTAAGACAGATTGGGTTCCAGTTCCAATTCCTCATAGGTGATTACATGCATTGGGTCAGGCATGTATTTTCTCAATAGTGATACGTGGAACACATCGTGAACATTGGAGAGATTTTGCGGCACTACCAAATAGTAAGCTACAGCCCCAATTCGTTCTAGAATTTCGAAAGGACCAATGTACCTGGGACTCAATTTACCTTTCTTGCCAAAATGTATAACTCCCTTCCATGGTGATACCTTCAAGAAAACATGATCTCCCACCTGAAATTCCAAATCCTTTCTTCGGTTGTCAGCATAGCTCTTCTACCTACTTTGAGCAGCTTTGATGTGGTTTTGGATTACCTTCACCTTTTTCATCGTTTCCTCCACCAGTTATAGGCCTACAATTTTTCTTTCACTAGAGTCATCCCAACAGGTTGGTGTGCGACATCTCTTTCCGTATAACGCTTCATATGGTGCCATCCGAATACTTGAATGGAAGCTATTATTGTAGGAAAATTCCACCAGAGGTAAATATTGATCCCACATACCCTGAAAGTCAATTTATCATGATATCAACATGTCTTCTAAGGTTTGAATAGTCCGTTCTGATTGTCCATCTGTTTGAGGGTGGTAAGAAGTGCTCAAATGAAGTTCAGTATCCAAGGATTTTTTAAGACTCTTCCAGAATCTTGAAGTAAAACGGGGATCACGATCAGAAACAATCGATAGGGATACTCCATAAAGTCTCACCACTTCATTAATATATAGCCTTGCTAGACGTTCAAGGGGTAAATCTTACCTTATAGTAAGAAAATGTGGTGACTTGGTAAGATGATCAATAATAACCCATATTGCATCGTTTCTTCTAGGAGTATTTGGTAGTCCCGTGAAAAAGTCCATCGTAATATTGTCCCATTTCAACTCCGGCATGGGAAGAGGTTGCATGACTCCTCTAGGATATTGCCTTCCAGCTTTCAGTTGTTGAAAACCCATACATCTTGATACAAAATTAGAAATCTCCCTCTTCATGTTGTCCCACCAAAAATGTTCCTTCAAGTCTCTATACATTTTGGTGCTCCCATGGTGTATAGAGAAATTGGAACTATGAGCATCGTCCAAGAATTCCCTTTTTCGATCAGGTATATTGGGAACACAAAGTCTTTTCCCAAATTTCAAAATTCCATCTTCATACCGAAAGTCATTCAATCTCCCATCATTCACAGCTTTAATCTTCTTTTGAAATTCTTCATCACCGGTCTGAGAAATCTTAATTCTTTCTAGTAAAGATGGTTTGGCAACCATTTGAAAAAGACCTGATGTTTCACCTTCCATGGTTATACCCATGTCCATCTTCACCAGATCTATGAAAATTGGATCCCTTTCAATTCTCATATTATTCAAAACTCCATGATCTTTTCTACTCAAATCATATGCCACCTTATTTTCCTTCCCCGGGTGGTAGTGTATCATGCAATCATAATCCTTGAGTAGTTCAAGCCATCTCCTTTGCCTCATGTTGAGTTCTTTTTGTGAGAAAATATACTTCAAACTCTTGTGATCAGTATAAATCTCACATTTTTCACCATAGGGGTAGTGCCTCCATATCTTCAAAGAAAAGATCACAGCTGCTAACTCGAGATCATGAGTAGGGTAGTTTTGCTCATGAATTTTCAACTGTCGTGATGCATAGGCAATAACCCTATCATTCTTTATAAGGACACAACCAAGTACTTTCTTCGATGCATCACTATAAATAACGAACCCATCATTCCTCGATGGTAGAGTCAATATAGGATCATTGACTAATCTTCACATCAGTTCTTCAAAACCTTCTTCACACTCTTTTGTCCAAACAAATTTAACCCATTTACGTGTGAGCTTTGTTAATGGGTTAGCCAACCGGGCAAAATTCTAGACGAAACGTCGATAATAACCTGTTAAACCAATAAAACTGCGTACCTCAGTTATACTCGTAGGTGCTGGCCATTCTTGGATTGCCTTGTTCTTAGAAGGATCAACAGAGATTCCATCTTTAGAGATAATATGACCATGAAAAGAAATCTCCTGAAGCCAGAATTCAAACTTGATAAACTTCCCATATAATTCATGTCTTCTCAGAGTCTTCAGGATAATGCGCAAGTGATTTTCATGATCTTCATAGCTTTTAGAGTATACCAAGATATCATCAATAAATACCACCAAAAATTCATCGAGATATTCCTTGAAAACTCTATTCATCGTATCCATGAATACATAAGGTGCATTAGTCAATCCAAAAGGCATTACTGTAAACTCGTAATGCCCGTACCTGGCTCGAAATGCTGTCTTCAGAATGTCTTCCTTCTTCACAAACAACTGATGGTATCTATATTGAAGGTAAATCTTTAAAAAGTATTAAGCTCCATGTAGTTGTTAAAATAAATCATCAATGTGAGGTAGGGGATACTTCTTCTTTATTGTTATAGCATTTATCTCCCTGTAGTCGATACATAACCTCATAGATCCATCTTTCTTTTTAACAAAAAGAATAGGGGCTCCCCATGGAGAAACACCAGGGTAAATAAATCCCTTATTACTAAATTCCTCTAGTTGTTTCTTTAGTTCAACTAATTCCATAGTGTCCATTCTATAAGGGGTCTTTGATATGGGCCTTCATCCAGGAATTAAATCAATGGAAAACTCAACTTCTCGTTCTGGAGGATGTCCAGGTAAATCTTTCGAAAACACATCTACATATTCTTTCACAACACGTACATCCTCTATTTGAACATTCCTTTCCTCACCCATAGTAATTTCATTATCTTCTTCCAAAACAATTGAATATAGTTGAGCTACTGGGGTGGATCTAGATAAGAATTAGGTGGTGGTGATTCTTCTCTAAAGATAAGGTGTTCCTTATCATCATCATAAAAAATCGTAACCTTCGTCTTCTTACAATAAATCTTCACATCATGGTCCAAAATCCTATCCATACTGAGGATTATATCAAACTCAATCATAGGTATAATGATGAGATCAGCGGATAAATAGCATTTATGTACTCTAATGTGGATTGATTCACAAAACTTTGTTGCAATGATACTTCCCTTAAGAGTTTTAACTAACAACTCCCTTGTTAAATCAAATTGGAAATATCTAATTTTCTTAGCAAACTGGGAATATATGAAACAATGCAATGATCCAGAATCAAATAATGAATTTGATAAACTTGAGGAAACCATTAAAATATCTACCACCGCGTATTTCGGAGCTTCTACCTCAGAAGTAGTGATAGCATAATATTGGCCTTGATCCCTTGGCCTTTTCTGAGATAATTTCCCTCGACACTTAGGAAATTCATTTTCATAATGTCCCATCTCCCTGCAATTGTATCATTGGACATCGGTAGCTTCCTTCTTCCCTTTGCAATCACAAGCTTGGTGGCCTTTTTCACCACACTTGTAACAAACTCCCATTCATTTTAAGCAAGTACCAGGGTGTTTCTTCCCACATTTACTGTAGGATGGATATTCAAATTTTCCCTTCTTCCCCTTATTTCCATTCCCATATTGATCATCATATCTCTTCTTCTCTTGCTTTTCTTTAAAGTCATAAGACTTAGAGAATTCATTTTCTATCTTGATAGCACATGAGACAATGTCTTCGTACGATGAGAAGGATTGTGAGACTAATGCTTGACAGAGAAACGGTTTTAACCCATCAAAGAAATGATCAATCTTACTTCTTGGGTTATGTATATAATCTCCAGCCTACCTTGATAAAGTTAGCCTCATACTTTGTGACATTCTCATCCTCCTTTTGTCTCAGACTCAGAAATTGTCTTTCCATATCTGCTCGATGGTCACGAGGAGAGTATTTTTCTTAAAATAGATCTTTGAACTCCCTCCATTCCATATTTGATACTTCATCATCTTACTTAATGTTTTGAATCAATGACCACCATTCATCGGCATCTCTAGTGAGGCGATAAACTGTCATGACAACTTTTTCCCTTTCACTACTCCCCAAAGCCTGAAATATTTTCTCTAGGGAACTTATCCATTTCTCATCTACTAATGGATTTGTACTCCCATCGAATGTTGGTGGTTACTGCCTCATGAAGCGATCTAACATTGATCCTCCACGCTGTGAATCAGGGTGCTCCATACGGGTAAGGTTATTATTCATAACCTGAGTGAGTTGTCCCAGTATGGTGATTAGTTGATCAGCATCGGTTGCATCACCAGCTCCACTATAATTATCTTGATCAGGAGGGAAATTCCTACATGGAGTGGGTACATTGATACGGTTTCCATTTCTTCCACTAGGTTCCATTTCTAAACAATGGAATAAACTAGATCAGTTTATGAATCAAAATACATAATTACATACTTATGAAACACTTAACATAAATTGAAATATTTAGGGATATAATCCATAATCATAAAAAATGTTTTCTTTGGGGACGTATATACTCATAAACCCTTCATAATGATTTGTAAAGAAAATTAGAGTTATCCTAACCATATCCCCTGGGAGTGTCGTAACCAAGAGTGCAGCAAGGCCCGTTGTCATGCATCAGTTCTCGTTCGAGTCTAGCTCAAAGCAGTGTTTTCAGGTTTTACCCCGAGGTACATATGTTCCAGAGCCGCCTATACCTGCTCGTATCCAGACAGGGATGTATTGCTCGGAAAACTCACAAAATCTCTATAATACCAAAATTCTAGGAAGTTCATCTGTACTAGTCCTCAAATTCCATCTTAGACCTATGTCCTCTAATCAGAGTTTATCTAAATCTAGCTTCCAAGGTTTGTACTAAACTTCCTTTGATACCAACTGTAACGCCCCGACCCCAGTTACCTAGATTCGGTGCATTATTACATAACATTGGCATGATCACAAGAAAGATCAAGTCTCGAAAGACCGATTAGTTTAGTAGTCTTAGAAACACTAGATACATTAATAAAGTTTACATTACATCATAAAATTAAAACTACAACAATATAGTCTCCATAGTCCACACTCTTATCCCATCATACTATCCCTACAGTTCATTCATAAATTACTTCTTCACATCCTGGGAAAAATAAAACATAGAAAATGGGTGAGCTCAAATGCCCAGTAAGGATAACAATATAGCGGAAACTTTCATATATAAGAATGAACATTTAAGGCAATGTATAACTAAAACAAAAGCCTTTTAAACTTGAACTTCAACATAATATGGCAGAAATAAAATGAAATAATTCCATTTACTTATTCACATGGATATTCTACCAATCGAATAATCACATGCAATATCAATAACCACTTTCATAATGATGGAATACATAATGTCATACTATCATAACAACATAGTCAAGGCCTCATGCCAAGACTACAAATAATATTTTGTCAAGGCCTTATGCCAAGACACTAGTTTGTCTCATGAGACCAACCGATGCATCGAGGAGCTATAGTGGGCTCCACCCGTCACTTATTAAGTCCAATGCATTCCTCATATGAACAGTTTTAAACATAACATAAACATTCGTATTAAAACTAGCATACGAAATGTCAATACTTTTTCCATAAACCATGAATGGTATAAAAATAACACATCCACAGTCAAACATATCACGAAACCTTAAATACAATATGGAAGTTTTGTATCATAATAAATAAACTTAAAATAATCTTAAAATCCATCAAAAGATGTTGACATATATGAAATCAAAACTATTTGAGAGAAATATATCTTTTTTTGAAATCATTTAAAAGTCACATAATTATAAAATAAAACATTTACTTTGAAAATATTCTTATAAGATTCTAAGGGAATCTTCTAAGATTTTATTATGGCGTGAAATAGCCGCACCCGCTGTATAAGATAAAAAAAGACATTCTTACCTTAATTCTGTCGAAAAGGTTAAAAAGGACCTTGTTTGGAAAATGAAGGAAATATTCCTTTATAAACCTCTTATAAAAATTCAAAAAAGGGTATAAATTACTTTAACCCAAATTCTGTAAAATATCAAGAATGTTTGGAAATACATTTTTAAGAAACATGGATGTGGATGATAAAGGGGTCCCATTAGATAATTACGTATAAACAATCTCGGATAATGAAGAGATTGTGAAATAAACCCTTACCTTGTACTTTTCCTTAGTCGATGGTATGTTAACCTCCTGTATAATAGTTAAAAAATTATTATTTATACAAGAACCATATACATAATTATGATATCATATATGATCTTTTAACATTGATTTGTTAATAATATCTTAGTATTATCATTATTTCGGGTGTTAACTTATATGTTTTGTTACATAAGTCATGTTTGTTATGGATAGGTTGTAACTTATTCATATCCAGAATGATATAAAGTTCTTAAAAATTACTTTTAATCATCAAATGAGAATTATTCTTGAATGGATATGATGGGGATTGAATCTCATCGTGTTCTTGGAGATGGTAGTATGTACGTACGCACAAGCGACAATATCATTCTTTTGATATTAAAATAATATATAATTAGATGGTATATCATATATAAAGAATCATTATCAAGTAATATTTATTATTTATATGAATTACACATCATTATTATACCCATCCAAATAATAATATATTGAATAACAATTACACCATGACGTGGAGACGGTAAGTCGTACGTACGCACGTATGGTGACATGTCATTCAAAGGATGGATAGAATACTAAATATCGTTGTAACATATTTATAATAACATCACAGTATATATAATATACTATAGTTATTATTTTAGAATGGTAATAACAAATAAAGAAGAAGTTGAAGAAGAAAGGAACTTGAAAAAGGGTGGTGAAAACATTACATCTTCTTCGGGTTCTTCCTTTTGATTTGATCAAAATGGATCCATAGGATGGATTTCTAATAAAACTAAGGCCTATAGGATGTATTGAGAGAATTTTAGAGAGTATTTGGGTAGGGGTTGGCAGAACCAAAAGGCTTTGAAATTGTGAATTAGTGAGAAGAGGGAGTTCCCTTTTATAAGAGGGGTAAGGGGAACCTCTGGAAAAGCTAGAAATATTATTTTATAATAAATTCATATTCGGTTTCTAATGGCTTCAAAGTGGATTATATAAAGTTTAAGGTGTGTATGGGTCGAAAACCACTCAACCAATAGGTTTTAGACAGGTTTGGGTCACTATATTAACCTTATCTTTTAGTTTTAACTCTTAGTTAATTAGTTTGACACTTACCATGTCACTTTGTATTTTTATATTATATAGTTAATAAACTTACTACATACCTCCAAGAGACCCCAAAGTGGTCCATTAATTATACACCTATTATGATATAAGTCTCTTGGCCTAACATTATATTTTTATGAATTTAATATAAATTAATAATATAATATTGTTTTTAAAAACACTTTTATGTCAATTTTGACACTATTCAATAATTGATTTTTGTTAAAATCTTAAAAACTTTATTATTTAGAACCAAATTCATTTAAGCAATCCTATAATGTCATATTAAGCAATAAAATTCATGGATGTCATCAAAACTTTCAAATTATATTAATTTTAACATTTATAATAGAAATTATTTGATTCTTTCATTAAGAAGGAAAATAATGCATCATTATTGTGTCATAAATTATATTAAATATTAAATTTTTAAAAATTATAAAGAAAATAAAATTATATAGGAAATTGTTTTAGATTTATAATGAATATTTATAGTCCAAAATCCAACATATATAACCCTATGTAAAAAAAATTCTAAAAGATATATGCTTATGTCATTTTTGTATTTATTTTAACTTAATTAATATAAAGTGTCATTATCGCTTACAAGTGGCTCCATGGGGACCCAAAATCGACCCCAAGATGACCATGGTTGGACATATATCAATTAATAAGGTTAGGACACGTTTTAGGGTAATTTATTATTATTATAATATTATTTTTTTACCCTTATTTACCGGATTTACCCTTTAACCATGGTAAATAAATTTTTTACCGAAGTAATTATTCAAAATGTCTAAAAATAAAAGTTACCTATTTACACAATTTGGAAATCCTGATACCAAATATGGAATCCATTTTTCCAAATTCAAAACATATAAGTGTCAGAAATTAATTTAAAATTAATTCCCGTTGTTAAAACAAAAAGCGTGTTTTTAAGAGATAATAACTATCAAAAGATTGACACTTGTTCATGTCCAGTTTAATTGTGAAATTATGTCCAATGACAAAAATTGTATTAAATGGTAAAAATTAATTCTAAATATACTTTAAAACCACTCAAATTCATAATTTATCACTATTAATTATTTCTATTAAAACGGTTGTTTTTAATTAAAATTTAGTAATTTTTACTATTCATCAAAATATAAATGTTATCCGAAAAGTTCTAAAATTTTATCCTAGGATAATTTCGATATTATGAATCCAAAAATGAAGTCAATTTTGAGAGATAAAATTTATAAAATTTCAAAAAGTGGGTATTACTATTCATAATGGCTAGTTTGATTGGTTGTGGTGTGTGTGTTAGAACTCGAAGTTGCATACAACACACGCTACTGTATTATTCAAAGGGAAGTGTACCGTGGAAGCTTGGGGTGTTACAATGGCTCAGTTGACTCAGGTGATAAATGTTGGCTATGTTCATTGATGATATTTTGGTTCATTATAAAAGTAAAGATAATCATGGAAGTCATTTAAGGGTTATCTTGTAAACCTTAAAAGAAAAAGAAACTTTATGGGAAATTCAGAAAGTGTGAGTTTTGGTTACAACAAATTTCTTTCCATGGTCACATTGTTTCAAAAAATGGCATAACTGTTGATCCTGATAAACCAAAAGTTATTGCAGAATGACCAAGACCCACAAATATAACCTAGATCTGTAGTTTTCTTGGTTTGACAGGTTATTACAGGAGGTTTGTTGAAATTTTTTCACGGTTATCTAGTCCAATGACTAAGTTAACTCGAAAAGGTGTTAAGTTCATTTGGACAATATAATGTGATGATTGTTTTCAGGAAATGAAAAAGAAGATTGGTGAATGCTCCAGTTTTGGAACTGCCTTCCAGAAATGGTGAGTTTGTTATTTACACTGATACTTCATTGAAAGGACTTGGATGTATCCTTATGCAAAATGATAAGTTAATTTCTTATGCTTCACGTCAGTTGAAACCACATGAGTTAAATTACCCTACACATGATTCGGAATTAGATGCTATTTTTTTTCTATAAAAATTTAGAGGCATCATTTGTATGGAGTAAGATGTGAAAAATATACTGAGCACAAAAGTTTAAATTATATATTCACTTAGAAATAATTGAATATGAGACATAGGAGATGGCTAGAATTAATCAAGAATTATGATTGCATGATCCATTACCATCTATTAAAACCAAATAAAGTGGCTGATGCTTTGAGTCGAAAAAGTAATGTCTCATTAACCATGCTATGTTTGGAACTAGATCCTTTGGTTTTTTATTTGATGAACTTTGGAATAGAAGTTTTTGGTGCAGAAAATTATTCTGTTTTGTTTCAGGTGTCAATGAAATCATCTCTATCAGATAGAATAAAGCAAGCGCAGAAATAAGACAGTGAGATGCAGAAAAAGGTAGAGTTGGTTCATAAGGGTAAGTTGGCTAATTTTAACGTTGATAATGATTGTGCTTTGAGGTTTGGGAAGAGATTAAGTGTGCCTTTTGATTTACATTTTAAGAATGAGTTATTATGTGAAACTCATAGTTCTCTGTTTTCCGTTCATCCTGGTAGTACTAAGATGTACAGAGATCTTCGGGAGTATTATTGGTGGTATGGAATGAAAAGAGATATTGCTGATTTTACTGTGAAGTGTTTGACTTGTTAGCAGGTTAAAGGAGAGCGACAGTTACCGAAAGGGGTGCTTCAGCCTTTACAGGTTCCAAAGTAGAAATGGGAAAATATATCCATGGACTTTGTTGTGGGATTACCGAAGACATATCAAAGTAATAATGCAATCTGGGTTATATTTTATCGATTGACTAAATCTGCTCATTTTCTTCCTATTCGAGATACTTTGTCTCTAGATCAACTTGCTCGGTTGTATGTTAAAGAGATAGTCAGGTTTCATGGAGTTCCCCTCTCCATTGTATCTGATCGTGATCTCAGGTTTACTTCTAACTTTTGGAAAAGCCTTCATAAGTCGTTGCGTACTGAATTAAATTTTATTACAGATTTTCATCCTCAATCAGATGGGTTGTCAGAATGAACAATTCAGACCTTGGAGGATATGCTACGTGCTTGTTCACTGAATTACAAAGGAATTTGGGACCAACATATTTCTTTGGTTGAATTTTCATATAACAACAGTTTCCAATCTAGTATACAGATAGCTCCATTTGAGTCATTATATGGAAAGCGTTGTCGAACTCCAGCTTTTTGGGATGAAGTAGGTGAAAGGAAGCCGATGGGATCAGAATTGGTAGAAGAGATGGTAGAGAAAGTTTAGTTGATTCAAAATCACATGAGAACAGCTCATAGCAGACAGAAAAGTTATGCGGATAACCAGAGGAAGGATATTTCTTTTGAGGTAAGTGATCATGTCTTTCTCAAAGTTTCTCTATGGAAAAGTGTGATGCGTTTTGGTAAGAAGGGAGAGTTGAGTCCGAGGTTCATTAGACCTTATTAAATCCTATAGAAAGTTGGATCAGTTGCGTACATAGTGGATTTACCTCCATGTTTATCCCAATTCCACAATTTTTTTCATGTTTCAATGTTGAGAAACTATATTCCAGATCCATCTCATGTGTTGAGTCTAGAGGTCGTTCAGTTGGAAGAGAATCTCTCTTATGAAGAACAACCAGCCCAGATTCTTGACCGTAGAGAGCAAGTTTCACAGAATAAGGTAATTCACCAAGTAAAGGTTTTGTGTAAAAACCATATGGTTGAAGTGGCAATTTGAGAATCTGAAAATGCTATGAGGGATAAATACCCCCACTTATTTTGGTAAGTGAATAAAAATTGCGAGAACGAAATTTCCAAAAGGGGGGAAGGATGTAACATCCCAGGTAAATGAAGAATAACAGATTTTCATACTTATTAATATTTCTGAATTAAATATTAATTTTACTTTAAAATGGTTTCTATGTTCGATAGCCTACCGGATACACAACAAAGGGTTTTTTTGAAATCTTATGTTGCACACTAATAATATAATATTATTATTTTAAATTGTAGTTAACTCCTAGCATCTGTATTGGTAGGATTAAACAAAACTAAATACAATATGATTATACATGTTTTTTAAATGTATTTACTTTTATCCAATAAAAGTTAGAGGCTTAAAATATGAATGAATCTAATTTTAAGCATAATTTACATTAAAATGTCGATTTACCGCCCTTTAATGGAGAACCCTATTTAAATATAGTTTTGGTCACTTTTATATATTCTATTTGACCAAATAAAACCCTTCTTTATAATGGTCACATCAAAATTTACTTTGTGTAAATTTTTGGAATCTTTCCGATAAAGTTCATTTTTTAATGAATAGTGAAAAATATTGTATTTTAATCCAAAACTGCGTTTTAAACTTATTTATTTATATGGTTAGATTATCTTTTTAATTGGTTTTAAAGTTTAATTAGAATATATTTTTCCCATTTAATCCAATTTTGGTCATTTTAATTAATTTCACTTTGAATATGGACATAAACAAATGTCAATCTTTTGATAGTTATTGTTTCTTAAAAACACGCTAATTGTTTTAACAATGAGAACTAATTTTAAATTAATTAATGCAACTTATATGTTTAAAATTTGGTAAAATATACATTATTTTTGAATTCAAAATATCAAATATATCTTAGGCTGAATTTTTGTTATTTTTCTGAAAATCTTCAATTTTTTTATGAATAGTGAAACCACTTAGTAGTAGTTAAAAAACTGACTTTTTCATTTAAATGAAATTTTACCAATTTTTTTAATTTAATTTAGAAAATCCGACAGACATGGTTGTTATTAGTAAGTAAAATGTGGTTCAATAAGAAGAAAATAATTTTTGGTAAATAGTAACTTTTGACTTTTATTTACCGCGGTTAAAGGTAAATAGTGTAATTCAAGGTAAAAAGAATATTATAATAATTCAAAATTACCTTAACACTTGTAATAACCTTATTGTATGAGTAATGGCCAACCATGGGCATCCTTAGGTCGATTTTGGGACCCCATGGAGCCACTTATGAATGATAATGACACTTTAAATTAATTAATTTAAAGTAAAGTCAAAATTGACATAAAAAAAATATTTTAGTAAATAAATTTTTACATGGGGTTATATAAGTCATATTTTTAACTATAAATATTATTTATAAATCTAAAAATATTTCCTACATCATAGTATTTTTTTATAATTTTTAGACATCGAATAAATTAAATTATTTATGACACGATAATGATGCAATATTTACCTCATTAATAAATGATTTAAATAAATAAGATTATAATGATTAAAATATTATCCAAAACCTGTCCAATTTATATTGGATGATATTATTTCGAGTATGAGTCTTATTATCTTCGACATTAATGATTTTTTGACCTTTATAAACTGAATATCAATATATAATAAAATAATATTTTCACACTTTCCTAAAGAGCCCCTCCTCCCCCTTATAAATGGAGACCATTTCTAACCAATTCCGCACACCACTCAAGCCTTTTGGATCGTCCAAACACTGCCCAATTAAGCTCCATACATCCCTCTCCTCCACCTAGAAGCATTACTTTAGGCAAAAGGAACTTCAAGAATTCCTTTTGGTTTAAACCAAAGGAAGTTACCCAAATTAAAGGTGTCGGATTCTCTTAACTTATTTTATTTTACTCTACTTCTCCAACCCCTAAAATCTTTTTATTCCTTTCTTTTATAACCAAACCAGTATCCTAAATATACTAGGATGTTTGTATGATATTTATTTGAGCTAAACTTACATACACCTCCATATAATAGGTGAAGAACATACTGTTTCTGTGGATGGAAAACTAATGGCTCGCGAAATAATGATTGTCTGATTATCTCCTACCGCCTCTCATGGTGACCATTATGATGGCACTTTATTTATATATGATATATTTTATTCTTATGTTTTCTTTATGCTTCTGTATTTTCCTTTTATATCATACCATTATGGTTTCCATTATGGGTAAACGCGATAATTTCATTTGAGGAAATGCGGACTTCCGCCCCCTCAAAGTGATATGACTCGTTAATGCCATATGTGGGACGTATAAAGAATAGAGTTAATGATATTATTTATGATATTATACTGGAATTATAATATACCTATGTATCATTATGTTTTAATTCCATTAAAGTATGAAATAGAAATGAAAGTTGTGTTCATGTGTACGTACGGCTTACTGTCTCTATGAACGGTGCATTTCATTTCTTATCTCCAAAATGTTACGTACTATTGTAAATACATATATATACTTGATATATATGATTTATATAATATCTAAATAGTGAATATAATTCTGTAGATAATGTAATATTGACCACATGGACAACTTGTAATTATAAGGTGTTCATTTTTTACTCAAGTACCAAATATCGACAAAACAAATATTATTAACTTAAATGATTACATAATGTTTATAACATGGTAATAAGTGATATAAAAGGTATAATAAAGTTGAAAAATGTTCTTAAGAAAGTAGAAATTAACTTTAGTTTTGTATTCATGAGATTAAATAATGAAAAAGTCATGTCAGACACGAGGTATGGGACTTCGTCTCAATCTCCTTTAATTGAGTAATATTTTGTTTTAATACATGACTTTCATTTATATGTTGTATAAAAACCCATGACTTTTAAAAGGGAATACTTTCTAAGAAGTGTTTTACTAAATGAAAAAAAAGTAATGTTTCTTTTAACGTA
The DNA here is from genome assembly GCA_963277665.1 of Viscum album. Taxonomy (NCBI): domain Eukaryota; kingdom Viridiplantae; phylum Streptophyta; class Magnoliopsida; order Santalales; family Viscaceae; genus Viscum; species Viscum album. The sequence continues at coordinate 113,334,906 of OY728149.1, forward strand.
AGCGGCGACAACGACCTTCCCTCCGCTGTGAGTATTATTTGTTCTTTGCCTTCCTTAACAAGACGTAATGTTTCTTTCAAGGAAAATAAACATCATATACTCTTTTATGTATTTTTGTATTGAAAATGTTTTTGATAATGGATTTTTTATGTCAATATATTTAAGTGATATATTGTGATTGAAATGTGGAAATTTTTTCTTTCCTTTATATTTGTTTTATGTGTTATGGTTTTATAAGTGTACTTGGACATTTGATGGGTGGTTATCTGATAAACCAAATGACAGGTGGTGTCGTGATAAACCAGGACGGGTTGTTATGTTATAACCTCAAATTCATTGGGTATGGAATTCGGATGTATGGATATTCCATTTAGTGATATGTGTGGAAGTAGACCGTATGGTTATTCCATTTAAGTATGTTTATGTCCCAAATTACCTTTATTTGTTATGTGTTCTTTATATGGGTTTTATGGTAATCTTTTGGTTACAAAAGGGAAATTAGTGATCTTTTATTCATTGAATAGTATTTACTACTTAATAAAGGTGAAATTTGTTACTTAATTTAAAGTATAAATGGTGTATTTGTTGTTTTTAAAAACTAACAATTTTCCTTCTTTGTGTATCCCTTATTGAGATTTTTATGTTCATCCCAAGTTTTTGAAATGTTTTTCATAGGACATAATGTGGAATAGGGTCAAGGATGGGATCAAGAAAATGGAATGTTTTCTTAAAAATGGAACTAGACGTGACTCTTTTTTTCAACAGTTCTTTTTTTGTGAAAAAAATGAAAACTAAGTAGAAGTGTCTACTTTGTATTTTTTTTTTGAAATGAAATGTAATAGTTATGGCCTAATTCTCTAAAACTCTAAACCTGAAAAGATCCTTAATGTGAATTATTCATTTAATTCATGATTATGTAATGTTTTAAGGTTGGGTACTTATAAATAAAATTTTATAAAAACCCAATTTGGTAATCTATGATATATTATATATTTAGTAAAACATAAATTACTTTATTAAAAACATGTTACCTAGGTGAAATCAAAAATGGTAAAATATAAAAGTTTAATGGTAAATGGCTAGAAACATGCTTAAAACATGTGTTAAAATATGTGGTGGGGGATTTATCAACCTTATCTCATTTTTTCACTAAATTATTTCACACTTTTGGAACCATTGAACCATGGATAGTGTCATTTCATTATTGAAAAATAATGTACATTCACAAAAGTGGACATTTCATTACTTATAAAAGGGGATCACTTCCACCCTCTCAACATTACACATCCCAATCAACATTCCCTTGATCAAAATCTTATTTTTCTAGTTATAGAAGTCCCTTTCATAACCTAAATCCCCTACTCACCATATATTTTCCTGATTCCTTCATTTCTAAGGAAATATTCAAGATAAAGTTTAAGGTCCCAATATGGTTATTACTTAATCCTTATATTTTCTTCTTAATATTTATATTCCAAACCTACCCATAAAATTTTTATATATTAACCTTAATATCATTTTTATACTAAATATTTATTATGTAAATGGAAAAAAACATTATTTATTTTTCTTCTTAGAGAAACTAAATAACATCAATCGGATGTTTGTGAGGTCTACTGCCTCCACAAAATGAAATCTCTCATTATTCAACATAGACTCTATTCACTAGTTATAAAGATATATTTGAAAAATAAATGTTACACATATAATATATTTAATATTTTTAATAGGAAAACATTAATATACCTTCATTTATTCCCATTCATTAGGATATAAAAATGTTAATTGGGAATTGTATGGACAAATGCATCCATGAAGTAACATTTTTTTATTCTTCTCCTTGATTATCATTATTTACCCATTAAAATTTAAATATGTTTAAAAACTTAAAAATATATTAATAATTAAATTAATAATATATTAAAATGATATCATGTTAAAATATACAATTTCATGACCATATTCACCTATCAAAATTAGGTATGTTTATGTACGGGTTGGTCAAAACACATGCATGAATAATGCTATAAAATACTATCACATATGAAAATGGAAAAATATATAGTAATATTATTTTGAGTAAATAAGAAATTAATTTTCATTATATTTTTCTAAAAAGGTTGTATTAACTCCTTAACTTATTATTAAATATCATTTTCAATTGCTAAAATTACATAAATAAGCTCGCAACAATTCCATTTTTATGAAGTACAACTAAAACACTTATAGAATGAGATAAATGATTTATAAATAATTATACATATATAATTATTATAACTTATATGATCTAGGTATAATATAATTGTTATCATAGAATGGGTACTAAAATCAACATTATAAACACTACATGAAACAATTAAAGTTACTAACACCCAATTGCAAAAATAAGTGATAACTAACTAATATATTGATAATAATTGATCATAAATTAGGTATATAAAAGGTAATTAAAATTAATAAGTTTTTGAAATACAATATTATGATATTTTTTGTTATAAATAAGTTAGATTAAATTGGGGTAAGCAATAATATAGGTAAAGGGGTTCCTTTTCTCAAATTCAGTCTCTTAATACTTAATTCTTATTGTGTGCCATGATATCATTAATATGAGGGTGAATGATACCCATGAATTATTTTTTATAATATTCATGTAATTAATTTGGTATTAAGATCCATAAAATGTTATCTATTAAATGATTAAATAACTAGATCCATGGATTTGGAGAGTTAAATCCTTGACCCAGAAAAATTTATTAAAAATTAAAACAAACATAGAAGGTCACAAATTATAAGGTATTAACTAATTATTATAAAGATTAAGAGGGGAATTTCAACACAAATCACTATCAATAGTTGATAAAAATTATACCATATTTTATCCATCTTCCATATGAGTGCTTATGACACCTTCAAATAATAATTTATTGTGCATATGTCAACTCCAAAATATGTGAAATATTTTCATCCAAATACATCGGTTTTCAATAGTGTACCTAGGTGAACAACCTTTACCACCAGTTGATACTTCTATTTTCATATTCACATGAATCTATAGCTAACCAAACTACATATTATCTAGATATCATGATTTCATTATCCCCATATCCAGGCTATCTATCATGGAGACATCATATGTTAAGAACATTTAGAAAAATGACTATAGACATTAACTATAAAGAAACATCTATGTTATTACATTCCCAACCCAAATGTAGAGGAACATACAAATTTTCTTAGAAAACCCATCATAGTGATGCATTAATTGGACAATATAATTTGAAACCAACTAGCTAAAAAATGTGAATCAATAGAGATGTTACAATGACACCTATACTAACTAGAAGAATCAAAATTCCTATTCAAGGTCATTGAAATATAAATATAGATTATATCCAACCTATTCATTAATTTTAGAGAAAATATGATACCATGTATGATTATAGGTATAAAATATTATTAATCCATATTCATATTTTTTATAAAGAGTGATATAGTTAATATTTTCATTATTTTTTATATGTTTCTAGATGATTTAATCCTTCATAATTTGTCAATTTGAGAATATTTTCATCATTTTAGTGTTTTTGGTGAATTTTGGGCTTAATTGTGAAAATTCCTTAATTATGAAAAATTCACTATTTTCTAAATCATTAGTTTTTCAAGAATAAATTTTAAAATTTGGATCCAAATAAAGTAATTCCTTTTTTTAGGTTTTCCCTGCTCATGAGATTAATTTTCGACTTTTGTACCCAGACCCAATTCTACACAAAATGGCCCAGAAAAATCAATCAAGTGGAGAAATATTTCTGCCTAGCAGAATGGACCCCACCATATTAAATCAAGTATATCTCATATTTCCGACCTTAAAATGATGTGATTATAGCTGTTTTTGACAGAGGACTCAAATGGTACGATTCACATTAAATTTCTTAAATTAGGGATTTAATTAATGCATCTTTTGATCGAGTCCAAGTAGAGTGGGTAAAATAGTGTTTGGCGGACATGAAAAGTCATGTTCATTTATTCAACCATATCTTTCTTTAAAACTATAAAAATACTTTGAAATTTCGAGGGTCTATATAAAACTTCATTAAAAAAAATTATAATAAGATACCTTAGTGTGCTTCGGCCGGATAGTGGGTATAATAGATGCAACATTCTTGTGGATATATTCTGGAGGAGCAAATTTATGTTCTTTGTTTTCTCTATTTTATTCTTCTTAGTTTTGTAATGAGTTATTCTTCTCCCTTATTCTCAATTACCCTTACCATAGTGGGTTAAAATTATGTGTGATTGGGTAAGGATATGTTTTCCCTTTTTTAATTCGTGAGTTCTTACTATTAATGTTTTAATATCTTTCTCTCTCTTCTGCAAAATCGATTTCAATTTCTTCTAATGGTTTTTTATTATCATGTACGATTGTATTTGATTTTAGATTATGTTGTTTTTATTTATTTTTTCAATGATAAATTTCTCCCTCTACTTGTTTATGGTCTATATATGATGGAATAGACCATTTCTTAGTGGTGAAGTACTCAGTGATCACAGATACATGTTAGAGGAGTAGTGAACATTCTTGATTGTTTGGGATAAACAAGACCTGATTGGGAATTCCCTAAGTCAATTGGGGGTATTCTCTACAAATATTTCACACAATGGTAGTAGATTAGACTAATATTATATTTTATTAAGTTTTATTATCAACATTACTATCTGACCAAGGGAGTGATAAGAAGTGATTGTGGATTCTCACTTTTATCAAATTAGCATAAGAGAATTTGATAAGTTGAACTATGATAAAATTACAATTATAAAACTAACCTTGACCTGATCATCATCTCATATAATAGTAATCAATCACTTATTTTGTCAATTTATTCTTACTCTTTTTCTTAGTTGATTTTCTTTGTTTAGTTTCTTTATTGTATTTTAAAAATCAAACAATTTAAAAAACAATCTCTTCTTATTTCTTTTCTTTCAAGTGAAAAATGTGATTGTTGTTAACTCTTCTCTAGAGAAAACCTAGTTTTACCATTACAATACATTTTAACTTAGGTTATATTTTTTTGTCAAATCCAATTATAGAAACGTTTAAAAACATGTCGTCTTTGCAAAAGAGGTAGTGCGAACATTTGTTTTCTCTTATATTGCATGACTAGAAGAACAAACCCTGAACCTTTCCCCATAGATCCTGAAATTGAAATAATCTTGTTGAATAGACATAGAAACATTATTTTTCAATCTAAATTTGATGAAATTTCTCTTATAGACTCAAGTTAAACTTTAAGTGTTCACTTTGAGCCTGTTATCAAGGCTGAAAATCAAAATCAAACACTTACAGACCTTTGTGAACAACAATTACTTAATCAAAACAATCAGCTTTTCATGCCATTGTTACACAGTGATTTTGAGATGAAACCTAATATGATTACATTTCTCCCAAAATTTCATGGCTTGGCAGTTGAAGACTCAAAAAAACATATTAAAGAGTTTATGCAGGTCTATTCCACTTTCAGACCCCGAGGAGTAGCTGAGGAGTATCTTAAGCGGAAGGCGTTCCCATTTTTATTAGAAAGAGATTACAAAGAATGGTTGTATGTCATACAACCAGGTAATTTTAATGATTATAATGACTTGGTAATATGGTTCATGAAAATATTATTCCCCACCTCCATGAGCACAACCATCACAAAATAAATCTATTCCCTCAGACTGTCATCTAGAGAAACTCTTTACAAGTGCTGGGAGAGATTTAAGAAGTTGTGTTCTAGCTACCTGCATCAGGAAATTAGGGAGCATCACATTCATGTCTTATTTTATTAATTCTTATTAAACAATGATAGAAACCTTCTAGATGCATTATATAAAGGTACATTGATTGAGAAGTCACCAGAAGAATCCAAGGGATTGATTGAGAAAATATCTGAGAACTCATAGCAATTTGTTACAAGAGGTACTGTCATAATAGGTATTCATTTTGTAAGAAATTATCATCCATCACCATTATCAAAAACTAATATTGAAGATCTAACTATTTTGGTGTGACATATTTCCTTGAATCAATTGGGATATCAACAAGCACCAGTTAAGGAATGTGGTTTATGCTCATCACCTGATCATTTCACTTACTAGGGTGTTGAAATACCAAGAATTGAAATTTGTGCAGTAGCCTTTTAGTTGAGGAAATTTCAGAAAAATCAAGGATGGATAGATTCTAACCAAGTCCAATATGTATTTGGAAATCAGCAGAATCAAGCTAGACCCCCATACCAAAATTAATTCCAAAACCAACCCCCATTCCAAAATCAATTACCGAACCCACCACCATTTCAACAAAAGTAATTTTATAACCATCCTTCTTACCAACAACCACGCACTTTCCAGAGACCCTATGATAATTCATCCTCCATTTCACAACCTCAAATTCAAATCCAACATCAAAAATCTAAGATTTATGGTCTAAATGACATCATAAAATATTTTTCAAACAAGTTTGAAATTATCATGGACTTACTAACCAAAAACCCAAGAAAACTCCCATTCCAAAAAATCCCAAACACAAAAGAGAATTTCATAATAATAAAAACAATAAGTGGAAAATAACTCCCACCACCAGCCACCATTTATCCCGAAACAAGACCACTTTAGTTAAGGGAGAATGAAGTTTTAAATTCTGAAAATTCTGTGGAAATGCACCGTGAAGAAGAGAAGAAAGAGGAGGAGGAAAAGGATGTGCTAAGGAAGAAGAGAAAAAAACATCATTTCAAAGGGAAAAAGGTATAAAAAATACTTACCCCCACTATTTCCATCAATGATGATTGAATCAAAGAGTTTTCAGGAAGAAGTGCTTCAAAATAAAATTCTAGACTCCTTCTAGATTGTGGAAATAAATATCCCCCTTCTTGAAGCCCTAAAACAAATTACAAAGTATGCTAAATTGTTGAAATAACGTTTCACCAAGAAAAGGAGACTTCAATGGAATGAGATAATCAACTTGGTATGGACTCTCTAAGCCCTTATCACGCCATAATTTCCAACCAAATGTCAAGATCCAGGGACATTTTCCCTTCCATGCACCACTGGTTATTTAAATTTCTCTAATGATTTGTGCGATCTAAGTGCTTCCATTAAAGTATTACTTCGCCCATTATACACTTCTTTGAATATTGGAGAATTTTATCCCACAATAGTGGTGGTCCAGCTTGAAAATAGATCCACAGTTTTCCCAGTATGAGTTCTAGAGGATGTCTTGGTGAAAGTCAAAGATCTCTTATTCCCATATGATTTCTATGTGCTAAATATGGAAGATGATAGGATCTCATCACACTCACCCATAATTTTGGGGATACATTTCTTAAATATGTCCAAAACCATCATCAATGTCCACAAAGGGACCCTCACCATGGAGTTTAGAGATAACACTGTCCACTTTAATATTTTTGAATCCATGAGGCACCCATCAGGTGATAACTCCCTCTTTGCACTCTCCCATGAAGTTAGTACTGAACCTAGTGAATAATAAGGGATATTCCATGAATTCCTATCCTTATGAGTGACTTTATCCATTGAAAATATCATTGAACATGAGGATCCCCATACTCCTAGAGATTTTGATTTCATGTGGGAGGAAGAGGTAAAATCTAATTTCTTTGATAAGTTGTTAAATTATGAAGATGATGATATTATTTATTATGTGTAGGATTTCCACACTTTGGAAGTGGTAAGACTTAACATAATTTCATCCCTTGAACATCCCCAGATTTGGAATTAAAACCACTCCCCTCCAATTTAAAATATGTTTTCCTTATGGAGGGATAGAAATTACCAGTGATAGTTGATTATAATTTTTCTAAAACCTAAGAAAAATCTTTGATTGATATTTTGAGATAGAATTTCAATGAAATAGGGTGGAGCTTATTTCATATCCCAAAAACTTACCAACACATATTCTCATATAGAATTATTCTTGAGAGAGATGCCAAACCTATCAGAAAACCCCATAAGAGGTCGAACCCCATCCTGATGGAGGTTATGAAGAAGGACATTGAGAAGATCTTGGAAGTCGAGATCATCTATCCCATCTCAAATTCACTATGGGTTAGCCCCATTCATGTAGTTCTAAAAAATTAGCCTAACCTTTGGAATTATAATAATGAATTAATCCCTATAAAAATTTAAAATAGCTGGAGGGTGTGCATAGATTTTCGGAAGTTGAATCAGGTCACTAGGAAAGATCATTTCATTATCCCCTTTATTGACTAAATTCTAGAAAGCTTGGTAGGGAGAACTCATTATTTCTTTTTGGATGGATTTTTAGGTTATTTTTAGGTATCTATTACTCCTGAGGATCAAGATAAGACTACCTTTACTTGTCCCTTCAGAACTTTTTCATACAAAAGGATTCCATTTGGATTGTGTATTGCTCTAGGTACATTTCAAAGGTGCATGGTAAGTATATTTTCTGATCACATTGAATATTTCATGGAGGTTTTCTTGGATGATTTTACAGTTTTTGGAAATTATTTTGACCATTGCTTGATAAATTTGGATTTTTTTTTTGAAAACTTTTATTGAAAAGAATATTGTTTTGATTTTTGAAAAGTGTCATTTCATGGTTGAGAGATGAACTTTCCTTAGAAATGTTATTTAAAAAAAGGGTATAGAATTTGTTAAATCAAAAATTTAATTGATAAATTCTTGCCTTACCCAACTTGTGTGAAACTTGTTAGATCATTTCTAGGACATGAAGGATTCTACATGAGGTTTATCAAAGAATTTAGTAAGATTTATATCCCTCTCTTTAGATTTATTTTGAAAGATGATGATTTTGATTTCAATGGTGTATGCAAGGAATACTTTGAGTAGTTGAATAATAGATTGATTACACCACCAATAATGCATCCACCAAATTGGGAAGAACCATTTGAGCTACTTTGTGATGCTTCAAACCAAGTAGTCAGAGCGGTCCTTTCTCAATGAATTGAGGGTAGACCCCAAGTTATTTCTTATGCCGCAATAACCTTAGATGTAACCCAATTCAACTACACAACAATTGAAAAATATTTTTTAGAAGTTTTGTTTTCTTTAGAAATATTTAGATCGTGTATAATTGGAACTAAAGTCATTATATATTCTAATCATGTAGCTCTTAGGTAGTTGATGAAGAAGGTAAAAGCTAAACTGAGGTTAGTAATATTGATGCTATTACTGCAGGAACTCAACATAGAAATCAAAGATAATAAGTGATCTAATAACCAACTAGTTGATCACATAAGTATACTTCCCAACACTGCTGAAGCTGAAATTTCAGACAATGAACCACTAAATGACTACCTTCCAAGAGATAAATTGTACTTTATTGAGGTAGAAGTACCTTGGTATGATGATATGGTAAATTATCAAATAAAATATCAGGTTACATCTCATTTAAATTCCCATCAAATTCAAAATATGAAATATGAATATAGATATTACATCTGGGATGATCCATTTATTTGGAAGATTTGAAATGACCAAGTGATAAGAAGATGTTTCCCAGAAATTAAAATTGATTTTGTCTTTATGTTATGTCACACTTTATCTTGTAGAGGCCACTTTGTACCTCAGAGGAAAACAAGGAAGGTTTTATAATCTGGAATTTATTGGCCCATCCTTTTTTAAGATTCTCATGAATATTACAAATGTTGTAAAAAATGTTAGTTTTCTAAAAATATTTCAAAGAGACAAGAAATTCCTAAAAAGCAACTGAATTTTTGTGAAATTTTTGAAGTTTGGGGGATATATTTTATGGGACCTTTCCCAATGTCATTTGGAAATTATTATATCTTTCTTGTAGTTGATTATGATTAAAAATGGTTAGAATTAAAAGCCACCAGGACTGACGATTCTAATGTTGATTGTTATTTTGTCAAGGCTAACATATTTTTTAGGTTTTTAGTTCCCATATCCATCATCAACTATCAAGGGAATCAGTTTTGTAATAGGATAATGAAGTATTTATTAAAGAAGTATGGGGTGCATCATAAAATATCAACTCCATATCATCCAAAGACCAGTGGGAAAGATGAAGTGTCCAATAAAAAAATCAAAGGAATATTGGAAAATACTATTAATCCAAATAGGAAATATTAGAGCCAATGGTTGGAAGAAAAATTATGGGATTACAGAACAGCATAAAACCCCCAATTGTAATGAGTTCATATAGTTTTATTTATGGTAAAATTTGTCATCTTCCATTGGAATTGGATCATAAGGCATATTAGGTTATGAGAAAGATGAATTTGAATCTTGAAAGTGTTGTAAAAGAGAGAAAATTTCAGTTAAAGGAGATGGAAGAAATTATAATGGAAAATTTTTAAAATTATAGGATTTACAAAGAAAGAAAAAGAGTGGCTCAGGACAAGCTGATCCAACCAAAATACTTCCATCCTAGAGACACGGTGTTGTTATTCAACTCAAGACTCAAGTTGATGCCCGGTAAACTTCGTTCCAGGTGGGAAGGTCCATTTACAGTTACTCATGTATTTCATTTTGGTGTTATGTAGATTTTGAAAGATGGAGTGTAGGATATTTTCACTATTAATGGACATAGGCTAATGAAATTCCATGGGACCATTTCATTAAATCCAGTGGAGGAGATCACACTCCTCCAACCTGTTTATCAACAAAATCCACCAGTCTGTACCTCTCCTTTACACTTTCTTGATTTTTGTGACTCGTTTTTCAAATCTTATTACATGTTAAATCCATTTAAATTCATTGTGTACACTAAATAATTTATGAGTAAGGTAGGTAACCATTGTAGTTTAGGATTTTTTATTTGTTGTTTGTTTTTATATTTTCACACAAAAACAATATTGTGTGTTTTTTAAATTTTTGTGTCTTTACTTTCAATTTTTGTGTGTTTTTTAAACTTTTGAGCATAAATTAATATCTTTTAAATTTTTTAAACCCATGTCCATGAGTGAAACAATTTATTTCATGAAACTGAGCTTAAATTAATGGTGAAAATGACTTCCTTTCAACTTAAAATATTTAAAAAATTTGTGAAAGGAACTCTGCTTTTTAAATCCCATTCCACATATCACTATATATATTTTTGAAATAAATTTATTGTGAGGCTTCTGATCCATTTTTTCATATTATTTTCATTCACCTCACTTCTTGAGAGAACCAAATCATGCTTGATTTAACCAGAATTTGATTTATTCCTATCAAAACTTGAGGGTTTTAAGTATTTTTGTTTTAGATGATTGAGCCATTTATTTGGTTTTAAAGCCCCCTTTTTAAAATAATAATTTTCATTCTAGAATACCTTTTACATTTAATCCTTATAACCCTTAAAATACATGAACAATCTGTTAGGTTAGCCACATTGCAAACCAATTTTCCCTATCCATCCTGCTCTTGAAGTGAAATTCCATGATATAGTTGAACTTGAGTGTGCGGGAAGCCATCTTGTATTGTGATAACTCATTTGGACATACTTTGGGTAAAAATAAAATATTGAAGATATTTTCTTTTTGTTAAAAAAATCATTCTAGTGAAAGTTGTACCTTTTCTTGAGCTTTTATGATAAGAGAAGTCGTGCCTTTCTGGAGCTTCTAATGGAGGAATAATGTTGTTCCTTTTCTAGAGATTTCATGAAAAATTATGTTTGAAAAGATTGAAATGTTTGATGGTGAAATAATGAACTGGGTGAACATTCCTTGAGTTTTCATGATGATGGGGATGATGTTCTAATAAGTTGAGTGGGGAGGAGACAATACTTGAGTGAAAATTAGAATAATGCAATTTTACTTCAAAAGAGCCAAGCCCTCCTCATTTAGCCTCATAATTTTTAACATCTAAATCCTACCAAATGAAAGACATAGAAGAACCTTGAAATTTAATCATAATAAACACATGTCCTTGACTCACATATGGTGGATATGAAGGAATTTATCAAGACTATGGTGACCCTTGTAGGAGTTTGAATGAGAAAGACATTACTGGAAAAAAAATTGAAATTTGTGTGATGAGATAAAATGCATGTTAGGTAAGTGTTTTGTGTGCATGGGAGGAGAAATAAAGAGGAATTATATTGAATGTTATAGTTTGAGAACTTGGAATAATATTTTTTCATGAGGCATGATATATTTTTTTTTTTTTGTCAAATTGCTGGATCTCATGGGCATGTGTTTTGAATTTGATTTGATTTGGATTTTGATGCTGACTTGTCCCAGTGTCCAAGTGCTAAGTGTGGGGGAATTGATAGAGTTAATATTTTCCTTATTTTTAATATGTTTTTCAATGATTTAATACCTACCAATTATTCAATTTGATTATATTTTCATAATTTTAGTGTTTTTGTTGAATTTTTTGACTTAATTGTGAAAGTTCCTTAATTCTATAAAATTCAATGTTTTCTAGATATTCTGTTTTTAGATAACAACCTTTACAATTCAGATCTAAATTAAGTGATTCTTTTTTTAGGTTTTTCTTTCTCCTAGGATTCATTTTATTCTTCTAGACCTCGACCCCATTCTACACAAAATGGCCCAGAAAAATCAATCAAGTGGATAAATATGTATGGCTTGCAGAATAGATCCCATCATATTAAATCAATTATATCTCATATTTTAGAGCATAAAAGGATGTGATTCCAATTTTTTTAGACATAGGACTAAAAATAAATCGTTAACATTAAATTTCATTATTTAAGTAATTTATTAAGTCATCTTTTGATCGAGTCCAAGTAGAGTGGGTGAAGCAGTGTTTGGAGGCTAGGAAAAGTTATGTTCATTTATTACACCATATCATTCTTTAAACCTATACAAAAACTTTTAAATATTTAGGTTATATAGAAAAATTCCTTCCAAACATTTTATAATAGGAGAAATCGGTGATTTTAGGCTGGCTAGTGGGTAGAATAGAAGAAAACCTTGGGTGGAAAGATTCTGGAGGATCAAATTTATGTTCTTTGTTTTCTCTGTTTTATTCTTCTTAGTTTTGTATTGAGTTATTCTTCCCCATTATTCACAATTACCCTTACCATGGTGGGGTAAAATTATATGTTATTGGGGAAGTAGAGTTTTTCCCTTTTTTAATTCATGAGTTCTTTCTATTTATGTTTGAAGATCCTTCTCTCTCTTCTAAGAAATTGGTTTCAGTTTGTTATAACAATTTTTAATATCATGTATGATTATAATTGATTTTAGATTTTGTTGTTGTTTTTTTTTTGCTTTTTTTAATTATCAATTTCTACCTCCACTAGGTTATGATCTATATATTATGGAATAGATTAGTTCTTAATGGTTAAGTACTTGGTGATCACTGATACTTGTGAGAGGATTAGTGAACATTATTGATTTTTTGGGATAAACAAGACCCTATTGGGAATTGCCAAAGTCAATTGGGGGTATTCTCTACAACTCTATCACACAATTTAAGGAGAGTATAGAAATATTTTATTTTAGTAAGGTTTATTCTCAACATTAATATTTGACCAAGGGAGTGAGAAGAAGCGATTTTGGATTCTCCCTTTTATCGACTTAGCATAAGAGAAACGGATAAGTTGAACTGTGATAGAATTACAATTGGAAAACTGAACCTAACCCGATCACCATCTCATATAATAGTAATAAATCACTTTTTTTCATTTTGTTCTTACTATTTTTCTTAATTTCTTTTCTTTTTTTAGTTTCTTTATAGTCTTTAAAATCAAACAATTTCAAAAACAATCTCTACTTCTTTCTCTTATTTAAAGTGACAAACGTGATTTTTGTTCAATCCTCTCTGGAGACAGCCTAGGTTTACAATTATAATAAATTTTAACTTAGGTAACATTCTTTTTTTCACACACAATGATAGGCACGTGTCAGCAGGCTGAATCATGTCTGCCAAACCATTGACTGAAATCCCTAGGGAGAACAATCTGCAACACAACAACACCCTTCATTTTCTATTTCACCTCCGCATTAGATAAATTTAGAAATATTATTTCTCTATATCAAGAGTAAGAACCTATCACATAGGATAATTGATTCTTACACTTGGTGGAACTAGATGGATAATATTTATCCTCCTTCTCATTACACTCAAAATGACTTTATTTTCTTTATTCGTCACCATTCATATTATTTTTATATATGTACTCTAATTGGGATTAATTTGTTTTTTGTTTACCACAAAATTAATTTCTGTAATGGTATAAATACCTTCTCGGTAATCCTTTAGTGAATCCTCTATACCTAGGGTGGGAGTTTCCTTTTTCTCAACCTCCATATAAATCAATAAACTTTCCGCGCTAAATCAAGGGAATATTAAGTTTCTTTTCTCATGTTGAACTTGGCATTATGAGCAAATCTACAAATGTGAAGCCAAACTATTAGAGGTGCTAGCATCTAATCCCCCATTAGTCCTTTTCCCATCCAAAGTAAATTATTTTCTATTTGAATCATCATTTTCAAGAACATTATTTCCTTTATTTATTTTAATACATATTATTTTTTTACACTTAGTATATACATGGACTAAAATATGACAACAAGAAAACAATATCGGTCTATTATTTAGAAATATGTCAATGAAATATCCAACAATTTTTCATAAATCACAAAAATAAGTCATTTTCACATATTACACCTTTAAAATTAATGTTTTCATCAGTAGTAGATTAAATAACATGATTAAAATGGGTTCATAATAAATCATATTGAACTAGAATCTAAGTTTAGTTTCCAAATCTAGCTCTATGAGTGTCCCTATCAATTTTTATTGGTGTTTTATTGGCTGAAGCAACATCCCTTAAAAGTAGATTATTCCAACAAAAACAAATAAGTCCAAAAAAAGTAACCCATGCCTATGAGATTCAAAGGGGTTAATTGATGGATCACATTCATGAATAAAGTGATCAGTAGGTTTATGTAGAACTGATCCAAACCACCATCCTCTCCTCTTTATATCTTCATATGGAAAGATGATATGAAAGAAGATGCATCCAATCAAGTTCATCATTAAATTGCAGTAACCCCATTCCACTAAGATTCTCCTTGATAAATCATCAAAATCCTAAGGATTCACACCCTTCAATATGAAAACCAATGAAATAACCAATTGATTGGATGATTATGTTCTTTTGAAAATAACATCCTGGTTTTCAAAAACATATTTGATATTGCCTTTCTTGAAAACAAATCGAAGATATATATAAACAAATTCAAATAATATATCTTCATTCACCATGGTTTATCCTAAGTAGTTATTCTCATATTTTTAACACACTAAGAAAATATCATGATGTTAAATGATCTCACTCTCTTTTCCTCCCATGACATTATAAAATTTAGGTTTTCAGTTCCATGCATGATTTCCATTAGGAGAATCCATATATTTCCATTTAGGATTCCCTTTTAAATGGATTGTGAATTAAATGATATAAAATTTAAAATGGTTTTTAATAACTCAGCTCCATTTGTTGAGTAATAAAACATTTTTGTGAACAACCATCTTCTAAAATTGGTTTTTCCACCAATGATTATATTTCATGGTAACTTATATTCCACTCTATTGGAAAATGACCCTTTTTATTGAAATCTTTTACATTGAAATTTTTCTTTTTTGAAATCATATCATTAATGTGAATAATTCATATCCATATTAAAGATAGTTTTCCCCCTGTCCATATTTTATTTCTATCTAACATTCTCCTCGATTTTTTGAAACCTAATTATATATTATCTCATATGAACTTCATATTCCAATTGAAAACACTTTAGAAGGATTTTTTGTTATATCTTATCATGATTTGTATATTCTATAGTGGTATCCTGAAATATTAAAAAAAGGGTTTCCATCATTTGATCATAAAAATTTTTATCTTTAAATTCTCATTACTTTTTGATAAACATTATTTATTTTAGTGGTAATGTTATTGATGTTTTTTTTAAAATAAATTCTTTCTAATATATTAAAGTAATATTTTTGAAATTGTATTTTTAATGGGACTTGTAAATTTAGGTCTTATGAAAAGTTTAAAATCATTTTCTAAAAACTATTTTATTTTTTCACTTAAAATTTCCACAAAAACTAAAAAAGATTTGTTTCCTTGAAAATTTACTTTCATGAATCACCATCTAAATTCTCTAATACTATTTTGGGGGATAAAAATATTTGAAATCCATTATTTCCTTTTTCTTTCCTAGTTATTAATTTTTTTATATTTCTTCTAATGGAATTCCTCTATGAATACTCTATATTTCTACTCTTTTATTCAAGTGTGTTCACCTAGAAACTATATGTAAATTCATTGGGGAATTTTTGACTAATCCATATACCCTTTACCTATATATCAAAAATACGATATGATTTATTATCTCTATTTAGGGATATTTACCTATAAATTTACTAAATAACACTCTATACCAATTTATTTTCCATAAGTTTATCATGTTATGATTATTTATGAAATTATGAATGATTTCTTTATATGAATCCATTTTGAAAGGGTTTGAAACCCATTTTATATAAATTGGATATTTATGATATGATTAATGATTGATTTAAATAAACACACATATGTATGGATGGAATATTTGTGGGGTTCCATATCACCCTCTAATGCATTGGGAAAAAGTTTAAATCTCATGATATATGTGTATGTGAGTACAAATATGTTGTCTATTAAAATTTATCCCAAGTGTGAAACTCAATAAGGTGATGTATAAGAAGTTAAAATAATGTTTTCTTGTAAGCATGGGTGAATGTGTGTGACTTCAGAATGTGATTTTTCCCTATGATATTTTTTATTCCATATTTATAAGGTTTCCTAATGTTAGGCTCTCATGACTCATGTTCATTGACTAATGCTTCCAAAAAAATTTATACATGTCATTTTATTTGTACCATGAATCGTGGATTTTGATCTATTATTTATTGTGTATGAATCTCTTGTGTAATTTCCATATACCTTGATTATACCCATATTCTCATGATATGCTCACTTATGATCCTTGATTGTTATTTATTTTCTTTACCCTTACTGATCATCTGAGATCTCCTCTTTCTTATGTTTCCATTTCCCTAGATTATAAATAAAATTATTATGTATGATGTTTCAAGAAGAGTATATTTTCTTGATATTTTGTGTGACACGTTACAGACTTTTTATGGATTAATCATTTTCCTATATAGTCATAAAAAATTCCATTAGTTTAAAATGACATGAGTTTTGTTAGTTGATGTTTTTACATAATTCCCAAAATCTCTAAAAATCATGGGAAAGTATTGTAATGAAAATTTTTATTTATTCAATTTGATTGAGATAGTAATGTCCATGGGGTTTCATAGTTTGGGTCAGAAAATTCATCTAATTTATAAATTGTAATGTTGGGGTAGCGATTGGAATTTAAGAAAGCCACAACATTATCGGGACAAATTCAAGTGGTGTATTCTCTAGTTATTTTTCATAGGGTAATGGTTCATGTGACATATATGTAGTAGATGTTTAGTTTGATCTTGGTAGGAGTATTATAATGGTTTCAGGAGTGATCCTTATGTGGATAATATGTATGCTATTATAATTAAAAAAATTCTCATTAAAAAAATCCTAGTTTTTTTTCAAATGTGTTCAAACTATTTAATATGTTTTTATATAATTTATGAATTTTATTTTATATAATAATAGATTTGTATGATTTTATCAATATTTATATGATAATCTACCAATGTCTTGTTTGACATGGAAATTTTATCTATCCCTTTTTTATTACTGACATCATGGTCATGCATGTTGACTGAATGTCATTTTGACTTAGAAAATTAATTATTTTTTACTATTTAGAGAATTTATAGCTAGTGAGTTTGGTTGATCCATAAGGAAGGAATAATGTGTTTGTGTGTGTGTGTGACCAAGGAATAAGAAAAACACACAAAAATAAAACAACATAAATTATGAAATCTAGAAATTTAGTGATGATGAAATGCATTACTACAAGTAACAGGAGTAACAAGTATACTAGAATCCAAAAGAAGGATGATAGATAATGGGAGAAAGTATATCAAAAATGTAAAGAATAAGTAATTAATATGGTAGTATAACTATATTGGGTGGTTTTAATATATTTTTCTTCATTCATTCATAGACAAAAGTAAAATGGATAGATAGAAATGTAGTTTTTTAGTTGTTTCAAATGGTCGACATATGAGTGAATGAATTCTATAGCCTTTAAATTACAACACTCGCACATTTATGAAAGATTCAAAGTCTATTTTAAAAAGAAAAAAGTGTCGTTCAAATAAAGTTTTTTACAATCATTGTTTATTTGAGATTGAAAAAACAATTTGGATTAAATTCTATAATGGTCGATTTTCATTAGCACTCAATGTTTTGGATGAATACCAGCTTTATGAAGTGAATGTGATGGTGACATATAGGTAATAAATGTATAATATAAAAAATAACAACACCTAACTCTCATTCACCTATGTAGTGTAGTCATAGAAAATGTTAAGAGTAGAAATTTTAAATAAATTCATTATATGAACAAACAAGAATGGAAATCAGAATGAAAAGGAAGAGGAATCTTTTGTATTGAAGAGATCCCTTCTATATCCTACTCCTATCACCAAGATATTACACTTTGGTTCCTATTAGTTGAGGTCCTAGCCCAATCTAAATAGTCTTACTATAATTCTAGATCATGTGTTGATCTATGTGGTAATGTCTTGATAATTCCATATAATTAATTTAGGAACCACATCCTCGTGTGACTCATAGCTCCATTAGACTCATCTCTCTCAACTACAATGTGGTGTTCCATTCATTTTTCATTATCTCCCTCACATGAGTAGTGAAATGGTCCCTTGTTGATGTCATAGACCCCAATTATATGAGTTATATCTCCAATAGAGATGATCTAGAATAAATTTTTAGGCATGATTTATCCTTCTTGGATTCATCAGGAGTCTTTAAGAAACACCCAGTAACTAGAATATTCAATATATAATTCCTCTTGACATTGATTTCCAACTTCATATTTTTAGGTCTCTACACACCTTAAAACCATAGAACTATTAAATAGTTCTTGTGTTCCCCATAGTACCATGATGTTGATATTTAGGAGTGTGGACTCTTTTTCCATAACACATATGTGTGCATCTTTAACCTTTTGTATGAGAAAGTGTTGGATGTGACCTTGAAGTATCCTCTTTAGCACTTTAGTCACCTTGAAATAATATTGGTAGATTAATTTGACTCAAGATACCTTTCCACGTAATTACATTGACATTACACATGAATAAGGTATTAAAAAATTATCCTTGTATGAAGTGGATACCTGACCATTAGATGATAATTTTGGTGCTAATCTACCATTACACGATAGGGATCCTGGGGAATGTACCTTTTGGTGGTGCTCATACATTGGGTGTTATCCTTCGATATCCTCAGTCTGCATCATCTTTTTAAACAAAAAAACAGATTGTCTCTTCATCAAAAAATACTTACAATTTAAATCAAGGAAGTCGCACCCATGGTATAAGCTCACGAATGCAACCCACCCCAAACTCATCTGCAAAATCGGTTTTCAACATAATCGGTTGAAAATCGGTAGACCCAGGATACACTCGCTCACGTGTGTATACTTGAAGAGTCGGGCGAGTGAAACAACCCTATTTTTAAAAAAAATACATCTTAAATACAGGGTAATTTTTTTATCTCAAATTAAAGTCGACGTTTCCCCCACATCATAGGGTTTATTTTCTTCACCTCTAATCCTCTCACTAATTTCTTGCACGCATGAATCCCTCTACTCTGCCGACACCATCTCATAGCATCCTAGCCAGATACGCATGCTCTGGTATCTTCTTCATCAATTTAAATTGTCTCACATTATTACCCATATTAGCCAATCCATGGAATCTTTGACCACTGCCATCGTTGAATTCAAGATCGAACGAATTTAAAGAAGCTCACGGCCACTGTCGAAGTCTGTTGAAGATCGAATGTCGTTGAAGCTTCTACAACTAGACTAAGGTTGTCATTTTCACCTATTCCAGTGCTAAAAGTCTTGATATGAAGATACGACATTGATTCATCTATTGAATCCAAGTATTCATAGTGAATATATTGTCTGGGTTCATCGAGAAAATTAGATTTCAAAATTTCCAAAAACATCATCTCAATATCCCCACATCATCAATTTGAGGATAATTTTTTTTTTTGGTTTTACAAAAATAAAAATTGGGGAGATGGGATCAGTGTTCCGGTAATTTTAAAAATGGGTCTTGGATGCGTGAACGGCGTTCACACATCCCACAAAGATCTAAAAACATTCCTCTTTTTGTAAGGGTTGGTGTCCTGAGAACCAACTATTTTGTACTTTTATTACATGAATTTTCACTTATTATATATTGTTCATTGTTCTGCATTACTATAATATAATAATGTCCTGGAATATTTGATTCATTGATAAGGTCATGGAAGATGCCCGCTATGATGAGAACCTTGAAATGCTATAACAAAATTATTAAATAAAGTTCTACGGTTGGATGATATACTATGATAGGACACATAGTATATAGACCGTCATGTGTGAGTACTCATAAGAAGATGAGACTCTCTCTCATGGAGTTCGCACTTGGTAATCTCCAAGATGGGAGATTATGAGAACAGACCCGCCAGTAGCAATTCTGCATGTCTTGGTGTCATCGGACATTTCTATCTACGAGCCTGTGTAATGGTCCTTAGACTGTAAGATTATCATTAACACATGTCATGACTCACGCACTTAGATTTACTGACGAAAACCGTCACGCAGACAGTTGGTGGGAAGTAGGGTATGTTGGGTGCGTCATGAGTGACATGTTATTAATGGATAAGTCGAGGAAGGATTTTCCCCTTCCATTTATGGAAGTTGATATCTCGGCCCTTTGATTGAAATAGAACTGTCACATTAAATTCCATGGCCATGGTGTGAATGAAGAGTTTATTTCAGGTAGTCAAAGAACGACGGATCAAGCATATAGGTTTATGATACTTCCATGAAACCTGCTTGATGATATATCAAGACAAAGGGATTAAATTACACAGTAATCGTTCGTATGAGGTGATACGTCAATTCGGCGTCAACTTCTTTCTCTTGGGTTCCTTGACCCATTGCTAGACAGTAATCTTGGACTTTAGGCAAGCTCGCCTAATGCCAACGAGAAAGAGGCCTAGAGGGTCACACACTAAGTGTATTCAAGTATCTCAATTAGAATAAAGATTATTCCCATATGTGGTTTAATAATTATTCAAGGAATCCTAGATCGTTTTAATGATTGGAGGAAGAAGGAAATGAAAAACAAGATATACACGCTGTGTATTAAAGATTACACGTCGTGTAGTTTTTCATGGAAAACAAGTACACGTCGTGTATTAATTATTACACACCGTGTAGTTTTCTTTATGGAAAGGAAATGAATAAATGAAAACAAGATATACATGCTGTGTACATTTAATGTACACACTGTGTAGTTTTCAATGAAAAACAAGTACACGCCGTGTATTTATTAATACACGCCGTGTAGTTTTTTCAGTCAGGATTTTGAGGATATAATATTGTTTTAAATGATATTTATTATAATCAGCATGGGAACATGTCAAGGAATTAATTATTCGACATGGGGTTTTAAATAAGAGTCAATAAAATAAATAAAACGCGTAACGCGTTTATTTATTGTCATAACTCTACAACCTCAAACCTAATTATAAATATCCTCACAACCCCAACTCTTTTCCTACACACAAGAGAATCGTTGTGCACAACAACTCTGGAGAATTCTTTCAAGGCCGAAAGAACCTCTTCGTCCAATAATGCTCTCAAGGATGAGAGAGATCTTCTTCCATTGGATCAAGATGATCTAAGGAGGACAACTCAAGCAAAGCTTTCTCCACGCTAGCACCCGGAGACTCCTTTGTCAATGTTCAGAGATACGAGGTGCACGTGTGGATCACCGCTAGAGGAATTCTACACTTGGCTTCTACGATGCAACAACGAATCACATCAGAACTTGATCAAAAACATCAAAGAAGAAAGAACACCGCAAAAGTTATTTCTTTTCAATTAATTAAATTAATTATAATCAACCTGTAACGATCCTACTTTTTGGTTTCAGGACTTTCTATTTCTTTTGTCTATTTCTGTGATTCGATCTGTGGAGACTGGCATTGATCATCGTATTGATCCCAGATTGATCATTGCTAATGACAAAAAGCTAAGTGGGCACATCCACCCACGCGCTTCCGCTGCACCCGGAACCTTCAACTAGTATCAGAGGGAGGTTACAATGTTGATTATAGTTATTTAATTATCGTTGATAATTTACGCATTTATATTTGATTCAATTCGAAATAAATCGTTCTATAAATCTGAATAAACAAGATATGTTCTTCCTCCTTCGTTTCTCGATTCATATCATAGAAACGGGCTTTTAATTTTAATTTTTATTAAAATAAAAATGAGTAACTCATCCAGAGGAGCTGCTCTTTCTGACTGTACAACACGGGATTATAGGGCGTGTAATTGAAACTACATGTCGTGTACTTAGGTTCAACGAACCGGCACTGGTCCACCAAACCACACCATGTGAATTGAATATGCCTAAGTATTAATCATGTCATGTTGACCAGAATTGAACGATGCGTGGAAATCGGAATACAGGGCGTGTATGTTGGAGCAACATGTCGTGTAGTCCGTTTCAGCCCAGATGAAACCGTGTACAAGGATACGACGCATACCGCGTACACGGGATCGCCAGACTTGTTACCGCGTAACAAAGAAGTACACATCGTGTATGATTTATCTACACACCGTTTACTTCAAAATTTCCAAAGTAAAGAAAACATGCCAAAGCCCCGACGTGTACTTTGGATAAAGGGTGAAAAGAAATACACGTCGTGTAATTATAAACTACACGTCGTGTACTTTCCAGAAATAGAATTTCACCAGGTTTCCTCCAATGTACAAAGACCCTTACAAGGAATATGGATGAGAATAATCTCAGCTAAATTCAGAAAGTAATTTAAGATAATGAATTAATTAATTATAAGATCAAAATTATTTAAATTCAAGTGCAACTTATCTTAAATGAAAGAACGGTTAAAAGAATTTGAATTATAAATATGCGTAAATGTCGTTGCATGCTATGGATGATCATGAGCTAGACCAAAGACCCTTTGTATGTGTATGGTTTCATTTAAATTTATTTAATTTAAATTTGTTGGTCTGTGATCCTTTTTCCAATAAAATGTAGGGCCTACGTGACCATGGTTTCTTTAATGTAAACCCTTGTAATGGAGGATCTCCCAAGCCCAAGGAGATGGTTCAAATCCTGAAGCCAAGGCGAAACTGACGCAATAAGATACAAAGGTGGACAGGTGGGAGCTGCAAAACACGAACCATCATGTTCAAGGTGTTTTCCCTAGTTCAGGGTTAGACTATCAAAACTACTAGATAAGATAAACAAATAGAAGCTCATGATCATGTCATCTTATTTTATTTCTGTCTGATTTCATGGTTTATTTATTATGTATGTGTTGTCGCGATCACGTAATTAATAAAATGAACAAGCATGCAAAGATGGAATAAAATA
The DNA here is from genome assembly GCA_963277665.1 of Viscum album. Taxonomy (NCBI): domain Eukaryota; kingdom Viridiplantae; phylum Streptophyta; class Magnoliopsida; order Santalales; family Viscaceae; genus Viscum; species Viscum album. Next base: position 113,358,519 of record OY728149.1, read on the forward strand.
AAAACCAGACTATGCGTAAACATTATCAGAACATCGTTAATCACTTAAGAAAGTATCACTTAATATTAACAAGCATGTGATAATGTGAAAACTATGCATAAAGGACTAAAATCCCTCAATACCATATTAATTCAGACCAAGCCTTCTGTTACCTGATTAAGGGCAAGACTCAATAAAACTATGTGTTTGACCAACCCTTGTTGGGACACTTACTTTTATAAAGGAAGCCCTTATGAAAGGTTTCGGGTTGACTTAACAATATTACATCAAGAGAAGTATCCCTTTCTAGACTTGGTGTAATATTGGAGGCAAGAGTTGAGGAAATCCAAGTCAGGATTTCAAGATTGGGGAATCCACTCAACAGATCAAGGAACTGTAAGCTCACAGTTGGCAAAGACCTGCATACCTAAATACCTTCAAATAGCTTGACCAACCCTTGTTGGGGTTATGCGAACTGGAATATGGATCCTTTCCACTAGAATGTCAAAGCAACTGGACATTCCGAGTTCAATGGTGAGGGCCATTAGGACTTGATAAAATAGTGGGAGAATTAATTAATTCATTTATTATTTCTCATAAAATGTAATCAAGAAAGTACTGATAAATCTTCTCTTTTAATTTGTAGAATCGATATGAAAAACTCGTCAACCACCTTTTCTCTACGATCAAATATGGATAAAGACAATATCCTCACCGGCAGTAACTTTCAGGAATGGTTTAGGTGCCTTCGGGTTATCCTACGCCATGAACGAAAGTTTTACGTGCTGGAGTCCTCGCTTCCTGATTCTCCTGCCCCAGGGGCGAGTGATGATGATTTCCTGGTCTATGATCAACATTTGAACTACGCTCTCGATGTTCAATGTTTGATGTTGTCATCTATGTCTAGTGAGCTCATGAAGTCTCATGAAGACATGGATGCCTACAGCATGCTTGAGCACCTCCGTGGTCTATACTGGGAGAGATCAAGACAGGAAAGGTTTGAGATCTCCAAGGCTCTATTCCAGAGTAAGCTTGGAGAGGGTGCCCTAGTCAGGACTCATGTAGTCAAACTCATTGGCAACATTGAGCGCATGGAGGTTCTAGGGTTTAAACTCCCCGAAGAACTGGGTACCGATCTCATTCTTGCATCACTCCCTCGGAGCTTCTCAAACTTTGTTGTGAACTTCATCATAAACAATATTGAGAAGTCTCTATCTGATCTTCTTATCCTTATTCTCCAAGTGGACAATGACATGTAGCGTGAAAAGCCTTCTATCCTCATGGTGAATAAAAGGGAAGGGAAGGCGAAGAGCTTTAAGCCCAAAGCTTCTTCAAGGACTTCCAAGAAAAGGAAGATCAAAGGGGAGGCAAAGGAATAGGATGATGTTTGTTTTGCATGTGGAAAGAAGGGCCACTGGAAGAAAAACTGCACTCATCCAAGGAAGCAAGGGGAAGCTTCAGGTACGTTTGTTATCAAATGAAATCTATATGTTTCTACTAATTGGGTATTAGATACTGTTTGTGGTGCTCACATCTATATCCAAATACAGGAACCAAGTATATTCAAGAATATTGATCGAGGGGAGGTAGATTTACGAGCAGCCAACGGAGCCAGACTTGCTGTTGTAGCTATCGGGGACTACCACCTCACATTGCCAACTGGAATGATCTTGGTGTTAAAGGGTTTTTATTATGTGCCTTCTGTTACTAAAAACATTATTTCAGTATCCAGATTAGATACTGATGGATTCATCTTCAAGTTTGGAAGTGGAAGTTGTTATTTTTATAAAGATAGCATATGTTTTGGTAGGGCACATTTATATAACGGCCTTTATGTGTTAGACTACACAAACCAAGTAATGGAAATTGATAACAAATTTAATTCACATGACTCATACCACACTCAAATTTGGCATCACCGACTAGGTCATGTCAATGGGAAACGTTTGACAAAATTACATCAAGATGGGTATTTAGATTCTTTGGAACTAAAACCACTTGGTGTATGTCATGCGTGTCTACAAGGCAAAATGAACAAAGCCCCATTTAGTGGGAAAGGTGAAAGAGCTAAAGAGATTCTAGAATTAGTTCACACAGATGTGTGTGGACCATTTCCAGTTGAAGCAAGGGGTGGGTTCTCGTACTTCATAACTTTTACTGATGATTTTAGTAGATATGGACATATCTACTTAATGAGGTATAAGTCAGATTATTTTGATCGGTTCAAAGAATACAAGAATGAAGTTGAGAACCAGCTTGGTAAGAAGATTAAGAAACTCTGCTCAGACAGAGGAGGAGAATATCTTAATTAGGACAACATTGATTTCTTACGGGAGTTTGGGATTCTATCTCAACTCACTCCTCCTTACACACCGTAGTGGAATGGTGTAAGTGAAAGGAGGAACCGCACCCTATTGGACATGGTGAGATCAATGAAGAGTCATGTGAGTCTTCAATTATCCTTTTGTGGATATGCATTACAAACAGCAGCACACATACTAAACCAAGTACCAACTAAATCGATAAATGGTATTCCATACGAGTTATGGAGTGGACACAAAGCCATGTTATCAAATTTACATGTGTGGGGTAGCGAAGCATTTGTTAAGGCCTCTTCAGGTAACAAACTTGCACCCCGAGGCACAAAGTGTATCTTTATAGGATATCCCAAGGAAACAAGGGGATATTACCTATAAAACCCCTCAGACAAAAAGGTTACAGTGGCAAGACATGCCATATTCCTTGAGAGGGAGCACATCTCCAAAAGAGATAGTGGGAGCGAGATAGACTTTGATGAAGTCGAGGCTCAAGATACACAAGATTTGGTAGAAGAACAAGTTCCACAAAGCCCCGTAGAAGAACAATCTAGTCCAGAGACACAAGAACTGCGTAGGAGAATGAGAGAGGTGAGAGAACCAGAATGATATGGTTTTCTTGTCACCGTGGATGGTGACACATTATTGGTTGACAATGACGATCCTCTTACCTACAAGGAAGCAGTTGAAGGCACAGACGTTGCCAATTGGAAAGAAGCCATGAATTATGAAATGGATTCCATGTACCAAAACCAAGTCTGGATTTTGGTAGATCCTCTATTTGATGTAAAGACTAATGGTAATAAATGGGTATTCAAGAAGAAACTGGACATGGAGGGGCAAGTCAGCACCTATAAGGCATGACCGGTTGCAAAAGGGTTTAGACAGTGTCAAGGAATTGACTATGATGAAACTTTTTCATCGGTTGCGATGCTGAAATCCATCAGAATCCTATTGGCCATTGCCGCTTACCATGACTTTGAAATTTGGAAAATGGATGTCAAAACAGCATTCCTTAACGGGAACCTCCAGGAAGATGTCTACATGACACAACCTAAGGGGTTTGTGACTCCAAAGGATTCCAACAAGGTATGCAAGTTGCAGAAATCCATTAATGGATTAAAGAAAGCATCAAGGTCATGGAACATTTGTTTTGATGAAGCTTTAACATAATTTGTCTTTGTTAAGAACGAATGTGAGCCTTGTGTCTACAAGAGGTTTAGTGGAAGTGCATTCGTTTTCCTAATAGTATATGTTGATGATATATTACTAATTGGAAATGAAGTACCTGTCTTACAGTCAGTTAAGGAATGGTTACATAAATGCTTCTCCATGAAAGACTTGGGCGAGGCAGCATATATTCTTGAGATCAAGATCCATCGTGATAGATCCAAGAGAATGCTGGGCCTAAGTCAAAGTACATAAATTGACAAGATACTGAAGAGATTCAGTATGAAACAGTCCAAGAGGGGATTGTTTCCTGTGTCACATGGCATTCATCTTTCCAAGAAAATGTGTCCTCAGACACATGAGGTAAGAAAGAGAATGGAAAGGATCCCTTACACATCAGTGATTGGGTCAGTCATGTATGTTATGCTATTATGAGGCTAGATGTTGCTTACGCATTAAGTGTGGTAGGAAGATATCAAGCTGATCCAGGAGACCGCCATTGGATGGCAGTCAAGACTATCCTTAAGTATCTAAGGCATACTAAGGATATGTTCCTGGTTTATGGAGGAGATGAGAAACTAGTCATCAGAGGACATGTAGATGCTTGTTTCCAGACTGATCAAGATGACATGAAGTCGCAGACTGGATACATCTTCAGTTCGAATGGAGGTGCAGTGAGATGGAAGAGCTCAAAGCAAAGTGTGGTGGTAGATTCTACAGTAGAGTCCAAGTATATCGCAGCTTCTGAGGCAGCTAAAGAAGAAGTATGGATGCGAAGCTTCGTCCAAGATCTTGATGTAGTACCAAGCAGTAATGATCCTATCACACTCTATTGTGATAATACTGCATCGGTGGCACTTGAAAAAGAGCCAAGGTCACATCAGCGGACAAAGAACATACTTCGGAAGTATCATCTTTTGAGGGATTTTTCTCGGAGAGGTGAAGTTACAGTGAGCAGTATTTCCATGGAAGACAACGTGGCGGACCCCTTGACTAAAGCCTTGACTTAGTAGAAACATGATCATCATGTAAGGTCTAGCGGACTAAAATTCCTAGGAAGTTGGCTCTAGTCCAAGTGGGAGTTTTTAAGGGTTGGTGTCCTAAGAACCAACTATTTTGTACTTTTACTACATGAATGTTCACTTATTATATATTGTTCATTGTTCTGCATGACTATAATATAATAATGTCCTGGAATATTTGTTGCATTGATATGGTCATGGTAGATCCCCACTATGATGAGAACCTTGAAATGCTATAACAATATTATTAAATAAAGTTCTACAATTGGATGACATACTATGATAGGACACATAGTATACAGACCATCATGTGCGAGTACTCGTAAGAAGATGAGACTCTCTCTCATGGAGTTCACACTTGGTAATCTCCAAGATGGGAGATTATGAGAACAGACCCGCCAATAGCAATTCCGCATGTCTTGGTGTCATCAGACATTGCTATCGAAGAGCTTGTGTAATGGTCCTTAGACTGGAATATTATCATTAACTCATGTCATGACTCGCGCACATAGATTTACTGACGAAAACCGTCACGCAGACAGTTGGCAGGAAGTAGGGTACGTTGGGTGTGTCACGAGTGACATGTTGTTAATGGATAAGTCAAGGAATGATTTGTCCCTTCCATTTATGGAAGTTGATATCTCGGCCCTTTGATTGAAATAGAACTGTCGCATTAAATTCCATGGCCATGGTGTGAACGACGAGTTTATTTCAGGTAGTCAAAGAACGACGGATCAAGCTTATAGGTTTATGACACTGCCATGAAACCTGCTTGATGAGATATTGAGACAAAGGGATTAAATTACACATTAAGCGTTCGTATGAGGTGATACGTCAATGCGGCATCAACTTCTTTCTCTTGGGTGCCTTGACCCGTTGCTAGACAGTAATCTTGAACTTTAGGAAATCTTGCCTAATGCCAATGAGAAAGAGGCATAGAGGGTCACACACTAAGTGTATTCAAGTATCTCAAGTAGAATAAAGATTATTCCCGTACATGGTTTAATAATTATTCAAGGAAGACTATATCGTTTTAATTATTGGAGGAAGAAGGAAATGAAAAACAAGATATACACGTCGTGTATTAAAGATTACACGTCGTGTAGTTTTTCATGGAAAACAAGTACACACCATGTATTAATTATTACATGTCGTGTAGTTTTCTTTATGGAAAGGAAATGAATAAATGAAAACAAGATATACATGCCGTGTATATTTAATGTACACGCCGTGTAGTTTTCAATGAAAAACAAGTTCACGCCGTGTATTTATTAATACACGCCGTGTAGTTTTTCCAGTCGAGATTTTGAGGATATAATATTGTTTTAAATGATATTTATTATAATCAGCATGGGCACATGTCAAGGAATTAATTATTTGACACGGGGTTTTAAATAAGAGTCAATGAAATAAATAAAACGCGTAACGCGTTTATTTATTCTCATAACTCTACAACATCAAACCTGATTATAAATATCCTCACAACCCCAACTCGTTTCCTACACACAAGAGAATCGTTGTGCACAACAACTCTGGAGAATTCTTTCAAGGCCGAAAGAACCTATTCCTCCAAGAACGCTCTCAAGACCGAGAGAGATCTTCTTCCATCGGATCAAGATGATCTAAGGCGGACAATGCTAGCAAAGGTTTCTCCATGCTAGCACCCAGAGACTCCTTTGGCGACGTCCAGAGATACGAGGTGCACGTGTGGATCACTACTAGAGGAAGTCTACACTTGGCTTCTGCGACGCAATGACGAATCACATCGTAACGTGATCAAAAACATCAACAAAGAAAGAACACCTCAAAAGGTATTTCTTTTCAATTAATTAAATTAATTATAATCAACCTATAACGATCCTACTTTGTGGTTCTGGGAATTTCTATTTCTTTTGTCTATTTCTGTGATTCGATCCGTGGAGACTAGAATTTATCATCGTATTGATCCCGAATTGATCATTGCTAATGAAAAAAATCCAAGTGGGAACATCCACCCACGTGCTTCCGCTGCACCCGGAACCTTCCATGCTTTTGTTATGTCATCGTCCCCATGTTGTCCCCTCCATAAACCATTCCAACATCATTAGGTTATCGCCACTTCCAAAGCCATCTTACATGTATGATAAGACCATCGGGCACATATGTGTCCCCTATTGAGTTTTCATACCCATGGTAAGTTCATTCATGTGTGTAACCTCCATAGAAAGGTGGAACTATGAAATTGTTTTCAATTTTACATTCACTTGGTAACACGGGTCCCGACCTTGGGGTGCTCATGTAAACCTCCCCATTCTAGGGATTGAGGGGAACCACTGGCCTTTCCCTTAAATGAGGATTGGTGATGAACATTCCTTCCCCCCCCCCCAGAATTAATTTTGGGGCACCCCTCCTCAGGTAATCCATTATTCTTTCTTGCAAGTGGTCATGCTATTTCTCCTCTTCACCTCTTCCTGAGACATATATGGATATTTCATCACCTAAGAATATATAGGATATGAAAACAAAATAGAATACATGAACACTCAAATATCGTTCTCTCTCCCTTTGGGATCTAGAACCATACATCAGCGGATAGGACAGTCAAACAATATTCAGATCCATTTCTTTCTATTGTTTCACACAATGATCATGAATCACATGAGATTATAGGTCAGTGGTGATCATGACATACCCATGATCCTAAACCCCTCAAATGGTAAACTTCCCTAAATAATCCCCAACATCAAATGAACCTTCTCCATTGATGTAAGCCCAAACTCTAAAATAGGCCTCATATATAACGTATACCACCATCATGCCCCCTAAAATGGTCATATTCCATGAAAACATATCAACCATTGAACTATGTGGGATTTTATTCCCAACTAACTAGGATACGTAGGAAGCCTGCATGAGGTCCAAAACCAACATCCAATCCCTTCATAATGTTATATGGGAAACATTACTTGTAGGGTCACATCTACCCAGGAGACCATAACTATATTGGGTTCCTTAAGATCCTTGTTATATGTCCCGCACTATACTTTGACCATGAACCTATCTCTTGTATTTCCTTGGCACATGAAACACCTTATCCATATAAAAAATAATACATTGATAGTGAACCTCGAATACATATAGATTTATCCATTGATGGAGAACCTCAAATACTTACTAATGATTATTAACCCATGCATACCAATGATTGGTCATTATGTTAAGGTTATCCTTAATTTATACACTTGGGAATGAACCAAGTATTCTTGAACATATCTTAAATCTATAAGAGTGTCTTGGAATAGGAATAGTTCTGCCCAAAAGGGTGTGCTGAGCTTGAATTCTCATCCACTCAACCAATGTGATTTGTTAAGTGTCATTGGACAAGTTACCTAGTGAACACTTACCTTTGGATTGTAGGTCCATAAATCATTGATATAAGAGCCATTAGGAATTTTCGGCTCTATGAACTAAACTTGTTGGAGATCGTTCGGAAATAGTGGACCTGATGTAAATGATTGTAAAAAAAATCAACCCATGCATTCAACTATCATGACAAGTTACCTAGTGAACAGTTTCTTTTGTTAACAAAGGAAGAGGGATTTAGAAAAATATTCCTTTTTTAATAACATGATCTTCATGAACATTCTACAGTAATTAGGTTTGATTCTAATGAATATACAAATTCTGGCAGTAATTTCATATTTCTTCATTTATCTCCCCCTTAATGGAAACACTCATAAACTTCTTTATAATGGTGAATTTTTCCAATAATGGTTTTCAAGATGTTCTAATACAGAGAAAACACTAGAATATATCTTCGGCTTTTGAATATCAAGATTTGAAAACTTATATAACTTCATCAAGGATGATCTTCTTCAATACTTATTTTTTAGGATACCACAACATGATCTAACCATGATGATATCTTCTTTATACTTATTGTCTTGGATATGAAAACATATATTATTAAAATTCATCAATGATGACCTTCTTCCTTATCAATGGAGTTTGTCCTGTTTCGACAGTATTCATGATTGTACATCTGAACATTTGTTCTAATTTATATTGTGTAGCAGATATCCCTTCGCATTACATTTGGATTGTTGTGTCGATTTTTTCCCTTATTAGTTTTCATGGATGGTGCAATCTTAACCCTCTTTAGGGTTGTTTCTTATTCTGGAAGAATATGAATTCAATATTTTTCATAATATCCATAATTTTATGACATGATGGATGTATTTTAACAGTATAATCCTCTAGTAAAGATTGTGTACCAGTAGAAATTGTTTCCTTTTATAAATTCTGAATATGTATCTTCTCAAAATTGGCTAAATGAACTTCTAATTCATATTGTAGTTATTCTGATCTTCAGTCATAATCATCTAATCTTCACAAATATCCATTATTCATTCAAATTCTTCTTCATGCAAGTTAATTTTCTTAAACAAATAATCATGTTTCATGATATACTAGGATTTTACATCTAATTTTAAATCATTGGGATAAATAATATTTTTCAATATTTCTTCAAGTTCACGCATCTTTTCATCCAGAATCTATTTGATTTCAAAATAATTAATATAAATAATTTTTATTAATTAATTTAATCAGGTTATTTATTATACATATATATATTGGTAGATAATTTTATAACAGTAATACACTTATTAAAAAAATAATAGAAGTCTATAAATGATAACAATAAGACACATACAAAATGTATCATAAATCAAATATCAACCTAATCTACGCCTCTGGCGTGGATGCTCCTTTGTCCCACAACTAGTAATATACTGGATGGGCCCACGCCATGTCTGTCTATGTCTGTGCTCTGGCGTACGTTGCGCATCCTCATCGATAGTCACCTCCACATCCTCCAGTGTGACAGGCGGTGGATGTATAGTCCCACTGCCTGTACCCTAGCCCGCATCTAAGGATAGTGGAAGATGGATGGAACTCTCACCAACATAAAAAGTAGATGGATGCTCTGCTGTGGATGACTTTAATAAAGCATCAAACTCAATCCAGTCATTGTCTGTAAGTACCTGTGGCTATGCCTAAGAATCTGGAGGAGCATCTGACTGATCATGCTGAACACCCTCCCCTAGTGGAACAATATCATGTGGTCGAGCAATCTGGAAACCCTCCTCATGTGGAACAACAGAATCCATAACAGGGTCGTCACCCCCAGGTACATCTATGTGAGGCTCAGTAGGCTCCGCGGCCTCTGCAGTAGGTGGTGGATCAAAGAAAATGCCATGATAAATCTCATCCATCGACAGAAGCAGCTGTTCCACAAGGGTGTGAAAATATTCTGGTTCAAAGGAAGCTCTCTCCACTGGATCATACATATGAAGTAGATGAAAAATACGAGCATCCTGTGAAAACAAATTCCGTTGTTAACTAATATGAATAAAAAATCTGTTGAACAGTGGAAGGAAGAATGCATACCAACTCATGAAAGCCCCGTCTGTACCGTGTCAGAAATATGACCGGGGACCTGATGTACCAGCCTGTATAATCCATATGATCCATCAAATGAAAATGTAATGTCCCTGCCCCTCACAACTGGGACTCCCGTCGTCTGTCCCATAACGCAACATATCTGGCATGGTAGCTCCTCCAATCAAAATCCCTATTCCCTGACATCTTCAGGGAATGAAATGAATCCAACGGACTATGCGGGTCAGTAAATAGTTGTAGGAATCCAAACTGCCTCATAACCCTATCCATCTGATGCCACTCGACTATATGAAAATGAATCAGTGGAACCCTGTAGGAGCTGATAGCAAGCATCGCTATACAGTACGGCGGCAGACTCTGATGGACAGCATCTGTATATGGCATCCATGTAATCTGAAAAAAAAATGAATAATAAATTAATAAATGAATAGATGTACAATAAAGAGTAAATATTTAACAATATAAATAATAATCACTTACATCATATGGTCGAATACTATCTAACATAAGTTTGTAGGTGTGAACATCATGTCCGGGAGAATCTGAATTTCGATGCGCCTAACTCCACCTGTAGATAACATTTTTATTTTTACATTTCATAATAGAATCTTATAAAATTAAGTTAGATATTAGAAGGAATTAATAACATACCAACATCCACGTGGAGCCTCTTCTACAATATCAATGGGTAATGGTGCACTGGAAAGTGGAGGTAAACGACGGATGTGCTCCCATACCCACATCTGCAGAAGAACCATGCATCCTGTGATCTGCATCTTATCGATGCGACATGCACTACATAGGGCTATGTATGTATATTCTAGGCAGGTAGACCCCCAGCTATACCGGCCTTCCTGGTCCAAATCCTCCAAAAAAGATAAATACATCAGGTGCACAAAAGTAGTAGAGTGGTCAACAAAAAGTGTGCCACCTATCAGCCTCAAAATATATGCACGTGCAAATCACAGCACGGTGACATCATCAGCATCATCTGGTAAATGTGTGAAGTGATGGTCTAACCAAGGCATCAACAATATACCATCGACGGTGGTCATGCCATCATCATGGACCTCTATGCCCAGTAGTCTATGAACAAGCTCAGGAAAATCTGATGGAACTCGGCTTGTCAGAGCATGTCCGTCGATAGGGAGGCCCAACATAATGGCCACATCCTGTAACGTAATAGTCATCTCCCCCTCACTGAAATAGAACGTATATGACTCTGGCCTCCATATCTCTACAAGTGAAGAAATGAGCTGATGATCAGGAAATGTGAAGTCTTAGATCACAACTCCATAGAATCCAGCTCGATGAAGATGAGGGACGATAGCGGGAGGTGGTGCGGTATGATGGAAATGGTGAGATCTACGTACACTTAAGGGAGGCACAATACATCCCTCTAAAAGCATCCACAATACATGAGTACCCTGAGATGTAAGCATTGGAAAACCTTCCATCTGCACACATGATATCATCATTACTTTTTAATAGTGAATTGAATAAAAATTGTAAACTTTTGTTAAAAAAAAATATACAATAAGAAAAATAAGGTAGAAAATAAAGCAGCAGTGATGAAAAACCTGCATTGAAGATGTGGAAGTATGATATATTCATTTTTGTTCGGTGTTTATTTTTTTAATAGTTTTAGAATCATAAAATTCATTATGATAAAATCCAAAAATTTTAAAATTTTATTTAAAAAAAAATCTACAACAAGAAAAATAAGGTAGAAAATAATGCAGCGGGGATGAAACACATGTATGAGGTTGTTCATAGGCTACCATATTATTCATTGATGATATCTATAATTACATAATGTCAATGGAGGAGCATGCATAGAATCTCAAAATATTATTTTAAGTCCATCAACACAACCATCTCTATGAAAAGTTGTCCAAGTGCTTGTTTTGGACAAGAGAAGTGCATGTACATGGGAATGTGGTTTCCCAATATGGTGTAGTAGTGGACCTATTGAAGGTCAAAGCGATTTTTTCTTGGGAATCACCCAAAAATTTTGATGATATAAAACATTTTCTTGATCTAGTAGGATATTATAAGATATTTTTACATGAATTCACTTGATTTTAGGCTCCATTGATGGACTTGACAAGAAACATTTAAATACGAAACAACATATACATATTAATGATACGGTACACAGACTCGATCATGGATAAAAAGATGTGGAACTCTATCCTACCACTTGGGGACATCTCTTATGAGTATGACCTTCTGCATGACAAATACTGCATCGTATTCTCCCTCTTCATTGTCGAGGCCAGTCCATCTCATTTCTGATGCAAGTTGACTTCGGTCTTCCTCAGGGCCGCAACCTGGTAGCATGAAGCCAATAATTTTAAAAATGACAGACATTGACAAAATCATAAATGAAACCAAAACCAACTTATGAAAACCTGGAAATATCAGGGATGATGGTCGGTTGATCAGCAGGCAATGTGATAGAATGGAAGTCACCAATAGGCATTCAAGCAGCACTATAACAGTTAACCAAAGTGCTCATGTGATACACTGGGTCAACATATGGCTCTCATGATATATTTACCAAAGCGCAAGCTGCGATAACATGTACACATGGATATCTCAATGCCTGAAAGTTGCCGCAATCACAGTATCTATTGTCCAACCTCACAACAAACACTCCATCAGTAGTGCATGTACCTTGTTCATAGCATTGTCTTACCCGAAAGCTCCTCTTTTTCCTATCAAAGCCTATAACATTCCATCTTGAATCCTCATTCCGTATCCGATCAATATCACTTTGAAAATTCTGAGTAAAAAGCATTCCATTTTCCATCCTCTCGTAGGCCTTTTGGGACCGGTCAACAAAGTAGTCAACACATCTAAAAAATTTCTCTTGCACTAATCCTATGATTGGGATTTTGCACACACCCTTGAGGACCCCATTTATTCACTCCACTATATTAGTGGTCATATTCCCATATCTCATGCCACCATCATATGCTAATGACCATTTTTCCTTGGAAATTTGCATCATATATTTATATACCTCCTCATTAACAGTTCGAATTTCTTCAAGACGTCGATCAAACCTTTCTTCTTGGGGTTCATATGATTAAACCATAAGATAATAATTTATTAAAATGGATATTAAATTTTGTTAAAAAATCAAGTTTAAAAAACCATACCCAACTTGAGGATCGCCTTCTTTATGGCCTCATCTCTGAAATGATTATGCACATTAATTGTAATATGTCTAATGCAATAATGATGATAAGCATTAGGCTCAGTCCAAGAAACCTCATCACTACTCACAAACTCTATAATCACTCGATGGAGATCAGATATCAGACACATGCCCTGTTTTTGCATGACATGAACACGTACACATGCCAAAAACCAGCTCCAGCATTCAAAATTTTCTTTTTCAACAATAGAAAAAGCAAGTGGCAGAGGAGTGCGATTACCATCCTGTGTGGAAGCAATGAGTAGAACACCTGTATACTTGCCAAAAAGGAATGTGCCATCTACCTGAATAAAATGTTTACAATAGGGAAAGGCAACAATGCACAGTCTGAATGCCCAAAAAAGCCTATTGAACTTCACCTTTGACCGATCAACTCGATGATTTTGGGATACATACTCAACACTGTCCAAATGATAAAAAATATTATTATTGAGAGACAACAATTCCATAAGCTGTGGAAACATCACATAAGACTCATCCCAATCGTCATACACTTTTACAATAGCTTTATGTTTTGCATTCCAAGCTTTGTTGTATGATATCTTATAATTATACAATTGTTGAATTCTTTCCTGAACAAGGGCAACAGGAACATCCTGATATGTTCGTATCATCTCACAAATAACAGTAGATATAAACTCTACATCAAGGGAAGAGTGATCTTGTGCCAAGCTAGGATGCAGAAAACTGTGTGGGCCTTCTAATTTGGTTATCTTCCAAAATCCATAATATTTATCAAATATTTCTCTTAATCGAAATTTACATTTTGACCCATATTTTTCACAACGAATGAGATATGTTGTCTTCTTTGACTCATCAACCACAAATGTGAAATGTCACTCAATGTGGTATTTCTTTATCACATTTTTCATGGCCAGTTTACTTTTTAACTCCTGCCCAACATATATGGCATTATCATTTGATGCAGGCATATTCCCTATAATGTCAGGGAATTCAGAAGCTGGTGTAATGACATCCCAATCAAAATGATGTTCACGAGACATTCCTTCAACTAAGTAACTCAAAACTGAAGGCTGATTACCACTAACTGGTGGATGTAGTGGATGTATATCTCTCAAAGGAACCTCATAAGGTTCATTCCCAACCACATCATCTCCTGATGACTCCCCAGATTCTTATTCCTCAGATAAACTTTCATGCACTATATCAGCACACAAAGGGATGTCATCTACATTTCCTTCCAAATTTTGATCATCTTCTTCATAACATTCTTCCACATGAGTCGTATGAGGAGGAGGCAATGAATAAGACTTCTATGAAGGACTGACTTCTATAGAGCTCACAAAGCATGGTTCTGTAGTAATTGATCACACCACATCAATGTCAGCAATGACAACAAATAATTACATCAAACCATTAATACATTGTTTCCTGAATAATAGAGAAGCCTCCATCCAGTCCTCGTCATCGACTATAGGGTACTCACTGTTCCACAGACGCTCAGGATATTGAAGATGTCAGTATTTAATTGAAGTGACTGCTTGTTCAGCCCTCAGTTTTAACCGACTGTGAATATTATTACGAACTGCATCCAATGTCATACAACCATGGAGATTTACCACTCTGGCAAGTGGCACACTGTAGCTAAAATCCTCCTTAGTATAAATCACCTCACCATTGCAATATATTTGTGCAGACATAATTACCTATAAAAAAATAATTTAAAAAATATTATATACTACATTAAAATTTTAAATTATTTAATTTGGTTTTGAATAATTGATTATCTTGAGACTTTTTTATGTATTGATTTATCACTGTTAAGGTATAGTGATTGTGATATTATCACAAAAGAAAATTTATTATAATGTTTCATAAAGTTTAATTACTTATGAATATATAATCATGACCTGATCTTGAGACTTATGATTAGTTTATCATTATCTAATAAACTAACAACAACCTATGAGTGGACTCCTGTCTCTATTATCAAATATTTCAACAACTTCCAATCCCCTGTCAAACAACAACACCTCCTCTCGAACGAGTTCTCAAATACCTCTTCGTGGACACCTCTTTGGTTAAGCCTGTTTGGGGACACCTCTTCGGGGGCGTCTGTCTTTTAATTACAATTTTACTCACATGCATGTGAGGGGGTCTAGGGGTATGAAATATATAAATTTTTTTAAGCAGAAACGCAGGTCCTTACATTTACTGAGAGATGACTCGCAGGTCATCAATGCGGAAAAAATGCAATTATTACAAATTGAATAACCACATACACAAAATAAAACATGCAATTTCAATTATGCATGGTCAGTCATCTCAAGATCAGTCATCACTCATACCATGTTTTTTGGTATAATTATTATATTATTCATATTATATAACGTTATCTATTACTAAATGAAATGTATATTAAATACTACACCTTTTTTCCAAAAATTTAACTTCATGTGTATATATATATATATAATTATTAATAACATTTAATAAATTTTTTTATAACTAAAATAATTGAGATTTACATAATAAACACTTTTGTTATTTAAAATTTTATTACATTGTAATGTTTTTTGGCCATTCTTATACTTTTCAAAATATATGTAAATATATTTTCTACTTTATTGATTAAAAATATTATTACTAGTAAATAAAAGTAATATAATTTACACTTACATCAAAAACATTCATTAAAATAAACTTCTCTAAGATAAATTACTTTTCCTAAAAATTCAACATTTTAGACATAACATAAAACATTCAATATTCATACAACATACATTCAAAAAATTAAATCATACAAAACATTCAAAATCAAGAAAATTAAATCATACAAAACATTAAAAATCATGCATAAAATATGAAATAAATAAATCATACACACAATTAAACATACAAATGAAATAAATAAACATAATTAAAATAATTAAAATGTTAAATAGAAATTTTACCTCTATAAAAGCAGAAAATATTTGTTGAGAAAGAATTTCTACAGGGCTTCACAACAAAATCCAGAGGAGAACAATGGTTTTTGATGAGGGGGACCCCTCCTTTTATAGACTCTGTGGGATGCATGAACGTCGTTCACGCGTCCTTTGCAAACCAGCTGAAAGATGCGTGAACATCGTTCATGCATCTTCAGTGGGGGAAACGATGCGTGAACGGAATTCACACATCCAAGACCCATTTTTTAAAATACGGGAACCCTGATCCCCTTTCCCCAATTTTTATTTTTATAAAACCCAAAAAACAATTATCCTCAATTTGGCTTGTGCTCTCCTAGTCTAAATAGATTTCCACCAGCCACTTCGACCATCCAATCCCAGGAAAATTTTCATCCTCAATAAGAAAACTTTGATTCATCATTGGTTGATTTTGGGAAGTTTAAAACTTACTTCAGCCTCAGTCATCCCATATCCATGTTCTTCTGTTGTCTTCACAACCCGTCATGGATCTGGATAGCTTGGTTTGTGATTCATTAATTTGTGCATCGATAGTAGCTACTACAAGGATCATCTTCAATAAACAGTGATGTTGGATATGGTATTCATCTTCATCATGGGTTCATCGAACTCAGATCTGGATCTGCATTGGGGACCATCGATGGTGGTGACTTGGTTTCGGTTTGACATGATCCACATAATCTTTTCTGTTACCACACTAATTCATACGACAAGAACCATTACACCCTGGAATCCTCTCGACCATGCATCATATATGGGACACAGGTGTTTAGAGTTTATTCTTGTTAGGGAGAATCACGATTGCGAGCCAAATATTTCTTGCCAAAAATATCATGAGAAACTCATCTAAATATGGAAGTGATTTAAGTAGAATAAATAAATCTGCATGTAGAATTTTTTAATGTGGAAAACCCCTCATATGTGGATGATTAAAAACCATGGGGAAATTCCCAGAAAATATCCACTATGAATCAGAGAATACAAGAATCCAAGTAATTCCCAAACTTGAATTACAAATAAGAGAGTGTCAAAAACCTATGTGAAAACCACACCCCCGTATTCCTTTTCCTTCTCTCTAATAAATATTCTGCTGATGCCATGTATCATAAGATCAATTTGTGACAAAACATCACCCTTCTGTCGACGAAACATCACTACCTCGGAGATCTTCACCTGAACATGCGTCAGCCACACACTAGATTGTAACACCTGAATAATCTCTCAATCATGATGTACTACTAATCATTAACTGGGACACACCACCTGATCACCGCTATCAGGATAACTTTCTATATGTGGCCCCAATCATCAATTGCATCACCACTGCTCTACACCTGTTAAACGCTGACATGCTGCACATGTTACCACGGACGCAAAAGCCCCCTTCTGGCTCTCGGTGGACTGCATTTTGAACACCCTAACAATAACATCACCACACATAGAAGATAATTGTGTCATTTTCATCATTTCACATGGGCCACCACAAACACAGCAACCCCTTCCCGGGTCTCCCTTGCTAACTACATCTTGTTGTAACACCCTTTCTGTTCACTACTAGCTGCTTCTCCTTTTATAGGCTTCTATATGCCATATATCTTTATTGAAATGGAAATATGAAAATATATCTCAATAAAGATATCATGAGATATCCTGTATCTCATGCTGGAAGATACATAGTGGAAGGATCTTGAATTTCCAAAAAAAATATCTTCAAATATAAAATGTACATCATATCTCAAAAATGGAAACACCCACATGTGGGATAAACACCAATAATTCTTTCTTTACCTTAGCTTCTATGGCACTACATCCCACAACCCTCTACTCCATCAACATAGTGTTTACTAAAATATCTCATTGCGGGTTCTTCTATATAATATAAATGTCCCTATTTATGTGATGTTTTTTGGTTTTAGGGTTTATTTAATGTGAACTTCCCTAATTTTATATTTACTACTTGTGATTTTAGTGAGAATTATTGGTATCTAGCTAAATTGATGTGGATTGTTGTTCTGAATTCCAATTTTATTTTTTTCCTCTAAATGTTTATTGCTCTGAATGCTAATTTTAATTTTTGATTGTGAAAATTTTTCATGTTGACATAGTTATTTTAGAGGACTATGTTTAAAGTTTGAATTCATTTTTTTATTGCAATTATTCTTGGGAATTCTTGATGAAAAATTGAATATGCAGGAGGATCGTTTGTTCTTTTCTTTAATTGATTCAATTGAATTTGAAACTATTGGAGTGTGATGGTGGACTATTTGTTTACTATTAATCTGAATATTTTTAGTTCAATCTAGGATTCTATATTTGGTGGGTATTGTAG
Organism: Viscum album; assembly: GCA_963277665.1. Classification (NCBI taxonomy): domain Eukaryota; kingdom Viridiplantae; phylum Streptophyta; class Magnoliopsida; order Santalales; family Viscaceae; genus Viscum; species Viscum album. The sequence goes on from OY728149.1 coordinate 113,376,929, forward strand.
GAAGATATGTAATAGGGACAAACAAACTTACAGTTATTTTTCAAGGGGAATTTTAGATTGTTCATCCTTAGGTTTCTTCAAATGGGTACCTAATGTTGGAAATTTTCTTTAGAGTATTTTGTATTATTACTGAATTAGACTCTTATGTCTATATGAGTCAAGTTTATGAGTCGATTTTATTGTTCTTGAATGATCCGAAGTAGACTCTTGATTTTTAATACCTTGATTGTAACATCTTCATTCCTCACAACTGAAAACACTTAACAAACTTGAATGGAATTCCATTATCAACGATTGAATTTTAGTGATTCTTCTTCAACATTTGGAATCAGCAAAAAATATAAACTAGTTGGAACTCAATTTGATAAATTTTTGAAGAACCTTATATGTTTGCATTTTTATCACTAAAGTGTCTTTGGAAATAGTGCATTTGATATCTCCTTTAAGATATCTCAATCATCCTTTATCTCGACTAAGGAGAAATGAAAAATAATTTTTTCCTTTAATAAAATCCTCATGAAGCATTGAATATTCTTTGGTATTTCTCCATCAAATATTTAGATAACTCGCAAGCTTCATCTTGGAATAATTGGTCTTAATCTCAAATAGTAACAGTTTTATTTGTTCATTAATAATCAAGTTTGAAACTTCTTTCATATTCATCATTTATACTCGGTATAGGTTGGAAAAACCTCTATAGCGACACCCAATATTCATTTCAGCTGAACTTGGGCACGATTTCCTTTGGGAACTCAATGTTGTGGCTCAATTTTCAATATATCATCTTCTAATGCTTGGGTTTTCATCTCCGCTCAATTAATTATCTTCATCAGTCTTCATCAAGTGGTAACAACTCATGTAGAGTTCTAAATTACCTTTAGTTTATTTGACACCTACACAGGGTGCATGATCAATTAGTTTAACTTTTGATTGGTGGATAAGTTTTATTGAGAATTCCTTATTTTCAGTCAGTTCTTCACAGTAGTTTATAGACTTGGTAAGGTATATGGGCATGTTGTGGTCAATCTGGACTCATACTCACTCATCTAATTAGGGTATCTTATCCATGATAGTCCTACTGAATATATCAATCATGATGGTAAGTTTTCCATAGTAGGTTGACTGTCACATTTCTGTATGCCTTCAGAAAATAATAGTACTTTTACATAGGTGGGGTTGGCAATCCACCCATTACGCAAGGGTTATAAATAACCCTTGTGTAGATACTTATAGTAAATAAAATAAACAAAATGTAATTAATCAATTCAAAATCAAAAACATAACTTAAAATAGAAATATATATATATATATATATGAATTATAAATATAAAAATTAGAATTAAAATTCATTGTAATATTGTATTTATAAAATAAGTTCATAGAACTTTGAGAGAAATCATTGATGTGGCAATATTTTGATACAATGTTTTCAAGTAATATCTTTTATTTAATTATTTTGGTATTTTCAGAATAATTTTTTAATTAGTTAATTTACTTCAGTGTTATTTTTTTAAAATTATAAAATCTCTTAATTTAAGGATTTCATGTTTAATTAAGGATTCATTATATTTTAATTAATTAATTTTTCAAATCTGTTTTTATTATTTATTTTCGATAAATATTTTAAAATATATATATTTAAGTGTTTTTTTATTTTTGTATATTCAATTCATTTTTTCATTGTTTTTGTAATTAATTAATTAATTTTAGATTATTGATTAATTTATTTTATTTAAAAAATTTAATAATTGGTGACATGTAAATATAATTTAATACTTTTTATTGAATTTTTATCTTCACTTTATTTTGTTAATTGATTAATTAGTTAATTATTTTAGGCTAAGTATTTTTAATTAATTGTTTTATTTGATTTAAAAAATATATATTTACTTAGAATTTATTTTATTTTAATGTTTATTTTTGATTTAAATTAATTAACAATTAATTTTTTGTTTTATTTATGAGGAATTATTTATTTAGTGATTTTTATTGTGTTTTTGGATATAGATGTTCTCACGTGTCCAATTGATCATCGGCATGCCTACATAGATATTTTATACCCTGGAGCACGTTGCCCATTTCAAGCGGATTATACATAGTTGATTTGAATAAGATCCACATCTCCAAATAGTAATCTATGTGAAACCATGTATCTGTTTTATTTGAGTATGTGAATGAAGGAGGATCTCGTAGCAGCAAACACATATGCAGATAACTAGAGGTGATCATAATAAATTTACAAGAACAAAATATAGAAGCAGCATCAGGTTTTATTTCATTTTCTCAGATGATCATACAATGCTTACATTAAAACCTATTTATAAGGATACAATTTAAAGCAAAAAAAACAGAGAAGACACAACAACTCAGGAAGAACTTTTCCTAAGTACCTATACACACTCACACCCAAATCGATGCAAAAGTTCATAGAAAAATAAGTAAATTATGAAACATGTTGTAAATAAATTAAAACATGCATGGAAAACTAAATAGTATGAGTATAGTAATATAAACAGAAAGGAAAACGGGGAAAATACACGCCCACCAGAAATAGTGCCCCAACCTGATAGAAAACTAGAAAGTAATGTAATAGATAAATTCTTACTCTAAGAACCCAAACTGCGACCACCGCACATGGTCCAAGCACCTATGACCCTAACCTCTCTAGAGTTTGATCAAACTTGTCCATTTTCTTCATAAAGCACAATACGTGCTGGAAAATCCCATGCAACGGTGAGTACATACTCATTACGACACCCTGAAAAGAAAGGGGGGCAGTAATAGATATAGTAGGGAAGGAAAAATAGTAGATGGAAACAACGTACAATAAACAAGTGCAGATCAACCCAACAAGAGAGTGAAGTAAGCTCATCCAAACACAAGGATCTAGGAACGATGAGAATATGTACTTCTCATCAAATCTTCGCAACCTATAGTGGGAGAGTATACTCTTCCTACCACTAGAACCCATGGAGTGGATACTTCAATAGGCTATATATATATATACTTAGACAAACCCAAACAAGGGAGTAAGAGGATCTCTATCTCACAGCTCATCCCAGGAAAAGAGTCACCAATAGTCCCAGAAGTAACTACCATCGATACCCATTATTCCTCGTGTCTACCCTGAACTACAAGCCAAAGGGGCTCAAACACCACCCCTCTATACTATCTACCTTGGGCAAGTATATCTCAACCACATGGTTTTAGGTCGCGTCATAAGGACACATCTTGGTGGGGAAATTTCACCTCTTACTTGTGAGTCCAAAGTAGCATTAAAGTATGCCTTGTTGTTGATCCATGTAACCGAACGGTGCAAACTCAAAGGAGAGGACCCATTCCCTAATACATTAGGGGTATTCCACTCTAATTCATTGAGGACCCACACCCTAGTGTGTTATGGGGATTCCACTTGGAAGTAGTTGATAGAGGACCCACACCCATCCTGATGGGGGATTTCACTCTGATCGTTATAGAGGACCCATGCCCTGGTGCGTCAGGGGGATTCCACTCTAATTCATCGAGGACCCATGCCCACATGTGTCAGAGGGATTCCACTCGGAAGTCTCCGATATCATTTCCACATCCCTGCAGTCGTCGAAACTTCCTTAATATGCATCGTGCTCAGAACATCTCGCATCTTAACTAGGAAGTCGAAATTGTAGTCACAATTATATTCTATATAAAAAAATATGCAGGATAGACTATTCACTAACCCCAATCAAAAATTTGATGAAGAATTTGTATAATGATGCATTAAGCTTGAAAATTGCCTCTTACAGCTCATGCCTTGTTCTTGAAATTAATTACACATATTGTGCCATTACGATCCTCTTAGAAAAGCACACGGGATTTCCTACAAGTTCGTCCAAAACAGATACCTGTCGAGAAAGCTACACTTCACTACTACGCGTGCGAACTAGGCCTTGTCAGACCCACGCCTTGACTTTATTATAAACACTCAGAAGTAGTCTTGAAAATTCTTCCCAAGGTCCAGGTTCACACGGTCACAAACATCGCGTCAATCCAATACAAGAAACCCCAAATAATAATAATTAAATTATTACAATTAAACTTAGGATTTTTGTGAAACCAAACCATGAAACCAAGTCTTAAAATTCCTGAATCAGCCTAAAAAGATCTGTCTCAATGAGAGGAATGGCTGGCTATAGACGGTGCATCAATTGGATTCCCGGTTTAGGAGAAAAGGGTATTTAAAGCTGCCTTGGACCGGTTTGAACTGGTCCAACCTTGACTGGTTGGACCGCTCCACCAGGGTTGGGTCACCACTACCGCGTCAACATGGTCGACCGGCCAGGACACGTGGCCTTCTACATCATGGCACCATCGGGCCTCGGTGCCACAGCAGCTCTCTGGTCTGCCATTGGGTGGCCCGCCGTTGTAAGCCGCCACCAGTCGTCGCACTGGTGGCACTCCAGTGGTCCATTCTTCGGACCACCAGAATCCATCCAGTCACCCAATCGTGAATTCGTTAGTAGATTAGGGACCCTTGCGATAGGGGCTTCACTATGATGGCATCTACTCAACGATCCACTCATGGTTTTTCATGCCCAGAAGTAGATATCTAATATCAGTGAAGAGAGGACGTAGAATGAAGTTTTAAACATAGATCGATGGTCGTGATGATTCATCAATAAAATGATCAATCAATGGTTCAATGAAATTATTTTCAATTTAAAATTTGAATCAGAACTCAAAAATAAGAGAAATCCTACCTCGATTCGATCTCCCATCGTTGACGACGTATCTGCTGTGTTCCTTCTTCGATACGCTGAGGTTTTGGAATCAATTGCTCCTCGATCTGATGAAGAACGGTTAGGACAGAGGGAGAGAGGGAGGGAATTAGTAGAGAGGGAAGGGATTAGGGATAACCCTAATCCCAAATCCTTAAATCTCTATTTAAAGGCATTCCACTTGGCACAGAAATCTGAATCTGACACGCCCCCTCATTTTTTGTCGCACTTGGGTAAAACACCTCATTCCAAACTCAACGGTAGTATCAGAATTCCAATCCAAGACCCAAAATCTAAAGTTATATAATATGATGTTAGGGGTAAAATAATTAACTTTAATTATTTTAATTACAATTTTTCCCCTGGTTGGCGTTTTACACAAAATTCTCATGCCAACAAAAATTATGTCCTGCCTAGGGTAAACGTCACGTTCCGGACTCAACCGTGCCCTCATATTTTTTATTCGGGTTACCATTTAAGAATTATCTCATTTATTTTATGTGAATAGTATAAAATATACTTAATATTTTTATAAAATTTATTCTGGGCACACTGAGCCTCATATTTTCGCATCGTCTCAATTCCTAGCTCTAGAAATATATATATAGAAGTATTTCAAAGTATTACAAGGTCAAAACTGTGTCTCTACACAATTCCCTCCTTCAAGATTTTCATCCATGAAAAGCAAAAACTATGAAACAAACTCAGGATACTTATCCCACGTCTGGCTCTCCCATTGCTAAGAACTCTCTTGCACATTTCCACGCTATCATAGTACGCAAACCAAAGGGCTGACAATACAGGAAAATGGGCATTTCACGGCGGTTTTTTCGCGGCGGTTCGAAAACCGTCGTGAAATGTGTTAAATTTTTTTTTAATTTTTTTTTAATTTTTTTTTAATTTTTTTTTAATTTTTCAGAGGATTTGTGGAGGTTTTTTAAAAAACCACCAAGAAATGAAAGGAAAAAAATAAAAAAACATGAGAAACCCCGAAATCACTAAAACGACGATAACTTTTGATCCGCTCATCCATTGGACCGCCATGAACAGTCAAATCAAAGCTCAGGAAGAGATCTAGAGGCGCCTATTGTCAAAACCTTGAGACGGTCTAAGGTGCAGAAGATATGAGAGTTATAAGAAAGTTGAAAAAAGTTCTCCAACTTCAAACGGCCATAACATTCATTCCGGGTGTCCGCATGGGCTTTACCACATATCAAATCGAAGCCAGCAAGGAGAGATACACACTGGTTCAACAAAACCAAGCTTCTCTCGTGTTTTTCAACCCAAAAACCTCTACAAAGTCCTCTGAAACCTCATTTCCATCACCGGTGTCCCGTCGAACGTGTCTTCAAACGGACCTAAATTTTGATCCGTGTGTCAGTTCGGACTCCTCCACCTGCTAGATCATAGTTTGTTCAATGAGCTTCAGTTTGACTGGTCACGGTGCCCACATGGACTCCTAGATCATAATTTATGGCCTTTTTAGTGGGTATTGGGTTTGTTCTGTTTTTCGATGCCTCGTTTCTAGAACCCGTTCCCCGTCAGTTTTTTTAAATGGTCGTAACATCCGATCTGTCAGTTCATTTGGTCTCTTTCACCTATCAGCTCGAAGATCATTTCAGAATCTTTGATTTGACTGTTCGCAGATCTGGAACAGACTCTCGGATCATAAGTTATCTTCGTTAATGTGAGTCCAAAGTTTTTGTCACTTTATGACCGTTTTGACGAGTTTTAATGGTTGCTCCATTTATTACTATTTATTTCGGTTTCCATGACTTGTTATCTTTATCAATGGTTTTTTGTGGGTTATTATGATGATTATGTTGAATTCTTAAGGGGTTTCCCAGAGTTTTCATGAGTTTTCATGCATTCTCATGCTTTCTAATGCTTCCTTCTTCATGCTTCTCCATCTGTTTTCATGCGTTTTCATGATTTTTCATCCCTTATCACGCCTTTTCATACTTTTTCATGTGTTTCATTTATTATTTATTATTTATAATATACTTTAATTTATTTATTATCTATTATTTGTTAATGGTTATTTATTATTTATTATTTAAATTTATTTATTATTTATTATTTATTATTTATTATTTATTATTTATTATTTATTATTTATTATTTATTATTTATTATTTATTATTTATTATTTATTATTATTTATTATTATTATTATTTGATTCTCACTCAAATTTACCCAAGAGATGAAGGTAGAACGGTCCTTGTAGTCTAGCTTGGGTTGTCGAATCCACAGAGACCTAAGAAGTAACCTATAGACACGCACGTTCTAAGGATTGTTTTTGGCTATGAAGTGGCCAACTTGGGTTGATTTTAGATGGGTTTAAAGAAAATCTAAGAGACTTAAGTGAATTAAATTTAAAAGAATGATTTGATCCTGGGTTATCACTTGGGGTGGATTGGATGTATTTATTTTTCAAAGATTTCATTTTCTTATATTTGAGATGGGTTCATTTAATAAGATAAAACAACATCATCACTTACTGGTTTAATACCTAAAAAATTTAATACTAATAACCTATACACTTGAAGGATAAAATTTTTGAGAACTTCAAGGTAATGATTCGTATTAGCACATGAAGTGTGTGGCATTAAATTCAACAAGGACGATGGAGTATAAAAATCATCAAATAAAAATCTCAATTAAAGAAGTGATTATACATTAATGGGGTGATAAATTACATCCAATCCAGCCCCTTGATACTCCCTTGGATCAACCCATAAGTGGTTTATCCCTCCATTGATCCCATGGTTTCAATGGAAGCGTAAAGTAGACTCATGAGGGAGGAAATGGAGAAGTAAAGAAAACAATAAAAATAAAATGATCACTCCACCGTTGTGTGAAATATTTCACAAGGTTTAGTGTGAATAAATTCACATCTTGAACCAATGGTATCAAAGTGATATTAATACCAACATAATAAGAGGAAAAGAAGAGATTTTATTAAGAAACTAAAGTTAATTGAACAACTTACATGTGAAAGAAAAACTTGAGACAACAAAATTGCAGCATAACATTACAATTGAACAAAGCATCAAAGAATTAAAAACTCATTCACCACCAATGACTTAAATATGAATTTTGGGAGCCTTGGGTCGAGCATCCAATAGTAAAAAGGATCCCATTTGAGTATGGTAGGCCTAGGGTGGTGGAAAGTAAGGGAGAGGAGACTTTTCCACCCTTGACCCGAGGTGGCATCCAGCTTGCTTCCACCGAACAAACGTGCTTGTAAGTCCTTCTAGATGGCCGAATCAGAGTGAGACTAAGATGAATAAAATGGATCCCCGGATGTCTTCTAATCTCCTGTAATGTTTGGGCCCATTTGGAGTTTTTGATTCCGAGATAGGATCATATTAGCGGGATGTTTTTCTGGGCCGCAGAATCTGGCCCAGAATTTTATCTCTAACTTAGGCCCCCTACATGGACACAATGGAGGCCGAATTAGCATTGGATCCTGAAGAGTTATTTGTTCCTATACATGTATTCTAGCATACCAAGAAATTTGGGATTAATTGGGTCTGTATGTTGGGCCCCACAGTCTCATCGGTGGGCTGGTGTCCAGTCTGCCTTCTCCAGAATTTCTTCCTTTCATTGCCAAATATCTCCATCATCCTCCATGAATTCTCCATTGATCCCTGAATCAAACATGTTCATATTTAAGTATAGATCAATTTTCAAAAATATCAAATTAAAATATGTATAATTAGATTCCTCAAAATCAGATGAATCATTGGGTACTTTAAATGATTTTCAAAAATGTACCACATAATAGTGCATTTTAATAAGGTATTACAATCACAATGTGAAATGATGTTCAAAGTGTAAAATGCACTAAAATGGTGTTTATGAATAATAAAGAACAGGAATATTATATATATTACCAATGAATATTAGCCTCATTTAGTGGCTAATCATTAATATTTCCTACTGGTTATTTATTATTTATTATATATTATATATTATTATTATTAATAATATTTTATTTATTATATATTATATATTATATATTATATATTATATATTATATATTATATATTATATATTATTATTTATTTATTATTATTTATTGTTTATTATTTATTATTTATTTATTTATAATTATTAATCATGTGTTAGTTGTTATTATTATTATTATTTATTATTTATTATTTATTATTATTATTATTTATTATTATTATTTTTTATTATAATTTATAATTTATTATATATTTATTATTTTCTATTATTAATTGTTGTTTATTATTTATTATTTATTATTTATTTAATTATAATTATTAATTATGTGTTATTTATTATTATTATTACTTATTATTTATAATTTATTATTTATTATATATATATATTTATAATTATCTATTATTAATTGTTGTTTAATATTTATTATTTATTATTTATTATTTATTATTTATTTAATTATAATTATTAATTATGTGTTATTTATTATTATTATTATTTATTATTTATTATTTACTATTTACTATTTATTATTTATTATTTATTATTTATTATTTATTATTTATTATTTATTATTTATTATTTATTATTTATTATTTATTATTTTATTATTATTATTTATTATTTATTAGTATTTGTTATTTGTTATTTGTTATTTGTTATTTGTTATTTATTATTCTTTATAGTTTGTTGTTTATTATTTATTATTTATTATTATTTATTGTTTATTATTTATTATTATTTATTATTTATTATTTAATATTTAATATTTATTCTTTATTATTTATTTATTGTTATTTATTATTATTTATTGTTCATTGTTTATTGTTTGTTGTTTATTGTTTACTGTTTATTTTTTATTTTTTATTTTTTCTTATTTAATGTTTTTTACTTATTATTTATTAATTATTATTTATTATTTATTATTTATTGTTTATTGTTTATTGTTTATTGTTTATTGTTTTTTTCTTTTTTATTTTTTATTTTTTATTTTTTATTTATTTATTTATAATTATTTATTATGTGTTATTTATTATTATTATAATTTATCATTTATCATTTATTATTTATTATGTGTTATTTATTATTTATTATTATTTATTGTTTATTATTTATTATTTTTTTATTATTTATTATTTATTATTTATTATTTATTATTATTTATTATTTATTATTTATTATTATTTATTATTTATTATTTATTATTTATTATTTATTATTTGTTTATTATTATTTATTATTTATTATTTATTATTTATTATTTGTTTATTATTATTTATTTTTTATTGTTTATCATTTATTGTTTGTTATTTATTTATTTTATTTATTATTTATTATTTATTATTTATTATTTATTATTTATTATTTTAATTTCATAATTTTATTATTTTATTATTTTATTTTCATAATTTTATAATTTATGTAAATATTATTATAATTTATTTGTTATTTATTATAATAAACAGTAAATAATAATAAATAACTCAATAAATATCTAATAAATCATTAATTTTTAATTATTAATTATTGGTTATTAATTATTGATTATTGCTTATTGTTTAATTATTATTGAGTTTATATCTATTAGTTATTTATTATTTGTTTTTTCAATTAGTATATATAAGTATATTAAATTCTGTTTATTAACCACATGACGAGCTTGCTGGAGATGTAAAGTCTTTGGAAAATATGCAAGAGGTTAGGGGTTCAAATCTAACCAAACATAGTATTTCTTTAAAAAAATAAAAAAATAAAAAAATAAAAAAAATAAAAAAATATATATATATAAATACATAAATAAATAAATACATAAATAAATAAATACATAAATAAATAGATACATAAATAGATACATAAATAAATAGACAAATAAATACATAAATAAATAGATAAATAAAAAGATACATAAATAAATAAATAAATAAATAGATATATAAATAAAAATATAAATAAATAAATAAATAAATAAATTTTAAAAAAAATATTCAAAAAACCGCCGCTAAACGTTCTACGACGGTTTTGAAAACCGTCGCGAATAGTTTCCCGACGCACAATTTAGCGGCAGTTTAAACCGCCGCGAAACGGAAAAAAAACACCGCTAAATCCGCATTTTGACATAGTGTGACATGTCCATCTATGGTTTTCTCCTGTCGATCCTTGATCGCCATTGGGTGCTCTACAAAGGTGGTTTTATCTTCAATGTCTAGCTCGCCCAATCGATAACGTGCGTGAGATCATGCACATATCTCCTCATCTACGACACGTGAAAGATGTTGTGCACCCTCTCCAGCTATGAGGGTAGGTCAAGGCAATAGAAAACCCCGCCAACCTTCCACATGATCTCAAATATCCCAATGAACCTCGGGGATAGCTTGCCTCCCCGGTCAAACCTTTTCATTCCATATTGTGGGGAGACTCTCAAGAAGACATGGTCTCCCTACTCGAACTCCAAGGGCCTACGACGGTGGTCTGCGTAGGATATCTGTCGACTTTGGGTCATCTTCACTCATTCACGAATGACCTGCACTTTCTTCGTCTCCTCTTGCACCAACTCTTAACCCACGAGGGATGACTCACCAACCTCTGTCCAGCATAAAGGAGACTTGTGTTGTCTCTCGTAAAGGGCCTCAAAAGGTGTCATACCGATGCTATATTGATAGATGTTTTTGTATGCAAATTCTACCAAGGGAAGGTGGTCCTCCCAGTTCCGGCCGAAATCTAACATGCAAGACCTCAACATATCCTTTAGCACCTTGATAGTGCACTCAATCTGCCCAATGGTCTAGGGGTGGAAATCCATACTCATCCGCAACCGGGTCCTAAACGCCTCCTATAGGACTCTCCATAATTGTGACATAAACCACGTATCACGATCGAAGACAATGGTCAAGGGTACCCCGTGAAGGTGGATGATCTCCCGCATGTACAACTTCCCCAAGTCTCTCCACCAAACTATGTTCCCTAATAGCAAGGAAGTACGCCGACTTGGTGAGTTGGTCCACTATCACCTAGATGGTGTCATGGCCCTTCAATGTGTGTGGAAGCCTCATAACGAAGTCTATGGATATGTCGTCCCACTTCCACTTTGGGATTTCAAGAGGCTGCAACGAACCCACCGGAACCTGATGCTCAGTCTTCACTTGCTGATAGGTGAGGTATGGTGAGACGTACTCAGCTACGCTTCATCTCAAGCATGACCACTAAAACTGCCACTAAAGATCCTTGTACATATTCTCCACACCTGGATGTACAACTAAGGGAGAAGTATGGAACTCCCTCATCACCTCCTCCTGCATCATGACTGGAACCACTGTTCTCCCCTAGAACAAGATCTCATGATTCCCTCCTTTAGAATATCCATCAGGTGTGTTGCCTGTACAAATCTGATCATGAAGAACTTCGCAGTCGACATCTCCAGGCTGAGGCTTTTTAACACGCTCAAGGAGTGAAGGGGTCAGCACCATTCACTATAGAAAAGTTTTACCCTCTTTCTCTATCGGGTTCAACTGTTGGGAAGCTAACTGCTCTGAATCTTCCTGCACTAGGCAAGACTAAGACTTCATGTTAAGAGAATCAGCTACAAATTTTCCCTTCCCCGAAGTATACACTATCTCAATGTCATAGTCCTGCAGAAACTCTAACCAGTGTCACTACCTAAGATTCATATCCCTCTGGGTAAAGATATACCTAAGGCTCTGGTGGTATGAGTAAATCACAAAGTGTTCACCCCAAAAGATAGTGTCACCACATCCTCAGGGCGTAGAATACTGTTGCGAGCTCTAAGTCTTGATTCATATAGTTCTACTTATGGGTCCTCAACTACCTCAACCCGTATGTGATGACTGCCCGACGTTGCATCAAAACGCAACCAAGCCCATCTCTTGAGGCATCACAATACACTATGAACTCAGCACCCTACTCTGGTAGTCCCAAAAATGGAGCGCTCGTCAGCCTCTACCTCAACTCCTCAAAGGACTTCATGCACTTCTCGGACCAGGTAAATGGTTTCCCCTTCTGCATCAAAGCGGTCAAAGGGGCTGTAATCCGGGAGAAGTCTGAAAAAAATCTCCTGTAGTACCCAGCCAAACCAAAGAATCTTCACACCTCTAATTCAATCTTGGGTGCAACCTAAGAAAAAACTTCCTCGATATTTGCAGGATCCATGGATAAACCTTCTTCAGAGATGAAATTCCCCAAAAAGTGAACCTCTCATATCTAGAACTGACATTTTGAGAGCTTTCCATAAAGTTGGTTCTCTCAAAGTAAATCAAGGGCCATCCTCAAGTGCTTTGCGTGCTCCTCCTCTAACTTCGAGTAAACGAGTATTTCCTCTATTAACACAACAATAAACCGGTCCAAGTATGACTGGAATACCTAGTTTATAAAATCCATGAAAATGGCAGGGGCTTTTTTCACACCGAAGGGCATCACTAGTAACTTGTAATGCCTATAATGAAAACAAAATTCTAACTTCAAAATATCAGGCTTACGAACCCATAGCTGGTGGTAGACAGATCTAAGATCAATCTTGGATAACCACCTCGCACCTCACAACTGATCGAAGAGGTAGTCGATCCTCAGTAACAGGTACTTGTTCTTTATCGTGGATTGGTTTAGGCGACGATTATCCACACAAAGCTATAAGATCTCGTTTTCCATATTCACGAACATAACTGGAGCTTCCTAGGGGGACACACTAGGTCTGATGAAATCCTTCTCGCGAAGGTCCTCCAACTATGAAATTTTCTCTTGAAGATCATTGGGAGTCATATGATATGTCGTAGAAGATATTGGGGTAGTCCCTGGTTGAAAATCAATGCAAAACTCTAACTCTCACCTTGAAGGTATTCCTGAGACATCTTCAAGGAAAACGTCCGTATAATCCTCTACAGCTGAAGGGATCCAGTTATTTGAAGAGTCTATTGCACCAAGGTTCGCGCTTGAAAACTGAGGGGAAAAGGTTGTAGTTTCTTTCTCACAGCACTCACTTGTTCTACTATGAGGCCTCGTTCATCAAGAAAGGTGAACCCCGTCACATCAGTGTGCAGACATCTGACTAGCCTGCGGCGACAGTCAATCTGGGCTCAAACTATAGAAATCCAATCCATTCCCAAGATGATGTCATAACGTTCCATCGTGATGACTAGTAGGTCTCACATGAATCTTTCTCCTCCAAATGAAAGCTCGCACTACCGAGAGATAAAATATACCGAAGAAGCATTTCTCATAGGAACCTTGAGACAAATCCATTGTGATAGTGCCTCTATTGGGAGTTCCCACTCCCGTACTAGGATTAATGAGATTAAAGAGTTATTGACTCCTGTCTCTACTAATACTAAAGCAAGAGTATAATAAACATAGAGCGTACCTCAGATAATCTCGTGAACCAGATAATCACGTACATCCATAGCAGATAGTTTCCTGCGGCCCCAGCCGCTAGCTCCATGGGCCTAACGTGGGCCGCCCAGTGGTGGTAGTTGGAGGATCTCATAGCATCATCCCCCACCTCTCAATCCTCATAATCCCCTGCCAGCACTGCCTCACTGGGGACCACCCTGGTCACGGCGTTGCCTCTTCTCTGGTGTTCCACCTGCTACCTGATCGGAATGCTCAGCTCGTCTGGTCAGGTAGTCTCCTTCCATGTGATCTATTCCTTTACAAGTGCAACATCATCCCTCTCTAGGTTGACCTAGAGCCCTGCACGGCCCCAGTTCCACCTGATCTCATGCCTGATCCCGATCATGGGGAAGTCTCATGCGTCGTAGCCCTGCTTTCTAACATCTTCTAGCCGTCGTGGATGTCTCCACTATAATGTGACCACTTCTAGTCACAGCTAATCGGTGTCCCTCTGATAGGAAACACTTTGTCACAAGCACCAACTCCAAAGCCCCATCATAGGTAGGGATGCACAGGGGCACTATGCTCGCACAAATCTCTCGACAGAGTCCCTGCTTGAACTACCCTTCCTAGAAGTAACTATCACGGATCATGTCCAGAGAGTAGCATGTAAGGTCTATAAACCTGGATGCATATGCATACACTATCATCCATCCCTAGTGATGCTCTATAAGTTCATGGATTCTGACAGAGCGTAAGCATGAGGGGAAGTACTCCTCGCAAAACAGCTGTTGGAACACGTCCCACGAGAGTATTGACTTGTCATGCATTTGGGTAACTAAACTACACCAACGCCCAGTCGTCCTGTGAAAAAGGTTGGATTCCAAATCCACCATCTGATCTTCTGGTGTCCACACAATCCTGAAGAGGCGGAATACTGACTCTAACCAGTCCTCCGTTGCTCGAGGGTCTGGCTCACCACGAAACATCAGTGGCCTCTAGCATTGGAACTCACGGAGCGCAGTCATCCTACGCTCGTCCTCGGCCTATGATTCTAAAACTATATGTTTCTTCATGGATGTATGTGCTTTTACTATCCCTCTTGGAGGAAGGGGATCACATGATGAGCCCTGAACTGAGACCTCATCGCTCAGGAGGTCGTTATCATGAATCAGAGTGGGTATCCTGGCTGGCTACCACCGCGGAGGCACCCTGAAGATTATCAAGGAGTGCCGCAATCATATTAGCATATATATATATATATATATATATATATATATATATATATATATTTAAAAAATAAAAAAATTATCAAAGAGGATTTGAGTCAACAAAGATAGTCAAATACTCAATCCTATATGCATGTACCAAAGTTCCCTATAATAAATGTCTCAGTATACAGTTTCGACAAGTGGGTAACCAAGGTCCTGGTGAATTGCTACGTCGGCTACCGCACAATAACTGGACTCCCTATCCTGAGAGCTGCTCTCAATAAATGTTGAAATTGTTTCCCTAAACCCAACCAAGAACTTTTTAGGGAAATGTCTGAACAATGTCCCAAGGGTCAAACCAGCTCTGATACCACTTTGTCACGACCCGACCCATGTCGGGGCTCAAGCCACAAATACCCCAATCCCACCTATAGAGGTCGGGGGGTGGTGACAAACACCGAAGGCAAAACAAATTGGTGAGGAAATTGCCTAAGTACCTATACACACACACACATCCAACTCGATGAAAAAGTGCAGAGGGAAAGAAGTAAAAGATGAAACCTGTTGTAAATAAACTAAAATGTGGATAGACCCCTAAACAGTTTGAGTATAGTAATGTAAAAAAGAAAATAAAAAGGTCACAATACACACCCACAAAAAAAATAGTGTCCCAACCCGACGGAAAACTGGGAAAGTAAAGTAATGGAGAAAGACCTGCTTTAGGAACCCAAACTACAACCACCGCATGCAGTCTAGGAACCTGTAACCCTAAGATCCCTAGAGTCTGATCAAACCTTTCTGTAGTCTTCATAAATAACAATGTGTTTTGGAAAATCCCATGCAGGGGTGAGTATAAACATACTCAGTAGGATGCCCTGAAAAGAAAGGGGAGTAGTAAAAGATACAGTAGGGAAGGAAAAATAGTAGATGGAAACAACGTATAGTAAAAGAGTGCAGCTCAACCCCATAAGAGAGTGAAGTAAGATCATCCAAATACAAGGAGCTAGAAATGGTGAGAAGGTGAACTTCTCATAGAGTCTTTGATACTTATAATAGGAGAGTAGACTCGTCCAATCATGAGAAGCTAGACACAGAATGCATGTGGCATACCTCACGCGTGTTCGTCTCTCTTAGAAAGAGAGGAACCAGAACCTGGGGAGTGGGTATTGTAATAGGATGTATATATATATACTCAATAAAAGGAACCAAAATAAGGGAGTAATGATATCTCCATCTCGCAACTCATCCCAGTAAAAGAGTCACCAAAATCCCAGAAGTTACTACCATTGATACCCAGTATTCCTCACGTCTTTCCTGAACTGTAAGTCAACGGGGCTCAAACACCACACCATGATATTGTCCACTTTGGGTGGTTCTGTATCACCTTCACGGTTTTAGTTCACGTCACAAGCATGCGTTTCGGTGTGGAAAGTGCCCCTCATACTTGTGAGTCCAAAGTAGTGTAAAAGTACGCCTTACTACTGATCCACGTAACTGGATGTTGCAAACTCGATGTACAGGACCTTCACCCTAATACGTTAGGGGGATTCCTCTCTGATTCATTGAGGACACACACCCTAGTGTGTTAGAGGGATTCTACTCAGAATTAGCTGATGGAGGACCCACACCCATGTTTATGGGGGATTCCACTCTTATCGTCGTAGAGGACCCACACCTTGGTGAGTTAGGGGGATTCCACTCCAATTCATCGAGGACCCACGCTGTAGTGCATCAAGGGGAGTCCACTAAGTATTTGATATCATCACCTCGTCGATGTGGTCATCGAACACCGCCTAAAGATTCATTATGATTGGAAAACCTCGTATCCTAGCTTGGAAGACGAAATTGTGGCCACCGTCACGTTTTACGTGAAAAAACACGTAGGATAGACTATTCACTCGCTCCAATCAGACATCTGATGAAGAGGTTGTATAGCGTCGCATTATGCTAGAAAAGTGCCTCGTGGGGCCCATGCATCGGTCTTGAAATTAATTACACAGATTTCTCCATTACTGTCCACTCATAAAAACACATGTGATTTACTACTCGTTCGTCCAAAACGGATACCCGGTGAGAAAGCTACACTTCACTGTTACGCACGCAAACTGGGTCTCGTGGTGCTAGCACTTGGAATTTAATTTAAACACTCAAAAGTAGTCTTGAAAAGTCCTCCCAAGTTCTAGGGTCACATCGTCGTAGACGGCCCAACAATCAAATGTCGCATGCAGACGCCACGTCCAATACTAGAAACCCCGAATAATAATAATTAAATTATTACCGCTAAACTTAGGCATTTTGTGGCACCAAGTCACGAAACTAAGTCTTAAAATTCTCAAAATGTCCTAAAAAGATCCTTCTCGATGATAGGAATTTGTGGTCGCAGACATCGCGTCAATCGGACGCCCGGTTTATGAGAAAAGGGTGTTTAAAGCTACCTCAGACCGGTTTGAACTAGTTCGGCCTGGACTAGCCAGACCGCTCACCCTGGGTCACCTTGCTCCAGCCAACCCGGTCCGTTACGCTGGCCCATGGACCAACCATGCATCCCAACCCACTATCGAGTCACCACCGCCATGTCACCACAGCCGACAGGCCAGGCCACGTGGCTTGCCATGTCACAGCACCGTCGCCACTCTGCAGTCCGTCGCGGGGTAGCCCGCCGCCTCTAACCGCCACACCGATGGTGCTCCGATGGTCCATTCCGTGAACCACAGGACTCCATCCGATCACCCAACCGTGAATCTGTCAACGGATCGGAGACCCTTGCGATGAGGGCTTCACTCTGTCGGCTACTGCTCAACGATCTGCCGACGGTTTGTCGTGCTCAAAAGTAGGTAGAAAATATACGCAAAGAATGGACGAAGAATGAAGTTTTAAACCCAAATTGATGGACGTGTTCATGCGTCCATCAATGATTCACCAATAAAAAGATGAATTAATGGCTCAATGAAAGGATTTTCAATTTAAAAGTTGAATCAGAACTCAAAAATACGAGAAATCATACCTCGATTCGATCGTTTGTCATTGACAACGTATCTGTTGCGCTCCCACTTCGATCCGTCGAGGTTTCAACAGAGATTCCTTCTCGATCCGATGAAGAACGATTGAGAGAGAGGGAGAGAGAGAGAGGGACTTATTAGAGAGATAGGGGATTAAGGCTAACCCTAATCACAAATCTTTACATCTATATTTATAGGCGTCTCGTCAGCATGGAAATAGGAACTCAAAAACTTCCCTTTTTTGATAGGGGTGGTGTGGGAAATGACAAGGGAGAAAAAGACACTATAATGGGATACCTTTAGAAAATGGATAGGGTGAAAAAACCTTGCATAAAAGGGTTGTGAGGAAATTATTTCTTTAACTTTGATAATTAGGAAAGCAAAGCAAAGGAAAGTGGTAATTAAAAAATATCACGCTAGGATATCAAATAGTATAACTATTCATCGACTTCTCCATTTGGCCACCGCAACCTATCGGAACTGGATCTCAAGAATCTCTCTTGGAACAGATTATCTTCAACCTCCCTTTTATAACACTGAAGGAGGATCTCACGTCAAACGAGGATGCAAATCACCGGAGGTGATCGCAATAAATTCACAGGAACAAAATATAGCAACACCAGGTTTTATTTCTTTTTCTCATATGATCATACAATGCTTACATCAAACCCTATTTATAGGAATAAAACTTACCACATAACAAACTAGAAAAATAGAGGGAAAAAAAGTGAGTTTTTTTTTATATAAATTTTTTCAAAAAAAAAAATTGAAAATACATCTAGGTTAAAAAAAAATATTTTTTTACCCCCCAAAGGCGGCACCTGGTGTGCCGCCTTTGGGGAATATTCTGCCCAAGGAAAGGCGGCACATGGTATGCTGCCTTTGCCCAAAAAATAATGGCAAAGGCGGCACACCAGGTGCTGCCTTTTCTTAGTTTTTTTTTAATTTTTATTTTTATTTTTTTTTGTTTTGTTTTATATATATATATAACAAAACTTTTCAGCAGAATTTTTCTGCTATTTAATATCCAGCGGTTCTGCCATTACAGCAGTCTGGATTCTGACTGATACCCTCACCCAGGACTCCCTTTTATAAGGGGGTTTTCCCTGAAAACAATACTGCATTTCTGATGTGGGATTCTGGTTCTCCTTTTCCTATACAGTACATTCTGCGTTTCCGATGTCTGATTCTGTTTCAAGTACGCGACTTCGAAAGACTATAAAAGATAAACTATAAGACCAATACAAATGAAACTGTAAACACTGATTAAACATATAAGAAATAGTTGAAGGCAAAAATAATTTCATAAAAAATGTTGATACAGATTAATTTATAAGCTTTCAAAACCACCTACTTGAAACTTAAACATATTTCAAGTATGTGACTTTGAAAGATTATAAAAGATAAATTATAAGACCAATACAAATGAAACTTTAAACATTGATTAAACATATAAGAAATAGTTGAAAACAAAAATAATTTCATAAAAAATTTTCACCAAAAACAATTTATAAGCTTTCAAAACCATCAACATGAAACTTAAAAATGTTTCAAGTTTCCGACTTTGAAAGACTGTAAAACATAAACTATAAGACCAATAGAAATGAAACATTAAAAATTGATTAAAAATATAAGAAATAGTTGAAAACAAAAAAAACATCCTAAAAAATGTCCATAAAAATTAATTTATAATCTTTCAAAACATTCTACTTGAAACTTAAAAATGTTTCAAGTACGCGAATTTGAAAGACTATAAAACATAAACTATAAGACCAATATAAATGAAACTTTAAACATTGATTAAATATATAAGAAATTAATAAATTTTTTAATTTTAACTTAGTCCTTCTAACTTTTTCATAGCATTCAGATGCATTCCAACAATGAAAACCTCAACCATCTTATGTGCTTTACACACAATAGAAACATCTTTGCAATTTTGTCATGCCCTTGAGTATAAATCAATCTCAAAAGCTCTAGATAATTTTTCTTGGTAATGTGAGATGAGAAGGAAGGTATTATACCATCAGGAAGAGGGATTATACAAATGTGCAATGCTATGACAAACCTTTAGATGAAATGTGTCAGTTCCCCACTATAAGTGCATGTTCCTTCAAAATTTTCAGGCTGGAGATAATCCACCTTAAGTTTCACATAGCCTTATGTCTTCCATGGATTAATGTCAAACACTTCAACCAATTTTTTTACTTTATGGGGAAGTAAAACCTCATTCCTTTGAATATGCACATTACCATGAACATATAAAATCATCATTTTGCAAGAAAAACTACTAATCTCATGTTCACTAAAATACCCCTTAACATAAGAATGATACAAATAGTGTAAGTACCCAATAGCAAGATTCCAATCCATTTTGACTGGGCTATGTGGAATCATTGGTGTTTTCATCTGATTAATGATTTAAAAGGTTTCAAAACCACCTTTCTTAAACTCAAAAATTTTTCAAGTAAGTGACTTTGAAAGCCTATAAAATATAAACCATAAGATCTATTGAAATGAAACTTAAAACATGGATTAAACATATAATAAGTAATTGAAAATAAAAACCATTTCTTAAAAATTCCTGATGAAATACAATTATAAGATTTCAAAAACACTTCTTTAAACTCAAAAATATTACAGATATGAGACTTTGAAAGCCTATAAAATATAAACTTAATGACTCATATAAATGAAACTTAGAACATAGATTAAACATATAAGAAGTAGTAGAAAAGTAATTAGTTAATTCTGGTGAGGGGGAAAACTATTAGACCCTGGAATTGAAGGATAATGGGGATGACAAGGAAACATCAACCCCCACACCCACCCCTTCCACCCATTCAACCAACTTCGGTAACTCCTATAGAAGTATCTTTTCAAAAAAATGAAATGTCACCCCACCACAGCTTCCTACATCCATATTAACCCCCCAATTCAGTTTCATTAAATGTGGAAAGCCCCCATTTTTACCAAAGTTAATGATGCACTATTAAACCACCACTTTCAACCCCCGCCTCAAAAATACAAAATTCTTTGAGGGATGAGAAATGATTCGACGCATTTCAATGTTCTAAAATGCACTGAATCATTTCTCATCCCTCAAAGCATTTTGTATTATTGAGGCGGGGCTTGAAAAGTGCTGGTTTAATAGTGCATCATTGACTTTGGTAAAAATGGGGACTGTCCACATTTAATGAAACTGAATTGGGGGGTTAATATGGATGTAGGAAGCTGTGGTGGTGTGACATTTCATTTTTTTTTTGAAAAACTACTTTTATAGGAGTTACCGAAGTTGGTTGAATGGGTGGAAGGGGTGGGCGTGGGGGTTGATGTTTCCTTGTCATCCTCATTATCCTTCAATTCCATGGTCTAATAGTTTTCCCCCTTACCAGAATTAACTAATTACTTTTCTACTACTTCTTATATGTTTAATCTATGTTCTAAGTTTCATTTATATGAGTCTTTAAGTTTATATTTTATAGGCTTTCAAAGTCTCATATCTGTAATATTTTTGAGTTGAAAGAAGTGTTTTTGAAAACTTATAATTGTATTTCATCAGGACTTTTTAAGAAATGGTTTTTATTTTCAATTACTTATTATATTTTTAATCCATGTTTTAAGTTTCATTTCAATAGATCTTATGGTTTATATTTTATAGGCTTTCAAAGTCACTTACTTGAAACATTTTTGAGTTTCAGAAAGGTGGTTTTGAAACCTTTTAAATTATTAATCAGATGAAAACACCAATAAGTCCACATGGCCGAGTCAAAATGGATTGGAATCTTTCTATTGGTTACTTACACTATTTGTATCATTCTTACGTTAAGGGGTATTTCAATGAACATGAGATTAGTAGTTTTTCTTGCAAAATGATGATTTTATATGTTCATGGTAATGTGCATATTCAAAGGAATGAGGTTTTACTTCCCCATAAAGTAAACAAATTGGTTGAAGTGTTTGACACTAATCCATGGAAGACATAAGGCTATGTGAAACTTAAGGTGGATTATCTCCAGCCTGAAAATTTTGAAGGAACATGCACATCTAGTGGGGAACTGACACATTTCATCTAAAGGTTTGTCATAAAATTGCACATTTCTAGAATCTCTCTTCCTGATGGTATAATAACTCCTTTCTCATCTCACCTTACATGAAGAAGTAATGTCAGTGTCTATGGTGAGGCTTTGTCCCACAAGGTGGTGTGCGAATGGTACGTCCATATCGAGAGCGACGTGTTCCATGATGGGATGGAGTATGATGACCTGGAGAGGGATGATCTTCGGGCACTGGAACATCAATCACGGGATCCTCTGTCATAGTCTTCATGGAAGGAGGTGTTGGAGGGATGTCATCGTTTCCACGAGATCCTTCTCCCACTACGTAAGTAGAAGGGGCTGTCATCATACCCTCGGGAAACCATATAGGCTGTGAAGGATCCGGTATGAAAGATGGCGGCATGGGAGATGACCCCTGATAAATCCCTGTAAAATAAATATCTGGAGAATACTGTGGATATCCGGTCAAAAAAGATGGATCCCATGCTGCATCCTGCTGCACAAACCCAGACGGGTCAGGCTGGACTGATAGAGCACCGACCTGTGCCTCTGGAACAGGTGAGGGCTCACGTGCAGCAGGACGCGGTCTCCGTCGCCGTTGTCGTCACTGGGGAATAGCACCAGCTGCTGCTGCAGGTTCCTGAGTAGGACCCTCATCTCCTGGGATAGGAGCATCATGTTCCTGAGCAGGAACATCATGTCTCTGGGGTCTAGGATGGATGATACTTTCATGAATAGATCAACAAATCGGCATCGTCTCCTCCAAAGCAGCATGGATCACAGATAAACTAGCAACCTCCTCCTCCTCTGGATCAGTCATGTGACATAGTCGTCGTAGTCTGGTATGCTGTACATAGATTCAAAATGAATTATAAAATAGCATAATAAATATATTATGTGAAATTTATTGACTTACCAGATCCTGAATCCCTCTCCCGTGCTGAGTCAGATACAATATAGACTTCATTCTATACCATGGCTCATACTCTACCTGATCTGATAGGTAGAATCGCATCGTACGTACACCTGTGATATGATTCTCTGCTCGATTGTCCCAGATGGCGACATATTGGGCATGTCGTCGTCGCCAATCGACATGTTGTCTCCCCGTGAGCTTAAAGCCATGAAGCACTAGTAACTGTCATGGTGCAGGTGGAATCAGCTAAACACAGCAAAACTGACGCATAACTCTATCGGGCTGGTGCCACTCAATAATATGAAAGTGAATGAGTGTCACTACATCCATAACCTCATGAAGTCCAGTAGTACAGTATGTAGGTAAGTCTTGAACCAGACTCCAGTATGGCATCCAATGAATCTGTAATGACATGTGACATTTCATCAGAGAAATTTGTTAAAAAAAACAAAAATGACGATATATGCTTACGCTGTCGGGTAGTAAATTGTCCAACGTGAGACGATATGCAGCCAAATTGTGGGTTGGAGCATCGATGAAAAGATGTGCATGACTCCACCTATCAAATACAACATTGAAAGTGATAAATAATCAGAAATTAAATATAATAAATCATAATACAATCAGAAACAAATAAATATGACGGATCATACCATCGTCCACGAGGGGTGTCCTGTAGCACATCTATAGGAAGCCTCTGACCAACAGTAACAGGGGCGAGGACAGGGATGTGCTCTCATGCCCACAACTGTATAAGGACGACACATCCTCCGAGATCTGTGTGATATGAGTGGTATGTCGTACATAAAGCTCTATAAGTGTAGGAAAAACATGCAGATCCCCAACTGTATCTTCCGATCCGATCAAAGTCCTCCAGTAAACTAAGATACATCATGTGCACATGCACACCCGAGTGATCTGAACACAATTTACCTCCAATAAGTCGTAATATATATGCCCGAGCATAACACATGATGGTCTGCTCATCAGCATCAGCAGGTAAATGTGTAAACTGCAAAGCAAGCCAAGGCATAGATATGGACCCACCATCTGTAGCAGTATGATCAGTCAAAATATCGACACCTAATAATCTTTGTGCCAGCTCAGCCCAATCCCCGATGGTGGGTCCAATAACTACATCTCCCTGAATAGGAAGACCGAGTAGCACTGCCACATCCTCTAAGGTGATAGTCATCTATCCCTCTCGAAAGTGGAATGTGTGAGTCTCTGGTCTCCATCTCTCGACCAAGGCAGTAAGAAGGGGATAATCAGTGTAAGTGAAATCAGAAACGGCAATGCTGTAGAAGCCAGCACGACGTAAGTATGGTATAATAGCAGCTGGAGGCGCCATGTGTCGAAAATGGTGTGCTCACCGCACCCTAATCCGTCGAACATCCCGACCCTCTATCACATCACGAGAAACATGCCTATGCTGCTCGGTGAGGAGTGAAATATCATCCATCTGGAATCCAGAAAAGGAAATTAGTCTTCACTATAAAATATAAATATAATGTCAAATTTAATAGAATGTTATGATTTGTATAATGAACAATATGTGATGTTTTTTTTAGAAAACATTAAGGGAATGTCGTCATATTTTGGAGAACATTTATCTATCGTGTCTTTATATATGTTTTTACCATGAAAATTATGTTTTTTAAGATATGGTGTCATACATTTATATATATAAACATTTTATCCGGGTTATGTATGATTTATGAAGATCCTTTATGATAAATGTTTTAATAATTTTTTGTCTTCGATGACAAATAACCTTTTTTTAATAATGTTTTTGTTCTCTAAGATTACGTTCAGATTAATGGATTTAAAAGTATTGAATACAGGGGTTCGTTATTGGAAGGAGAGAAGTTGCTTATTGGAAATGTGAAACAATTCTTAAAAAGTTCATCTCTGATATTAACAACATATAACTGACTACATGAAAAGATCATGTTGGATACAACACATCATTGTGGCTGAGTGTGTGAACTCGATCCAGCAATGTTAGGACATCGTTTTCAGTTATGCCCTTCTTGATGACATAGACGACATCTCAACCTTTTCCCTTGTTCTTGAGGCCAATCCATCTCATTTCGTATCATGTTGGTCTTCGGTCTTCCCCGTGGTCGTAATCTACTGATGTCAGGAATCAGTATGGGCTGGTCTTCAGGCATTGGGAAATATCGAAACTCCCCAAAAGGCGTCCATGGCGCAGCATAACAGTTAGCAATGGCCTCCAATCGGTATACTGGATCAATATAAGATTCCCATGATACGTTCACAGATGCACATGCTACGATGGCATGTGTGCATGGAAACCTTAATGCTTGAAACTTTCCACACTGAAATTGTTTTGCTTCTAGAAGTACCACTAATTTTTCACCGATGTTACCTGTAATGGGGTTACAATACTCTTGAACTTCAAATGCCGAGTCTTCCCGATGGAATAGACACACTCGATAACTGGAATCTTCTTCAATGTTCTTGTCAATATCTCATTGAAAGTTTTTTCCAAATCTTAGCCCCTGTTGAATCCCATCTGAGGCCAGTTTTTGTCTATCAACGAAGTACTTGACACAACGATAAAATGTCTCCTGAACTAGGGCAGTAATTGGTAGCTTGCGAAGCCCTTTGAAGACGCCATTTATACACTCCACAATTTTTGTGGTCATGTGTCCATACCTCTTCCCCCCTTCATAGGCCAATGTCCATTTCTCTTTTGGAATCTTCATCATATAATCATACACTTCTTGGTTAGCCTTGCGGATTTCTTCGTAACGCGCCTCAAACCTTCATTGATCTGGCTCATATGCTACATAAATATGATCACAGGTCATAGAAAATATATTTTTATATACATTAAAATAGTAAACATCAATGACAACATTGCTTACCAAGCCTCGTGATTGCATTCTTCATAGCCTCATTATGGAAGGTTTTGCGCATGTTACTAGCAATGTGTCTGATGCAGTATCGATGATATGCATTTGTGGGCCTCCATGAATCAGGATCTGCATTGATTGCCTCATTTATTGCCCTATGTCGATCAGATATCAAACAGACACCTCGAATGCGTGTGAAATGGTTGCTGATGCATGCCAAAAACCAGCTCCAAGATTCAAAGTTTTCCTTCTCCACTATTGCAAATGCATGCGGAAGGGGTGAACGATTCCCATCTTGGGTTGCCGTAATCAACAATACGCCCTTATAATTTCCAGATAGAAATGTTCCATCAATTTGTATGAACTGTTTACTGAAACGAAATGCGGAAATACATGGGAGGAATGCCCAGAATAACCGATGAAATTGAACACGAGATTGATCCAATCGATTATCTTCAAACACATGTTCCTTCATATTTATATGGTAGACAACTTGGTTTTTGTGGCTCAGCATGGCTAATAATTGCGACAACACCTGATACGAGTCATCCCAATCACCGTAGACCTTCACAATTTCCTTCTGTTTCGCTATCCATGCCTTGTTATAAGAAATCTTATAACCGAAAGTTTGAAGAATCCTCTCTTGCACAAGGGATATAGGAACATCTTGACAGGTCCTAATCATCGCAATGATAACAGTTGACACAAATTTGGCATCCAAAGCAGTGTGATCTTGTGTCAAGTTTGGCTGAACACAAGAATGAGCTGCCTCAATCTTTGAAATTCTCCATCCACCAAATGCAATGTCTGGAATCGCCCTCAACCGGAATCTACAGTCTTCATCAAATTTATCACACCGTATAACGTATTTTTTTCGACATGATGCCTCAAATACATATCTACAATGCCTCTCAATATGAAATCTTTTTAAGAAGCTCTTCAACGCATCCTTACATGGAAAATCCCTTCCATTATATAATGTTTTGTCCAACTCACTAAACATATCCACTATAACTCCAGGAAACTCTGTTGCAGGTGTCAGAACATTGTTGTCAAATTCAGGTACACGTTCCATTGCTTCAGACCAAGATTCAAAGGGTGGTGGATGATTTAATGTTGGTCGAGAATGTTCTTGAACTACTCTACTTCGAGAAACTACTACCTTATCTTCTCCAGCTCCCTCCCCATCTCCAGCTCCCTCCCCATCTTCATTTTCTTCTCCGTTTGTACCATCATTATTAAATTCCTCATCTGAAGAATGATTTATATGTAATTCTGGCAGATCATCTAAGTTTTCCTCCTCCACAATAGGGCGATCATCCTCAATTTCTTGGGATGGAGCTTCTTCAACAACTATTTGTGCATGTCTATGACTTCGAACATTTTGATGTTATTGTACATTAGAAACTTCAACATATAACTCCATCATTGCACCATCAGACCGTTGGGAAAATAAAGTTCCCGCTTGGACCCAATGCTCATCAGCAGCCAATGGACAAGCAAGATGACATAACGTGGCAGGGAATTGAAAATGTCTATAACTAATAGACTTTATCTCTTGATGAGGACCGAGATTTAAGCAACCACGAATTCTATCTTGAAGATCAGTTATGATAACACAATCAGATGTGTTAACCATAGATGTTGGCTGTATACTATAAGAAGCTCCTTGCTCGGTTTGAATAACCTTTCCATAGCAGTAAACACAAGCAAACATGTCTCTCTACATGAAAAATGTTTACTGATCACTGAATATGTCAATAATGTTTTGTTACGTGTTAAATAAAATTGTTATCTTCTTAAATGTATTTTAGTACTTCATGAAGTAAATATCAATCATCTAAAACATATCCCCCGGGAGTGTCAAACCAGGAGTGCAGCAAGGCCCGTTGTCATGTACCAGGATACCCCGGGTCAAGCCCGAAACTCCTTGTCGGGGCTTTCACCCCTAGGTACAGCTGTGCCAGAGCCACATCCACTTGTAGTATTCAGACAGGGATTTAATTTCTTAGATAACGACATAAACTTTCATGACACCAAAATTTTAAAACCTTCCTAAATTAAGCCACTAATGTTTTGTAGAACAATTATTAACTTTCCTAAAGATATGTTCAATGATCTCTAAAAAATAAGATTCATTACAGTGCTGGTTAATCACTACTTAATTGTCGGTCACTACTTAAGTGCTGGTTAATCACTACTTAAGTGCTGGTTAATCACTACTTAAGTGTTGGTTAATCAGTTAGGAGTTGGTCATTCACCACTTAATCATCCCTTAATCTTTAACTAATGACCCCTTAATCATCCGTTAATCGTTAGTTAATGACCCCTTAATCTTTAGTTAATGAACCCTTAATCATCCCCCAATCATCCCTAGTTAATCACCCCTTATTCACCCATTAATCGTTATTTAATCACCCCTTAAACATTCCTTAATTACCCCTTAATCATCCCCTAATCATTCCTTAATCGTTAGTTAATCACCCCTTAAACATTACTTAATTACCCCTTAATCATCATGTAAACATTCCTTAATTACCCCTTAACCATCCCCTAATCATTCCTTAATCATTAGTTAATGACCCCTTAATCACCCCTTAATCGTTAGTTAATCACCCCTTAATCATTACTTAATCACCCCTAAAACATTCCTTAATTACCCCTTAATCACCCCTTAATCACTCCTTAATCATTAGTTAATGACCCCTTAATCACCCCTTAATCACTCCTTAATTACCCCTTAATCATTAGTTAATCACCCCTTAAACATTCCTTTATTACCCCTTAATCATCCCCTTAACCCCTTAATCACTCCTTAATTACCCCTTCATTCCTTAATTACCCCTTAATTAGTTAATGACCCCTTAATCACCCCCTTAATCGTTAGTTAATCACCCCTTAAACATTCCTTAATTACCCCTTAACCATCCCCTAATCATTCCTTAATCATTAGTTAATGACAACTTAATCACCACATAATCGTTAGTTAATCACCCCTTAATCGTTACTTAATCGCCCCTAAAACATTCCTTAATTACCCCTTAATTACCCCTTAATTACTCCTTAATTACCCCTTAATCATCACTTAATCATTCCTTAATTACCCCTTAATCATTAGTTAATCACCCCTTAATCACTCCTTAATTACCCCTTAATCATCAATTAATCATTCCTTAATTACCTTAATGACCCCTTAATCATCCCTTAATCATCACTTAATCACCCCTTAAACATTCCTTAATTAATCATCCATGGTTAATTACCCCTTTAATCATGACTTAATTATTCATTAATCATCATCTAATTAGTCTATGATTATCTCTAAAATATTAATAAATTATTATTATCCCTAATTATCATTCATTAATAATATTATATTATACATACTTTAATCTAACTTTAAATAATTTATCCCTCATCATCATTCATTAATAATATTAAATTACATATACCTTAATCTAACATTAAATATTAACTAATTAAAACATTAATAATATAACTATTTATTTCTTTTCTTTAAATAACTACTACTACATACTTAAATATTTAAAATTAACTAATTACAATTAAATAAATAAATAACTTTAAAATAATATAAAATACCTCTAAATGAAGCTTGACACAAAAATCTTGTACTCCTTGCGTCTCCGGAAGCACCACGAAGGAAAACTCAACTTAGAGAGAGGAGCTCTCAAAATTTTAGAGAGAAGAGGGATTTGTGAGTGAGGAAGGGTGGGTGGGGCGACTCCCTTTTATAGGGATATTTTTGGCGAAGGCGGCAACTGGGATGCCGCCTTCGGCCATTTAAAACACTAAAGGCGGCTCTTCTAAAGCGGCCTTTCGCAGAAAAAATATCGAAAGACGGGCACTGGTGTGCCGCCTTTCGTTTCCCCAATGGCGCAAGGCGGTTCATGGAGAACCGCCTTTGGCCTGGCGGAAACCGAACCGAAGGCGTCACATGGTGTGCCGCCTTTAGGATGTAAAAAAAATATTTTAAACCTCGTTGTATTTTTAAAATTTATTTTTTGAAAAAATGTAAAAAAAATAACTCAAAAAAGTCTGGTGTTTGGTTGCAGTAGGTGATGCCCAAACCACTAGATCCACACACTTCAAGCAACCTTCTCTAAAATTTTCCAACCCTCCATTGGTGCAACCCGACTCCTCGGTTCACTCCTCTCATCAGTCCTAAGTTCATCGTACACACTCGTGCGCTATCCGCTTCTCATCATTTCAAGATTTCGCACCTCCGGCTGCATGTCTCTAAGTGATGAAGCTAGAAAGCTCATAAAAATGAGCATTACCATGATTACCTATTGGATTCAGGGATGGGGTGTGGCATGATCTGCAAAGAAGATGAACTCATGAGGGTTCCCAACAAACAAGGCGCTACCAGGTTCGAGACAAAAGAAGGATTCCTCCAAACGAACCCTTCCACCGCTCATCGGATCCCAAAGAAATTGCTAGAGCGGTTGTTCATAAATTTGATGGATGGACAGCCTGAAGCCTGGGCTCGGGTGGCTGTGAGATTTAAAGGAAGGAAAAAATGGTCATATAATGCCAATTTTAAAACTTTTTCCCAAACTAGGGTTTTTTGGAATCAAATTCCTGAAGTACCTTGATGAGTTCGAGGTCTGCGTAAAAGGAAGGGAAGTTTACTAGAGAGAACCCTCTAAACAAATCTTCTTAGGAAGGTACTTATGAGTAAAGCGCCTTCTTAAATGACTTTATAATTATTTTTTTATACTACTAATATAATTAATATTTATTTTTAATTATTTTATTTACTACTTTATTTTAAAAAAAATTAGAGATGGAAAAACAATATTATTAACTGATGTATTAGTTACATTAATAATTATATTATTTACATCATTATTCATAATTATTATTGTAATTATGGTCAATATTTAACTATATTTTTAATATTTATTAATAATCTATTTCATTAAATTTAATAATAATAACATAGTTAAAAATATTTCATAGTAATGTGATTAATAAGATAATACGTAATAAGAATTATGCCCACAAAATTTTTAAAGTGAAAATGTTATATTTTTAAAAATTAATGTTATTGCCATGATTTTTTTTATCATATTTATGAAATTATTTTAATTTTCAATTATTTTTTTTATATTTTTAGTCAGCGTATCAATTTTCATTTAGGTTGTATTTATACTTTATAATTTATTATCTTTAAAATTCACCTATTTGAAATATAATAATGCTTCAAGTATGTTTATTTTGAAGCCTATAAATTAAAATGTATAAATAAAATATAAATGACATGAAAACTGACTAAAAAATTAAAAATAATTGAAAATAAAAATAATTTCATAAAAACAGTTATTGAAAACTTGTTTAAATTGCGCAACAAATTTTTGCTTCAAAACATAACCTTTGTACATATAATTTTTTTGCAAATAAAATTTTATTGTATCAATTAAATTTTATTGTTTATTATTTTTTTGGCATTCATTTTATTTTAAATTAATTTTTATTTGTGTAATAAATGTTTGAAATTTCATTTAGATTATATTTATTCCATAATTTATATGGATATTTTTTCTTAAATGTAAATGTTATATTTTTAATCAATAATTCTTATGTCGTGTACATTACTTTTGGTTTATTATATTTTTAAAATTATTTTTATTTTCAATTATTTTTTATATGTTTAATCTATATTTTATGTTTCATTTAGATTTTACTTATTGTTTATAATTTATAGACACCCAAAGTTGCCTATTTGAAACATAACAAGTTTGTTGTGTTTCAAGTGAGTGAATTTGAAAGTTTATAAAAATAAATGGTAAGTACAGTTAAAATTTAATTTAAAACATAGACTAAAAACATAAAAATAATTAAAAATAAAAATACTTTCATCAGAATAATAAAACTGACAATAATATAGATTATACAAAATAATATTACTTCAAAATATAACATTTGGACTTTTAAATTAGTAATAAACTCTAAAAGATTATAAAATATAAATTATAATTAGGTATTAAATGAAATTTATGACATACACTCAGATGTCGCGTCAATCCGACATGTGATGTGCTCAAACAGACTAAATAATGAGTTCTTAGAAAATTATGGTCTTTAAAAACACGAGTCATAGATTTCAAACCGACCAAATGATCTTAGATTGTTGTGAAATCATAGGACAATAGCTATAGATTGAGTTTTAAATTTTAGGAACTGAAAATGCATCAAACCAAGGTTTTAGTTTCCCAAGACGACCAAAAATACAGTTTCAGTAATTTAAAACGTTTAAACATGTGTTTGATTGTTAAAATGATAAAAAAAATGTTCTCTAATTGATGTGAAATCTTATGATAGATATATTATAGTTATTTTTGACATGTGTGAGGATACAACAATCCAACGTGTGATGTGCTCAAACAGATAAAATAAAGAGTTTTTAGAAAATAACGGTCTTTAAAAACATGCACCACAGAGTGCAAGCTAGAAAAATGAGCTCATATTATTTTGAAATCATAGGAAAACAAATTTAGATTGAATTTTGAATTTTGAGAGCCGACGATGCGTCAAATCGAGTTTCATTTAACTGAGATGACAAGAAACATAGTTTCAATAATTTAAAATGCTAAAACGTGTGTTTAAGTATTAAAACCATAGAAAATGATCTCCAATTGACCTTAAATTTGATGAAGGTTTTTTTAAAATTATTTTTAATGTGTGCGAGCAGACATTGTGTCAATTTGACGTGCGATGTGCTCGAACGGGTTAAATAAGAAGTTTTTAGAAAATGATGGTCTTTAAAAACGTGGGCCACATAGAGAAATTCAGCCAAATTAGCACGGATAACTATGAAATCACGATACAACAATTGTAGATTGTATTTGGAATTTTAGGAATTGAAGATGTGTCAAACTGATGTATTGTTTTCCCGAGGTGACCAAAAACATAGTTTCTGTAATTTAAAATGCTAAAATGTGTGTTTGACAACTAAAAATATAGAAAATGATCTCCAATTGATGTGAAATCCTATGACAACTGTCTTAGAGTTATTTTTTATGTGTGTGAGTAGACGACGTATCAATCTGACACGCAATGTTATCGAATGAACTAAATAATGAGTTTTTAGAAAATGACGGTCTTTAAAAACGTGCACCATAGAGTGCATGCTGACCAACGACTCAGATTACTGTAAAATCATGGGACAAAACTGTAGATTGATTTTTGAATTTTAGGAATTGAAGGCGCGTCAAAATGAGGTGTTTTTTTGCTGAGGAGATCGAAAATGCAATTTCAATAATTTAAAACGCTGAAATGTGTGCTTGACGGTCAAAACCACATAAAATGATCATCGGTTGACATGAAATATTATGACAGCTATATTAAAGTTATTTTTGAAGTGTATGAGAAGATAGTGCGTCAATCTGATGCATGGTGTTCTCGAACGAACTAACTTAGAAGTTTTCATAAAGTTATGATATTTAAAAACATGCTCCATTGAGTGAAAGCTATCTGAATTGTAGGTTCTGGGCGCAGCGGAACCCCAATATGGACGCATACCCAAATTTGAAAATTGTCATAATCGGTGATTAATCTGAGATCAATGTGAAAATGAATGCTAGTATCCACAGAATTGAATCAAGGATAAAAGAAAAAGGAGAGAACCTGAAACCGAGAAGAGAGGATCGACATATTTTGTTTATAATTAATTTAATTAAATTATTGAATTAACTCCAAGGTGATTATTTCTTCGTTGATGTGTCCGACCACGGGTCTGAGGTGTGTCTTCATTGCGATGTATAATTCAAGGATAATAATCCTCTAGCGGTGATCCACACGTGCTCCACATATCTCTGAACGTTGCCAAAGGAGTTTTCGGGTGCTAGCATGGAAGATCCTTGCACTTGTGATGTCCGCCTTCGATCGCCTTGAGAATCACTTCCAAAACGTTCTTTTTTATCTAGTGGAGGTTGATCTCTCTTATTCTTGAGAGAATTATTGGAGAGGGAAGAGTTCTCTAGGCTCTAGATCTTTTCTCCAAGGATGTTGTGCACACAATGATTGGTTAGCTGATCGAATGATCCCTTGGATAATATATAAAATAATAACATAACGATAAATTTAATTCACCAAGTAATAATAAATAATTAGCACAAGTCTCGTTACTTAATTTATTATTCCGTGTGAAACCCCATGTCAAATAATAACCGCAATGCTATTATTTCCATGACATGTGCTTAAGTTTCACATTATATTTAAATATTATATAATGAAATAATTTTTAATATTATTTCTCACTAGACTCATAACATGGTCAGCCAATCCTCCTCAATATTTACCGACCCTTGAATAATGGATATTTATTTATTAAATAAATATATGAATTATTCGTCGATAAATAAATATTTTGTCTGTAATATATTATCTCGAATAACTAGCGATGAAATAAATGCGATCAGACAAACTTGAATAATTATTAAACCACAATTGAGAATAATATTTATTCAACTTGTTAAATAAATAAATTATTTAACTAAGAAACTGAATACACTTAGCGTGTGACCCTCTCGGCCTCTTTCTCATTGGCATTAGGTGGGCTTGCCTAAAGTCCAAGATTACTGTCTAGCAATGGGTCAAGGAAACCAAGAGAAAAAACTTGATGTCTCAACGACATGTCACCTCATATGAACACTTACAATGTAATATAATCCATTTGTCCTCATATCTCCAATCAAGTAGGTTGTATGCAAGTGTCATCAACCTATGTGATCGATTTCTCATTCTTTGACTATCTAGAATTGAACTTGCCTAGAGAACACCATGGCCATGAATTAAGTTAGGCTATATCATTTCCATAAAAGATCCTGAGATTTCTACTTCCATAGAAGTGAAAAATCATTTCTCACATTATTCATTAATGCAGTATTACTCGTGACGCACCCAACATATCCTACCTCACCACAAATATCGGTCATCACGGTTTTCGTCAATACATCTAAGTGCATGAGTCATAATACCCATTAATAATAATCTTAAAGGATAAGGACCAATACACACATCCGTAGATAAAAAAATCTAATGACACTTATGAATGTGGATTTCTTGCTGGAGGGTCATGTTCTCATAATATCCTCCTGGATATTACCAAGGGCACATACCATGAGAAGGTGCCTCAAAGTTTCATGAATCCGCACCCCTGATATCATGTATCATATGTGTCCCTTCAAATGATATCACCCGACCATAGAACATATATTCAAGAATAGTGTCATGACACTTCCAAGTTCTCATCATAGCAAGGATATACTATGAACTTTTAGTGAGACATCTATTTTTAGGACATTATCACATACTATGTCATATAGAAGAACAATCATGACGTGATAAGGAGTTTATAAATATTCATCCAATGAATACAAGTTTATCTTAAAGTACAAAGAAGTTGGTTTCTAGGGCACCAACTCCAACAGACTCCCACTTGCACTAGAGCCAACTTCTAACAACCTTCAATCTGCTAGCTCTCACATGATATTCATGCTTCTGCTGAGATAAGCCTTTAATCAAGAGGTCCACCACATTATTTTCTGTGTACACTCTTCTCACTGCAACTTCATCCCTTTGATATAAATTACTCAAGAGGGGATACTTTCGAAGTATGTGCTTTGTCTGTTGATGTAAACTTGGATCATTTTCAAGATCCACCGCTACAGTATTGTCACAATATAATGTAATGGGATCCTTACTGCTAGGTATCACATCAAAATCCTGGACAAAGTTTTGAATCCAGACGGCTTCCTTGGATGCATCAAAAGCTACTATATATTCGGACTCTGCTGTAGAATCAGTGACAATTAGCTCCTTTGAACTCTTCAAGCTCACAGCTCCTCCGTTGAGACAGAAAACATATCCTGATTTTGACTTCAGATCATTCTGATCTATCTAAAAACCAACATCAACATACCCTCTAATGACAAGCTTTTTGTCTCCTACATACACCAGGAACATATCGTTAGTTCTTCTCACAAACTTAAGGATAGTCTTGATAGAAATCTAATAATGTTATCCTAGATCTTTTTTATATATTCCTATCATGCTCAGTACATAGGAAACATCAATTTTGGTACATAACATGACATACATGATAGATCATATTGTTGAAGCGTATGGAATATTACTCATCCTATCTTTCTCATGTTTTTTATAAGGACACATTTTCTTGGAAATATGTATTACCATGTGGCACTGGAACCAAGACCCTCTTAGATTGTTACATACTAAATCTATTTATTATCTGGTCAATGTATGTACTTTTACTTAGTCCAAGTAGCCTCTTGGATCTATCATGAATAATCTTGATCCCTAGAATGTAGGCTACTTCGCCTAAGTCCTTCATGTAGAAACATTTGTTCAACCAGTCCTTGACTTACTGCAAGACTGTTATGTTATTTCCAATAAGTAATATGTCATCAATATACACTACGATGATAATGACTGCATTCCCATTAAATCACATGAAGACACATGGATCACATTCATTCTTAATGAAACCAAATTCTCGTATGGCTTTATAGAATCAAATGTTCCATGATATGGATGCTTTCTATAATCCATAAATGGATCTTTGCAACTTGTATACCCTTTTAGTAGCACCTGGTGTCACAAAACCTTCTGATTGTGTCATATAGACATCTTCCTAAAGGTTCCTATTAAGGAATGCAGTTTTGACATCCATATGAAAAATATCATAATCATGGAAAGCTGCATGGTAAGTATGATTCTTATGGGTCTAAACATGGAAACTAGTGAAAATGAATCATTATAGAAAATTCTTTAACGTTGTTTAAAACCTTTAGCCACTAGCCTTGCTTTATAGGTACTAACTTGACCTTTAATGTCCAATTTCTTTTTGAATACCCATTTACACCCAACAGACTTTACATCAACTGGTGCATCAAGAAGAACCCAGACTTGGTTCTGATACATGGAATCCATCTAAGAATTCATATCTTTTAGACATATTACAGCTTCTGATCTCTCTATTACTTTCTTAGAGGAGAGAGGTTCATCATTGTGAAACAATAATGAGTCACCTTCCTCGGTGACAAGGAAACTATATCTCTCTGGTTCTCTTACCTCTCTTGTGCTCCTACGCAGTACTTGTGTTTCAGGAACTACATCTTCCAGAGGGACCTGTGGAACTTTTTCCTCTACCAACTCCTGTGTATCTTGAGCATCAACATTATCAAAGTCAATCTTGCTCCCACTATCCTTTTTTAGGATATGCTCCCTCTTAAGAATGATAGCCTATCTGGAAATAGTCACTTTCCTATATGAGGGGTTGTATAGGTAGTATCCATTTGTTTCTTTGGGATACCCTATAAAGATACACTTCGTGCCCTGGGGTGCTAGTTTGTTTCCTGATAAATCCTTAACAAACGCCTCACATCTCCATACACGGGTATGAAACAAAGTGGGTTTCTTTACACTTCATAGTTCGAAATGAATCTCATTTTTCACCTTAGTTGGTACTTGGTTTAATGTGTATGCTATAGTTTTCAATGCATATCCCCAAAATGATAATGAAAGATCTGCATGACTCATCATCAACCTTACCATATCCAACAAGGTTCGGTTCCTCCTTTCACTAACACCATTCCACTGTGGTGTATAAGGTGGAGTGAGTTGAGATAGAATCCTAGACTCCTGTAAAAGGTCTATGAACTCTTGGTTAAGATATTCTTCACCTAGATCTGATCAAAGATTCTTTGTCTTCTTACCAAGATAATCATCTACTTCATTCTTGAACTCTTTGAATTTTTCAAAGGACTCAGACTTATACCTCATTAAGTAGACATAGACATATCTACTCAAGTCATCAGTAAAAGTAATGAAGTAAGAATATCCACCTCTAGATTCTACTAGAAATGGTCCACACACATCAGTGTGTACTAATCCTAGAAGCTCTGTGGCTATTTCACCATATCAACCAAATGGTGTTTTGGTCATTTTACCTTGTAAACAAGCGTGAAATCTATCAAGTGGTTTTAGCTCTAAAGATTCTAAATAACCATCTTGATAGAGCTTTGTTAGGTGCTTCTTGTTTATATAACCAATATGATTATTCCCCAACTGAGTGTTGTATGAGTCATGTGAACTTGGTTCGTTATCAATTGTTAACACTTGGTTCTTGTAATTTAATACATACAGACCGTTATTTAAAAGTTTCAAACCATAACATATGTTGTCCTTATAAAAATAACAACATTTATTTATGAACTTGAAAATAAATCCATATGTATCTAAAATCGATACAGAAATTATGTTATTGGTAACACTAGGTACATAATAACATCTATGTAAAAACAAAATCATTATCATCAGCAATGTGAGGTGGTATTCGCTAATGGCAAGAGAAGCCAACCTCTCACCATTGGCAGTTTGTAGATCCACCTATCCTCTGACAATTTTCTGAAATCTACTTGGTTCCTACATTTGAATACATATGTGATCCCCAAAATTTGTATCTAATACCCAATGGGTAGAGATGGAAATATTGCACTCGATAATGAATGCACCTTTGGATTCTCCTTGCCTCTGGCTGCAGTTCATCTTCCAGTGGCCTGACTGGACACGTGTAAAGCATACTGCCTCATTTTCCTTGTTATGCCTCTAGATCTTCTTCTTCTTGGTCAGACGGTGCTCATAGACTTTATATTGTTTTTAAATCTTATGCATGGTTTCCTTGTCCTTCCTCTTCATATTCACCATAAGGACTGTGGGTTTTTAACGCCCCATGTCCTTATCAACTTGGAAAATCAAGGTAAAAAGCTTTGATAGAATTTTCTCATTATTTCTCATATTATAATTCACAACAAAACTAGATAAGGTCCTGGGTAGTGATGATAGTATGAGATCTGTACGCAACTCATCCAGAAATTTAATCCCTAAGATGTTCAGACGCTCAATGTATACAATAAGCTTGACTACATGTGGTCTAGATAGTGCACACTCTCCATGATTTGTAGTGAACAAAGTGTTGGAGATCTCATACCCTCTCCTATCTCGCCTTCTCTTGATAGAGATTCTGAAGGTGAGACATCATGCTATAAGCACCCATTTCCTCATGTTTCTTCAAGAGATCATTGGTCATGGATTATATCATGAGGCACTGAACATCCATAGCATCATTTAGATGTTTCTCGTACACAGAGATTCCTCATCACTCACCTCATTTCACTGAACAACTGGTAAAGGCTCTTCCAGCACATAAAGTTTCCTCTCATGGTGAAGGATAACCCGAAGGCGCCTTTGCCACTCTTGGAAATTAGTGATGGTGAGAAGGTTTTCCTTCTTGAGTATGGATTGCAATGATGTGTTTGATTTTATTTGGATTGTTGTTTCTACAAGTTAAGATGAAAATAGTTTTAGTAATTTATCTTGATAAATATAGATAAATAAATAAATTAATATCTATTAGTCTCCCACTATTTTTTCGAAACTCATTAGTCATCACCATTTTCTTTAGAATATCCTATTACTTCGATATTCTAGCCGAAAGGATCCATATTTCCCTTCAAATTACCCTAAATAGGGTTGGTCAATCAACTTTAAAGGTTTTAGTTAGGCATTACAAATGCCAAATGCATTAACTCACATCTCCTTGATCTGTTGAGTGGACTCCCCAATCCTGAAATCCTTAATTTTGGATTTCCTCAACCTTTTCCTCCTAGTTACACAAAGTCCTTATAGGGTAGTCAAACCTTGATGTAAAATAAGTTAAGT
Organism: Viscum album; assembly: GCA_963277665.1. NCBI lineage: Eukaryota > Viridiplantae > Streptophyta > Magnoliopsida > Santalales > Viscaceae > Viscum > Viscum album. The sequence continues at coordinate 113,416,829 of OY728149.1, forward strand.
CAACCCAAAACATCAAATTATAATTCCCCAATAATTGAAAGTACCCCAATTAGGGTTGGTCAAGCACTTTGAACTATGGTTCTATTCTAACCGAAGTAATGGAAGGCTATACCGACTTAATATTTAATTGAGAGATTTTATCCATTATGCGTAAATTGCCACTTATTATCTTTTCACATTCCTTTTAATGTTAAGTGGGATATACTTAAGTGATTAACTATGTATAGAAAATATTTACGCATAATACATTTTTATTCTAGTTCCATCTTGTATGTTTGTTAGTTCATTAATTATGTGATCACATTAAACATCCATAATGAATAACCATACAACTGATAGAAATAAAATATAGGATATGACCATGAGATTTACTATTGGTTGTTTTATCTTGAGGTTGATAAACTAACCCTAACCTAGGGGAGAAACACCTTGAACCATTTAATCTTCGTGTTTACAGCTTTCCACCAGTCCACCTTTCTATCTCCTTGTATTGGTTTCACCTCAACTCCTAACTTGAACCACCTCCTATGGCTTGGGAGCTCCATATATTACATATACTTTTAACTCAAACGTAGTTGAGGGGTAAAATGGGGTTTACATAAAAGAAACCATGGGCATGCAATCCCTACATATTAATGAGGAGAGGTCATGCATACCAATACTTTTAATTTAATAAATAAATTAAAAGGGAACCAATTACATTCAAAGGTCTGGTATAGCTCATGATCATCCACATACATGAAATGAATTATGCATTTAATAAAACTATCATTCAATTATTTAATTGTTCTTATTAAGATAAATTACGCTCGAATCGATTAATCATTATCTTTAATTAATCAATCCTTTTTATCTTTATTTTTTGAATTTCCTTGAGTTTCTCATCCATAACCTTATACAACACTTGTACCTTAGAGGCAACTCGGTGAATACCTATAAAAAACTACCCATCATGTATTTATACTTGTATACACTTTATTCTTTGTGACATGTACGTAGCATGCGCGCAGAACTATAATTGTTATACAACTCATACATGATGTGCAGGTCTTTGAAAATTACTCATATGTTAATTATACACACACACACATATATATATATATATCAAACACATATCACGTGTTGTGTCCCGGATTTATGCTCACATGAAGGTACATGTCTCAAGGGTTTACATAATATAATAATAAATTTTTAAATCTACGTAATCTGAAAATAGTACATGGCATATAGATCTGACTACACCGTGTGTACCCTCCTCACCGTCTATCCAAAGTACACGCCTAGGGAAATGGCGTGTGAGGTGTACTTAGGAAATTTCATGTCATGTCCAATGGGTCACACATCTTGTAGACTCCACATTACACAGTCACCAGTTGGGAAAGATGTGTATGGGATACATGACTTGAACCTGACCCAAAGGGACTACATGTTGTGTCCAGTGGGCCCCACGATATATAGTCCGGCTGACCATGCGCCAGTACATCCTAGTCAACACAAGGTGTAAGAATTAACTACACTATGTGTCATTAATACACACGGCTTGAGTAATTGCCGAATTACTCCTGATGCATTGAACAAAAATACATGATGCGTATATCTGACTACACAACGTGTATTCTTGACGTTATCTGGACACAACCATTGGCACCTCCTGATTAGATCCTAGATTTAATTTTAATCATTAAATTATTTGTTTTTGTTAGATTTGAAAGAAACGATAAGGGATGAACAAATCTCAAAATTTATATTACAATAATGATCAAACATGAATTGAAAAACTAAATTATTAAAGCATAAATCATCATTGAATTATTTAAATAATTATAAATGAAAATAAGATATCTCTGATACAACTTGTAGGTTCTGAGCACAGCGAAAGCATATGATGGGAATGTACCCAACTTTGAAAATTGTCATAATTGATGATTAATCCAGGATCAAGATGACGATGAACGCCAGTAACAACTAAATTGAAACAAACTTAAAAGACAAAGGAGAGAACCTAAAACCGAGAAGAGAGGATCGACATATTTTTTTTATAATTAATTTAATTTAACTGTAGAATTACCTCTAAGGTTATTTTTTCTTTGTTGATGTGTCCGACCACGGGTCTGAGGTGTGGCTTCGTTGCAATGTATAATCCAAGGATAGGAATCCTCTAGCGGTGATCAACACATGCTCCATGTATCTCTGGACATCGCCGAAGGAGTCTTCGGGTGCTATCATGGAAAATCTATATACTTTCGATATCCGCCTTCGATCGTCTTGATAATCACTTCCAAATCGTTATCCTTTATCCGGTAGAGGAGGATCTCTCTCATTCTTGAGAGTGTTCTTGGATAGGGAAGAGTTCTCTAGACTCGGGAGATTTTCTCTAAGGATGTTGTGCACATAACAATTGGTTAATCAGTCTAATGAACCCTTGGCTAATATAGAGAATAATAACATAATGAAGAATTTAATTCACTAGCTAATAATAAATAATTAATGCAAGTGACATTACTTAATTTATTATTCCATGTGAAACCCCATGTCAAATAATAATAGAAATGCTATTATTTTCATAATGTGTGATTAACTTGCACATTATATTTTAATATTATTTAACCAAATAATATTTAATATTATTTCTCACCAGACCCATAACTTGGTCCTACAATCCTCCTCAATATTTACCAGACCTTGAATAATGACTATTTATATATTAAATAAAATAACTTCATTATTTGTCGATAAATAAATATTACATCTACAATATATTCTCTTGAATAACTAGTGACTAAATAAATGCGATCAGGCATACTTGAATAATTATTAAACCACAATTGAGAATAATATTTATTCAAATTGTTAAATAAATAAATTATTTAACTGAGATACTGTGTACACTTAACGTGTGACCCTCTAGGCCTCTTTCTCATGGGAATTAGACAGAATTTCCTAAAGTCCAATATTACTTTTCAACAACGGGTCAATGCACCCAAGAGAAAGAAGTTGATGTTGCAATGAAATTTCACCTCATACGAGTGCTTACCATGTAATATAATACATTTTTCCTAAAATCTCCAATCAAGCAGGTTCCATGCAAGTGCCATCAACCCATGTGCTTGATTTCTCATTATTGACTTCTCAGAATTGAGCTTTCCTAGAGAACACCATGACCATGAATTTAGTTAGGCCATATCATTTCATAGAAGGGTATGAGATATCTACTTCCGTAAAAGTGACAAATCTTTTCTCACATTATTCATTAATGCATTATTACTCACGACACACCCAAAATATCTTAACTTGCCGTGAATATATATCGTCACGATTTTCATCAATACATCTAAGTGTGCGAGTCATAATACCCAATAATAATAATCTTAAAGTATATGTACCAATACACACATCTGCAAATAGGAACATCCAATGAAACTTATGAATGTGGATTTACTACCAGTGGGTCTTGTTCTCATAATATCCTCTTGGATATTACCAAGGGAGCACACCATGAGAAGGTGCCTCAAAGTTTTATGATTCCATACACCTGATAACGTATATCATTTGTGTCACTTCAAATGATATCATCTGACCATAGAAAATATATTCAATAATAGTTTCATGGCACTTTCGGGTTCTCATTATAGTAGGGATCTGCAATGACCTTTTAGTGCGACATCTATTCTTAGGACATTATCACATACTATGTCATGCAGAAGAACAATCAGTTTGTGATAAGGAGTTTATAAATATTCATCCAATGAATGTAGGTTTATCATAAAGTACAAAGAAGTTTGTTTCTAAGGCACCAACTCCAATAGACTCCCACTTTCACTAGAGCCAACTTCTAACAACCTTCAGTCCGCTAGCTCTCACATGATATTCACGATTCTACTAAGATAAGCCTTTTTTAAAGGGTCTGGACACGTTCTCTTCTGTGGACACTCTCCTAGCTGCAACTTCACCCCTTTTATAGAAATCCCCCAGGAGGTGATACATTTAGATTATTTTCTTTGTCTGTTGATGTGACCTTGGCTCCTTTGCAAGAGCCACCACTGCAGTATTATCATAATAAAATGTAATGGGATCCTTTCTTCTAGGTACCACATCAAGCTCCTGGACAAAGTTCTGAATATATACAGCTTCCTTGGCTGAATCAGAAGCTGCTATATATTCTGACTCTGATGTAGAATCAGCGACAATTGGATTCTTTGAAATATTTCATCTCACATATCCTCTGTTGAGATAGAAAACATATCATGATCGCTTCTTCAGATTATTATGATCTATCTGAAAACCATCATCAGTATACCCTCTGATGACAAGCTCCTCGTCGCCTCTATACACCAAGAATATATCCTTAGTTCTTCTCAGATATTGGAGTATAGTCTTGACAGCAATCCAATGTTGTTCTCCTGAATCTGCATGATATTTTTCTACCATTATTAGTTCATAGGCAACATCAAGTCTAGTACATAACATGACATACATGATAGATCCTATCACTAAATCATATGAAATCTTACTCATCCTATCTGTCTCGTGTTGTGTCTGGGGACACATTTTCTTGGAAAGATGTATACCATGTGACACTATAACTGATCCCCTCTTGGATTGTTCCATACTAAATCTATTTAGTGTCTGGTCAATGTATGTACTTCAACATAGTCCAAGAAGTATCTTTGATCTATCATGAATTAGCTTGATCCCTAGAATGTAGGCTACTTCACCTAAGTCCTCCATGAAGAAGCACTTGTTCAACCAGTCCTTGACTGACTGCAAGACTGGTATGTCATTTCCAATAAACAATATGTCACTAACATACAATACTAGGATAATGACCACATTCCTACTAAATTGCTTGTAAACACATGCCTCTTTTTCATTCTTAATGAAACCAAATCATCTTATGGATTCATCTAATCGAATGTTCTATGATCTGTATGCTTTCTTTAACCTATAAATGGATCTATGTAACTTGCATACCCTTTTATCATCATATGGAATCATAAACCCTTTTGATTGTTTCATATAGACATCTTCCTACAAGTTCCCATTAAGGAATGAAGTTTTGAAATCCATCTACCAAATATCATATCCATGTAAATTTGCTATAGAAAGTATGATTCTTGTGGATTTAAACACGGAAACTGGTGAAAAGTTTTCATCATAGTCAATTCCTTGATGTTGTCTAAAACCATTAGCCACTTTCCTTGCTTTATAGTTACTAAATTGACCTTCCATGATCAGTTTCTTTTTTAATACTCATTTACACCCAACAAGCTTTACATCAATTGGTGCATCGACTAGAATCCATACTTGGTTCTAATACATGGAAACCATCTCAAAATTCATAGGTTCTAGACATATTATAGCTTATGATCTTTCTACTTCTTTCCTTGTAGGAGAGAGGTTCAAAATTTTCCAAAAATAATGAGTAACCTTCTTTGGTGAAACAGAAACCATCTCTATGGTTCCCTTACCTCTCTTGTGATCCTATGAAATGCTTGTATTTCAGTAACTAATTCTTCCATAGGGACCTATGGAACTTATTCCTATACAAAATCTGGTATATCTTGAGCATCAACTTCATCAAAGTCAATCTTACTCCCACTATCCTTTTTGAGGATGTGCTCCCTCTAAATAAAGACAACCTGTCAAGAAACAATCACTTTCTTGTATGAGGGGTCATATAGGCAATATCCCTTTGTTTCCTTAAGATACCCTATAAAGATACGCGTCATTCCCTAGGGTTCTTTTTTGTTTCCTGAGAAAGCCTTAACAAATTCCTTGCATCCCCATACACGTGTATGTGAGAAAGTGAGTTTCATTCCACTCCATAGCTCGAAGGGAATCCTATTTTATGCCTTAGTTGGTACTTGGTTTAATGTGTATGTCATAGTTTACAATGTATATCCCTAAAAGGATAATGGAAGATCTGCATGACTCATCATCGACCTTACCATGTCCAACAAGGTATTGTTCCTCCTTTCACAAACACCATTCCACTATGGTGTATAAGGTAGAGTGAGTTGAGATAGATTCCCAAACTCCTGTAAAAGGTCAATGAAATCTTAGTTAAGATATTCTCCACCTCAATCTGATCGAAGCTTCTTTTTATTTTTACCAAGATGATTCTCTACTTTATTCTTGAACTCTTTGAATTTCTCAAAAGACTTGGACATATACCTCATTAATTAGATATATCCATATCTACTCAAGTCATCAGTAAAAGTAACGAAGTAAGAATATCCATCTCTGGCTTCTACTCAAAATGGTTAACACATCAGTGTGTACCAATCCTAGAATCTCTATGGCCCTTTCACCCTGTCCACCAAATGGTGGTCTAGTCATTTTCCCTTCCAAACAAGAATGACATCTATCAAGTGGTTTTAGCTCAGAAGAGTCTAAATAACCACATTGACGGTGCTTTGTTGGGTGCTTCTCATTTACATGACCAAGACTTTGATGCCACATCTAGGTGTTGTATGAGCCATAAGAACTTTGTTCGTTATCAATTGTTAACACTTGGTTCTTTTAATTTAATACATATAGAACATTATTTAAATACCTCAAACCATAACATACGTTGTCCTTATAAAAGTAACAAAGTTTATTTCCGAACTTGAAAATAAATCCATCTGTATCTAAAATCGATACAGAAATTATGTTCTTCGTAACACTAGGTACATAATAACAGCTATGTAAAACCAAAATCATTATCATCAGTAATGTGAGGTGTTATTCACTAATGGAAAGATTATCCAACCTCACACCATTGGCAGCTCATAGATCCACCACTCCTTTATATTTTTTTCGGAATCTACTTGGTTCCTGCATTAGAATACAGATGTGAGCCCCACAAGTTATATCTAATAACCAATGTGTAGAAATGGAAAGATTTAACTCGATAACAAAATCACCTTTTTCTTCCCCTTTGTTATGGGTGTAGTTCCTCTTCCAGTGGCCTGACTCATCACAAGAAAAGTATACTACCTCTTTTCCTTGCCTTGCCTCTGGATCTTCTTCTTCTTGGTCGAATAGTGCTCAGAGACTTTAGATTGTTTATAAATCTTATTCCCATCTACCTTGTCTTTCCTCTTCCTATTCATCATAAGGACTGTGAGTTTTTCATGCCCCATGTCCTTATCAACTTGGAGAATCAGGGTAAGAAGCTCTGATAGACTCTTCTCATTATTGATCATATTATAATTCATATTAACATTAGATAAGGTTTTAGACAGTGATGATAGTATGAGATCTTTACGCAACTCATCTGGGAATTTAATCCCTAAGATGTCCAAACACTCAATGTAGCCAATAAGCTTGACTACATGTGGTCCAGCTGGCACAGACTCTCCAAGATTAGTAGTGAACAAAGCGTTTGAGATCTCATACCCTCTGCTATCTCACCTTCTCTCGATAGAGATCCCAAAGGTGAGACATCATGATATAAGCATCTGTTTACTCATGTTTCTTCATGAGATCATTGTTCATGGATGATAGAATGAGGCACTGAACATCTGTAGCATCATTTATATGTTTCTCAGAAATAGATAATTCCTCATCACTCACCTCATTTCCAAGCGCATTAGGTAAAGGCTCTTCCAGCACATAAATTTTCCTCTAACGGCGAAGGATAAACTGATGGCGCCTTTGTCACTCTTGGAAATTAGTGTAGGTGAGATAGTTTTCCTTATCGAGTATGGATAAAATTGACATGTTTGATGTCATTTTGATTGTGTTTTCTACAAATAAAATGAATAGAGTTTTATTACTTTATCTTGATAAATATAGAAAAATAAATAAATTAATATATATTAGTCTCCCATTATTTTTTCAAAACCCAATAGCCCTCACCATTGGATTCAAAATATCGTCTTTCTTGGACATTCTAACAGAAAGGATCCATATTTCCCTTAAAATTGCCTCAACTAGTGTTGGTCAAGCAACTTGAAAGGTTTTAGGTAGGCATTACAAATGCCAACTGCATTAACTTACATCTCCTTGATCTGTTGAGTGGACTCCCCAATTCTGAAATCCTTAATTTTGGATTTCCTCAACCTTTGCCTCCTAGTTACACCAATTCCTGCTAGGGAAGTCAAACCTTGATGTAAACTAAGTTAATTCATCCCAAAACTTAAAATTAGAATTCCATGATAATTGAAAGCACCACAACTAGGGTTGTTCAAGCATTTCAAACTATGGTTTGATTCTAACTGAAGTAATGGAAGGCTATACCGACTTAATTTTTAATTAAGGGAATTATCCTTTATGCGTAAATTTCCACTTATTATCTTTTTGCATGCTTGTTAATGTTAGGTTGTATATACTTAATTGATTAACCATGTATAGATAATATTTACGCATAATCCATTTTTATTTTAGTTCCATCTTGTATTCTTGTTAGTTAATTAATTATGTGATCACGTCAAACATCCATAATGAATAACCATATAACTGACAAAATTAAAATAAATGGTATGATCATGAGCTTTACTATTGGTTAGTTTATCTAGCAGCTCATAAATAAACCTTGACCTAAGGGAGAAACACCTTGAATTGTTTAATGTCCATGTTTATAGCTTTCCACCTATCCACCTTTGTATCTCCTTGGATTGGTGTCACCTCGACTCCTAACTTGAATTGCCTCCTCTAGCTTGGGGGCTCCATCCATTACATATTCTTTTAACTCACACACAGGTGAGGGGTAAAATGGGATTTACATAAAAGAACCCATGTGAACGCAGACTCTACGTCTTAATGAGGAGAAGGCATACAAACCAACAATTTTAATTTAATAAATAAATTAAAAGGGAACCAATCACATATAAAGTTTTGGTCTAGCTCATGATCATCCATATACATGCAATAAATTACACATTTAATAAAACTAGATTTCAATTATTTAATCATTCTTATTAAGATAAATTACACTCAAATCAATTAATAATTATCCTTAATTAATCAATCCTTTTTATCTTAATAATTTTATGAATTTCCTAGAGATTCTCATTCATAACTCTATACATAACGTGTGCCTTGGAGGAAACCCGGTGAATACCCGTCAAAAACTACCCATCATGTATTTATACTTGTATACACTTTATTATTTGTGACATGTAGCATACACGCATAATTATAATTGTTATACAACTCATAGATGATGTGCAGATCTTTGAACATTACACATGTGTTAATTAAACACACACACACACACAGATATATATATATATATATATATATATATATATATATCAAACACCTATCACATGTTGTTTCCCAACTTTAAACTCACAAGAAGGTACATGTATCAAGGGTTTACATAATATAATAATAAATTTTTAAATCTGCGTCATCTGGAAACAGTACATAGTGTGTAGATCTAACTACATGATGTGTAGCCTCCTCACTGTCCATCTGATGTACACACCTGGGAAAATAATGTGTGAGTTGTACTTCATAAATCTTCAGAGTACACGACATGTCCAGTGGGTCACACGCCGTGTAGACTCCGTGTTACACGATCACCAGCTGGGCAAGCCGTGTATGGGATACACGACCTGACCCTGACCCAAAGGGACTACACACTGTGTCTAGTGGGCCGCACAATGTGTAGTCCGGCTAACCATGCACCTATATATCCTGGTCAACATGCAGTGTAAGAATTAACTACACTACGTTTCATTAATGCACACGACTTAAGTAATTTATGAATTACTCCTGATGCATTGAACACAAATACACACCATGTAGATCCGACTACATGAAGTGTATTGTTGTGTTATCTGGACAGAACCGTCGGCGCCTCCTGATTGGATCCTCGATTTAATTTTAATCATAAAATTATTTGTTTTTGTTAGATCTGTGAGAAAAGATAAGGGAGGAACATATATCAAAGTTCAGATTATAAGAACAATTAAACATGAATTAATAAACTAAATTATTAAAGTGTAAATCATAAATGAATTATTTAAATAATTATAAATGAAAATATGACCACTCTAATACCACTTGTAGGTTCTGGGCACAGTGGAAGTGAAAGATGGGCGTGTACCCAACTTTTCAAATTGTACTAATTGATGATTAATCTAGGATCAATACGATGATGAATGCCAATATCCATGGAATTGAATCAAATATAAACGATAAAGGAGAGAACCCAAAACCGAGAAAAGAGGATCGATATATTTTGTGTATAATTAATTTAATTAAATTATAGAATTACAACCAAGGTGATTCTTTCTTTTTCGATGCGTTCGGCCATGGGTCTGAGGTCCGGCTTCATTGCGATGTAGAATCTAAGGATAAGAATCCTCTAGCGGTGATCCAAACGTGCTCCATGTATTTCCGGATTTCACTGAAGGAGTCTCTGGGTGCTAGCACAGAATATCCTTGTGCTTGCGATGTTCTCCTTCGATCAACTTGAGAATCACTTCCAAAGCATTCTCCTTGATCTGGTGGAGGAGGTTATCTATCATTCTTGAGAGCGTTCATGGAGAGGGAAGAGTTCTCTGGGTTCAAGAGCTTTTCTCTAAGGATTTTGTGCACACAACGATTTGTTAGCCGATCGAATGACCCCTTGGCTAATATAGAGAATAAAAACATAACAGGGAATTTAATTCACCAGGTACTAATAAATAATTACCAAAAGTGTCGTTACTTAATTTATTATTCCATGTGAAACCCCATGTCAAATAATAATATTAATGCTATTATTTCTTTGACATGTGCTTAACTTGTACATTATATTTAAATATTATTTAACCAAATAATATTTAATATTATTTCTCATCGAACCCATAACTTGGTCCGAAAGTTCTCTTCAATTTTTATTGGGTCATGAATAATTACTATTTATTTATTAAATAAATATAACTGCATTATTCTTAGATAAATAAATATTCCATCCGCAATATATTCTCTCGAACAACTAGCAATGAAATAAATGCGATCAGGAATAGTTGAATAATTATTAAACCCAAATCGGGAATAATATTTATTCAACTTGTTAAATAAATAAATTACTTAACTGAGATACTGGATACACTTAGTGTGTGACCCTATAGGCCTCTTTCTCATTGGCATTAGGCGGGCTTGCCTAAAGTCTAAGATTACTGTATAGTAACGAGTCAATGCACCTAAGAGAAAGAAGTTGATGTCGCAACAACAAGTCACCTCATACGAAAATTTATCAGGTAATATAATCTCTTATTCCTGATATCTCCAATCAAGCGGTTTGCATGAAATTGCCATAAATCCATGTGATTTATTTCTCATTCTTTAAATTTTTGGAATTGAACTTGTCTAGATAACACCATGTTCATGGATTTATTTAGGCTATATCATTGTAACGCCCCGACCCGGCTCACCCCTAAACTGGTGGCCAGGCCGGTCTCCACATGACCTCAAGCACGTCTCCCCGTATGCCACAGACTGTCGACTAGCAGTGAGGGTCTAAGGATAGTCAGTGGGGAGACTATATCCTCTTATCAGTGTTCAACAGTGGTATATCAGATTACATAAAAAACAATAGCGGAAGCAGTAATACATAATTGACAAAACATCGGAAGATAAATAGTATTCATTTTATAAAAGTGGACAACACCAATTATACATCAGATGCATGCATGACATCCTAATGATACAAAAATGGAAAACAGTGAACAAAAATAATGTTTTACATTTTAATATAAAAATAAAAAAAGACTCAAACCCTGAGGGAGGCCTCCTCGAACATCCTAATATTCTGCTCGGTCCTCTACTCCTATCTCCCATGTAAATGCAAACAACACAATCTTGAAACCAAATAGAATCTACTCGGGTACCCCAGTGAAATGGCGGCCCGAGTAGGGTATGAGATATAAATCTCAGTAGGCTGGGACCACTGGTGTCTACCCCAAATCCATACATTCAGTAAATAATTTAAATAGTGTGAAAGCATTCATAATTAAAGTAAGTAGTGCAATGTAACTATATACCCAAGTACATGCTTCAGCTCTCATATAGTGTCTGAACCTGAATTATACATTTGTTATGTATACAAAACAGACATCACACATTAATTTCCATTTATTATTTATTCAAACCTTGATGAATCACATAATTCTCATGATCTGGCCTAAGCTCAACATCCCTCGTATAATTCACTCACCACAGAAGTCTCTAAAGACCATCTAAGTAATCAAGGTAAAGACTAAATCCAAGTTTGTGATTTGGCTTAGATAACGCGTCATATTCAATTTAATCTTTCATATACTATGTTCAAGTCCATCCACTAAAAATAGTGATTCGCTCCTGGGTACGTCTACTAACAGTGATTCACCCAATTCATTAATAAGTCTAAACTCATTCTCATATTCAATTCACAATCATCATGTCACAACAGTTTTCATTAACCAATAATTCATTTCATGTACGACCAATTGGACTCAGAGTCGAATGTCAATTAATGGGAGTAAAACATCATGTCTAGCTCCCTTGTGAGTATTTGGAGCATCAGTCCTTGTCTCACAACCCATAGGTATTTAAAGCATTAGTCCCTGTCCCATAAAATTATATTATTATGCAAGAAGGGTGTAGAACGCTATTTCTAGAACCCTGTGAGTATTTGGAGCATCAGTACCTATCTCACAACCCATTTATCAATCATACATATATATTTATCATTGGCATAGAACTCCATGTCAAACCCCCCAAAACCATCCATTAATTAATTCATAAATTAATTAATCCAATCCGTTAATTAATTCAACAACTAATTGAAAACATAAATCGCCCGTCAAATAAGTCAACAATTAATTAACCATTCAACATATCAATAGTAAATAATTAATTAACAATTAATTATTCTTAGCAAGCCAACTAAATAATTAAATCAATATTTAATTATCCAAATTGTTTAACAAGTCTGAACCTGTCCACTCAAACCGTGATTCGTACAAGACTTTAACAATTTACATGCACGTCATAATCATCTCAAAACATGCTACACAAAGACCAGATATTTAGTAACCATCTCACATAGAATATCATATTTTTCAGCAACTCCACCCTAGACAACTTAAGGCATGGAAAAATAACACGCATCAAAAGGCACCCCTGGCCAATAGTCATAATAAACAATCAATTCATAATCTTAATTTAATGTATGGAAATTAATCAATTCAACAATTAATTAATTAAATCTTATCTCTTTAACCAATCATCAATTAATTAACTATTAAACATTTAACATGTAATAATTAGTCCATCCATTAATTATTTCTAGTTTCCAATTTATATTCTGAACACGTCAAATATTCAAAAAAATCAGTAAAAGCCACAATTTTATTCCAACTCATGACTTGATAATTAATTATACAATTAATTACCCTATTACCCACTCTGACCATTCAAATTATTTAAATGTTTAATCATATCACTTTAACCAAAATAGAAAAACATGCTTAAAATATACACATGTTCAAGTCTTCATTTATCTCACGTGGGTGACATCATTTAATAACATCAAAAGTGTCATAAATCGACATATCATATATCAGCTCTAGCAAGAAGACATATGAAAAGCCAAACCAAATCAAGCATGATATGACATTACCACTAACCAACAATTTATCTTTAATCAGCATTTCAAGAAAACTTAGCAGTTCCATAATCAAGGAAACTCACATTCTCAATTTATTTAAAGAAGCTATAATTCTTAAATAAAGTGTTAAGGATTTGAGACCTTACCTCGGGGTGACGTCATTTTAATTACATATCACTTTAATGTACTTGGCAGCGATTAGATGCAAATGTCATACAGTTGCACACGCACCACCTTTATAGTATAATTCTTTACCTCCGAACAACATCGATGAACCGAATTGGCCCGAACCGCCTCATCTTCGGTGGCAGTTGCCAAAACACGGACCAAGGAATCCCGATAACCTCATTTCACCACCCTAGAACTGAAGAACACCACAAATTTGGGTTACAACAAAGAACCTAAATTCGGCCAAACCTAAATGGGTACCGAAAAAGAATCAAACCATAAAATCAATGATGGGGAACACATATAAGATCCTACCTTGAATATTCATAATAAATCCAAGGAAGAATTCAAAGAAAATGATCGCGAACGAAGAACCCGGGAAAGGGGGGTGTTGCGCGCTGCATGGGAGTCTGCCCGGGGGGTGTCGCGCTGCTGCAGGGGGTCGTCTGGGGGGTTCCACACTGCTGGAGGTCTGGAAGAGGAGGGATGCATGGAGAAGGAGGCCGGAGAAGCCTCTGCATTGTGCCTCTTAGGGAATAATATCTTGGTGGGGGTCGTGCCTCTTGGGAGTAGAAGAAGGTCACGCCCCTCCCTTCTTTTCTAACACTAATACTACCTATAAAAGATTAATAAATATACATTAATAGTTATAATAATTAACATAACAATAATAGTATCAATAATATTATTATAATTATAACATTATCTTTAAAAAAACTTCCTCATTAAAGATAAAAAACGTTTCTTTGATAAAATCCAAAATCCCCTAGTAATTCTTCTTAAAAGGAAACGTTTATTTGAGAAATTAAAACCCCCCTTTACTCCCCAATTAAATTAAAAACTCTTTGACTTCAATGTAATAAAAATAATTATTTTCTCACAATTAATTAAATTCATTTTTCCTTAAATTTAATTAATTAACACAATAATAATAATAATAATTACATCCCCATTATTATTATTATTAAAACTTGCATTTTTTTCAATTCCAACCAAAACTCCCCAATTCATTACTATTATTATTTTTAATAATAATAACTATAATTATCTATAATTATAACACTCATAAAACCATAATAATAATATCATTATTATTACTCAAACCTTTGGTATAACCCAACACCTCTATTTAATAACAACTCTCCTTCATTAAATCTGAAACTCCTTATTTAATTAAGCATTTCTCTAAGATACCCAATAGCCTCATTAAATTTACATAAGTATTACACCCCATTAATAATGAAATTAAAATCTTTTAACATTTATTTAATTAAATAAACACAATAATAACAACAACATCATCATCATTATTATTATTATTCCAACTACCATTTAATTATAACAAAAAGCAACCAATTTATTACAATACCATTAATATGATATTAATGATAAAAAATCCAACCCATAGCCTCCATTTAATAATAAATGGTTCTTAAATAATTCTGAAACTCTTCATTTAATTAAAACAGTTCTTCAACAAACCCAAAAGACACATTAATTTATCCAACTATCATTGAATTAATTCTTTATAATTCATTAAATTAAACCACAATAATAATAATAATAATAACTTCATCATTATTATTATTATTAAAACTTTATTTTAATTAATCACAAACTCTCATATAATCTTATTTTATTAAAATAAATAATTTATTAAAAAAGGTAAATGGTACAGGTTGTACCGCAACCGTGCGCTGCCTGTACATATCCATTTAAGTGTACTTTTCCAGATACGGTGCTCCTGAGACTCATCGGGACACCCGCTAAAATTATAGGGTAATTACACTAGTCCAAAAATGAATCCTTTAGGTGTTCAAACACTCAGAATAAAATTCCAGAGCTCGGTTTTAAAAACCAACCCATCGATAAACCGAAAAAAAAACAATTGTAAACCTTCATAATTTAATCTGGTTCAAAAACACAGGACTTTACAATTTACCCACCTTAAAAACTTCTCATCCCCGAGAAGCCATCTGGATCCACTACTAAACAACCAACCTACCAAGGTCATTTAATCTCATTAGAACTGATGTGTTTCATTCCCAATGCAAAACACCCTTTAAACCCTCACAAGACTAATAGATAAGCCTTTAAAACCAAATCCAAATATCACTTTGTAGCTTAAACATCGAAACATAGTTTATAACTTAGGGCATTACAAGGACCTCATCAATGAAAATGGTTGAATCTTGATCAACCAAAAGAACAGGTTGTGCATGATTCCCTTGAAAGATGTCACGGACCCAAAACCCCCATTCTCCCTTTATCTGATGACATTCCTTTAAAACTATTCCAAAACCATTCGTATGTATAACAGATTCCTTACCCGACCTCTGGTGAAATTTCCAAGTCAATCCATCGCAAGGATATTCAACAAAAACAATCATGCCTCAACACAAATAAAGGAGTATCCCAAAGAAACCACGCATCCCGCTTACTACCCAGATAACAACCACTCATCAATTTCAAAATAATTTAAACTGTAGCGCAGTGTAAGACCAATTCTATCTTAGTGTCTCCATGAAATTTTCAAGAGAGGGGACATGATTGTCGTATTCAGAAAAGCACACTAAGAGAAAACCAAGGTCATTAAGAATACCAGTCGAACTACTTTCGGACAACTCTGTTCTAAAATCTTGGCATCTCTAGTCAACTTGTTTACCAAAAATGATGTGACACTACCCACCTTAGGATTGTACATGATGTCACAAGAAAAGACCAGCCGCTCACC
Source organism: Viscum album (assembly GCA_963277665.1). Taxonomy (NCBI): domain Eukaryota; kingdom Viridiplantae; phylum Streptophyta; class Magnoliopsida; order Santalales; family Viscaceae; genus Viscum; species Viscum album. The sequence goes on from OY728149.1 coordinate 113,433,304, forward strand.
AGTGCACTGTTTTAGAACACGTTAACGCATGCATGTGACGTTACGTAAACCACGATCACCATGTCAAAAATTGATTGTAAAAGTTGTAACATAAAACTATCAGTGTTCCATAACACTCGAGTCCCAAGAAGTCCTCCCAAGCATTGGGACGGACTTAATTTAACAACCTAGAACATTCTAAGGGTACTACCTACCTAGGGTTAGCCCCTTACAAAACATAAATGTCAACCCACTCTCCTGATCACACAAAACCGAAATCACAAGATTCAAAAGCCCCCCTTTTTTTAGCCATTTTAATTAATTTATTTCAACCTTTCAACATTTGAATGAATTTCAACAAACACATAAGTACTTTTTTCATAACAAGTAACTTGGTTTTCAAAACAATGCCCTACAGAAAAAAAAACATGATATAAAAAATATCCTCTTAAACATTTCACATATAATTTTATCCAAATATAAATAGGCAATTTAGCATATAAATTCCTTTTACTGAAAATATGACCTCCGAGGGTTCAATTTATTCAATCCGGGTTCTTCAAAAAGCAACCCAACAACAATTCATTTCAATCAAAACACAACAGTTTTACATTTATAACCATTTTCAAATATAATATGGTTATATATGGTTCAAACACATGGGTGACCATATACCAATAGATAAGGCTCTCATACGCCTTATCGCTGGAATTTGGCTCCCATTTATGACAATAAACATTCATTTAACATTTTAACTTTAGCATACCTTTCACACATCAAAACATCTCTAGAATGTTATCATAAGTAGTAACACAACAACATGCTATAACACAGAATCATGGAACAACAAAAAAACATGCTAATAACTGAGGAAGTATGGCATATAATCACTCAAGAATGTTAAATCTATCATCGGAACATGCTATCTACAGAGGCATGATAAAGTATATCAAAGCATGTCATTGCACCAAAAGGCACACAATCCAAATTAGCAGGTATCCTACTAATGCAATTACATGGCATGTTATATGCATGGAATGTGAATCTCTAAGTTCCTAATATGATGCATGTAATAAATCATTCTTTCCATATCAAGAGAAGGTAATTTTTTTCAAAAATTTCATAATCAAAAAGCAGTAGAAAATACACCAGTCACTCAAGGTGAAATCATATCAACAGTAATAGCGAACACCATGAACACTAATCCAAACCCTAGCCACTTGGTTATTTCCCATACATGGGGTGACCAGTCCCAAGAACGACTATTAACCCAAATACCGACACATTCCTAGTATCCTATCTACCAACCCCAAAATAGTAAGACAAAGGAAAAGAAACCCTTTGATACCACTTTGTAATGTTCCGACCTGGCTCATCCCTAAACCGGTGGCCGGACCGATCGCCACATGACCTCAAGCACGTCTCCCCATATGCAAGAAGCTTCCGACTAGTAGTGAGGGTCTAAGGATAGTCAGTGGGGAGACTATACCCTCTTATTAGAGTTGCACAATGGTGTATCAGAGTACATAACAAACAATAGCGGAAGCAGTAATACATAATTGAAAAAACAGAAGAAGACAAATATTAATCATTTTATAAAAGTGGCCAACACCAATTATACAGAAAATGCATGCATGACATGCTAATGGTACAAAAATGGGAAATAGTTAACAAAACAACATGCTTTACATTCCACTACCGAAATAAATAAATAAAAGACTCAATCCCCAAGGGTGGTCTCCTCAAATATCTTGAGCTTTCGCTCGGTCCTCTTCTTCTATCTCCCATGTAAATGCAAACAACACAATCCTGTAACCAAATAGAATCTACTTAGGTACCCTAGTGTAATGGTAGCCTGAGTAGGGTGTGAGATATAAATCTCAGTAGGTCGGGACCACCAGTGTCTACCCCAAATCCATACATTCAATAAATAATTTAAACAATGTGAAATCATGCATAATTAAATTAAGTAGTAAAATGTAACTATATACCCAAGTACCTGCTTTAGCACTCATATAGTGTCTGAACCTGCATTATACATTTTTCATGTATACAAAACATTCATCACACATTCATTTCCATTTATTATTTATTAAAACCTCGATAAATTACATAATTCTTGTGCTCTGGCCCAAGCTCGACATCCACTGTATAAGTCACTCACCACATGTGTCTATGAAGACCATCTAAGTAATTAAGGTAAAGATTGAATCCAAGATTGTGCTTTGGATCAGATAACACGTCATATTCAATTTAATCTTTCATATAATATGTCTGATCCCAACCACTAAAAATAGTGATTTGATCCTGGGTTCGCCCACTAATAGTGATTCACCCAACTCAGTAATAAGTATGAACCCTTTCTCATATTCAATTCACAATCATCATGTCACAACAGTTTTCATTAACCATTAATTCATTTCATGTATGACCAATTGGACTCATAGTCCAATGTCAATTAATGGGAGTAGAACATCATGTCTAGAACCCTCGTGAGTATTTGGAGCATTAGTCCTTGTCTCATAACCCATGGGTATTTGGAGCATCAGTCCCTATGCCATAAAAGAATATTTGCATGCAAGATGGGTGTAGAACGCTATGTCTAGCACCCTGTGAGTATTTGGAGCATCAGTCCCTGTCTCACAACCCATTTATCAATCATATATATATATATATCATTGGTGTAGAACTCCATGTATAATAAACCAAAACCATCCATTAATTAATTCATAAATTAATTAATTCATAAATTAATTAATTCATTCCGTTAATTAATTCAACAACTAATTAACAACATAAATGTCTCTTCAAATAAGTCAACAATTAATTAACCATTCAACATCTCAATAGTATATAATTAATTAACAATTAATTATTCTTATAAATCCAACTAAATAATTAACTCAAGATTTAAATATCTAAATTCTTTAACAAGTCTGAACCTGTCCACTCAAACAGTGATTCGTACAGGATTTTAACAATTTACATGCACGTTATAATCATCTCAAAACATGCTGAACAGAGCCCAGATATTTTGCAACCATCTCACACAGCATATCATATTTTTCAACAACTCTATCCCAGACTACTTAAGGCATGGAAAAATGACACGCATCAAAAGGTACCCTTGACCAACAATCGTAACAAAAAATCAATTCACAATCTTAATTTAATGTATACAAATTAATTGATTCAAAAATTAATTAATTAAATCTTATCTCTTTAACCAATCATAAATTAATTAACCATTGACCATTTAACATGTAATAATTAATCCATCCATTAATTATTACCAGTTTCCAATTTATATTCTGAACATGTCAAATATTCAAAAAAAATTAGTAAAATCCCCAATTATATCCCAACTCATGACTTGATAATTAATTCTAAAATTAATTACCCTATTACCCACTCTTCCCATTTAAATCATTTAAATGTTTAATCATATCAATTTAACCAAAATAGAAAAACATGATTAAAATCAACACATGTTCATGTACTCAGTTTTCTCATGTGGGCAGCATCATTTAATAACATAAAAAGTGTCACACATTGACATATCATATATCAGATCCAGCGAAAAACATAAAAATCATGATATGACAATACCACTAACCAATAGTTTATCTTTAATTAGCATTTCAAGAAAGCTTAGTAGTTCTATAATCAATGAAACTCACTTTCTCAATTTATTTAAAGAAGCTATAATTTTTAAATAAAATGTTAAGGATTTGGGACCCTACCTTGGGGTGATGTCATTTTAATTATGAAACACTTTAATGTACTTAGAAACGATTAGATGCAAATGTCAAGAAGTTTTACACGCACCACCTTTATATATATATATGTATATATAACTACATATATATATATCTAAAAAATATTTTCACGTGTGAGCACCCTGCAACAAAAATCAACAAATCACCAAAACAACTTCGAAAGACCAAAACCAATGTAGAAAGGTCTACGCACCTATCGCTAGATACCAAGGACTCAGATAAAATATTAGAGTCTTATTTAGGTGGTGAAAAACCAAACAACGATATAATTATTTACCTCCAAACAACATCGATGAACTAAATCGACCCGAACCACCTCGCCTTCAGCGGCGATTGCCAAAACACAGACCAAGGAATCCTAAGAACCTTGTTGCAAAACCCTAGAACCGAAGAACACCAAAAATTCAGGTTACAACAAAAACCCTAAATTTGGCCAAACCTAAATGGTTACTAAAACAGCATCAAACCGCAAAAACGATGATGGGGAATATCATAGGAGATCCTAACTTAAATATTTGGACTAAATCCAAGGAATAATTCAAAGAAAATGCTCGCGGATGAAGGACCCGAGAAAGGGGGCGTTGCAAACTGCATAGGAGGCTGCTCGGGGGGTGTCGTGCTGCTGCAGGGGGTCGTTCAGGGGGTTCCACGCTGCTAGAGGTCCAGAAGAGGAGGGCTGCTTGGAGGATGAGGTTAGAGAAGCTGTTACATCGCACCTCTTTGGGGAGAAGATCATGGTGGGGGTCACGCCTCTTGGGAGAAGAAGAAGGTAACGCCCATCCCTTCTTTTCTAACACTAATACTTCCAATAAAAGATTAATAAATATACATTAATAGTTATTGTTGTTCGGAGTGGATACTCAAGAGGGGGTTGAATTGAGTTCCAATTAAAATTTCTGTTAAAATATTGTCTATTTAAAATCCCCCGATTTATAAAACAAGTTAAATGGTAGTGAATTTATACAGATTGTAAATGTTCACTTAGCTTCTCTAAGATTGATTAGGTCTTAGTTAATTTAACCAAAAGATAAAACTAACTTTTGAAACTAACCTACAGATTTACAATAAGTGTAAACACTTGCTAACTTAACTATCAAAGTAGCTTTAAAATAGTTTTGTATTTCAAAGTAATAGCAGCGGAGTATAAAAGATATATGTAGTATACTTTAAACTTAAACTAAAGATGCACAGAAGATGTAACAAGAGGTTCAATATCAAGCCGAGACATAGTCCTCTCAAATTTATATAAATTTGATCCACACCCTAAATAGAGGTTAACAACAGTTTACACAACTGTTCAGGCCACGCAGGGACCTCTACCACTGTTCTTCGTGGGAAACAAAATAGATATCAGGACACACAAGGACCTCTTCCACAGTTAACATGGGTAAACAAGATTTAAGAGTTTTAGAGTGAGGATTTTGATATCCTCCAGTTCAGTGCAGGAGATAGTGTGTGTGCGAGATATATAGAGTACACCACACTACTCGAAGGTAAATAAACAAATCACTTAGAGAGAATATATAAGAGTTTAGAAAGCTCTAGTGATTAGCAATGTAGCTCTGGACTTGTTGGATTTAGCATAATTGCTTCTTAGTCCTTCTCTGGTTTTTATGTTGAAAAACAGAGTGTCGTAGTTCAGCTTGTGTTCTACAGAAGTGAAAATGATCTCTTGATTCGTCGTGTGTTCTTCAGTGATGTTGGATTGCACTTATGCGAGTTATTTGAAAGTCTTTCAATCTCCTTCTTGATTAGGATTGTTCTTTTTGTTCAGCATAGTACTCTCGGGCGTATGTATGTTCTTCTTGTTGTATCGTCACACTTTTATCGCTTCACCACTTGCACGTGTACTGCATCTTAATCTTCCTTATATTCCACGAGTTCTGGCAGTAGGAATGATTCACTTTTTCTAGGTATGAGATACGGTTTCCTGACATGCCAACAACTATCATTAGATAACATTAATTGCATTAAAAACATAAAATATGAACGTTAGTATTATTTAAATAATATTGACAAAAAGTTAAGAAACGGTGTCACAGTGATTATGTAAACGGTGTCTTCTTCATGGTAGATGGTTCATGGTATGAGGTTCACGGTATGAGCTTCATGGTATGAGCTTCACGGTATGTCCATGTCACGGTGTCTAGATCACGGTGTCTCGGTCACAGTGAGTCCTTCACGGTGTCTGGGTCACGGTGTCTGGGTCACGGTGACTGGGTCACGGTGCCTGGGTCACGGTGTTTGGCTGACGGTTTCTGGGTCACGGTTTGTCCTTCACGGTGTCTGGGTCACAGTTTTTCCTTCACGGTGTCTCGGTCACAGTTTCTGGGTCATGGTTTCTGGGTCACGGTTTGTCCTTCACGGTGTCTCCATACTTAGACAAATACCTGTATTTAGACTTAGATAGTAATATGCAGAATATGGATTAAGCTTAATCATTAGAGAGTAAGAGACCTTGAATCATAAATATAAAGGCTTGATAATATATGTGAGATTTGTAATCATGCATAAGACTTGTAAATAATAAAGAGAGTAATTAAAATCCATAATATTTGTTATCATTGAAACATGATGTGTAGTTATTATTGAGATTGAAGAGCATTAGCAAGATTTGCAATGAAGATTGAGATTAATCAGTAATAAGATTTGTGATCATTAAAACATGATTGACACATGAGGAGTCCAACAATCTCCCCCTTTTTGATGATCACAAATCATGTATAGTCAAAATATAAATGAAATGCAATATTAAAGAAACTATCATATTATAAGAGAATATCTCATTATAGTACTAACACTTGTAGTTTTCTACCCCTTTTGGGATTATCAAAAAGTTATAGAAAAATGAAAAGAAACACAGCATTTTTCATTAAACAGCAAATGACATCCCATAAAAAAGGAAAACAATCCTCAGACTCTTCAGGGATCCACCTTGTCTTTGCCATTATCAGCAGAAGGAGCTGGTGCCGATGTAGAAGAAGGCATAGATGTGGTAGAAAAAGAGGGTAAGGGTAGACCTTCAAAAACAAATTGAGCCAAATTAGGAGCAGTATAAGATCTAGGCTGGGGTTGTTCAAGAATGACTAGCCGGATCTGAGAAAGATCTTGGCTGACTGACATGGCAGTTGAGGCTAAGTCAGGTAGAATAGGTCTAAGGGGTGCATTAGCTGGAGCACGAATTCAAAAGATTTATGAAATTAGTAATGATTTCACCACCATATTGCATATCCTTTTCAAAATCATCCTTATTATCCATGAATTTTTCTAACAATCTGGTGAGCTCTATAAGTTTCTGAACTTGAGTTTTAAAAGCTTGACATACAAGAAGGATTTTTAGGTTTTCCACAAGATATCTAAAGTGATATTTCATATCACTTTTGGAGAAAATCCGAGAGAGATAAAAATCTATTTTCTTGGTGATCTCTTTTTGAGCATCATTGGATATCTTAGAATGAATCCTAACCAAGTCCAATGCACGATCACTGTTCTTAACCACTTCAGACAAAGAAGACAGATCCAAGCCACTGAAGGCATTCTGAAGTTATTCCTTGATTATGGATCTCAGCAGAGAATCATCCAAAAGAGGAACATAAGGTTGACCTGAAGCAGGAGAAGCTTTTACAGCTTTAGATAAAACTTTGAGCTGTTTCAGAACATTTTTCAGGCATCCAGTGTATTCATCTGTAAGCTTATTTAGATTTTCTACAAGCTCCCTCATACATTCCAGCATATTGGTGTTTCTTTTTCCAATATTATCATCAAAAGATAGTAGATATGTATGAACTTGAGACACAATCTCCCTAGAAAGGATGGAATCAGATGTCTTAGGAGAAGTAGCAACAGGTGCAGGGGCAGAAACAGGAGCAGGCACTGATCTCAAAGACAACTCATTCTGCAAGGTTGCTACCATATTTTTTAGATTTGAAACATCAGCACTTAGAAGCTTATTTTCAACTCTGACTTCTTGAATTTCTTGAATTATCCTTGGTTGAATATGAAATATAATATTTTCCAAGAGAATTGATGCATCTTCTTGACTCAGTTGATTCACTGGACGAGGTTGAGAGGATAAGATCTTCTCAACTCCATATAACAGAGTCTCTCCAAAAACTTTCAGATCATCTTTAGTCACAAAAGAGTGATGTTTGGGTAAGGGTGCAGGTAAAGGTAGAGGTTCAGGTTCTGGTTGCGGTTCAGAGTCATCTTCAGACACAGATTCTGATTCAGATTGAGACTCTGGTTATGGTACTGGTTCTGGATGAGCTACAGACTTCAGTTGAAACAGAGAAGAAAGATCCATTCCAGTTGTAGTCACTTGTTGTGACTCATTCACATCAGAAAATCTTGGGAACTCATACCGAGTGTACACAAAATATGTGACATTAGGTTGAGATTCTTCAGCAGATCTAGCTTGCATAATCTCAAGGTTTTGAGGTTCCTCTTCCTCAAATTGTGCTTCCCTTCTAGATTCTTGAGGCTCAGGAACATGATCAAGATCCACAGGATCATCTCTAATCTCTTCTGCAAACTCTTTCCTTGCCAGCTGAAAGGCAATTTCCATCCTCTCTTTAGCAGAGGGAATATACTCAGGAACCGATTGTTCCACTGGTTGAGCTTCCAGACTTGCTTCTTTCTCAACAGGGAGATCCTCTTCAACATGATCTATCTATATGGTTTCTTGCTATTCTAAATCAGGGAAAACCAATTTTCTTGCAGCATGAGGATGAGTTTCTGGATTGACATCCTCACTATAAGCAGGAGCTTTCTCTTCTCTCACACCAACAACAACTTCCTCTCCTTGAGGTATTTCAGCAGGGATAACAGCAGGGACAACAACCCTTTCTTTTTCAACAGGAACTGTTTCCATTGAAGGTATTCCAACTTCTTCTCTAGGTGATACTTCAGCTACCACTTCCTCTTCTTCTTCTTCTGAATACTCATCCACTTCATCTGGTTCCAAACCAGGATCAGATATATTCTTAGGTCTTCTTAGATAATCAACAGGATTAAACTTTTTATAGATTTGATCATTATCCTCAACCCACTTCTTCTTCTAGGGGTTCCAACTTATCTTCATACTTTTGATGATAGAAATGGATAAGTAGAAATCAAAATCCTCTAACTTTTCTTCATTCAGTCCAACCATCCCTTTGGCAACTAACATGGCTGAAATCATCCTTGAGTAAAACAAGGAGGTGGATTTGGAAGTGACTTTGATCGGCTCACAGATATGGTTAATAACATACTTGTATAGGTTGATCTTATGGCCATTCTTCAACAGGTGAATGAGGAACACATCCTAATACTTAATTACAGCAAAATCCCCTTTTCTCGGACTAATCAAATTTGAAAAGAAGTCTAGTTTCCCCATCTAATTCAGCAGTTATGGCCCTTCGCTTGGTGCCATTTCCAGTTAGACTTTCCAAGGCATTCTCCATATTGAATATATCAGAAGATGGAGGAGGGTCTCTCTGGTAGTCTTCACAAACTCCTTCATGTGGAATTCTTAGGCATGCAGCCCACAGCCTCAAAGAGAAAGAACACTTCTGACCATTGATCCATCTGGTCACCATAACGCTTTCTCCAAAATCAAAGGAAAACATCACCTACTGATAGAATTGAGATACCATCCTTGGGTAAATTGGTCTATTTTGTCCATAGAACCATTCAATCCATCCTTGTTCTCTTAAAACTTTCAAAACTAATGACTTTCTAGATAAAAACCATTCAGGGCAAGCTTCTTTTTCAGGTACAATAGTACATCTTACCAAGTTTGGGTTTAGAGGTCCTTCGGGAGCTATCCTCGGTATCCTCTTCTATTTCTTAGAGCGGCGCTTCTCAGACAAGGGTGAAGATGGACGCATCATCCTTGGAATCCACTGAAGGTTAAGGCGAGAGGGAAGAGAAGGTTTTCAAGAATGAGAAGGTTCAGGAGAGAGTTTGGGTAAGGAATCGAATAAAACCCTTAAGTTTTATCATTTGGGAATGTCAATCGTCATAAAAACAAAAACGCGGGAAATCAAATAGTAGTGAAATAAAAATTACCGTGATACGGGTTAAAATAAGAATATAAATAATTTTCACGGTGAGACCGTGAGTAGGAATTACAGTGTGACGAAAAATAGTCATCACGGTGAGACAGTTGGTGGTTGTCACGGTGCGACAGTGACCATTCGGTGCAGTCACGGTGAGACAGTGAGTTAACAGACTGTGAGCACAAGATCTTAACGGTGAGACCATAGGCATGAAACAATAACTGTAAAACAGTGAGCATGAAACCGTAAAGTAAAATACAGTAAAGTATTGAGTATTAAGATCAGTAAGATATCTATTTATGATTAATCATACAAAGATCATGTATGATGTAGTCTAATCTTTCATAATTTAATGGTTTAGTGAATATATCAATAAGTTTATATTCAGTACCAATGAATTCCAAAGTGATATCACCTTTTTGATAATGATCTCTCAAAAAGTGATGTCTTACATCAATATGTTTTGTCCTAGAATGAGAAACAGGATTCTTAGAAATATTAATAGCACTTGTGTTGTCACAATTTATTGGTACATGTCTGAATTGATATCCATAGTCTAGTAATGTGTGTTTCATCCACAAAATTTGCGCACTACAACTTCCAGCAGCTATGTATTCAGATTCTGTAGTAGATAACACAACATAATTTTGTTTCTTACTACATCATGATACTAGTGACTTTCCTAAAATATGACATGCTCCAGAGGTTCTTTTTCTATCTAACTTATATCCGGCAAAATCAGCATCAGAATAACTAACTAGTTCAAATGATTTTCCTTTGGTATAGAACAGTCCTAAATTGGGAGTATGCTTGAGGTATTTGAAAATTATCTTTACAGCATTTAAATGTGACTCTTTAGGGTTTGCTTGAAAATGATCACACATACACACACTAAACATAATATTAGGATGACTAGCAGTCAGGTATAGTAGGCTTCCAATCATTCCTCTATAAGTGGTTTGATCAACAGATTTACCATCTTCATCAAGATCCAACTTATAGGTGGTACTCATGGGAGTGTCACTACTTTTTTGTGCTATCCAATCCAAAACGTTTTAAAATATCTCTAGTATATTTACTTTGATTTAAAATAATTCCATCATCATTTTGCAATATTTGAAATCCAAGAAAGAATTTGAGTTCTCCCATTAAACTAATTTCAAATTCATTTTTCATCATTTTAGAAAAATCAGTACATAGGGAATTTCTTGAAGATCCAAAAATAATATAATCTACATAAATTTTTACAACTAAAACATCTTTAGAAATTCATTTTATAAAAAGAGTAGGGTCAGTTATACCTTTTGTAAAACCTTTAGAGATTAGAAAAGTACTTAATCTATCATACCAAGCTCTTGGATCTTTCTTCAAACCATATAAAGCTTTTAATAATTTGAAAATATGATTTGGAAAATGAGGGTTTGAGAATCCAGGTGGTTGTTCAACAAAAACATCCTCATCAATATATCCATTTAAGAATGCACTCTTGACATCCATTTGATATTGTTTGAAATTTTGATGTGAAGCATAAGCAAGTAAAATCCTAATAGCTTTTAATCTGGCTACAGGAGAAAAAGTCTCCTCATAGTAAATTCCTTCCTCTTGACTATAGCCTTGTGTAACTAGCCTAGCTTTGTTTCTAACTATATTTCCAGATTCATCTACTTTATTTCTAAACACTCATTTAGTGCCTATGGTGAAAGTGTCCTTAGGTCTTTCAACAAGATTCCACATTTTATTTCTTTAAAACTGATTAAGTTTTTCTTGCATAGAAATTACACAAAATTCATCATTAATAGAATCATCATTGTTTTTAGGTTCAATCTGTGACAAGAAGGCATGATGTTCAATATGATTTCTAAGAGAATCTCTAGTCTGCGTCCCTCTATCAATATTTCCTACAACAACATCTAAATGATGATTCTTTAGAATTCTAGTTGATCTAGTAAAGGTAGGACGAGAAATTTCAGGTTCATCTATAGGTTCAGGTTCTATAGCAGCAGATTCTAGAATATGTCCAGAAATGGATGTTTTTACAGTAGGTTCTTTATATTTATCATTAAGGTTCAGAATACTCAAATCTTCCTCAAGATTTTCAAGTGAGGTTTTAGGCTCATGTGGATCAGTTTCATCAAACTTGATGTGAACAGATTCTTCCACACATTTGGTTCTTTTATTAAAAACTCTATAGGCTTTTCTAGTTAAAGAATATCCTAAAAATATTCCTTCATTACTCTTAGAAGAAAACTTATCCAGATTATCCTTTGTATTGAGAATAAAAACTTTTCATCCAAAGACTCTAAATTAATTGAATTTTGGTTTTCTATTATTCCACAACTCATATGGGGTCTTCTTAAGAACAGGTCTAATTAATACTCTATTAATAATATAACAAGATGTATTCATAGCTTCAACCCAAAATTAAATAGGCAGGTCATATTCATTAAGCATAGTTCTAGCAATTTCTTTCAGGGTTCTATTTCTTCTTTCTACTACACCATTCTGTTGAGGTGTCCTTGGAGCAGAAAAGCTATGACTATAGCCATTTTGTGAGCAATAGGATTCAAATTCATGATTTTCAAACTCACGACCACGATCACTTCTTATAGTTTTAATCTTAAGTCCAATAAGGTTTTCTACAGACTTGGAGTATTTAACAAAATAAGAACAAGCTTCACTTTTGTGAGATAAGAAGTATACCCAAGTATATCTAGAAAATTCATCTACTAGGACATAGACATAGTGCTTCACATTTAATCTAGAACCTCTAGATGGTCCAAATAGATCCTTGTGAACCAACTCCAGAGGTTGAGAAGTTGAGACTTCTTTCTTTGGTTTGAAAGAGATTTTGTGTTTCTTTCCCTTTTGACAGGGATTACACACTTTGTCATTTGGAAACTCAAGTTTGGGTAATTCTCTAACTAAGTTCTTCCTAGTTAGTTTCCTAAGTGAGTGTATATTGCAATGTTCTAATCTCATATGCCATAACCAGGACTCTTTATGAAAAGCATTTAAATAGGTAACATTTTTCTTAGAAAAGGAATTTAGATCAACAGCATAAACATTTTCATTTCTTAAAGCAGAAAATACTAAAAAAATTAGAATTAAAAACATTACAAGAATCATTTTCGAACTTGACATTAAAACCATCATCACAAAACTGAGAAATACTTAATAGATTATATTTTAGTCCATCAACAAATAAAACTTTAGAAATTAAAAAGGAATCAGTGTTACCAATTTGGCCCAGGCCGATGATCTTTCCTTTAGAATTATCATCAAAGGTGACATAGCCTCCATCAACCTTTATTAAACTCTTGAAACATGAGTAATCCCCAGACATGTGTCTTGAACATCCACTGTCCAAATACCATGTTTTCTTTTGGGAACTCTTCAAGAAGGTTTCCTCAGATGTGTTTGTCATGAAACACATGTCGGCACGATTATTTTCATAATCAGACATTTCATATTCACTTGTGTTGTCTTCAGAAGCACTCCAGGTAGCCTTCATATCTTTCTTGTACTTACTATCCTTGTAATCATATTTATTCATGAATTTTAGCTTTGGGTAGTCTTCCTTAATGTGGCCTTTTCTTTTGAACTCATAGAAAACAACTTCATCACTTTTATCTGGCTTTTTCCAGTCATTCTCACAATGTCCCTTATTGTCATACTTTCCTTTTTAATTTGATTTTCTGAAAAAATTATTCTTCCTATAGAATTTCTTAAACCTTCTGGCTATCTGAGCCATTTCAGAATCACTATTAGATTCTGAGCTTTCACTTGTTGAACTGTCAGTTTGTATCTGAGCTTTTTCTTTGTCCTTGTTCTTTGAAGCAGTAGTCTTGAAAGCCACTAATTTTCTTTTTGGTTCATCCTATTCCTCTTTATTTATCTTGAGTTCTTCCTCATAAATCATAATCTTACCAATTAGTTCTTTGACAGGTAGAGCAGCAATGTCACATGACTCTCTGATTGAAACAGATGTGCCTCTCCATCGGTTTGGTAAACATCTCAGTATCCTCATAATTTGTTCCTTTGCTGGAACAACTTTATTGAGTGAATTCATTGTATTAACTTTCTCATTGAACCTGAGATACATATCAAAAATAGGTTCATCAGTTTTCATTTTAAAATTATCATATTTAATAGTATAAGTATTTAATCTCATTTATTTAACATTAGTTATTCCTTTATGAGAAACACCCAAGGTATCCCAAATTTCAAAAGCAGTTTTGCAAGCAAAAATTCTGTTAAACTCTTCATCTTCTAGAGCACAGTACATGGCATTCATAGCTTTACAATTATTAATGTAGGAAGTCTTTGTAGGTTCATCCCAAGTTGATCTTTCGGTTTCTATAATTTTATATTGAGATTCTATAGCAGTCCAAATATAAAAACTCATGATTTCTAAATGAATTTTCATTTTAAGCTTCCACTGAGCATAGTTTATACCATTGAAGAAAGGTGTCCTGTTAGTAGAAGAAACCTCTAGTCTATTGTCCATGACTAGATTTTAGAAAGTATAATTAAAGAGATAAAATTTAGAACTAACAGAAATTTAAGATCTTCAAAGATGAAACTAAAATCACAGTTGAAAAACAGAGTATTTCAAAAATCCTTAAACAAAAACAACCTCTGATACCAAATTTTGGTCGGAGTGGATACTCAAGAGGGGGGTGAATTGAGTTCCAATTAAAATTTCTGTTAAAATATTGTCTATTTAAAATCCCACAATTTATAAAACAAGTTAAACTGTAGTGCATTTATACAGATTGTAAATGTTCACTTAGCTTCTCTAAGATTGATTAGGTCTCAGTTAATATAACCACAAGATCAAACTAACTTTTGAAACTAACCTACTGATTTATAATAAGTGTAAACACTTGCTAATTTAACTATCAAAGTAGCTTTAAAATAGTTTTGTATTTAAAAGTAATAGCAGCGGAGTATAAAACATATATGTAGTATACTTTAAACTTAATCTAAAGATGCACAGCAGATGTAACAAGAGGTTCAGTCTCAAGCTGAGACTTAGTCCTCTAAAATTTATATAAATTTGATCCACACCCTGGATCAGGGTTAACAACAGTTTACACAACTGTCCAGGCCACGTAGGGACCTCTACCACTGTTCTTCGTGGGAAACAAAATAGAGATCAGGCCACACAAGGACCTCTTCCACAGTTGACGTGGGTAAACAAGAGTTAAGAGTTTTAGAGTGAGGATTTTGATATCCCCCAGTTCAGTGCAGGAGACAGTGTGTGTGTGAGATATACAGAGTACACCACGCTGCTCGAAGGTAAATAAACAAATCACTTAGAGAGAATATATAAGTGTGTAGAAAGATCTAGTGATTAGCAATACAGTTCTGGACTCATTGGATTCAACGGAATTACTTCTTAGTCCTTCTCTGGTTTTTCTGTTGAAAAACGGAGTGTCGTAGTTCAGCTTGTGTTCTACAGAAGTGAAAATGATATCTTGATTCGTCGTGTGTTCTTCAGTGATATTGGATTTCACTTATGCGAGTTCTTTGAAAGTCTTTCAATCTCCTTCTTGATCAGGATTGTTCTTTTTTGTTCAGCATAGTACTCTCAGGCGTATGTATGTTCTTCATGTTGTATCGTCACACTTTTCTCGCTTCACCACTTGCACGTGTACTACATCTTAATCTTCCTTATATTCCACGAGTTCTGGCAGTAGGAATGATTCACTTTTCATAGGTACGAGATACGGTTTCCTGACATGACAACAACTATCATTAAATAACATTAATTGCATTAAAAACATCAAATATGACCGTTAGTATTATTTAAATAATATTGACAACAAGTTAAGAAATGGTGTCATAGTGATTATGTAAACAATGTCTTCTTCACGGTAGATGGTTCACGGTATGAGGTTCACGGTATGAGCTTCATGGTATGAGCTTCATGGTATGTCCATGTCACGGTGTCTAGATCACAGTGTCTCGGTCACGGTGAGTCCTTCACGGTGTCTGGGTCACGGTGTCTGGGTCACGGTGTCTGGGTCACAGTGTCTGGGTCACGATTTCTGGGTCATGGTTTGTCTTTCACAGTGTCTGGGTCATGGTTTGTCCTTCACGGTGTCTAGGTCATGGTTTCTTGGTCATGGTTTCTGGGTCACGGTTTGTCCTTCACAGTGTCTCCATACTTAGACAAATATCTGTATTTAGACTTAGACAGTAATATGCAGAATATGGATTAAGCTTAATCATTAGAGAGTAAGAGACGTTGAATCATAAATATAAAGGCTTGATAATATATGTGAGATTTGTAATCATGCATAAGACTTTTAAATAATAAAGAGAGTAATTAACATCTATAATATTTGTTATCATTAAAACATGATGTGTAGATATTATTGAGATTGAAGAGCATTAGCAAGATGTGCAATGAAGATTGAGATTAATCAGTAATAGGATTTGTGATCATTAAAACATGATTAACACATGAGGAGTCCAACAGTTATAATAATAAACATAATAATAATTGTATCATTAATATTATTATAATTATAACATTATATTTTAAAAAAACTTCCTCATTAAAGATAAAAAACATTTCTTTTATTAAATCCAAAACTCCCAATTAATCCTTCTTAAAAGGAAACGTTTCTTTGAGAAATTAAAACTTCCCTTTACTCCTCAATTAAATTAAAATCTCTTTGACTTCAAAGTAATAAAAATAATTCTTTTCCCACAATTAATTAAATTCATTTTTCATTGAATTTAATTAATTAACACAATAATAATAATAATTACATCCTCATTATAATTATTATTATTATTATTTAAACTTTCATTTTTTTCAATTCCAACCAAAACTAACAAATTCAGTACTATTATTATTTATAATAATAATAACCATAATTATCAATAATTATAACTATCATAAAACCATAATAATAATAATAATATCATTATTATTACTCAAACCTTTGATATAACCCAACACCTCTATTAAATAACATCGCTCCTTCATTGAATCTGAAACTCCTTATTTAATTAAGCATTTCTTTGAGATACCCAACAACCTCATTAAATTCACGTAAGTATTATACCCCCTTAATAATGCTATTAAAATATTTTAACATTTATTTAATTAAATAAACACAACAACAATAATAACAACATTATTATTACTATTATTATTCCAACTTTCATTTAATTAAAACAAAAAACAACCAATTTATTACAATATCATTAATATGATATTAATGATAAAAACTCCAACCCATAACCTTTATTTAATAATAAATGGTCCTTTAATAATTCTGAAACTATTCATTTAATTAAAATGGTTCTTTGATAAACCCAAAATGCACATTAATTTATTGAACCACCTTTTAATTAATTATTTATCATTCATTTAATTAAATCGTAATAATAATAATAACAATAACTTCATTATTATTATTATTAAAACTTTATTTTAAATAATCACAAACTCTCATATAATCTTATTTAATTAAATTGAATAATTTATTAAACAATGTAAACTTCAAGGGTTGGACCACCACCGTGCACTTCCTGTGCATATCCATTTAAGTGGACTTTTCCGGATACTGTGCTACTGAGACTCATCGGGACACCTGCTAAAATTATAGGGTAATTACGCAAGTCCAAAAACGACACCTTTAGGTGTTCCAACACTCAGAATAAAATTTCGGAGCTCGGTTTTAAAGACCGACCCATCGATAAAATGGAAAAAAATTGAAGACGTTTGTAATTTAACATGGTTCAAAAACATATGACAACCCTGCTTTTTATTACAACTTAAACATGATTTATTACATAAAAATTCACTTGATACAAAAAAGAAGATAGAGAGTTTTAGTTTCTTTGGGGCTTAGGATCAATACATAAAAACTTGAAACATTAAATACAACATCTTTATTGAAAACTTCATTTACATGACCACTACATTCCCTCGTACTTAGCATTGCATGGGATAACCTGAGGACATGCATAAGAAAAGGGTGAGCTATAAAGCCCAATAAGGGAATACACATGGAATAACATGAGGATTGAAATACATGTTAGACATTAGGCATATCAATAGAGCACAAGAGAAACATGAACATAAAGGCATGATAAAGCATGATAATCATAACATGGAAATGTGGCAACAACACTTAACATGGAATTAGCATGAGCCAAGGCTCATTGCACATGGAGCATGAGTAAATTCTCATTTCACATGAAACACGAGTAAACCCTAATTGCACTTTAATTAGCATGAGTCAAAACTAATTGCACATGACATATCATGATACTATACTTTACCCAATGCATTGGAGCACTATAAGGGCGCACCCTTCTTAAACATTTCATTTCATGCATAAGTGTGCCACATGGATCATAAAACATTGATTCATAAAACATAATCATTTATTCCATGATAAAGGTATGAGGAATTCATACATGAAACTTTATAATCAATAAGTAAATGTGCCTAAAGGTGAATACCCTTGATGGAGAAATGGGCATGGTATTCACTACACAATGGTATTGTCTTAGAAAATCGGTGCAATTTTGGCAGCGTAACGGCGTGACATAAGAATTCATAAAAATGGTTGATGGGAGAGAAAGGGGTGTCTCATCATATTTACATGAAATGGAAAGTAAGGGGGGCATATAGATACATGTACAAACAATTTTAATTTAATTTAGATTCATGATACAAAAGTATTTCTTGAATGTAAAAGAGGAGAGAGAAGTTCCTTTCGGAATTTTAGCACAGTAACGGGTGTACATGGGAGGCATTAAATGAGAGAGAAAGGGGTATCCCATCATTCAAACATAAAGAGGAAAGTATGAGGGAGGTTCAAAACCATACCCCAACATTCATAATTGAAATTAAAAGGGAAAAACAACTTAAAGAAAATTGGACAAAAATGAGAAAGGAAGAAAAAACCCTTACTTGGAAGTGTGCTTCCAAAGGATAGAGAGAGGCTTGTGAGAGGCTTCTTGGGAGATTGGGGCACCTTGGGAGGATTATAGTGAGAGTAGGGAAGACGTTTCATGAACTCAAAAGGCTTTGAGTGAGGAGGAAGTGGGAGATTGTATGGGTTTATATAGGAAAGGTGAGAGGATTCTTTATTATTTAGTTTTGGGACTCCTTATACTAAATTAATCCAAACCACAAACCATATCATAGTTTTTGCCCATGGTTTTTGGAAAAGGTAATAGGAAAAAAATATTTTATAAGTCCAAAGTCCTAACTTCTTAAAATAATGGGGTTGCTTATGTGGAGGTGAGTCACACTCCGATGGAAAGAAATTTAAAAAGACAAGGTGTTTAATAAGTCTTGAGGGGTCCATTAATGCTTTGAAAAGTAAGTCAAACAAACCCAAAATCACATTATTTTAATGGTAAAACATATATTGGCCGAACATAAAGCTTATAGTATTTTATTACATCACTATTGGGTCATTATGATGTCATAAAACACATTATATATTTAAACGGTATTTAATTTTTACCCAAAAATTTGACTGTCTCAGAAAATTATGAAAAATTCACCGTTGGATAATTTCGACGTCCTGATTCCAGAAATAACATTTATTTTATCTAAATAATTTTCTAAATATGTTAATTTTCACTTTTAAAATAAAAACCGACATTTATCAAAAATTCACGGGTTTTGACAAAAATGGCTTTCAAACCTTAATAAAAAATTACAATTGCATTCATAAAATTATAAGATCATTTATATTTAATAAAAATTAATTTAATAATATTATTATTATTTTATTAAAATATTATTTAATTCAAAAATCCCTTAATTAAAAAAAATAGAATTCTTAATTAAATAATAACTAAAAACACTATTTGTACTTTAAAAACTATTTACAATGTATCAAAAATGACAAGGAGGTATATTCATTATTATATACAAAAATAATATACATGAACATAGTACAATTTATTTGTTACATAACCCCTTAAAATAGTCGCATAAGACCTAAGGGTAAGGTGTGCGATGGTGACAGACTCTTGGGGTGGCTTGGATAACATCGCTTGAGTGGTAATTTCTATCAACTTCCACTTCTCCCGTAGACGGTCTCGTTCGAGCTTGACATGATGAAGATCAGCTTGGGCTTGGTCAAGAGCGAAGCCCAAGGATTCCACCTATTTTCCGAGCTCCGACGAAAGGGCTTCGTATGGGGAAATTCTACTGGATGAGGCCATCACTTATTTTTTCTGAGTAAATTGGATTTGTTAAAGCCCTATATTTATACTAATCATGTGATCACTGTTCAATGGCTATATTAGAAACGGTCAAAATTATTAACATAAAACCAAATAAGTTGACATTTTATATAAACATAAAGAGACATTTAATTATATCAAGAGGGATTTCCATTAATGAAACTTTGGGTCGTTACAATATTCCCCCCTTAAAAAAATTTCACCCTCGAAATTTTCCTTTTCCCACACTAAAACAGATGTGGGTAACTCAGCTTCATCACTTCCTCTAATTCCCAAGTCTCTTATTCAAACTTGCGGTTTCTCCACAACACCTTGACGAGGGGCATTGTCTTATTTCATAGAACTTTTTCTCTACGATCTAAGATCTTCACTGGTTTCTCCTCATAAGAAAGATCATCTTCCAATTGTACCACCTCAGAAGAGAGTACATGTGAAGGGTCCGGTATGTAATTCCTTAAGAGGGATACATGAAAGACATCATGTACTTTGGCCATAGTAGGTGTAAGTTCTAGTCAATAGGCCACATCCCCGACACGATCAATAATATCGAAGGGGATGATGTACCTTGGACTTAACTCCCCTTTCTTTCCAAACCTCATGAACTTATTCCATGGAGATATATATACAAAAACCATGTCTCCAACTTTAAACTCAAGGTCTCGTCGATGATTATCTGCATAACTCTTCTGTTGACTCTGGGCTTCCTTGATATGCTGCTGAATGTTTTTCACCTTCTCCACCATTTCCTTGACCATTTCTGGTCCAAATAGCTTACATTCACCGACCTCATCCCAACATGTCGGTGTTCTGCACCTTTTCCCATACAGGGCTTCATATGGTGCCATTTGGATGCTCGAGTGGAAACTATTATTATAAGAGAACTCAACCAGATGAAGATGTTGATCCCATCCTCCTTTAAAGTCCATTGAGCACGCTTTCCACATATCCTCAAGTGTTTGGATAGTCCGCTCGGATTGGCCATCAGTTTGAGGATGATAGTCCGTACTGAAGTTCAGTTCAGTATTCAGAGCATGTTGAAGACTCTTCCAAAACTTAGAGGTGAATCTTGGATCTCGATCAGACATAATAGATAGTGGTACTCCATGCAACCTTACCACTTCCCTGATATATATATGTGCCAGTTGATCCAATGAGAAATCTTCCCAAATATCAATGAAGTGTGCAGTCTTTGTAAGATGATCCACAACAACCCAGATTGCATTGTTACCTTTGGATTTCCTTGTATGTCCGGTGACAAAGTCCATAGTGATGTTCTCCCATTTCCATTCTGGTATTGGAAATGGTTGCATCATCCCCTTAGACTTATGCCTCTCTGCCTTCACTTGCTGGCACACCAGGCACTTTGATGTATATTCAGCAATCTCCTTCTTCATATTATCCCACCAAAAGTTTTCTCGGAGATCTCGATACATCTTTGTGCTCCCTGGGTGAATAGGGAAATTTGAACTATGTGCATCATCCAAAAGTTCCTTCTTCAGCTCCGGACATGTTGGAATACATAGTCTTTTCCCAAACCGCACAATTCCTTCTTCATTAACATTAAACTCTGAGGATTTACCTTTTTCGATAGCTTCCACTTTTTATTGAATTCCCACATCATCCTTTTGATCATCCTTTAAACTTTCCAAAAGAGACGGTTGAGAAATCATTTGTGAAATGATTGATGGCGTTCCCTTCTCTATGATTCCCATGTCCATATTTATCAAGTCTAAGAAGATTGGATCTTTCCCAATTCTCATCATTGATAGAATCACTGGATCCTTTCTACTTAGGGCATCGGGCACCTCATTCTCTTTCCCAGGGTGGTAATGTATTGAACAGTCATAATCCATGATGAGCTCTATCCATCTTCTCTGGTGCATATTAAGCTCTTTCTGTGTGAATATATATTTAAGACTCTTGTGGTCAGTATATATCACACATTTCTCCCCATAGAGATAATGCCGCCAGATTTTCAAGGAAAAGATCACCGCCGCCAACTCCAGATCATGCATTGGATAGTTTCACTCATGGATTTTTAACTACCTTGAGGCATAGGATATCACTTTATCATTATGCATCAGCACACAGCCTAAGCCCTTCTTTGAAGCATCACTGAATACCGCAAAAATTTCCCCACTTGTGGGTAAAGTGAGCACGAGAGCAGTGATAAGCCTCCTTTTCAACTCCTTGAAGCTTTCTTCGCATTCATCACTCTAATAAAACTTTACTCCCTTTCAAGTTAGCTTGATAAGAGGGTTGGGCAATCATGAGAAATTTCTCACAAATATTCTAAAATATCCAGCTAACCCCAAGAAGCTACAGATATCCGTTACCGATGTTGGCCTCGGTCATCCCTCAATTGCATCTGTTTTAGAGGGATCCACAGATATCTCATTGCTTGTGATAATATGGCCCAAGAATGAGACTTCTTTCAACTAGAACTCACACTTTATGTACTTTTCATAGAGTTTCTCCTTGCGCAAAGTCTCCAGTAGAGTTCTTAAATGCTCCTCATGATCCTCCTTGGTTTTGGAGTATATTAGAATATCATCTATAAATACTACCACAAATTTGTCTAGGTAATCTCAAAAGACTCTATTCATTAAGTCCATGAAGATTTCTGGAGCATTAGTGAGTCTGAAAGGCATTACTATGAATTCATAGTGCCTATATCTTGTGTGAAAAGCAGTCTTGGGGATATCTTCCTTCTTCACCCTTACTTGATAATATCCCGACCGCAAGTACACCTTGGAGAAGTATTGTGCTCAACGCAGCTGATCGAACAAGTCATCAATTCTTGGGAGAGGATACTTGTTATTTATCGTGATTTTGTTAAGTTCATGATAATCGATGCAAAGGCGCATTGGCCCATCCTTCTTCTTGACGAAGAGGACTGGTGCACCCCATGGTGAAGCACTTGGGTGTATAAACCCTTTATCCAGATTCTCCTGTAGTTGTTTCTTCAACTCTTCAAGCTCTAAAACAACCATTCTATATGGAGTCTTGGATATTGGTAAAGCCCTGGGTATAATTTCAATTGAGAATTCAACATCTCTTCTAGGAGGAAGACCAGGCAGTTCCTCAGGAAACACTTCAGCGAATTCCCTCACAATAGGCATTTCTTCAAGGATGGTTTCTTCCTTGGACTCAATCATCTGAGCCAGATACGCGTGCTCATAAGGTA
Organism: Viscum album; assembly: GCA_963277665.1. Lineage (NCBI taxonomy): Eukaryota > Viridiplantae > Streptophyta > Magnoliopsida > Santalales > Viscaceae > Viscum > Viscum album. The sequence continues at coordinate 113,456,523 of OY728149.1, forward strand.
GTAATATCCATGCTTGAGATGATGGAGCTAAAGGAGATTCATCTTCCTCCTTACACTTGTAAATAATCGGGGGTCGATTCTCTATATAAAGTGTGATTTCCCTCTCCCGACAATTTATGTTGGATCTATATAAGGAAATCCAATCCATGCAAAGAATTGCATCAAATTCCACCAGAGGGAGTATGACAAGGTTCTCCAGGAAATTCAATCCATAGATTATAACAGGGGAGGACTTATATTCATGGGATGAAATGCTTGCCCCATTTTCCGTACTCACCGACATCATCACTTATATGATTTGTGGTGGTGCTGGGATTGTTCTACTAAACTTTCGAGATATAAAAGAATGTGTAGAACCTGAATCAAAAATTACGTTCTCTATTCTTGAATGAATAACTAGCGTACCTTTCACCACTTCGTTTTCGGGGTTCATTTCGACAGAAGTGATGGAAAAAGCTCTTCCTTGCTACCTTGGAGGTTGTTGGTTGTCTCCGAAAACCCTTGGATTAGGGCACTGATTTGAAAAATGACCTGGTTCTTTGAATTTGTAGCATTGAACAATGCGTTGAGGTTTGAACGGAGCGTTCCTCTCCTCTGTCGCAGTCGTGGGTCTTTCTTGCCGACAGTTAATAGCTTGGTTCCCTTCTCTTCGACACCTGAAGCATTTCCTCATCCCGTTAAGGCAATTTCCAGGGTGATTCTTTCCGCACTTTTGGCAAGTGGGGTGTTGGATCTTCTTAGCACCGTTGGATTTATCCATCGGACTGCCAGAATTGAATTATACCTTACTCTTCTTGTCCCCATGATATCCATGTGATTCTCCGATCTCCATTTTGACCTTGAGGGCACATCGGACAATTTTCTCATAGCTTTCAAAGTCACTGATCGCTAATGCTTTCCACAGGCTAGGCTTCAGCCCACCAAATAAGCGGTCAACCTTGCATTCGGGGGTAACGACAAAGCCGGAAGCATATAGTGCAAGCCTTGTGAAGTTTTCCTTGTACGCTCCAATAGATTCTTCATATTTTTTCTTGAGGGAAAGGAAGTACCTTTCCATCTTAAGCCGGAGGGTGCGCAGAAAATATTTATCAAAAAACATATTTCGGAAATCCTTCCTTTCCAACACCTCGACCTCCTCCTCAGGCTTCGTATTTTTGATCAACATCCACCATTTATTAGCTTCACCCTCCATATGATAAGCCTCCAGGAGAACCTTCTCTTTTTCAGAACATTGAAGGATGGAGAAGATCTTTTCAATGGATTTGATCCATTGTTCAGTGATCGTGGGATCGAATGATCCACTTAAAGTAGGAGGCCTTTGTCTCATGAAGCTCTCGATAAAAACTTTTTATTTCTTAGGGGGGGATGAACGTTCCTCTTGACCCGTGTTTCTAGACAAAACTTGAGTTATATGAGAGAGAAGCGTGAAAAAGTTCTCTATTCCCGCTCCCATTGGATTGGGCATCTCATTAGTACAGTCATCACACTGATCTTCACATCGGTTGTAAGCTCGAGTCCTCCTATTACTGGTCAGTGGCTGGAATAAAAGGAAAGTTAGGGGTAACACATAAAGGGTAATCCAAAGACAAAAGTTGATGACTTATAAATAAATTTTTATTTCCTTAACTCATGAGTCTATAGGCTTTAATCTAGTCTTTTCATGATCTACTTTCAAACATATATTCTTAGGGGAATTTTTTTTAATCCCTTAATAAGGGTTCATACTAAGCTTGTGAATTTACCAAAGCATATTCCTCGGGAGTGTCGTAACCAAGAGTGCAGCAAGGCCTGTTTTCATGCACCAATTCCCGTTCGAGTCTAGCTCAAAGCGGTGTTTTCGGGTTTTACCCCTAGGATACATCTGTGCCAGAGCCGCCTCTACCTGCTCGTATCCAGATAGGTATGTATTTTCTTGATAACCCAATTAATCAATACTCACCAAAACATAGGGATGTTTTTATTATACTTAGTATTTTCTCTAAGGCTTTACTAGGGTTTTCTAATCCTAATCCCAAAATAACTAAACCTATCCTCTGATACCAACTATGACAACCCTGATTTTTATTACAACTTAAACATGATTTATTACATAAAACTTCACTTGATACAACAAAGAAGATAGAGAGGTTTAATGTCTTTGGGGCTTAGGATCATTACATAAAAACTTGAAACATGAAATACAACATCTTTATTGAAAACTTCCTTTACATGACCACTACATTCCCTCGTACTTAGCATTGCATGGGATAACCTGAGGACATTCATAAGAAAAGGGTGAGCTATAAAGCCCAGTAAGGGAATACACATTGAATAACATGAGGATTTAAATACATGTTAGAAACTAGGAATATCAATAGAGCACAAGAGAAACATGAACATAAAGTCATGATAAATCATGATAATCATAACATGGAAATGTGGCAACAACACTTAACATGGAATTAGTATGAGCCAAGGCTCATTGCATATGGAGCATGAGTAAATTTTCATTGCACATGAAGCACGAGTAAAACCTCGCTGCACTTGAATTATCATGAGTCAACACTAATTTCACATTACGTATCGTGACACTATACTTTACCCAATGCATTAGAGCGTTATAAGAGCGCACCCTTCTTAAACATTTCATTTCATGCATAAGTGTGCCACCTGGATCATAAAACATTGATTCATAAAACATAATAATTTATTACACGATAAAGGTATGTGTAATTCATATATGAAACTTTATAATCAATAAGTAAATGTTAATAAAGGTGAATACCCTTGATGGATAAATGGGCATGGTATTCACTACACAATGTTATTGGCTTAGAAAATCGGTGCAATTTTGGCAGCGTAACGGCGTGACATAAGAATTCATAAAAATGGTTGATGAGAGAGAAAGGGGAGTCTCATCATATTTACATGAAATGGATATTAAGGGGGTTATAAAGATACATGTCCAAACAATTGTAATGGAATTTAGATTCACGATACAAAAGTATTGCTTGAATGTAAAAGAGGAGAGAGAAGTTCCTTTCGGAATTTCGGCATAGTAACGGGTGTACATGAGAGGCATTAAATGAGAGAGAAGGGGGTCTACCATAATTAAAACATAAAGAGGAAAGTATGAGGAAGGTGAGAAACCATACCCCAACATTCATAATTGAAATTAAAAGTGAAAACAACTTAAAGAAAATTGGACAAAAATGAGAAAGGAAGAAAAAACCCTTACTTGGAAGTGTGCTTCCAAAGGCTAGAGAGAGGCTTGTGAGAGGCTTCTTAGGAGCTTGGGGCACCTTGGGAGGATTCTAGAGAGATTATGGCAGAGGTTGGACGAACTCCAAAGGCTTTGAGTGAGGAGGAAGTGGGATCTTGGGTGGGTTTATATAGGAAAGGTGAGGGAATTCTTTATTATTTAGTTTTGGGACCCCTTATACTAAATTAATCCAAACCACAAACCATACCATGGTTTTTGCCCATGGTTTTTGGAAAAGGGAATAGGAAAAAAATATTTTAAAATTCCAAAGTCCTAAATTCTTAAAATAATGGGTTTTCTTATGTGGAGGTGAGTCACACTCCCATGGAAAACAATTTAAAAACACAAGGTGTTTAATAAGTCTTGAGGGGTCCATTAATGCTTTGAAAAGTAAGTCAAACAAACCCAAAATCATATTATTTTAATTTTAAAACATATATTGGCCTAAAATAAAGCTTATAGTATTTTATTACATCACTATTGTGTCATTATGATGTCATAAAACACATTATATATTTAAACAGTATTTAATTTTTACCCAAAAAATTGATTGTCTCAGAAAATTATGAAAAATTCACCATTGGATAATTTCGACATCCTGATTCCAGAAATAAAATTTATTTTATATAAATAATTTTCTAAATATGTTAATTTTCACTTTTAAAATAAAAACTAATATTTATCGAAAATTCACGGGTTTTGACAAAAATGGCTTTCAAACCTTAATAAAAAATTAAAATTGCATTCATAAAATTATAAGATAATTTATATTTAATAAAAATTAATTTAATAATATTATTATTATTTTATTAAAATATTATTTAATTCAAAAATCCCTTAATTTAATAAAATATAATTCTTAATAAAATAATAACTAAAAACACTATTTGTACTTTAAAAACTATTTACAATGTATCAAAAATGACAAGGAGGTATATTCATTATTATATACAAAAATAATATACATGAACATAGTACTATTTATTTTTTACATAACCCCTTAAAACAACCGCATAATACCTAAGGGTAAGGTGTGTGATGGTGACAGACTCTTGGGGTGGCTCAGATAACATCACTCGAGTGGTAATTTCTATCAACTTCCACTTCTCCCGTAGACGGTCCCATTCGAGCTTGACATGATGAAGCTCATCTTGGGCTTGGTCAAGAGAAAAGTCCAAGGATTCCACCTCTTTTCCAATCTCTGAAAAAAGGGCTTCGTATGGGGAAATTCTACTGGACAAGGCCATCGCTTCTTTTGTCTGAGTAAATTGGATTTGTGAAAGCCCTATATTTATACTAATAATGTGATCATTGTTCAATGGCTATATTTTCAACGGTCAAAATTCTTAACATAAAACAAAAGAAGTTGACATTTTATATAAACATAAAGAGACATTTAATTATATCAAGAGGGATTTCCATTAATTAAACTTTGGGTCGTTACAAAACATGGGACTTTACAATCATTTCCATGAAAGGTCCTGATATATATACTTCTATATAAGTGACAAATCCTTTCTCTCATTATTCACTAATCCAGTATTACTCGTGACACACCAAACATATCATACCTCACTACAAATATCTGTCATCACAGTTTTCTCCAATAAATCAAATTGCACGAGTCATAATACCCATTAATAATAATCTTAAAGTATAAGGACCAATACACACGTCCACATATAGGAACATCCGATGACACTTATGAATGTGGATTTCCTACTGGTGGGTCTTGTTCTTATAATATTCTCCTGGATATTACCAAGGGCGCACACCATGAGAAGGTTCCTCAAAGTTTCATGAGTCCCTACCATGATAGCATGTATCATTTGTGTCCCTTCAAATTATATCATCCATCAATAGAAAATATATTCAAGAATAATGTCATGGCACTTCTGGGTTCTCATCATAGCAAGGATCCGCTATGACCTTTTAGTGTGACATCTATTCTTAGGACATTATCGTATAATATGTCATGAAGAAGAACAATCATGATGTGATAAAGAGTTTGTAAATATTTATCCAATGAATACAAGTTTATCATAAAATACAAATAAGTTGGTTTCTAGGGAACAAACTCTAACACAAATGAGTTTGGATTAATTTTAAATCATAAGACAACAACTGTATATTATTTTTTGAAATTTAGGAACCAATTGTGCATTAAATCGAGCTTTCATTTTCCCAAGATGTCCAAAAAAATAGTTTCAGTAATTTAAAATGCTAAAATATTTGTTTGACTATTAAAACTTAATTAAAAGATCACCAATTTATTTAAAATATTATGATAGTTGTCTTAGGGTTATATTTTATGTGTGAGAGCAGACGACACATCAATCCGACGAGCGATGTGCTCAAATAGTCTAAATAAAGAGCTGTTAGAAAATGATGATTTTTAAAAATGCGTAGAATGAAAGTCATCCAAATGAGCTCAGATTTCTGTGAAATTATAAGACATCAACCGTTGATTGATTTTTGAATTTAGCGAACTGAAGGCTCTTGAAACTGAGGTTTCGTTTGTCCTAGACTACCGACAATGTAGTTTTAGTAAATTAAAACACTAAAACATGTCTTTGAATATTAAAACTACAGAAAAAATATCTCCAATTGACATAAAATCTTATCATAGTTGTATTAGAGTTATTTTTTATGTGTGCGATTAGACAGAACGTCAATCCAACGTGCGATTTTCTCAAACAGACAAAATAAGTAGTTTTTAGAAAATGAAGGTCTTTAAAAACATGCACCATAGAGTGAAATACAGTCAACTGAGATCATATTTCTTTAAAATCATGAAAAAATAACCATATATTTATTTTTGAATTTTTGTAACTGATGATGCATCAAACTGAGGTTTTGTTTGCACAAGACATACGAAAACAAAATTTCACTAATTTAAAAAGCTAAAACATGTGTTTGACTATTAAAACCATAGAAAAAATCTTCAATTGACATGAAATATTATGAGAGTTATCTTAGATTTATTTTTGAAAAGTTTGAGAAGATGGCACATCAATCCAACGTGTAATGTGCTCAAACATACTAAATCAAGATTTTTTTGAAAATGAAAGCCAATGGATTGGTTTTTCAAATAATAAATAGTACCAAAACTTGAAACCGGTTTTAAATTACAACGAGGGAACATTGGGGCTATTAGGAAAGTAGAATGAAATTGGTAAAACCTCATTGGCAATCGTTAATGGATCGCAGCGGGCAGCAGATGTAGAGGTCATAGATAAATCATGGGACCACCTTATACACTCTGACAAAGAGATGATGGAGATGGTCTTGACTATTCATTCTTATAGTGAGGATACAGAAAGGATGAATGGGAAACTAATTCAAGTGGACACAAAAATGGAGTAGGGCAATTGGATTGACAAGAAATATTTAATTTCGACCAAAGGATTCAATGATAAGAAGGTAACAGTGGAGGAGTTCTGGCAAGCATGGGACAAATTATCCTACCAATTCAAAGATATTATCAAAGACGATCATAATAAAGAGGTAACAGATCTTTCTTATAAATTATATTGGGAGGTCTCGTCTAATAGGTTTAAGTTTTCCTTTAATAATTTTGTTATCTACTATTGTGTTTGATGCTCCTAGTTGAACTTGAAAGTTTCACACTTTTTCCATAAAAGTGTTTATAATAAATAATTTAACTTTGTATTAATAGTACCAATGATTATTAAATGATATATATTATTATACATAATTATAATTTTGATGTTATCCAAATGTAAATATAATACATTATCGACACCTATGTGTACATAAGTAGCCTCCAGTCCCACACCTCACCTCTCTAAGAGTACGCCCATATCGACTAGTCTGTTCAGTAGGTTTTGTAGTATGCTCATATACAACTCCAGGTGCGATGTCTTGAACTATATGTCCAAGTGTTATATCCTCAACAGTGGGTCTATCAGCAAAACTTGAACCGATCTCTCATCCACTTGACTATTGTATAGACAACTGGAAGGTAGATTTATCTAGGAAATAAAAATCACTGAGTGGAAGCCCCCAGCTAGTTCCCCAATATGAGGAATGTTGTACTATAGGTGTTGTAGATGGAATATGGGTCACAATATCAAACTCAGTTTCATAACCAAGGCTCCACTCTAAAGAAGGGTGTGGGGGGGAATGTCTCAAATGGAACCATGTATGATGAAGAAGGTCCAATCAGTGACTACATAATGGTATCTGGAGCTGTTTGGGAAGTGGAATGATGAGAATGGTGTTGACATGAAGGTTAGTCCTCATCTATGTATGATGGATTAAGCACAACCTAAGGTAGAAAATGATGATGGTGAGGAGGACTCTCTAACTATAGAGAGATTCTCTCATCACTGTGCAATACACCTATCATCGAATCAAGAACTGAATGCAACTCGTCAATACTGAATACATCTCATGTCTTAGATGCGATCATATCATGGAATCGATCAATCCTATCACCTTGAAAAAAAATTAAATAATATAATTACAAATTAATAATAAATAACAAAGAAGTTTGATAAAATTAAATTACCAAGGTATAATATGACTCTCCAAGCTGAGTGATAAATCTTATGGTCACTCGCATATACCAAAGCATGTACTCAGTGTGGAGGCCCTGATAAAGACGTCCTAAAAAATATCCAGTGACATAATATTGTTCACGTGAATCCCGCATGGATATGTATTACTCATTTATAATATTTCAATCTCGATCCTATTTTCCTATAAATCAAATACCACACACCTCTACAATCTACCTTGGTGGCCCCAGAATAGGATGTTGATATCAAAAATTTATCATGACCATATTAGCTTGGTTACACTCAAAAATATAAAAATGTATCAGTGAAATCACATTAGTATAATGATTCATTCCCATCATACAATAATCTATAAGATATACTAGAATATCACATGCATATACTGTCCAATTAATCTATAGAGAGAAATAAATTTTATCATTCATTAAGCATAGAACACAAAATTATATCAACAGTGATCTTTTCATACCTAATTAATATAAAAACAATCAAACAGAAGATAGTAATTTGAAATGGAATGTGCAGGTCTATATACATATGTCATAAATTGGCTCCACCTATGAATTGTAAGTAAAAAAATCAGAAATTATATAATTATCATATGAGATTGAAATAAGAGTGTGTGTATTAAACTTTTAAAATACTTGAGAGAAAATAAGACCATATGCAATGCATTAAGTAGTAAATAAAAGACAAACCAAGGTGCAAGTGTAGGGAATGTATCCATGCCAACACCTGTAATAAAAAACAACAAACACCTATCACCTTAGCCTCCGTGCGAGATGCCATACACAACTATCTATATAGATATTCTAGACATGATGAACCCCAACTATACCACCCAACAAACTCCAAATATCCAAGAAGAGGTAGGTGCATTAGATGGACATATGATCCAGAGTGATCTAAAAAAAATTTCATCCAATAAATTGTATAATGTATGCTTGTGCATGTCTCTACAATGTCACCTCATCCATATCAGGATCAATGGGTATGAAATGAGTTTCTAGTGAATCCATCCATAACCTACCTCCTATAAGGGTCCCTAGTGCATCTAGTAATAGTAAGTCCAAATATATGTGTAAAATGTAATCCTATCTATATATCATCAAACCTGTAACAACATCTCAATCCCTAGGAATACCCAATAATATATAGACATCCTTTAATGTAACCACCGTATCCCCCTGAGGCTTATGAAATGTATGTTTCTCTGGTCTCCATCACTTAACTAAAGTAGAAATGAGTAAATTTTTAATGGGTACATACCCACACATGCTCAACACATAGAACCTAGATGGACGAAAATGTAGTATGATAGGCTATGGTGGGATCTCATGGGGAAAGTGATGGGACCTGTAGACTTTCATTATTTTCTATTCAACACTATCCCATAAATATTGTGATATGTGCTCACTCTATGTGATTAGAAGAGATGGATCCTTGGGGCCTGGATGTAGCTGTGCAGATGCCATCTATGTAAATGGATAGAGAAATGATAAACATATAAATATTTTAAATAATATGAATGTTGTGTGGAAAAAAATTAATATAATGTAAATTCTTCATCTAATAAACCTTTATACATGGAAAGTAAAGCAATTCCAATAATAAACCCATAGTAAAAAAATCACGTAGGGAATCATGATGAACACTCCATGCTATAGTTCTGAGGACATTGTCTTTGATTATGCCCCTCTTCCCTACACCTACCACATCGTTGATGCTTCCATTTCTCCCGAGTCCAATCCATTTCATTTTTTATACGTGTAGATTTGGGGTGGCCTTTTCCATGAAACCATGATAGATTCAGAATGAAAACTGTAAGATGCAGAGGGACATTTAATATTGATACATATTTAATTTTTCTACACTCTGTGTTATAAAAATTTCACAACATGATGAGTAAATACACTAGATTAACATAACTCTCCCATGATAGGTGAAGATGAGAACATACTATAAGTACATGTGAGTAAGGAATCTTGTACGCTTGGAAGTAACTACATTCACATGTCTGGTTCTCAAGAAAAACAATCATCACCTGACCATCCTAACCCTATTCAACTTCAACCCTAATTCTCATCCTGTGAAAATGGAGCACCTAATAAGATGCAGAAGGAGTTTTATTGACCTCTATATTCTAAAACTTTTAGAGTATTGATGACCTTGCAATAGTTCTTTCTCAAAATCTTCTGATCTTCCAACAAAGTACTTGACACAATTATAAAATGTATAAGAAAAATACCCTTGACTGGTGAATTTTTAACCCTCTTGAACACGTCATTAATGCATTCAACAATGTTTGTAGTCATGTACCCATATCTCATCCCTTCATCAAATGAAAAAACAGTTTTTTATTTGGGATGTGCATCATGTACTTATAGACATCCTCATTTATTCCCCTTATTTCTTATAGTATTTGAAGGAAACCTTATTGTCTTGTTTTATATGATGTAAAGTCATGTGAGAAACATTTTAAAAAATCACCCTTTCATATAAAATAATCATACATACTGAATGTGAAGAAAATGTGATCCAACACCTAAGTTTATTTCTTTTTTTGTGCTTTCATCGTGAAATTTTGTCTGTAAATTGATAGAAATATGTCTCATGCAATAATGATGGTAGGTATGTGGGGTAACCAACCATTATCATAAATATTCACTGCTTATTTGATATCACAATGAAGATCTGAAATAAGGAATATCCCATGCTTATATGTGACATGAACGCATAGAAAAGATAGAAACAAACTTCAATGGTCCATATTTTCCTTCTCTAATATTAAAAATGCTAATGGTATGAGACTTATATTTCCATTCTGAGTGGAAACAATCAAGATAATTCCATTATAATTTGCATATATAAGATTTTCATCTAGTTGTATAATATATTTTTAGTATGTAAATACTGTGATGCATGGAAGGAATGCCCAGAATATCCGATGAAATTGGACTTTGTCTCTAGAGACTTGATTGTTCACCACATGCTCCATTGTTTCAAATTGATAAATGGTTTGAACAATTTAAACTAATCACTTGATCTAATAAGGAAACACCTGAAATGAAATTTCCCAATCACCATAAACCTTTTCAATAGCTTTATGCTTTGCAAGACAACCCTTCTTGTTTGATATTTTATGTCGATACTAACTCTCCATGCGTTCCTGTATTAACTCGACAAGAACATCATGATTAACTATGATCATAAAAAAACTATCATAGCATATGAATATCGATTCGAGGTGTCTATGGCCTTGATTCATCCTTTGATTCAAACAAGTGTGTGGTGGGGAAAATTTTGTTATTTTCTAATAAGTTGAATTTATGATAAGGGTATCTCATAACCGTATCTTGCATTTGTCACCGAATTGTTGAAATTTTATAGAAATTATCAATCTCGTAGACTCATCCAAAAAATAAATTCAATGACTCTTCACATGGTAATGATTTATAACTATTTTTAATTCCTCTTTTCTCTCAAATTGTATCCCAATAGTCAATTAATTGTCATTCCTTCCAACGTTTCTTTGTTGTAAAATACCTAGGAACTCAGTTATTGGTGTCACTACATCCCAATCAAACTCATTCACCACTGGTGTAATATAATGTATTGTTTTCACCAATAATTCATTTTGTATATCAGGATCATTGGTTGGCATCGTCTCCTCTTCTCTGTCAGATACTTCCTTATCCTCTAAATGATTTTCATAGGCATCATTGATCGCACCCATATGTGGATTAGCTACAAAAAAATATATGTTGTAGGAACATATACATGTACTATCATCAGAAATATTTGCTATGATCTATAGGTATTTTCTTCACCTGTTCCACCATCAATAATCGACTCAGATGTAAACATATACCCCTCAGCAAATCCACCATTTTCTGATATGTTTTGTTCAATTTGAGTGGTATCTTCAATTTCACTAACATCAATATACAATTCCATCACACTAAGCCTTCCATGATCTTGATATATATCATAAGAAAGCCTCAAATATTCATCATTGACCAAATGATGACGCATGTAATATAGATTATCATCAGTTTGAGGAAATCTATAAATAACAGATAATATACACTGATTCCCAACAAGCTTCAATTGATCATGAATTTTACTGTTAACTGTGTTCATCGTATCACATCCAGTAAGATTCACTAATCTTACAGGACCACCAATATACGATATCCCATGTTCACCGTCTATTATTTCACCTCCATGATATACAAATGCACACAACTATTTGGCCATATTTCTTAATCAGTTATATTGAATTAAATTTCAAGTTAAATATATACACTGAGATTTATTCAGATAAATCTAAAACCATCAAACTTTAAATATTATTATTTTGATTATAATTTCTCTAATCAGTAGAGAATAGATGAAACTGATAGTGATAATGGGCAGTCATGATGCATCAGAGAATGATTTATTAATATATTAAATAATAATTAATAATATTTTATTTACAATGCAGTTTTATATTAATATATATACATAAGTTTATTTTATATAATATAATAATATATATATATATACTATACAATTGAAATTTACAAGAGTTAATTTCACTAACTTAAAATATTAACTTATAATTAACTTACTAATAAATATATATTTTTTACAATTCAATAATATATTAATTACAAAATTACTAATTATTTTAAAAATAATATATTTTATACAATGCAATAATACATACATACATACATATATATATATATATATATATATATATTAATTATGATACAATGATATACTAATAATATATAATTTTATTATTATAATAATATATTAATGTATATTATAATAATAATTAAAATGAAATTTTATTTCATATATATATCATACACTGTGATAATATATTAATTTCAAAATCACTAATTAGTTTACTAATATATTTTATATAATTAAATAATATATATACACACACATGCATTTAGTAATGTATTTTATATAACTAAATAATATATATATCTAACAATATAAAATAATTCTTATACAATAAAAATAATACAATAAAATTATAAATCAAACCATAAAACATGAAAATCATTGAACCCTAATATTTTAATAAGTCAAATTTCATAAATATAAACGATAAAAAAAATATTTAAAGGAAATATTATACAATTCTCAACAAAATAATATAACACGTCAACTAAAATTTTAAAAAACTAATATCAAAATTACAATAAATATTTATGCAATAAAATTTACCAAATATTAAATTAAATTTAAAATATAACTATTGTGGATAAGAATCCTTTACAAAAAGAGGATTCATAAACTACTGGGACTTGTGAATGGAGATTCACGAACAGGTTTTGCAAATGGAATGTCGAGGGGTTCACGTGTAAAATGTGCGCTTGGAGCTGTGGTAGAAGACAATGATTTTCCCGCAAGTAGCATTAGTAGCAGGGGGTTTCGTTTACTTTAGCATGTCGAGGGGTTCATGAGTAAAATTATGAAGACTGATTGGAATAGACGAGATCCAGGGTCAATCGGGTTTTAAGGTTGAATAGAATGCACAATCTAATAGATCACCTTGTTCTTGTATTTTATAAGAAGGATCTACTTAGAAAAGTGCCTTATTAGAAATATTTGAGAAGAAGGTGCCTTCCAAAAATCGATTTTGTGGGAAGGCACTTATTAGGAAAGAGCCTTCCAAAAAGAAATTCCAATGATGGTGATTTCCCTTAAAATTCCTTTTATCCCTACAGTCCAAAAGAATGAAACCTTATATCAGTAAATTGTTTCCCTTATATATTAATTAGGAAATATGTTTTTATATTATTATTATATATGGAAAAATATTAATGGAATAGTTGACATGACCACCATCTTCACTGCTGTGTCGTTGTCACTGTTTGATGATACTAACAACACCAAAGTATAAAGTCAATCCCAACATCACTATCTAATGGCATGATGAAAGTTTTGAAGCTTGCTTGTTGACTCATGTGGGTGGATGATCCAAGTCGATCGTCTGAAGAAGAAGACTAAACACCATTGTGTCACTCCCTACTTTTTTGTTGGCTGTGTTATTGGGTTGTGAGCATCATTTGTTTGATGAAATGATCAATTGAAGGATATTATCATCATTGCCACTATTGAATTTTAAAAAGACTGATAGCTTTACTTTTTTTATATTTTCTCTAGTGGAAATTGTTGATCTTGAGCCATTTATGTTAGTGTTGCAGGGTTTGTGTCGGTTTGTTTTTTGTTGCAAGGGAGGATAAATGAAGAGTCGAGTCTGACCGGAACCTCTTCATTATTCAAGAAAGACTAAATAGGATAGACCACATGTCTATGGAAGTTTATGTTTCAACTAGGTTATCTTATTTTTTAATTTCAATATTTAATAATTTCAGTAGGGGTATTTTTGGAAGTTGGTTTTTTTGGAGTCGGTGAACTCATTTTAAGAGGGATAAAATGATAAAAAGGGGATATTTTGAAATTCTAGACAGTTGCAGAAAGAAGTAGACAATGGGAGAACACATTTTCTATGATGTCAAGAGTAGAAAATTTATAGTATAACTATAAGATCTTTTGGTGAGATTAAAGAGGTTATGTAACCAATTATGATGATGGAGAAGGAGATCAGAGTTTTCTCCAGCATCTCAAAAATGTTTGGCTAAATTTATTTTGGATAGAATTAGTGGATTCGAACTGTGATGTAATATCAAGTTTTCATATTTTATATCTTTTATAATTGTAATTTTCTCTAGTTATTTGATCTTCAAGTAAACGATCATTTATTTCTATTTGAATCCTATGTCATTCCATTATTTCTTTTTCTTACATTTTGATAATTGAACATTTACTATTAGAATTTGATAGCTTTTGAATGAAACATGTTTGTGAAATATGAGTAGGAGTTTGATGAATGATTATCATTGTTGAATCTTCTAAATTCTTGATCAAGAACTATGGACTTGGCAGAAGATCAATTCTATCATGGTGGTTGACCATCATTGAACACTTTGAAAGACTCCTATGGAAAGGAGACCTTCTGCCATGATTTTCATGGTTGACATAAAATTAATTAATTAAATTATATTCATGATTAGATATTTCAATCCATTAATTGAGAGAGTTATTTTTGTGAAATAATTTCATAGAAATGAAGAAATACTAAACCTGAAGAATCGCTAGGATAAGTCACTTCTTTCATTTCATGTTGAATTTTTTTTATCTCTTTTCTTTGTTGTAAAGAATTTTAGTTTAGAAATTAGTTTTGTTAAATATGTTTCTTATAAAACCCCTTTATAATTAGACTAGATAGTTAACAATAATGATAATCATGACAAAGAATCTCCTTAAATGCAGCCTTATTGGGAGACAACCCTGGTTTCAGCTATATTGCAGTTTTTAAGAGATAAAAAATATTGAAGATGGTTTAAACAACTGAAAATCCCCCTCATCAATTGGAACCATTTCTAGGGAATCTTATAAGAAGTTTCAATATATATATATATATATAATTTAACTAGGAAACATAAAAAATATATTAAAAAACAATAAGAACAAATGGATTTTGACCCAAACATGGATGAAGTTGTTAGATATTTTGCCTATAGAACTCAAAGGATATTCAATTCATTAAATTAAAATGAATATAAAATCATGTTGGAAAAAATTAAATAAAACTAAAATCCAAAATGCTTGGATGATTTAACTAAATAATTAAAATTATTCTCACATTTTTTCCTTAAGTTTCATTTAGAAGATATTAACTTTCCAATTTTCGATGAAGAAATCTAAGAGGTTATGTCATGAATTGGACCAGATACCCTAGTAACCTGATAAACGAGATGATAATGACATAGTTCAAGGGGAGTTTCTGATCCCCATGGGTTGGAAACTAGCACCTGACATCATACAAGATAAAGGTGAGAACAATTTTTCTACATAAACAGCATAAGAAATACATATAATTCAACATGATCAAAAGAAAAATCCACATGGAGAATAGTAATAGAAGTCAAATAGGTATTTAAACCCAAATTATAACAAAAAAGCACCATAAAGAACAAGATAAAATATCCCAAGTCCCAACGAACAAAACACTCCAAAATAAGATGATCAACAACAATCGCAACCTCCAAGTGGCACTTTTCCCTTGATCAAACCTAGAAGGAAGAAATCTACAAACACTTGAAATTAATGGTAGGGTGTAACCTAAAAGCCTAGTAGGGTCACACTAAGTGTTCCATATAAAATTCCAATAATTAATAAACTAAATCATGCTTTCAATTTCAAATAAAATAGACATGGTATTGTAATAGTATATTCGAAACAAAACTTACTTTTCATTTCAATTGAAGGAAACATTTCAAATGATGGATTAATTAAAAAAATCATATATAATATTTTATATAAATTCATAGACATGTGTAAGGAAGTTTTAAAAACAATGGAATATATATATCAAAATAATCACAAACAAGAAACATGGTCATCTTCCAAAAGGTATGATAGTTCCAAGTTATCAGATCCTCACACACTCATATGGGTGATTATGAAAATATGTGTACACACATCCCTCAAAAACTAGTCAAAGATGATTAATCAATACCCCATAAGGGATAAGATCTGTTTCATTGTGTTTTTTTAGTGTTGTAAATCATCAAACCTTGCATGTTTGTCCCAAATAACTCACTAACAACCTAGGCTTGCGTGTTCTCAAACAATCAATCAAAATGGGAAAATTACATTATAACTGTTTAAAATACAATTGCCCTATTTTCAGTTTAAACATCCCAATTTCCACTTAAAAACCAAAACACAATTTTTTAATCAATTCAGGCTTTTTTAAAAGATAAAACAAATCCTAGGTTTCTATCAAATCAATTTAATCCTTTTTTTCAAAAATTATTTTTTCAAAAATTCGATCAAATTCAAATCATGATAAAATTCCCAAATCAGTTGGAATTAGTGATTTTCCCTAAAATTCATGTCAATCAATTCAAATCCCAATCCATAATGAATTGTTTTTTCACAGTTTAATTGAATTTTTTTTTAATTTCAATCAAGCAAATCAAAGGTTTATAACATGGAAAATCTCAATAGAACTACCTACCTTAATACAGAGATCACACAACACAACGCCTGAAATGGGAAGAACCAATGAAGAACATCTACAAGAAAGATAAAGGAATTTAACCTAGATTCAAGATTCCAAAATAAAGGAATTTAGATCTATCAACTACAAAACGATCTAACAAAACCTAAGGAGGAGAGAGGGGGAGGGAGGGCAGGAGATATATAACGGAAGAAGATCTATTATTGGAGAGGAATCAAATGATGTTTTAAAAGAATATACATAACTTGGAATAAGTTTGGAGAAGCCAAAGTGGGTTCATTGGAGCTCCAAAGACCTAGTATTTTGAGATATAGAAATTTAGGGTCAAGTGGTAGGAGTAATAGGGGTTCAAGAATTTTAAAAAAAATCAAAATTAAAAAACTCTATGCACACAATTAGCATGGAAGGGGTGCATGTTTTTTCAAATTGTGAAACCTAACCATGCTCCCCTTCTATGAGGTTATCAATTTCTACTATGTGGGTGCACAATTTTTCAAATAATACACCAATAGTTCAAACCCCCACTGTATATGTTTGCACAGTTTTCCCTGGGTGGGTGCAAGGTTTGGGAAAACTATGCACCAACCGTGCACTACCCATGAAATTCAAAAATATTCAAATTTCTTCTTGAAACTACCTGAGTCAAACCCCAAATAAAGCATGATAAAAAAACAGGGTTGAGTAGTACAACAAACCTAGATTTTCATACATTAACATTACATAAATTTTATGGAATACATAAAACACTATACAAATAAACGCCCAAAGACCGTACTAGTCTAGTGTCTTTGGAAAGATGGAAACATAAACACAGATACATAAGTGAACTAAATTATCTCCAGCTTTCTTATTCTTGACTAGAACCCTTATTAGACACATCAAACATAATACATATCTTCATAACCTAGGGAAGGAAACATAAAAAGTGGTAAGCTCAAATGCTCAGTATGGGTAATGAAGGGTGATATGTAAGCATAATCATGAGTATAAGGTTATGAGAACATGATCATTAAAACAAAATACCATACCTTGCATATCAAAGATCATATACATGAATCATGGCATAAATCATGGAAGTTCAAAATACATGAATCATAAGGAAACAAATAATATAAGTCATGAAAGTATAATATAGGAATAAAACAAAGAATTGTGGAAGACACATAATCATATATAATGATTTTCATAGTATTCAAGTCATTGATGTCGAGACCATCTTAGTCGAAAATTTTATTTACTGAATCGGGGTTCGCACCCTGTTCTAGTCTTGTATTACTGAACCGAGTCCACCCCTCATTCCAGCCCTGTATTACTGAACTTAGGTCATTTCCCATTCTAGCCCGGTAATACTAAACCAATTTCATTTATAATTACAACCATTTCTATATCATGAGATATAAATCTTTACCAATGAATTTTAGAGAGATATAGGTATCACCCATATCATAATGAAATCATATATACATGTGCCACAAGATCATAAATAATCATATCATAACCCATGAAATGAAATGGGTATTATAAACATGTAATAATATTATAACATTTGGAAAGAGATAGGTTTCATAATTATTTCATCATGAACATAACCCATGAAAATAAGCGGGTTTCAAAATAATATAGCTCATGAAATAGAAATAAGTTTCAAAAGCATATAACCCAAGAAAGAGAAATGGGTTTCATAATCATCATGACATCAAAACACAATCCATTCAGAGAAAGAATATGAATGAAAACACTGAATAATTTTATCATAAAGGAATTAGTAACACCAATGGATTTTATATTAGATGGAAAATAATTTATAAAGATCTTTTCAAAGAATTTATTGAGTAAAATATCCTTTATGCATTGAAAACGCTTGTAAAAACATAATACCTTTTTGAAAACATATTTCTTTTAAAATAGAATTGAAAACTTATAAAGGAAGCATTAAAAAATATAAAACGTTTTTAAAATCCTTTTTCATTAAAAATGGGATTTAAATGTATTTTGAAAACATTTTTTAAAACATTTTTTGAAAACATTTTTTAAAACATGGTTTTTGAATACAATAGATTTCTGATCGGAGAGTGAGAGACAGTCAGATTTTACTTAAAACATTATCCTAAGTAACAAAGAGTGTAAAATGGTACTAATACATGGATATATCTTGAATAAATAGAAGATAAGAAAACTCATTAGTGTTCTTGATAGATTTATCATAATATTTCATCAAAGGAATCATAAACATAAACAATCTCGAAAAAAATGATGAGATTGTCTCAATAATCTATTATAAATTGGTAACTTGGGATCATACTCTCCATGTATGAAACGAAAATTACATGAAATGTAAAATATCATGAAATAGAGTAAATTCAGGATATAACATGTAAAATGGACGTATATACACCTTGAAAGATAATTTAGGTGCATAACAAAACATGAGTCTCAATGAAGGCAAATTGAGACAAAAACTATTTTACCGATTAGGTAACTTTTGAAACTTAAACCCCATGAAAGAAACATCATAAAATGGATATTTTAATACCAATAAATTTAATTATAAGATAAATATAATAAAATCATGGGTAGTACATACACCACACAAAAGGAAAGAGTGGAGAATATAGCATGTATCTCACGAAAATAAAAAGTGAGATGAAATCCCCATACCTTGTATCTTGACTCTCATCGTACTCATTCAAACCACCTGTATAATAAATATAAATTTATTATAAATCTTTTACAGAATCATATTCTTATATACATGGTTTTATTAATATATTATATTACCCACTTGTAAAAAATCCTATGTTAAGGTTTCACTTCAGATAATATTTGCTTTATTCTTTGCATGGGTCTTAATTTGTTATATCTTTGGTAGTTATACATTATATCATGATTTACAGAATGTAAACCATGATATAAATATCATGTATATAAAGTATATTTGTGTTATAATAATCTATAGAATATATAATTATGAAATAGAATACACCGCTCATGGAGATAGTAGGTCGTACGCACGCATGAATGCTATTTCAGTCTAATTATCGTGTTGAAATAAAGAAAGTAAAATATATATATGTATGTATGTATGTATGTATGTATGTATGTATGTATGTATGTATGTATGTATGTATGTATGTATGTATGTATGTATGTATGTATGTATCTAATTATTATAGTAGATTTATGATATCATATATGTCTTATATATTCACAAAAACCATCCTTAATACAATCCATGTAGTGTATGAACGAATCATATCGCTTTGAGGGGGTGGTAGTCCACACTCCCTCAAATGAAATTATCAAATTAACACCAAATGGAAATTAAAAATATATGTGTTGTAAAATTAATAAATAATCTTTAATAAATAATATATATAATATATAACATATATAAATTTATTTTTCATCTTAATGTCCAACATAAGAGGTGGTAAGGAAAATTGAACAATCATCGTTTAGAGAGGTCGTAGTTCACTGTATACATAAACAATATGTTCATTATCCATTAGATGGAGTTGTGTGTAAGTGTAGTCTTAAACCATATCTTAACAGAATCCTAGAATATCGAGTATAATGATATTTTTATACAATCATGGAAAAAAATTGGAGGGGTGGTGAAAGAAAATAAAAGAAAGGACTTGAGAGAAGACGTTACCTCTTAATCGGGCAACTCCTTTTGGGTTGTGCAAAAAGGATTCCTTGGATTGAATTATACCCAGGGTAAGGTTTCTAAGAGGAAGGGAGTATTTATAGTAAGTGTATAGGGAAGATATTTTCTGAAATTAATTGGTTTGAGAGCTGTGAAGGAGAGGGAGAGGTGGTGGACTTTTATATGGAAGGAAAATGACTCACTTGAAATTTTTGAAAACAAGTTAGGTGTACACATGTTATTACCTAAGAAAAGTCATAAAAAACCAAAATAAATCAATAATGGAAGGTTTATGACCAAATAATGTTCATTAAATTGGTTTTGGACAAGTTTTTAGGTCATTTGGGCCCTTAATATTATGGTTGAGTCCCTAATTAATCTTAATTTGACCTTAATCTATGCAATTAATTTTAACCACTTTTACTGATAATTTTGGTCAAAAATAAATATGATCCAATTAGTATATAAATATTATACTTATTACAAAGGGGTATGTTAGTTTTTTGAAATTTATTTCATAGAAGCATAAAAATTAAAATTTATGCTAATCCTGTAGACGGAACGAAATTACAGGTCTTTAAAGTAGAAAAATGTTCAAAAGTTTATTAAATTTTTATATTCAATTACAATGTGAAATTGATTCTAATGACCTAAATTGTATTAATAGATGTGTAATTTATCTAATTTGACCTTAAAAAAAATTTAATGTATAATTTAAAACTACCAAAATGATCTGAGATATGAGTTGGTGTCCCAACCCATATCCCCCACAAAATTTAATAAAGTAAACAATATTTTTATCTAATTAAATTTTGAAATTTTAAATTAAAAAATGAGGTTTATTTTATCAATTTAAATTTCTCAATGTGTCTAAAATTAATATTAATATTTTTTATAGAAGTACATTAAAATAATTTCATTCGAGAAAGCTATATTTTTAAACATATAAGGACTTCACCAAAAAGCATATCTTTCATTATCAATATGTTTTATTTATATAAAACAATTATAAAAAATATTTGAAAAGTAGTTTTTACTATTTATATTACTAATTTTAATGGCTAGGGTATAATTATCTCATATAAATAATTATAAAAATAAAATGTTGTTTCGTAGAAACATCATTGTTTTGTGTAATGTACGCCAAATCGATGTTTCTTGTAACATACACCGATTCAATGTTTTATGTAACATAGGATGAGTTGTTGTCATGTAACATACACCAATTTGGTTCCATGTGAAAGGAATGTTTGACTTAGTTCATTGCAATAAATAAACGAAAATTTAATTTATTCAAAAAATATATATAAAAACTCGAGGTGTTACATTCTACCTCACTTAAAATGAATTTCTCGCTCAAAATTAGTCACTCGAGTAAAAAAAATGATGTTATTTCTACTTAATTATATCCTCAAGTTCCCACTTAGCTTTGTTTAACAGGTAATTTCTTCACAAAACTTTGACCATGTGAGTGGTCTTGTTTCGTAGAAATTTCTTTGTACAATCTATAATTTCATCAAGTTGCTCATTGTAAGAATGATCATGATCCAGAGGTATGACCTATAAGTTCAGTACATGTGAAGGTTCAGGTTTTCACTTCTTTAAGAGAGATACATGGAACACATCATAGACTTGAGAAGGATTTGGAGGAAGTTCCAAGTGATCAGTTACCTTCCCGATACGATCAAGAATATCAAAGGGACTGATATACCTAGGGATTAGTTTCTATTTCTTCCTGAATCTCTTTACTTTCTTCCAAGGTGTGATTCATAGAAACACTTTTTCACTAACATCAAATTCCATATCACAATGATGGTTATCAGAATAAATTTTATAGCGACTTTGAGATGCCTTGATATGTTGTTGAATGGTTCTAACCTTCTCAACCATTTCTTCAGCTATCTCAGGTCCAAATTGCTTTCTTTCTCCAACCTCATCCAAGCACATTGGAGCTTATCATTTCTTCACATAGATGGATTTGTATGGTTCCATATGAATTCTTGAGTGAAATCTATTTTTTTAAGAAAACTCAACTAGAGGAATGTATTGATCCCAACCACATTTAAAATAAAGAGAAAAAGATCTCAACATATCCTCTAGGGTTTGAATTATTCTTTCAAAATGACCATCTGTTTGAGGATGATAAGCAGTGCTGAAACTCAATTTTGTGTCAAGTGTTTGCTGAAGACTTCACCAGAACTTTGAGGTAAACCTTATATCTCAATCTGATACAATAGAATGTGGTACTTAATTAATCCTTGACAATTCCATAATGTATATCCCAGTAAGCTGATCTAGAGAGAAGTATTCTCTGATAGTGATGAAGTGTGATGACTTGGTAAGGCGAATTACTATTACCCATATAGCATTAAACACTTTAGAGGTTTTGGGTAGTCCCATGACAAAATCCATAGTGATATTCTCCCATTTCCATTCTGGTGTGGGTAATGGATGAAACATCCCCTTTAACTTTTGTCTTTCATCCATAACTTGTTGGCATACCAAGCACCGAGATACAAACTCTATGATATATCTCTTCATGCCATCCCACCAAAAGTATTCTTTCAAGTCCCTATACATATTTGTACTTATAGTATGAATAGAGAATGAAGAACTATGATCTTCCTCTAACATCTCCTTCTTTAAATATGGTATGGAAGGAACACATACATAGTTCCTAAACCTTATCATTCTATCCTGATCAAGGTTAAACTCATGAGAAATTCTTACTTTATTTTGCATATCTTTGTCTTCCTTCTGCGCCTCCTTAATATTCACTAATATTGAGGGTTGAACATTCATTTAATAAATATAATATTATTCCCCTTCCTTTAGGATTTCTAGATCTATCCTTTTCAAATCTAGAAATATTGGATCTTTTGTGATCCTCATCATGGATAAGCTAGCATGATCCTTCCGACTCAAAGCATCATCCACCTTGTTCATTTTCCCAAGGTGGTAATGTATTGGGAAGTCATAATCCTTTATCAACTCTAAACATATTCTATGGATCATGTTCAAGTCCTTCTGTTTGAATATATATTTCATGATTTTATGATCAGTATATATATCAACTATAAATATAATACCTCTATATCTTTAATGAAAAAATTACCACTACTAACTCCAAATCATGAGTTGGTTAATTTTTCCCATTAATATTCAACTTTCGCATGGCATAAGCAATAACCATGTTATTATTCATAAGAACACATCCAAATTCCTTCCTGGATACATCTCTATAGATTACAAAACCTTCTCCACTATAGGGTAATGTAATCACAGGTGCACTGACTAACCTTCTCTTCAGTTCCCTAAAATTTTCCTCAAATTCATATGTCTAGAGGAACTTGACACCCTTTTGAGTTAACTTGGTCAAAGGATTTTATATTCATGATAAATGCTCCATAAACCTTTGATAATATCCATATAAATCAAGAAATCTACAGATCTCAGTTACCATGGTTGGTCTAGGATAGCATTCAATAGCCTCCATCTTTGATGGATCTATTGTTATACCATCTATTGAGATTATGTGATCCAAATATGAAACCTTTTGTAGCCAAAATTCATACTTTTTAAAATTTTCATATAGATTCACCTTCCTTAGGTTCTTTAGTAAAATTTTCAATTAATCTCTATGATCTTCCTTTATCTTTAAATAGATAAGAATATCATCTCAAAAGACTACCAAAAATTGGTCAAGGTAATCTCTAAAGTCTCTATTCATTAAATCCATAAAGATAGAATGGGAATTAGTAAGACCAAAAAACGTCACTATATATTCATAGTGTACATACCTTGTATAGAATGTCTTCTTGGGTATATCATCTTTCTTGAACCTCAATTGATGATATCCAGAACAAAGGTCAATATTGGAAAAGTATTGAGCTCCACGTAGTTGATCAAACAAGTCATCTATATGGGGAAGAGGATAATTGTTCTTGATTTTGATCTTGTTCAACTCTCGATAATCAATAAATAGTCTCAATGATCCATATTTATTTTTCACAAAAAGAATGGGTGAACCCTAAGGTGACACACTTGGACGAATGAATCCCTTATCAAGGTTTTCGTGGTGTAGCTTCTTCAATTACTACAACTCAATCAGGTCCATTCTATAAGAAGTTTTTGAAATTGGTGTGGAACTAGATATAAGTTCTATTGAGAACTCAACTTCATGCTTTGGTGGAATACTAGGAAAATCTTCTAGAAATAGATCAAAAAAATCCTGAACAACTAGTATATCATAAATGTTGATTCTCTCCCCAATCATTTGAGATAAACAACCCTTTTGAATGAGAATTAAGACCCATACACTAGATGTAATATCCAAAGGAAGTTCATACTTATCATAAAATATATGGATGATCATAGGAGGGTTTGAAATATCAAATGTAACTTTCTTTCCTTGAGAATTTATGTCAGATTTATGAAGATAAATCCAATCCATTCCTAAGAATACATCAAATTAAACCAATGGAAAAATGACACAATTTTCCGGAAGCACATTTCCACAAACTTGAACCAGAGAGGAATCATATACTTCAGATGAAATCATCGTACCATTAAAGGTTTTCACTACTAATTCCACATAAATTTATTTTGTGGGAATCTTAACACCCTTATAAAATTATTTAGATATGAAAGAGTTGGTAGATCCAGAATCAAATATGACATTAGCAGTTCTAGATTGGATGGTATGTGTACCTTTAATCATGTCGTTATCATACCCCTCATCATAAATATATATTACATGATATTTCCCTTTGTCACTTTTCTTAAGAGTTCATTGACGTCGATCATCGTCACTATCCCTTGGTTTTGGGAAGTGGTTAGAATAATGCCCATTATTAGTACATTTTTAGCACTGAATCATGGGAGGTTCATTCTAATATGGCTTTTTCTACATTAGTATTTTGAGCTAACTTCTTCCCATCATTTTGATAATAAATTGCCTGGTGAACTTCTTTTCCATACTTAAATCATTTACTAGATCCCTTAAGATAAATTCCTCCATGATTCTTCCCACATTTAGAACTTAAAGTAAAAGTTATCTTCTTTTCTCTATGGTTTTTAGAATTTCCTTTGAACTCCATCTTCCTCTTCTTTTCAAAACCATGAGACTGATATGTGAATCCAACCTACATTTCAACCTTGATTTCACAATGCACAATTTCTTCATATATAATGAAGTCTCTTATGGACAACGTCCTTATGAGACTTGTCTTTAAGCCACTGAAGAACCTATCAACTTTACTTATGGGTTGGATGATAATTCATGAAGCGTAGCTTGAAAGTCTCAAGAAATTTGTATCATAGGTACCGATATATTTATCATCCATTTGACTCAACTCAAGGAACTCTTTCTCTATCTTGGTACTATGAATCTGAGGAAAGTACTTATTGAAAAAAAAAATTCTTTAACTCATCCCAATCCATGGATTCAATATCATCTTGTTGCCTCGTATTCTTGATTATATTCCACCATTGTTCTACTTCGTCTTCTAACCAATAGATGGACAGAATGACTTTATCATGCTCCGAACACTAGAGAACGAAGGATGTCTTTTTAATAGTTTGAATCCATTATTCAACAACAAGTGGATCAAAAGACCCTTTGAAATATGGTGGACATTGACTCATGAAATAATCAACATAATGTTGTTCCCTCTTTTTCTCATTTGGAATTACACTATGATTCATAGCTTGAGAAAGATGTGTTATCATATAAATGAGGTTTTTCATTCCAGCTCCCATAGAATTCAGTTTCTCAAGAGGACAATTGATTCATTGTCCATCGTAAAAACCATTAACGTGGTTCCTTCAGGTTCCAACCATTCACTAAAACCAAAAGGCATATATTAAGAAAAAATTGTCATAGTGAGGAACTACATAATCATGAAAAGTCACTTATAAGATGTCTAAATTATGAAACCTTTCTTAATATATGAAACCTTAGGTTTATCCTAGGTTATTCATAGCCAAATTATATTTAAAATTGTGATGATGGTTCATGAAGAGTTTGTTCCAAAGAATATATCACAGGATTTTCAAACTAGGTTTGTAGCAAGACCCATTTTCATATACTAGATTACCCCAAACCCGGCCCAGAACATCTTATCGGAGTTTTTACCCCTAGGTAAATCCATTCCAAATCCACATCCACTTTTAGTATCCAGACATATATCTATTTCTAGGAAACCAATCAATCTATACTTCACCAAAATTTCAAGACATTTTCCTATAATTTTCCTCATTCTTAAACTTATCCTTAGACATGTCCTTAGGATTCTCACTAAGGATTTCTCATCCTATCTTCCAAAGGTTAACTAAACATTTTCTCCGATACCAACTATAGTGACCATCACTTTTCATACATTAAAATTACATAACTTTTTTGAAATACTTAAAACATTATATAAACATATGCCCAAGTACCGTACTGGTATAGTAACTTTGGAAACATAGAAACATAAAAACTAATACATAAGTGAGCTAAATTATCTCTCACTAGGTAATTATTGTCTAGAACCCTTATAAGACACATAAAACATAATACATATCTTCATAACCTAGGGAAGGAAACATAAAAAGGGGTTATCTAAAATGATCAGTAAGGGTAAACAAGGGAGATATGTAAGCATAATTATGAGCATAAGGGTATGAGAACATGATCATGAAAATATAAGATCATACCCTACACTTCAAAGATCATATAAATTAATCATTTCATAAATATTAGTAGTTCATAAGACATGAATCATAAGGAAATAAAGAACGTAAGTCATGAAAGTATAACATAGGAATAAAACATGGAATTGTGAAAGAAACATAAGAATATATAATGATCTCCATAGTAGTCAAGAAATTGATGCTGATACCGTATTTGTGGACAAAATCCTTTACTGAGCTGGGTTCACACCCCATTTCAACCTTGTATTACAGAACCGATTTCACCCCTTATTCCAGCTATGTATTACTGAACTGGGTTCATTTTCCATTCTAGCACAATAATACTGAATCGATTTAATTTCTCATTCCATCCATTTCTATATCATGAGATATAAATATTTACCTGTTTCATTATAGGGAGATATATATCCCACCCATCTCATAATGAAATCATACATACATGTTCCATGAGATCATAAATAATCATATCATAACCCATGAAATGGAATGGGTATTATAAACATGTAATCATATTATAACATGTGGAAAGATTTAGGTTTCATAATAATTTAATCATAAACACTACCCATGAAAAGAAGTGGGTTTCAAAACCATATAACTCGTGAATGAGAAATGGGTTTCAAAATCATATAACCCGTGAAAGAGAAACAAGTTTCCTAAACATCATGCCATGAAAACATAATCTATTCATATAAATAATATGAATAGAAACATTGAATATTATCATCATAAATTCATGAGTAACACCAATGGATATTATCTTAGATGGTAAATAATTTTTAATTCCCTTTTAAAAAAATTTCTTGATGAAAATATCCTTTCTACATTGAAAATGATTTTAAAAACAAAAAACCTTTTTGAAAACATCTTTCTTTAAAAATAGAATTTAAAACTAATAAAGGAATAATTAAAAACTATAAAAAAATTTTATAATCCTTTCTCCTTGAAAATGGGATTCAAAGATCTTTTGAAAACATTTTTTATTTTTTTTTTGAATTTGTTTTTGAAAACATGGTTTTTTAATGCAATATATTTATGACCAGAGAGATAGAGACAATTATATTTCGCTTAAAATTATATCTGAAGTACCCAAGAGTGTAAAAATGGTAATTATACATGGATATATCTATAATAAAAAAATTAAAAGGAAACTCATTAGTGTTTTTGAGATATGGATCATAAGAATTTTTCAAAGGAAGCATAAATATAAACAATCTTGAAAACAATAATGAGATTGTCTCAATAATCTCTTATAACTTGGTAACCTGGGATCATACTCTCCATGTAAGAAAATGAAATTAAATGAAACTTAAAATATCATTAAATAAATTAAATTCATTATATAACATGTAAAATGAAAGTATATACACCTCAATAGAGAATTTAGGTGCATAACAAAACATGAGTCTCAATGAAGGCAAATTGAGACAAAACTATTTTTTGATTTGGTAACTTTTAAAAATTAAACCCCATAAAATAAATATCATAATATGGATATGTGAATATCCATAAATTTAATTATAAGATACATAAAATACAATCATGGTCAGTACATGCACCGCACAAAAGGAATGAGTGGCGAATATAGCATGTATCTCACAGAAATAAAAAGGAAGATGAAATCCATTTACCTTGTGTCGTGAATCTCATCATAATCATTCAAACAACCTATATAATAAATATAAATTTACTATAAATATTTTATATAACCATATTCTTATATATATGGTTTGATTATGACCTTATATTGCCCATTTGTTAATAATCATATGTTAAGGTTTCACTTTGGAAAATATTCGCTTTATTCTTCGCATGTGTCTTAATTTGTTATATATTTGGTATTTATACTTTATATAATGATTTAAAAAATGTAAAACATGATTTAAATATCATTTATATATATTATATGTTTATTATAATAATATATATAATATGTAAGTATGAAGTAGAATACATCATTCATGGAGATGGTAGGTTGTATGTACGCATGAACGCTATTTTGGTTTAATTATCATGTTGAAAGAAAGTAAGTAAAAGATATATATATATATATATATATATATATATATATATATAACTATTACAGTATATTTATGATATCATATATGACTTATATATTAACTAAAACCATCCTTAATACAATCCATGTAGTGTATGAACCAATCATATCACTTTGAGGGGGCGATAGTCAACACTTCCTCAAACAAAATTATCATATTAACACCAAATGGAAAGTAAAGATACATGTGTTGTAAAAGGAATATATAAGATTAAAAAAAATATAATATATAACATATATAAATAGAGTGTATGTCGTAATTTCCACCATGTGAGGCGGTAAGGAAAATTGAACAATCGTCGTTTAGTGATGCAGTAGTTCGTCGTACACATAAACATTATGTTTGTTATCAATTAGATAGAGGTTTTCATAAGTGTAGGTTGAAACCATAGAATAAACAATCCTAGTATATTGAGGATATTAGTGTTTTAATACAATCATGGAAAAAATAATCTGTATGGGGTGGCGAAAGAAAATAAAATAAATGAATTGAGATAATAACTTACCTCGCAATCATGTAACTCCATTTGGTTTGTGCCAAAAGGCTTCCTTAGATTGCATTCTACCCAAGGGAAGGCTTATTAGATGAAGGGAGGATTTCTGGGAAGTCGATTGGTCCAATATTGGCCTAATTTAATAGGTCTGATAGGTGTGAAGAAGATGGATATGTGGTGTCCTTTTATAGGGAAGGAAAATGACTCACTTGGAATTTTTGAAAACAAGTTAGGTGTATACATGTTCTTACCTAAAAAAAGTCATAAAAAACCAACCTAAATCAAGAATGTAAGGTTTATGGACGAAACATTTCCATAAAATTGTTTTGGACAAGTTGATTGTTCATTTGGGCCCTTAAGATTAAATTTTAGTCCCTAACTAAGCTTAATTTGAAATTAATCATTGTGATTAATTTTAATCACTTTTACCAATAATTTTGGTCAAAAATAAACAAGATATAATTAGAATATAAATATTATAATGATTACAATGGGGTATGTTGGTTTTTATAAATTAAGTTAATAGAAGTGGAAAAACTAAGATTAATGTTAATCCTGCAGACGAGATGAAATTACGGGTCTTTAAATTAGAAAAATGTTCAAAAGTTTGTTAAGTTTTTATATTCAATTCCAAATTAAAATTTATTATAATGAATTAAATTTTATTAATCGATGTATAATTGATCTAATTTTACCTTTAAGCAAATTTAAAGTATAATTTAACATTAATAATTATTTAAATTAAAAAGAAGTTTTTAACCTAAAAGCATTATTTTTCACTATTCATCAAAAAATAAAGTTTCTCAGAAAAATCCAAAATTTTCATCCTGAGATAATTTTGACATTCTAAATTCAAAAATTTTGTTTATTTTATCAAATTAAATTTATAAATTCATCTAAAATTAATTTTATTATTTTTCACATAAAGACATTAAAAACAGTTCATTTGAGAAAACGGTATTTTTAAATATATAAGGACATTACCAAAAATCATATCTTTTATTAAAAATATGTTTTATTTATATAAAGAAATTATAAAAAATATTTGAAAAGTATTTATTACTGTTCATATTACCATTTTAATTGGTAGGTTATAATTATCTCATTTAAATAATTATAACAATAAAATGATGTTTCTTAGAAACACCGTTGTTGCGTGTAACGTAATCTAAGTCAGTGTTTCATGTAATATACACTAAGTCAACGTTCCATGTAACATACTATGAGTTTGTGTCATATAACATACTCCTTATCGTTTCTGTGTGAAAGAAATGTTTAACTTAGTGCATTGTAGTAAATAAATGAAAATTTAATTTATTCGAAAAAAGGTCTATAAAAACTATCGGTGTTACAAGTGTTACCTAAAAATAGTAAGAGGATGTTATAACCTCCCATCCATAAAAACATTTTTTCCCCATAAATCCTATCAAGAAGTCTTCATATCCAAAAGATGAGGCCACTACTCTCTAATCAGTTCCTCTCTCTCCCATGTCTCATGAGTATCAAAACCTTAATGTCATAGAACTCAAACCAAAGTTATCTTCCTCCCACGAAATACCTTAGTTTCAGAATCAACTATCCAAACTGGGTTTTTAGGCACAGATAAATTAGGCTCAATATCAATATCACTCTAGCTCATAACATGAGATTGATCATAAAGTTGCTTTCACAACTGAGATACATGGAACACATTATGTATCGATGTAAACTTATAATTAAGTACAAAATGATAATCCACTTTAACCACTTTCTGAACAACCTAAAAATGACCCACAAAACGAGGAGAAAGTGTTTCTTGACTCCCAAGTCGTCGATGAACCAAACAAGGTGAAACTTTCAAGAATACCTAGTCACCAACTGAAAATTACAACAGTATCTGATGACAATCAACATAATATTTATATCAGATCTATGTTTTCAATATTATCTAATGAATCAACTAAATCATTATATTCATCTCTTGAACCAATCTTAGTCCAACCAAGAAATATTCACCAATGTTCAACCAAAACAATAGAGATTTACAAGGATGACCATATAAGGCTTCAAAAGGAGTCATTATGATCGTAGACTGGTAAGTATTGTTATAAGAAAACTCAACCATCCTAAAATGGTAATCCCAAGCTCCACCAAAGTTGATAACATAGACATGAAGCATATACTCAAGAAACTATATAACTCTTTCTATTTTTCCATCCATCTGCAGATAGTATGTTGTACTCAAATAAACCTGATATCCCAATGCCTCCTAAAGGCCCCTCTAAAAGAAAGAAGTAAACCATGGATCTATATCTGATACTATAGAATTTGGAAATATGTTCAAATGAATATTATATTTGATATAGATATTTCCTAGATCCTCAACTTTGGTTGTATCATGAATGGGTAAGAAGTGAGATGATTTTTTTAGCTTATCGATCACAACCCATATCACCTTATTATTTTTATGGGTATGAGGAAACCCAACCAAAAAGTCCATAGAGATATCATCTCACTTCTAAGTTGTCACTCAAAGTGGATAAAGAAATCCTAAAGGTATCTGGTTCTTAACCCTGACCTGTTGGCATGTTTAACAATGAGATACAGAATTAGAAATGTCTTATCTCATACTTGGACACCGAAATCATCGTCGTGTATCATAGAATATCTTTTTGGTTATTAGGTTCACTTACCATAGGGAATTATGAAAATTCCCCATCATATATTTCCTCACTACTAATGGAACAAAAAAACAATTCTGAAAGAATAGAATACCCTCCATGGAGAATGACCACTTAACAATGGTCTCCCCACTATCAAGAGTGTCCCTAATGGTACAGAACTCATCATTAATATTTTATTCCTGAATAATAATCTTGAGAAGATAAGAGGTCAACTGAAAACTAGACAAAATGGCCTCGGACCTTGATTATCAAACTCATGTATGCAACTGTGAAAATAGAGCCATTATATTTTACTCTTTTGAGTCTTATTTCATGGTCTGGGTCAATAGTTTCATGCTCAGAACATCTTCAATGAAATTCCCTTTCCCTAAATTATAGGTGATGTATAAATTAAATGACTATAGAAACTCCACCTAAATCCTCTAATAGAGATTCAAATATTTTTTTAGAGAATATATAACTAAATATTTTTTAGTCATAATACATGGTAAACCATTCTCTGAAAATATAATGATTCCAACTCTTAAGAGAATGCATCACAATTGTGAGTTCAAGGTCACTGGTCAGATAATTCTTCTCATGTGGCCTAAGATATCAAGATCCATAGGATACCATGTGATTACCCTATATAAGAACACAACCCAAACCTGAACCTAATTCATCACAAAATACCACATATCCCCATCTGTCCTTTGGAAGAGTCAACATCGGCGCATTAGTCAAAATATGTTTTAGCTTAAAAAAGTACTATGAAATTTATCATCCCAAGAAAAATTCACTCCCTTATGAGTTAGAGAGGTAATAGGATAATCACAATTCGATAAATACTTTACAAACCAGTGATAATATCCAGCTAAACCCAAGAATATCAAAATCTCATAAACATTTAGTGGTTGCTCACATGTCATAACAACTTTCACCTTCTCAGGATCAACTGAGATACCATGATACAACACCATGTGTGCCAAGAAATTCACTTCTTTAATCCATAAATCACATTTCTAAAGCTTTTTATAAATTCAGTGATTTATCAATAATTCCAGAACTACTCTCAGATGACACACATGATCCTTCTCTGACTTAGAGTAAACAAGGATTTCATACACAAACACCACCACAAAATATCAAGATAATCATGAAATATCCTATTCAACAAGGTAATATAGACTTAAGAATCATTGGTTATACCAAATATCATGACAATTTACTCATAATGGTCATAACTTCTCTGAAATTTGGGTTTCTGGATGTCAGGTTCTTTTATTCTCAACTGGTGATAACCAAATTGAAGATCAATCTTCAAAAACCACTTTGACCCTTTCAACTGGTCAAAAAGATGATTAATATATGGAAATGGATACTTGTTCTTTATCATAACTCGGTTGAATTTTTGGTAATCAACACAAAGTCTATGTGACCCATCAACTTTCTTTGTAAAGAGAACAAGCACCGCCTAAGGTGACACACTCGGGCATATAAAGCCTTTCTCTTAAAGATAATCCAACCAGGTCTTCAACTCCTTCATTTCAGCTGGTTCCATGTGGGAATAAATTATAGACAGTGACTTATTTCTAGGTTCTAAATAAATAGAAAATTATACCTCCCTTACCAGTGGAAAAACAAAGAAGTTAGAAGGAAAACATCAGGAAAATAGATGAAAACTATAGGGGGATCATCACTCAAGGATTCTCGGTCCAGATGAAAAGGGAACACTGATATTAATTTTCCCTAACTCTGGATAAGAAGGGCTGAATTTTATTGAACTTGGGTCCCATTCTCCTTGAATGATATGGAACACTATATCAGGTGCATTAAAGGAGACCCATCAAAGATAACATTCAATTCGGGATTTACTAGTAATGATCCAATCCATCCCAAATACGAAGTCAAGAGGTTTCATGTCGAGAACCAAAAAATCCCAAGTGAGATCAATATATGATAAAGAGAAAAAACAAGTAGGACAACAAAGACCCTATTCTCAATTCGTTCTGAGTGGTTTAGTAATATCCATTACATAAGATAAAATATATGTAGGAATATTTAATAGACTCACAATACGAGTTTAAATGAATGAATGAGATGAACTAGTATCATATAAAGAAATATCTAAAGATAAAGAAATAGTGATGGTACCTATCATACTCATTGGACTCATATCTTCTTCATCTGGTGAAAGAGGAACTTCTAAAAAATCTTCCACTCGGATAAAAAGGAACTCCTGAGAAACCTGACTTACTAGCAAGATCAAGATCAACCATCAACGCTCTATCTAGAACCTCAACATAATAAGATATCTTTAATAAGAAAATTTGAGAATGAATATCAGATCGAAGTCCCATATCAAACCATTGAGTCTTCATCTTTTTATTTGATACTATATCATGTGAAAACTACACAAGCTCAATATAGATATTTTAATATTTTTTTCATAGTCATTTCAGCCTACTCAAGTTTGTAAAACTCGATAGCCTCAGCCAAAACCATCGAATATGGATATAAATGGTCAGTGAAAATAAATCTAAAGTCTTTCCACTCTAATAACTTGTGATTCTTTTATGTCACTATAGTGTCCCATCATCTCTTTCTAGGTCCTTCCATCTAGAAGGTGGAACATTTCACCTTGATTGAATCAATCAACTCGAAGAACTTGAAAGAGAGTTTAATTATCCTCAGTCATTCCTAAGCCTCATGAGGATAATTTAACGCTGGTGGATTTTAGTGAATGAAATCATGAGCATGATTATAAGACTCATCCCTTTGAGTTTCCACAATTATAGCCTGAACTGGAATGGGTGTTGGTGGTTTTCCCAGAGCTTGGACAACATACATAATATCTTCAACAATAATCCTATCCATGGAAGGATTTTCTTGTGGTTTTTCATCGGTATATTCCTCTTGTATCCAATTCACACATCTTCTCAGAGGCATGATTCTAAACAACATCAACATATAACATTGAAGACCAAAAAATGTAACATAGAACAACAATCAAACAAGAGAAACAGGGAAATTAATCCCATCATATAGATAAAAAAATATTTATATTTCAATCTATATAAATCAAAATTAGGGAGAAGACTATAAATAATATTCAAAACGTCTTTACCAAACTACCTATGGTGACTTAAGGCTTATTACGATGATAGATGTCTAGACACTCACTCACAACTACCTCCTAAGCCTCTAAAATACTTAAAAATACATATCGACATCAATGAAAGATTCTTAACCTTTATCTTTGATACCAATTAGTCATGAACTAACCCAGATACCCCTGTGCCTTGATAACCAAGATGGAACTGACATAGCCCAAGGGGCATTCCTGATCCCCATGGGTTGGAAACTAGCACCTGTCATCATACAAGATAAAGGTGGGAACAATTTTGACACATAAACAATGAAAGAAGCCAATAAAGGTTAGTATTATAAAAAGAAAAATTCATAGGGGGAATAGTAACAGAAGCCAAACAGGTATTTAATCCCAAAGTACAACCATAAAATATTTGAAAGAACAAGATAAAACAGCTCAAGTCCCAATGTATATAAAACTCCAAAACCAGATGATCAATAATAATCACCACCTCTATGTGGTGATTTTCCCTTTCTTGAACCTGGTAGGATAAAATCTACAAATTCCAGAAGGAAAAGGTAGTTTGTGAGCTAAAATCCAAGTAAGGTCTTACCAAGTGTTCCATATAAGATGCCAATAATTAATAAACCAAATAATTATTTCAATTTAAAATAAAATAGGCAAGTCGGTACAAGTTTATATTTAAAACAAAACATTATTTTCATTTGAATTGATGGAACCATTTCAAAAAATGACTTAAGAAAACATTTTACATAAAATAGTTTATATAAATCTATAGGAATGTGTAAAGAAGTTTTACAAACAATGGAATATATATCAAAATAATCACAAATGGGCAACATATCCATCTACTAAGAGATAAAGTAGTTCCAAATTATGGGATCCTCACACACTCATATGGGTGATAATGACAATATGTGTACACACATCCCTCATACAATGGTCAAAGAGAACCAATCAACATCCCATTGAGGATAATATATATTGTGCTATGTTTTTTTAGTGTTGTAAAGAGTGAAACCTATAATGTTTATCCAAAATAACTCACTAACTACCTAGGATTTCATGTGCTCAAATGATCAATCAAAAATGGGCAAATTACTTTAAAACTGTTTAAAATAAAATTTCCCCATTTTCAGTTTCAATATGCTAATTTTCACTTAAAAACAAAAACATGATTTTTTATTCAATTAATGACTTTTAAAAGACAAAACTAATCCTAGGTTTATATCAAATAAATTTAATCCATTTTTTACAAAATCATTTTTTCATAAATTCCCTCAAATTAAAACCGTGTCCCAATTACCAATTCAATTGGAATCGGGGGTTTTCCTGAAAATTTATTCCAATCAATTCAAATCCAAATCTATAGAAAATTGTTTTTTCCAAATTTAATCAAAAGTGATTTAATTTAAATCAATAAAATCAAAGGTTTATAACATGGAAAATCTCAATGGAACCACCAACCTTAATACGGGTATCACGCATCACAACACCCACAACAGGAAGAACCAATAAAGAACGTCGACAATGGAGATCAAGGAATAAAACATAGATTTGAGGTCCCAAAACTAAGGAATTTAGATTCATAAACAATTAGATGATCTAAAAAACCTAAGGAGGCGGCAGAGAGAGAAAGAGAGAGCATGAGAGAAAAAATGAGAGAATATCTCTTACCAGAGAGGAATTGAATGATGTTCTCTAAGATTTAATCTCACTCAGAATAGGTTTGGTGGAGTCAAAATGGGTTTTTAAAAGATCCAAAGACCTATGATTTTGAGATATAGTGATTTAGGGTGAACATGTGGAGAAATATGGGTTTATAAATTTTTAAAACATTTTTCGGAATAAAAAAACTTGCGCACATGATTAGCTGGGCAGGGCTGCACGGTTTTCCTAACTGTGTGCCCTAACCATGCACCTCTTATATGGGATTCATAGTTTCTAATAGGTGGGTGAACAATTTGTCAAATAATTCTCTAACCATGAAAACCCCAACTATCTAGGTTTTCATGGGTTTCCCATGTTGGGTTCACGGTTTGAGGAAATCATGCACCAACTGTGCACTACCCAAAAAATTCCAATTTTTTTAAATTTCTTCCCAAAACAACCTGAGACTAACCCCAACTAAAGAATGATAAAAAGGAGGGTTGAGGAGTACATGAGAATAGTAACAAGTTATTATATCTTTAGGACAAACTTTTTGACCCTTCACATTCCAATTGGATTGATTTTTTCCACAGTCATAGAGGAAGAACATGGGATGCCAACTGTTTCACATCAAGGATTTTTCAATATTTTGGACATTTCTTCTTTAGACCATTTTGAGTATATGATTTCAAATTAATTCCATTTTTTACATTTTAGGAAAAATACCCACTTCACTAGATGATGATGATTTGGAAGTGTTTGTAGAAGATAAATTTAATGTGGATAAGACAAGGATGGGAATGAGCAAGAACTTGAGACAACCTATTTGGAAAATCATTTGGATCAAGAAATGGAGGATGAGGCTGCCTAGTTTTTAGTTGATTATATTTTTAGTTATATTTTGGATTATTCCTTTGAAGATATGAATGGGATAGAGGATAAATACCATCCAGGAGAAGAATATTGGGCCCCATATATAATTTTTCCATCCCTAATTGATAAATTTTACCACATCATGAGGGGGATAGGTACATCCTATAACTTATGAGGGGGGCTTGAAAAAGTAATGAAGCTAAATAGAAATGATAAGGCAAGGATGTGGTGGATCATAACACATAATCCCCATCC
Source organism: Viscum album (assembly GCA_963277665.1). Taxonomy (NCBI): domain Eukaryota; kingdom Viridiplantae; phylum Streptophyta; class Magnoliopsida; order Santalales; family Viscaceae; genus Viscum; species Viscum album. Next base: position 113,494,838 of record OY728149.1, read on the forward strand.
ACCAATATATTGGGAATGAACAACATGTTTTTCAACAGTGAATAGTATAAACTACAACACCTCTTTCGATCTTTATCCCAATATTTCTTTTCCCTTTTAAATTTCAATTCATGTATTTAAATTGTAATAAAATTTTATAGATTTCTAGTTTTTCTTGAAGAAAATAAAGTGGATAAAATCTATGTACATACAATTCCAAGGCACTCCATTATTTTATATGTTCATTTTTCACTATTTTAATTCACTTGAGGATGATCTTTGCATCTTGAAACATAAGTTAAGTGATCTATATCTTTCAAGATAATCTACAAGATGAAGAATTTTGAATCATCTCCTAACTTTTGTAACTCTGGTTTTATTATACAGAAGTTTAATATGGAATAAAGGAGCATCCAATTCATATATTTTTTTACTATAAAATTTTACTCACTTTTTCATGCCTTCCAAATCTATTTTTTATTGTAGATAATTTAACATAAATTATTTTTGAAAACAAAATGAATATGAATGAATTTTTTCATTCTGAATATTGTGGTTAAATTTACTGGTTACTACTCATTAATTGATTATTTAATTATGTCTTAGTGTCCCATCATGATGATATTTCTTTCTTTGTAGAAAATAAAATTGAAATATTCCTTGAACACGAACTAACATACAAACCTTTATCATGAGACAAATGATTGAAGTGGTAACCAAATAAAACATTTGGCATATTGTGTGTTATTATTTATTTATTATGTGGAAAAAATACTTCAAGATTTCTTATAACCCTTTAAAAATGTTTTTAATATACAAAATTGTTAAATATTTTTTGAAATTTAAAAATTAATTTTCATGTTTTCTCCACCTTGGAGTTAACATTGAGGAAAATGTTGATCTTTAGTATCGTGTTGGGGTGTTTCAATGTGTCAAATGGTACTAGAATGTGAGCCCATTAAATACCCCTAATTTTTTTTTAAAATTTTATTGTTTCTCAAGTTTCAATGAAACATTTTTAGTAGATTTAAAATTTTCTAATGTTTGAGTTTTGTGTAGTCACTTTGAGGTTAATTCTATACTACACCTTAGAGATAGTTGAGTAAAAAAATAATTGATTTTATTTTTTGAAAAATAGATAAGTGGGTGCTCTTCTTGGTAGGCCATGCCCTAGCCGTCAATGGATCTTGTAACGAACCTCCCCCCTCAGTGGGGGAGGGTCCTCCAATGAATTATGAAAGTAGTCAAACTCTGTTTTTAACCCTTTATCAAACCCTAACTGCCTCCCATCCTTCCCTTGGATAGATCTCAGCCTTAAGGTTCCGTAAATCTTCAATGGAGCTCCATAAGTTTCAATCTTGAACTAGGAGTTCACCGAAGCTTCCTCCTTATTGCATCTAACTTTGATTTCTCATTTCAAGCTTCGAAATCAATTGGTGGATGTTTTTGACCGATTAATATTTGATTCATGAGGCCTTTAAGAGCATGCAACAGTTGAACTTCTTGATTCTAAAAGCATCATGATCAAGTTTTCTTCAGAGGATGATATTATTTTGGCTTAGTTGAGTGCTCCTTTCTCCAATATAAAGTCTCGTTTTCTCCTCTTCAAATGTTCCCATGACTACCATATGGAGTGGGACTATTAATCCATGGTAATTTTGGTAAGGCTTCCCGAAATTCCCATTCCATTTCAAAACCCTCAATTCTTTGTATTCCAGGGAATCTCATAGGTTTCTATTTATTCTCAGATAGTCAAACTGGATCCGTTTTTTACCCAATTTCACCTATAATCTGTGTTGAGGTTGAATTGTCAAAGCCACCTACTAAATTTTTCTAGATCGTTGTTGGTGAAGAGTTTAGGTATAAACAATCAGTTATTTTTGAAACTTGGTTTTTGTTTCGTGTGTAATAAATCGGGACATGGAGAGAAGGATTGAAAATGTGAAATGTGGAAGGAACCTAGAGTGTCTACTTCTTGGACTGGTCTGGTCCCAGACGAGGTGTCTACTGCTCAGGACAGTTCTTTAGGTGTGAATTGTTTTGGTTCTACTGTGGGTTGTGAGATAACTCAGATTGATGGTTCTGAATTGGTGTTGAATGTTTAGTACAATACCCCTTCTGTTAAGTAGGGTGGACCATGTTCTATTTTGAACACTAAGAATGACGAAATCTTGAATTCTAGTGAAGGTACCTAGGTAATCTTGAAGCTTTCTAAGCCTATATTTTCTGATATTAAATTCAAGAATGTTCTCAATAGGTTAATAGGTTATCTCAACGAACTAAACCCTCTAGTGGAAGTGTATCCTCCTATAAATGCATTGTGTGTGGGTGTTTGTAGTGTTACTGATAATTCCACTCAATTGGGGATTCAAAGGGATGCAATGCATTCTATTTTGGAAAGGGATGCGGGTACAATACATTCAACCCACTCTGAGATGGAAAGATCTGATCCAGTTAGTGAAGGGGATTCCAAAGTGATTGAGGCATCTCCCAAGAGTCCCTTGGGAGCATCATTTGCATAGGTTGTGTGCTCAGAGAGAGGCATTAGGACACATCCTAGTATAGAGGTGGCAGCAATAGATTTGGGTAATCATTTTTAATGGTTACCGCTTGATTATCCGATCCAACTGCTTAAGGATGATCCAGTCTACAGTGTGGGAGATTTAGAAGAGGAGGTTCTGGGAGATAGATCTTCGAGCTTGGGTAGAAACACAAGCTGGAAGGGCATCCGTAAAGAGAGGAAGAATTAATCATTCTTTCCACCACCGATGGAGACATTCTCAACACAACAATTGAAATCTAAGTATATTTACATCAATGTCACCTTCCATCAAAAAAAATAGGTGATGTATTTGAGAAATATTTAGAATTACTTTTTATCTTGGAAGAAGAAGTGGTTGAACAGACTCTGTCACTTAATGCTACTGGGGAGGAAGTTGCCAAAATTATGGGGAGGTCTTTAAGGGTTGAACTTAATGAGGAGAAATATTATTGGATTGAAAAGTGGGACCTAATCCTTGTTGGGGGATTCCATAGTGGAAAGATTAGTATCGAGGAGTACATCTAGTCTTGGGACAAGTTGTCCTTCCTCTTTGAAGATTCTCTAATTGAGGAACCAAAAACCTAGGTAACCAACATCTCTTAGAATTTTTTTAGGGAGATTAATTATGGTAGGATTAAGTTGTCTTTCAATGGTTCTACTATTTCTTTTTGTGTTTGAACTCATGGTTTCTATGTTTTTTCATAAAAGTGTTTGATTACTAAAAATTTAATTTTCATTCAGTAAAAGAGAATTCATTACCCACTTGAAAAGAATCTTATTTTGGTAAAAAAATTGTGAATGTTACACAATCATCATTCCCATTCAATTTTTAAAATTTTATTTAAACTCGTAAGATATGAATTCAAATGGAGTATGAAATAAAAATTCTAATCAGGGTTGAACTAATTATTTTATTTTTTAAGGTGATGGGTGAGTTATTTATACACCTTTTAATATAATATGTTCTCTCATCTTAATAAAGTGTCTAATTTATTTTATTTCCAAATTATGTGAGTCTATTCTCTTGAAGGTAAAATGTAGTTTTGACTTACAGTTGAATGAAAATTGAAATGGGCTTAATCTTGATTAAAAAATTTAAGTTCAATATTTTTTGTAAAATAAGAATTAGTTTTGCATTAGAAAATTCTTAATTTTCTAAGGGAAAAATATTTTCATTGCTTGAGGAAATCGAAGGGGGGAAATAATTTTGAAGACCAATTTTTAATGGTTATCTATTATTTGAAATTTAAGATTTATTTCAGTGACATCCCATACCCGGATGCCACTGGATGGGTGCCTCGAGCCCGGTGGGCCACATGGACTCAAGCGTATCTCCCTAAACTCCAAAGGTTGTAGACTATCTATGAGGGCCTAGGGTGTGTCCGTGGGGATAATATTCCTTCATTACCAAAGTGTAGCACAACGAGTGAAAGTAAAAATAGGTAAATAGTAGAATAAATATATATAAATAGAAGGCACAACAGAAAAATAGAGACAACAAGAATAATAACTGAAATAAATAGAACAACATTCATTAATACAATAACAGATGATGATATGTCATGTACTAGAAAACTAGAAAACATGGATATAATATAATAGGCATAAAATGTTCCACAATAGTATAAAGGAAATTAAAGACTATCCCAAGCATCCTGAGTTCCAACTCGGTCCTCTGCTACCAAACTCCATACTAAATATAAATAAATCAAGTGTTTGAATATGTATGCTTCCCTTTGTCCAAACCTGTAACCATGTAATCTTTCCCAAGTACCAAACGACGCTTGGAGAGGGTGTGAGATAAATCTTAGTGGGACACCACCAATGGTTTCTATAATATTCAACCCATGTAATGGAAATGTAACAGTGTGCATGCATGCATATATAAAGTAAAGCTTCATAATGTAACTAAATATCCAAGTACCTGCTTTAACCCTCGTCTAGTGTCTAAACATAACCAGTCCATTTATTTAATCAATTACTAGTTTATATTAATAGTTCATGTGAGTCATGTCCATCACTAACGTAGTATCGTGATGGTGTAAATAGTGAAAGATTCAAGGTAATGACCAAGGAAACATAGACCTCAAGGGTTGACAACATAGTAGTAACTATAGACTAGCATGGGTTAAGAGTGTAATCCAGGGATCATATTCCAAGGAATTCCATAATAACATGCCTACCGAATCCACGGTGATCGTCTAAGGTAATATGGGTCTAAGTAGAGATAGGGCCCTATAGACTGTAACCATGTCACCTACTTGTCATGCTAGATCCAATGAGTGTATCCAAGGCATCCTGTAATAATATGGAGGGATCTTACGGTGTCATATCGGGCATACAAGAATATACAAGGATTGGGATCTAGGTGGTTCTCAACCTAATAAAGTTGCATCCTTGAATATGAGTGGGGTTCCCGAGTGCTCATGGCATTCCCCGATCGGAATCCAAGTTGATCTCGAGTCAGGCCATTCCTGTTTGATTATGAGATCATGTAATATTACATTCCATTCAATCCATTCCTTTCATTATTTTTATATGGTCAAGTAGTGTGCAACCTTTTTAATCTATTTAAGGCATATTCCATAATTTAAGGTTCATTCTGTTATCTTCCATTTATGTGGTAAAGGGTGTTATGGATATACAAAAAATTAATCATTCACATTTAATTATCAATTTGAAGCACTTAACCTAGGTAGATCAATTGGTACACATACATGGTACTTTCCATTATTCAATTCACAATATAAAAATGTCATTTAATATAGAAATACTTACCCTTAGAGAGGCCAATCCAAGGCACACCTGAACAGTGGCGCAAACGTGTCAAAACACTAAATAAAAATTATGGCAAAAAATTCGACATAGAAGGGATGTAGTTGTGGTCATAACCACCAACATTTAATCAAATATATGTAAAGAGGATAACCATACAGTTCTAATTATTATAAACATAGAATATAAATTCTATAAACGACACCCGATGAAATCAGTGGGCCCCACACGATAAATCTAAAAATCAATGAACTTTAGGGATGAGTTATAGACCACCCACTTTAGGGTTGTATGACTCTCCTCCTCTGCTATTGGCCCTTGATTTGGCTTGGATCAGAGTAGATCTAAGAAAGGGAGAAAAATTCCCATACCCCGATATCTTGTTCGAGAGCAAAAGAGAAGGATAACGGCTCAAGAGGACTCGAGTAATTACCATTGTGCATCCAATGTGACAAAAAAAGATCGATCAGTTGCTGGATGAAGGATATCTATTGATTCCAATTTTGGATCGTAAAAAATCCCCAAATAGAGAGAGAAATAGGTTAATCCTACCTAAACTCGGATTAGGGGAGAATGAGGGATCTTAATTAGATCATTAAGGGAAAAATTGAATTTTACCAAAAATTTAGCTTGTGCATGGTTTGTCCGCACTGTTTGACAAATTGTGCCCAAACCATGAACAAGTACTTGGAAAAAAGTGTATCTCACATGGTTAGGCCGCACAAACGTGCACCAACCGTGCGAGGTGTCTTTGCTTGAAAAAAACACAATCTGCACAGTTTACTCTAAATCATGAACCAAGCCTATTTTTTCCAAAAAATATGGGTTTCGGGTTCTGAACTTTCTCCGGAAAACCCTGAGACCTTTTCTAACCCCTTAGAAATCCATATTAGGTCCAAAGTAAAGATTTAGACTAAACTATAAAGGATCCATACCTGAGTGAAAAACTGGGTTCTTACAATCTTACCCCCTTAAAAGAACTTGTCCTCGAGTTCAACTTCCAAAGGTTGGATAAACATTGTTTGAGAACAACTCTGGCCATTGGGCATGTACGTTAGCTTCCCTCTCCCAAGTCTTATCATGTACTTGGATGTGATGCCATAGCAACCGTTCTAGAGGGACAGACCGGCCTCATAGAGCCTTCGTGCTCCGGTCAATGATGCGTACTGGATAATCCTTAAAGGTAGCATCAACATCTAACTCAACTTCCTCAGGATCAAAAGTATGATATGGGTCGGTATGTTATTGGGGAAGCTATGAGACATGAAAGATGTCATGCATGGAATGGTACCTATGAGGTAATAGCAACCGATATGCTACTGGCTTGACTCTCTATATAATCTCAAATGACCCTACGTAATGAGGTGATAGCTTTCCCTGCTTCTATAACCGTATATTCCCTAGCCTACGCGATACCCTAAGAATAACAAGATCCATGACCTCAAACTCAACAGTTCTTAGATATCAATCGACATATGATTTCTATCTAAACTGAGGAGTAGTCATATACTTTCTAATCTACTGAACTTTCTCTGAAGTCTCTTGAATGAGACCAGGACCTAGTAGGGCTACCTCATCTACCTATAACCAGCATAATGGTGAATGGCATGACCTACCATATAATTCATCAAAAGGATCCATTTGAATTTTTTCCTAAAAGCTGTTATTATAGGAGAACTTGACGAGAGGTATATGCTTCACCCAAGAACTTTGGAAATCAATGAAACATGCTCGTAGCATATCCTCTAGAACCTATATTGTCAGTTCTGATTGTACATCAGTCTGAGGGTGAAAATTTGTACTTAGAAGCACCTGTGTTCTCATAGCCTTCGGCAATACCTACCAAAACCGTGATGTGAAACGATAATCCCTATCTGAAATGATAGTATCTAGAACCCCATGTAGTCAAATGATCTCACAGACATACACTCTTCCCATCTCATCAACTAAGAAATTATCCTGAATAGGAATTAAGTGAGATGATTTCATTAGTCGGTCAATGAATTCCCAGATAGCATTGCTACCCCTCAGTGACCTAGGTAATCCGACAATGAAATCCATAGCAACATCTTCCCATTTCTATTCTGGTACTGGAAGCAGTTGTAACAAGCCTGCGGGTCTCTGGTGCTTCACCTTCATCTACTGATAGATGGAATTCCTAATGATAAAACTGGCTATCTAATGTTTCAGCCCTAGCCATGAATACTGGCGTCGCATATCTCAATACATCTTCGAGATGCTTGGATGAATTTTACACTGAAAAATATGGGACACCTTCATCAAATCCTCTCTCATGTCTGTAAGAACCCAGATACGTACATGTAGATGCATGACATCGTCTCTATCCACAGACCAATCTGTAGGTGGGTTATCTCTTGATATACTCTCACGGATAACCAAGACTTCAGGATCTTAAAACTACTTACTCTTCACCTTCTCAAGGAGGTAATAGGAAACTATCAAGGATGAGAGGTAATAATTCTCGTGACTATCATGAAACTCTAGATGCAGCTCAAAAAAGATGGCCATTAACTTTCATTCATCGCTGGCTTCCCATACAGCCTGTTTTTGAGCTTTTTGACTCAGTGCATCTACAACCACATTTCCCTTCCCCAGCGTATAGGCAAGCTCAAAATCAAAGTATTGTAGGTATTTGACCCATCTCCACTATCTGAGGTTCAAGTCACACTAAGAAAAGATATATTTGAGGCTCTTGTGGTCTTCATAGACCACAAATCCCTCACCCAATAGATAATGTCTCTAGAAACATAAGGCATGGACAAATGTTTCTAGATCAAGGTCGTGTGTCAGGTAATTTCTCTCTTGAGGCCTCAACATCCAAGGTCCATATGCAATGACTTTTTCTTCCTACATCAACACTGCTCCTAGTTTAATGTCTGATGCATCACATAAGATGGTATAACATATACATGGCTTGAGAAGAATTAGAATAGATGTCGATACAAGCCTCCCTTTCAGCTCCTGAAAGGGTTTCTCACATGCTTCTATCCATGTGAATTTGAAAACCTTCTTTGTAAGACCGGTAAGAGGTGAAACTAGGTGAGAAAAATCTTGTATGAAACACATGTAATATCCAACCATCCCTAAGAAACTATGTATATCAAACATTTTATTTGACTTATCCCAGGATACGATAGTACTAACCTTTTTAGGGCCAACAGATACTCCTGATTCTGAGATAATATGACCAAAGAAGTGGACTTTGTCGATCCAGAAGTGGCACTTAGAAATCATGGCATAAAGTTGATGCTCTCTCAGTGTACTCAGAACTATCTCAAGATGTTTGTCATGGTCACTATGAGTGTGAGAATAAACCAAGATGTAGTCCACAAAGACCATGAAAGAAGAGTCCAAATAGGGGTGGAAAACCCTATTCATCAAATCCATGAAAATAGTAGGTGTGTTCGTAAGATTGAACGACATAACAAGGCACTCATATAGACCATACCTGCTACGGGAAGCTGTATGAGGTATGTCTGATGTTCTAACTCGCACCCAACGATAACCCAATCTCAGGTCGATCTTAGAGAAGAACTTTTCTCCTCAGATCTGGACAAAGAGATCATCTATTCGAGGATGTGGATATTGGTTCTTTATCGTAAGCTAGTTAAACCTTCTGTAATCCATTCAAAGACATAAGGTTCTATCCTCCTTCTTGGAAAAAAGCATGGGAAAACCCCAAGAGGATGTACTGGGTCGTATAAAACCTTTGGGCTCTAAATCCTCTAACTACCGCTTGAGATCATGAATATTTATAGGTGCCATTTTTTAAGGAGTAATGGACACTAGAGATTCTCCTGGAACAAGCTCAATTGTAAACTCTCCCTCTCTCTTAGGAGGTAAGCCAGAAAATATATCGGGAAAGACATCCCTGAAATGATCCACTATTGGAGGGAAATCAACTTGTCATAAACCCTGATCCTCCATGAAGAGATTTGTGATCTGGGTGGTCACTCCACCTGGCCCATGATGCTATGGTCCAGTTCTACCATCCTGGACATCTCACCCCTCTTATGTAGATAACTACTTCCCTCTGGTGATGTAAAAGATAATCTACAGTTATACAAGTCTACAAAAGTGTGATAGTGAACCAACCATTACATTATGAGAATGACATCGAAGCCCTTAATCTCGAGAATAAAAATGTTCCATAATAAAGGGTAATTTCCTACCTCAAGGGATCGTCCCTACACTAGCATATGCCCTCTGTTCGTACCCCTAACGGCGTATCTGGGGTCATTACACCACAATGATTATGTATCTCTAGTTTGAGGCTTTCGATGATGGGTACAGAGATAAAATATTTCTAAGCACATGTATCAAATAAAGAAGATACAATAGTAGAGGCCACTAGAATAGTACCTTGTACTGTAGGAGGTCCTGCAGTCTGATCCTCAGGTATTGGATGAAGTGCATGCAACAAACCTGATCCACGACCCTGTGAAATAGATGGACTACCATGATCAAAACTACTCTATTGGTGCTTCTGGTGATCAGGGGTCTGGCTACCATGGCCATGACCTCCTCATCGTCCAAACCTGTCGGTGCTATTCCAACTCCCCACCTTACGTGGAGTAAAAGAACTCGCTCCTCAAGATGGAGCTGACACAATTCCTCTTCCACTCAAATCTGGTGGAAAGATCCTGCAGAAATGCTGAAGATGCCCCATACGTCCGCAAGCCCGACTCTCTAGTGGGTCTCTATCACACTGAGGATTTGAATGCCCTTATCATCCACATTGATGACACACTTTAGAGCTGTCGAAACAGACACTCTGTTTGTCACTGCCTTGATGAAAAACTTCAAGATAACACTTCTTATCACCGGAAGAACTACTGTCCGGACGCGACACTAGTCCTCTATGTCTGGTACTATTGTCGTCCCTCAGGTTACACTATGTGATAAGAGCCTAATTGACTATTGCAGAAAAAGTAGGCTGGCGAAAGACATTGATCGGCGTATGGATGGCATATTGGAGCTCATACTTGAAATGACTAGCACATAAATTCTCATCTCCGTCTAAGATCAGTGAAAATCACTGTAACTCCATGAAATGCACTGAATATTCCATGACTAACATTGAACCCTACTCTAGATGCATTAACTCTTTAAATCTATCAGCTCTCAGCATTTGAGGAAAGAACTAATCATAGAAGGCTATCTGGAAATCAGCCCATAACATGCCCTGATGAGGACCAACCTGGGTAATCACATCCCACCAACACATGGATGAATTTTGAAGCATGTATATGGAAATATTTAACCTCTTCTCTAGAGGTGTCTTTAAATTCTCAAAGATAGATAAGGTGGCTTCTAGCCAAGACTCAGTAGCCTACAGACCACCATCCCCTGAATAGGTGGGAGGATGTTTCTGCTAGAACTAATGAGTCAGATCATCCATCGTGGGTGCAAGCCGTGGAACACCATGCATGGACTGAATCAGACGTAAGAAACTATCATGAACATGGGAATAAATTCCTAGATCAGGTACAATAGGCAGTGCCTCAAGTGACACTCCTTAAGGTAAGACTGACGGCTCAAGGACCACCACGTTTGGAGCATGGTCATCACAACCTTTCTGGCGAATGACTCAAGGACATCATAGCAGAATTGGTCTACAAATGCCAAGCACACACCTTAGAACAAGAATAGAATCATAAGATAGAATCACTTGTATAATCTGAACGTAAAAATACTCACTACCCAAGGCATACTACCCCAAACTACCCACTTAGACGGCCAGGTATCGGTAAGTGTGCAAGTATAAGTGTCATGTCATTTTGTAGTTAATTTCTAGGTTCACTACATTACCTTTCATAAACATAAAAAGGAGGGATAAGGATGTGAAACCAATTCATTTTAGATTTCATGATTCACCTTATAATGGATAACCATTTCCGATGAATCAGTTCCCATACACCTATCACTAGAAACAACACCCATTTATTTATAGAATAATGGGTCGACTCAGTAAATTACTCATCCCAACCCATGAGGGCCCATGCACCTCATAAATTGAGACAGACAATCACTCAATTAAAACCAAGAGTAATACATGTACAAGAAACTATCACAACATCACTCAATAATCACAAGCATATCAAACAATGAAAAGTAGTGAAATGCACCTATATGGCATAGAAATATGCATGAAATGTGAATTCTAGGTGCCTATAATGATGCATGTAACAATTCTCCTTTCCCTCATATCATCGGGCCAAGGATGAAATAAATCCTCAATCAAAGTAATATTCAATAACACCACACAAAATGTGAGGAACCCAATGGTGAAATAATATCAAATGTAATAGGAAAAAGAAGAACAACAATTATACTTTGGGTAACTTGGATTTTACCCCGAACATGGGTTCGCGATGCCCAATCATGGCTTATGACCAAGTCCCAAGCATTCCTAATCTTCAATCTATTGTCTCCAAATAGTTAGGCAAGAAAAGAAAACTCCTTTGATACCACTTTGTGATTTCCCATACCTAGATTCCACTTGATGGGTGCCCCGAGCCCGGTGGGCCACATGGCCTCAAGCGCATCTCCCTGAATGCCAGAGGCTGCCAACTAGCAGTGAGGGACTAGGGTGTATTCATGGGGAGACTATGCCCTCATTACCCCCCCCCCCCTCGAATGGTCTCAAGGCCTTGTTTTTATTTTATCATGGATAATCCCTATTTTAAGGGTTGAAGAAGAACTCATACATGACCCGTAGGCACAAGGCTCGATTGACCTACAATACATGACCCGAAGGCCTAGAGGCATACCATACCCATTACATGACTCGTAGGCCCAACCCACTAGAACTGCCCCTCCCCAGCTTCTGCGTCATTGATCAACTAGCTCCCCACCTTGAATTGATGACCGGGTAGCATTTCCCCGTACAAAGCTACACGATGTCTGGTCCCGATGGCAGTTGTCATACCCTCTCATTCTTCCAATATGGTGAAAGAAAACATAGGTAAATAGAAGAAGCAATATATGTAAACAGAAGGCACAACAAAAAAAGAGAGAAAGCATGAATAATAACTGAAACAAATGAAACAACTGGAACAACATTCAATAATACAACAACAGATGATGATATGTCATATACTAGAAAAATTAAAAACATTGATACAAGACAGATGGAATAACATGTTCCACAATAGTATAAAGGAAATTAAAGACTATCCCAAGCATCTCGAGTTCCCACTTGGTCCTCTGCTATCAAATTCCATACTAAACAACAATAAATCAAGTGTTTGAAGCCATATGCTTCCCTTTGTCAACACCTGCAACCATGTAATCTTCCATAGGTACCAAACGGAACCTGAACAGGGTGTGAGATAAATCTCAGTGGGCCACCACCAATGGTGTCTATAATATCCATCCCATGTAATGGAAATGTAACAGTGTGCAGACATGCATATATAAAGTAAAGCAGTACAATGTAACTAAATACCCAAGTACCTGTTTCATCCCTCAGTTGGTGTCTGAATGTAACCCGTCCATTTATTTAATAAATTACTGGTTTATATTAATAGGTTACGTGAGGCATGGACAGCACTGACATATTCTCATGATGGTGTAAATAGTGAAAGTTCCAAGGTAATGACCAAGGAAACATAGACCTCAAGGGTCGCTGATGAAGCTCACATTTTCATATATTTTATACTGTAAAACATTGTTTATAATCCCACAAAAGTGTTATTGAATGGGTAATTATCATGTTTTTAGGTTTTAGTGTTATTTTGAACCCAAATGTGAAAAACGACTAATTCTGGATTTTTGACAGAATTTTACGTCAGGGGTATTTTGGTCATTTCAGGAATCCTAAAATTACAAATTTTCTAATTTAAATTTTTTTAGAATTCTTATTTTATTTCCTTCATTTTTTTCATCTGGACCAGGAGATGATTCGGTCATCTAAAGGGTCTAAAAAATCATTGAAGATTGGCATTTTTCCGGAAGGATAGCATGGATCCACCCAAGGTAACGGACATCAAACGCGGCCTACACATATCCAAATGATGTTTTTCCACCTGTGATACCTTGATGACAGATAGGGACGTCTCTAAAATAAATTTGGAGGATTTTGGAGGTCATTAAGGAGGCTATTGAATGACATTATTTTGGAGGAACCAACCTGGATGCTTCGTCCAGAAACAGAAACCGAGAATAAAAAATTCATAACTCTTACATATGGTTTACAAATTATCTGAAATTTGGAGAGGAGACGAAAACGATATTTATAAACATCATTCATGAAGGGTGAAACGCGTGAAGAGGTCATTAAGTAGGTCTAAAATGCTCAACAATTCGGGGGTAGAATTCTGCCTATAAAAGGAGGCCATCACCTCCTCCTCAAAGCATCCCATTCTCCATCCATTTCTTCAAGGCACCAAGGAGGAGATCTCCACCGAGGGAGGCCGGCCACAAATATTCCACCTTTCTTTTTATTTTATTTCTTTCCTTTATTTTTAGTTTTTAATTGTAATTTAGATTTCTAATAAATTCATGCATTGTTTTTATTTTTGTGTCCACCGATCCACCCTCTTTTCTTCCTCTCATCTTACCATCGTGAACTATAATACTCATGATCATGAGTAACTAATCCGAGGAATATCCCGAGGGAGTAATCAAGTTCTTGAACCCAAGACCATGTTTTTAATATTCTTTGAGTTAATTCTAAGGATAATTTATAGTGGGTGTAATCCTCACTATGGTTGTCTAAAGATTAACTTCTTAATCTACAACCATTTTCCCTCGATTGAGGAGGTGGATGGAAGGTGTGCTTGGCGATCGCTAAGTAGACTTTTCATTCATAACCGGTGTAGAATAAGGTGTGCACACATACGATGGAGTGTGTAAACTAAGAATATTTGAAGCTGGCCAATGAAGGTGCTCCCTTAATATTCTCTCGGGAGAACTTCCTTTCTTCCCTAATTACATTATGTTTAGCATTGCATGGTAATTTAGAATTAAATTTTAGTTTCTTATGATTTATGAATTTCATTTATTTTATTAAATTACATTTATTTCATAAAATATTAAACAACAAAAAAGGAATTAGATTAGGTGGAATAGAAGTAGTGATTTATTAACCACAAAAGCTCCTCAAGAGAACGACCTAGGTCAGCCCCTGTGCTGCACTTAGCTATAAATATTTTTGAGAGCGTGCACGACAACGCTTCATCAGTCGCCAACTCAATAGTAACTATATCCTGACATGGGCTAAGAGTGTAATACAAGAATCATATTCCAAGGCATTCAACAATAAGGTGTCTATCGAATTCAAGGTGATTGTCCAAGGTATGACGAGGCTAAGCAGAGACAGGGCCCTATAAGTTGTAACCATGGCACCTACTTGTCAACGCTGGATCTAAGGAGTGTATCCAAGGCATCTTGTAATAATATGGATGAATCCTGCAGTGTCATATCGGGCATCCAAGAATAGACAAGAACCGAGATCTATGTGGTTCTCAACCTAAGCAAGTTGTATCCTTGAATCTAAGTGGGGTTCCCAAGTGCTCATGGTATTCTCCGATCGGAATCCAAGGCAAGCTCGAGTCAGGCCATTCCTGTTTGATTGTGAATTCATGTAATATTACATTTGGTTCTAGTATTTCCTTTCATTAGCATGATAAGTTCAAGTATCATGCAACCTTTTTAATCTATTTAGGGTATATTCCATAATTTAAGGTTCATTCTGCTACCTTCCATTAATGTGCTAAGGGGTGCTACGGATATGCAACCAATTAATAATTCACATTTAATTATCAATTTGAAGCACTTATCTTAGGCGGGTTAAGTGGTATGCATACAAGGTACTTTCCATTATGCAATTCACAATATAATCATGTCATTTAATATAGAAATGCTTATCCTTAGAGAGGTCAATCCAAGACACACACGAATGGTGGCACAAACATGTCAAAACACTAAAGAACAATTATGACATAACCTTCGACATGGAAGGGATGTAGTTGTGGTCATAATCACCGACAATTAATCACATGTTTGGAAAGAGGATAACCATACGATTCTAATGTTTATAAAGATGTAATATAAATTCTATAAACGACACCCGATGAGATCAGTGGGCCCCACACGACAAATCCAAAATCAACAAACTTTAGGGATGAGTTATAGACCACCCACCTTAGATTTGAACGACTCTCCTCCTCCGATATTGGCCCTTAATTTGGCTTAGATCAGAGTAGATCTAAGAAAAAGAAAAAAACGCTCATACCCCCATATCTTGGTCGAGAGAAAAACAGAAGGAGAACGACTCAAGAGGACTCGAGTACTTACCGTTGCGCATCCAACGTGACAAACGGAAGCTCGATCGATTTCTCGATGAAGGAGATCTCTTGATTCCAATGTTAGATCTTTAAAAAGCCTCAAATTAGGAGAGAAATATGTTAATCCCTTAAAAACTCAGATTATGGAAGGAGGGAGCTTAATTAGATCATTAAGGGAAAAACTGGAATTTTATCCAAAATTTAGCCTATGTCGGTTTGTCCGCACGGTTTGACAAACCGTGCACAAACCATGTATGAGTATCTGGGAAAAAGGGGCTCTTGCATGGTTAGGCCGCACGGTTATGCGCCAACTGTGCGAGGTGACTCTATACGGAAAAACACAATTCGTACAATTTTCCAAACACCACAGAATTCATGCATGGTTTACTCTAAACTGTGCGCCAAGCCTGTTTTTCCCAAAAAGATGGGTTTTGGGATCTGAAATTTCCCTAGATACCCGTGAGCCCTTTTCTAACCCCTTAGGCATCCATATTAGGTCCAAAGTAAATATTTAGACTGAAATTCAAAGGATCCATACTTGAGTGAAAAATTGGGTTCTTGCAATTTCATCCCATTGAATTTGGATTATTGTTTTTCCTGATGGCAAGAAAACCCTTAATATTAGAGAAATGATGTGGCGATATTTTGATATAATTTTTCCATATAATATCTTTTAATTAATTGTGTTTTTGGTGTTCTAATAATGTTTTAATTAGTTAATTTACTTCAGTGTTAGTTTTATGTTCAAATAATAAAATCTCTTAATTTAATGATTTTTAGTTTAATTAATGATTCTTTATATTTTAATTATAATTTTGTTTAACATTGTTTTTATTATTTATTTTTGATAATTCTTTTAAAAATATTTACTTAAGTGTTTTTTTTTAATTTTGTATATTCAATTTATTTTTACCTT
Source organism: Viscum album (assembly GCA_963277665.1). Classification (NCBI taxonomy): domain Eukaryota; kingdom Viridiplantae; phylum Streptophyta; class Magnoliopsida; order Santalales; family Viscaceae; genus Viscum; species Viscum album. The sequence goes on from OY728149.1 coordinate 113,511,363, forward strand.
GTTTTTGTATTTAATTAATTAGTTGTAGTTTTGTGTTTAATTTCTTTTATTTGAATAAATTTATAGTTGGTGACATGTTAATATAATTTAACTCTTTTTAATGATTTTTTATCATTAATTTATTTTGTTAATTGATCTATTAGTTAATTATTTTTTGCTAACTATTTTTAATTACTTTTGGTTTTATTTGATTTATAAAAAATAATTACATTGAATTTATTTTATGCTAATATGTGGTTTTGTTTTTAATTAATTAACAGTTAAATTTTTATTTAATTTCTGATGAATTATGTATTGAATAATTTTTATTGTGTTTTTGGATGTAGATGTTTTCACATGTCCACTGGAGCATCGGCCTGCCTGCGTGGCCATTTTATGTCATGGACCACAATGACCATTTGAAGAGGATTCCACGTAGGCAATTTGAAGAGGATTCGCGTATTGAATTAGGATTTTGTCCCGCTAGAGCTTAGTTTTGAAGGAAGTGATTGAAGACCGCGGTGTCCGGTGACCGCTACCCGTGTGCCCTCCTCATCGGTCATTTCAAGACTTGGAACCTCTGCCCGTATTTCTCCAACTTCCAAAGCTAGAAATCTCATAAAAACGAGCGTTTACCTAAATCAACTGCTCGGGGGCCTGTGCCGCGGTGCTGATTTGAAGTTTGGGGTCATCCGCATGAGCAAAGATGAATTCCTGTTGGACTCAGGGCTAGGTCGTGACAAGATCTTCTAATAAGATGAGCTCACTGGGGTTCCCAACAGACAAGGCACTGCCAGGTTCGAGACAATAGAAGGATTCATCCAAATGCACCCTGCCACCGCCCATCTGATCTCGGACTATCTTGTGGAGCATTGTTCGATGTAGTGCTTAATTTAAGGAGATTATCATTGTCTGTTGGAATTGCAAACAAAAACCACGAGTCAAAGCTGTCTGTATTGTTTCCTCTGACATCATTTATTACTTGAACATTTTTTCTTCCATGGGTTCACCTCCATTTATTTGATTTGAATGAATTTAATTTTCCGTATTTAATATTTTGGTATTTTTTGTATCGTCATAAATGCTTTGAATTTAATGTTTTGGTCTTTCCTTGTACTATCATAAATTCTCTGCATTTATTGTTTTGGTCTTTCTTTGTACCAACATAAATGCTTTGCATTTAATGTTGTGGGTATATAAATTGATGTAATTGTAGTCTGAAATGATTCTGAAAAAAAATCTTGAAATCTCTTTGTGTTGTGTGCCAATTATATTCCTCTTAAATTTGTCTTCCTCTCATATTTCCTGGCTTGTATAGCCAACAAACTAGTATCAGATGCAAGTTACCAAGATTCTCCAATTTTATTAAAAGATGACCACAATCCAGCCGCTAGTTCCGAAGCTGTCCATGGACAACTATGAAAGATGGTGCATCCAAATGAAGGCGTTATTCGGGTCGCAAGAATTATGGGAGATCGTTACCGACGGGTACATTGTACCCACTACGGAGGAAGAATCCACCTTTACGAATGAATATAAGACGGACCTCAAAAATCAAAGAAAGAAAGATAACAAGGCGTTGTTCCTCCTCTATCGAGGGTTGGACGAATCAACGTTCAAAAAGATTGTCGAAGAAACATCAAGAAAGCAAGCTTGGGATACCCTTGCCACCATCTTCAAAGGTGTTGATCGAGTGAAGCGGGTTTGTCTTCAAACATTAAGAGCGGAGTTTGAAACAATGCACATGAAAGAAGGTGAGAGTATCTCCGATTATTTCTCAAGATTAATTGATATTGTTAACAATTTGAAAAGGAGTGGTGAAAAAGTGGAGGACATTCGAGTAATCAAAAAATCACTTCGATCTCTCACAACCAAGTTTGAGAATGTGGTTGTGGAAATCGAAGAATCAAAGGATTTGGAGAAACTGTCCATTGAAGAACTGATGGGGTCGTTGCAAGTGCATGAGCAACAGATGCAAAAGAATGTCGGTTCAACAATAGAGTATGCCTTAGAGTCCAAGTTTACTGTAAAAGAACAAAAGAATGGCCACTCGCAATGAGGCGGTCATTGTGGAAGAGGAAGAGGGCGTTGATATTATCCAAGCCATCAACAAAAGCAACAAAATCCTACCAACTTTCATGGAAGAGGGAATGATGGAGGTTGTTTCATGCGTGGTCGTGGAAACACAAAGAACATTCAATGCCACAACTGTAAAAAAATTCCCATTATGCTTCTGATTGTTAGAGCAAAGTGGATCACGATGAACGATACAAATTTTTTGAAACATCTCATCATGAAGAAAAAGGTACCACACTCCTCGCACAAGAAAAGACATGTGAATGCCCCGATGTGGGGTATCTCAACACGGGTGCAAGCAACCACATGAGTGGTAACAAAGAACTGTTTGAGGAACTCACAGAAGAAGTTCGTGGTGAAGTGAGCTTTGGCGACTCATCAAAGGTACCCATGATTGGAAAAGGTAAAAGCAAAATCTATCAGAAGAATGTTGAGAAAAATTACATCTCTAATGTGTATTATGTACCAAACATGAAAAACAATATCATTAGTCTCAGAAAACTCCTTGAGAAGGGGTATGCTATACATATGGAGAATTCTTCTTTGTCTATAAGGTATGCTCACAGGAGACTTGTTTCTCAAGTCCAAATGGTGAAGAATCACATGTTTCCACTGTGAATCAACACAAAGGCTGAGGAGTGTCTCTTGGGACTCATAAAGAATAAATCATGGAGATGGCATCAGTGATTTGGACATCTGCATTTTAGCGGGCTTAAACTTCTATCCTCATCAAGAATGGTGCGCGGATTGCTGGTGATTGAAGTTCCAAATCATGTGTGTAAGGCGTGTACACTCGGCAAGAAACAAAGGAACTCCTTTCCAAGTTGAGTGTCTAGAAGAGCAAATGAACCACTTCAATTAGTTCACACTGATATCTTCGGACCACTTGAAACACCATCACTTGGAGGTAATAGGTATTTTATTACCTTCATTGATGATTTTAGCAGGAAACTCTGGGTGTATTTCATAAAAGAAAAATCTTCTGCATTTACGATCTTTAAAATGTTTAAAGCTCGTGTTGAAGCTGAAAGTGGTTATAGAATCAAAGTTATCAGATCTGACAGAGGCAAAGAATACATTTCAAATGAATTTCAAGATTTTTGTAGGGAACAAGGCATCAAGCAACAATATATTGTTTCCTATACGCCACAACAGAATGGAATTGCAGAAAGGAATAACCGCACCATCCTCGACATGACAAGGACCATGCTGAAAAAGAAAGGATTGCCAAAGAACATCTGGGCAGAAGCAGTGGCATGTACTGCCTATCTGCTCAATCGGTGTCCAACCAAGAGCGTCAGAAACTTGACACCACAAGAGGCGTGGAGTGGCTACATACCGAGCTTAGCACACCTAAGAATCTTCAGGTGTGTTGCCTATGCTCAAGTTCCAGACGCGAGAAGAAGGAAACTTGATTATCATGGTGAAAAGTGCATCTTCATCGGCTACAGTGAAGAGTCTAAAGCCTATAATCTCTACAATCCACTAACCAATAAATTAGTGGTGAGTAGAGATGTGGTCTTTAGTGAGGAAGAAGCTTGGAAATGGAATGATTAAGAACCAAACATGGAGATTTCAGAAGATCCAGAAGAAAGGAATAATCATCAGGAGCAAACGCCTGCAACACCTTCCACGGTCACATCGTCGGTACATAGGAGTCCAGGAGGACATTCCATTACTCTTGAAAGGACTCCATCAAGTCAAAATTTGGCAATCTCATCCTCACCCATGACACCCATAAAAATGAAAATCTTAAGCGAAATTTATGAACAAACCGAAGAGGTAAATCTTTTTTGCCTATATGCAGATCATGAGCCTCTGACATTTCAGGAAGCCATAAGGGAAGAATTTTAGAGAATGACTATGGGAGAAAAAATTCGTTCCATAGAGAAAAATGACACATGGGAGCTTACCACACTTCCTAATATCCAAAAAACCATTGGTGTCAAATGGGTGTACAAAATCAAGAGAAATTCTGATGGTGAAATCGATCGCTATAAGGCAAGGCTCGTAGTAAAGGGGTACAAACAGAAGTATGGGGTGGACTATGAAGAAGTATTCACTCCTATTGCTCGCCTTGACACTATGAGAATGATTATATCTCTTGTTGTTCATCATAGTTGCATGATCTACCAATTGGATGTGAATTCTGCATTCCTGAATGGAATTCTAGAGGAATAGGTCTATGTAGACCAGCCTGAAGGCTTTGTTGTGCAAGGGGAGGAAGACAAAGTGTATTGACTGAAGAAATCTCTTTATGGGTTGAAGCAGGCTCCTCGTGATTGGAATGCACGCATTGACAGCTATCTTCGAGAGAACGACTTCACCAAATTACCATATGAGCATGCAGTTTACATCAAGAAGAATGATCGTGGCGATATACTCATTGTATGCTTGTATGTTGATGATTTTCTGTTTACAGGGAATAGTCGACAGATGTTTGACGATTTCAAGAAGGCTATGTTCAAGGAGTTCGAGATGATCGATGGAGGTATCATGTCCTTCTTTATGGGAATATAAGTAAAGCAACAACATGGAGGCATCTATATTTCTCAGAAGAGGTATGTTAAGGAGTTTCTTGAAAAATTCAAGATCGCCAATTGTAATGCTGTAAACACACCTGTGGCAATGATCTTAAAACTGACAAAAGATGGAGAAGGAAGAAGTGGTGACTCGACTCTCTTCAAAAGTATAATTGGAATCCTGAGGTATCTCACAATCACATGGCCTAATATTTTCTATAGTGTTCGGATTCTAAGCAGGTACATGGGAGCACCAAAAGAGTCACATTGGCTAGCAGCAAAATGTATCCTCAGGTACGTTAAAGGAATGATGGACTTTGGTCTTTTTTATCCATACAATGAAGCATTGGATCTTCATGGATACTTAGACAGTGACCGGGGAGGTGACCAAGATGAAAGAAAAATCACCACTGGGTTTGTATTTTTTCTTGGATTGACTGCTTTCACGTGTAATTCAAGGAAGAAAAGTGTGGTTGCCTTGTCTAAATGTGAAGCAGAGTACGTGGAGGTGTCATCCACTATTTGTGAAGGAATCTTGTTGAGAAACCTGCTGAAGGAGTTGAATCATCCGCAGGTTGGATCCACAGTGATATATGTGGATAACAAGTCGACAATTGAACTTGACAAAAATCCGGTGCAGCATGGAAGAAGCAAACATATTGATATCTGATTCCATTTTCTAAGAGATCATGTGAAGCAGGAAACAATAAAATTGGAATATTTTCGTACTACAGAACAGGTGGCTGATATTTTCACAAAGGCATTACTGACAGATGTATTCAAAAAACTCATAACGATGCTCGGAATGAAGCCGGATTTGGTTCGAAGGGGAGTATTGGAATTGCAAAAAAATACACGAGTCAAATATGTCCGCATTGTTTCCTCTGGCATCATTTATTACTTGCACATTTTTTCTTCCATGGGTCCACTTCCATTTATTTTCTTTGAATTAATTTAATGTTCTGTATTTAATATTTTGGTATTTTTTGTATAGTCATAAATGCTTTGCATTTAATGTTTTGGTCTTTCCTTGTACCGTCATAAATGATCTGCATTTAATGTTTTGGTCATTCTTTGTACCAACATAAATGTTCAACATTTAATGTTGTGGGTCTATAAATTGATGTAATTGTAGTCTGAAATGATTTTGAAAAAAAATCTTGAAAGCTCTTTGTGTTGTGTTCAAATTCTATTACTCTTCAATTTTTCTTCCTCTCATATTTCCTGGCTTGTATAGCCAACATTGTCACCATTGTATAGTTCAAGATTTCTTCTTTACAACAAGGTGTAGTCGAGGTTTGTTCAGGCTTGGATTGGTTTTGTTGGTTATTTTTTTGCTGCAAAAGAGGCCGAATGAAGAGCTGAGTCTGATCGGGGCCTTTTTTGCTGAAGAGAGAGTAAGGAGGATATCCCTTGATGTTTCTCCCTGGTTATCTTAAATTTCACGATTTAATCATTTCAAAGGGTATTTTTGAATGATGGTTTGTGTGGATCCGGTGAACTCATTTTAAGAGGGCTTAGAGAATTAAAAGTGGATATTCTGGAATTCCAGACAGCAAAAGATAGAAGCATACAACAGGGAACACATTCTCTATGAAGGCAGGAGAGGAAAATCGAAAGTGGAACCCAGAGATCTTTTGGTGACCTCGAAGAGGATCCACAACTGATCATGCTGATGAAGAAGAGAAAATGAGTTCTCTCCATCATCTCAAATATATTCAGCTAAAATTTTTGTGCGTGGAGGTAGTGGATTCGAATGGTGATTTCATTCTGAGTATTCATATTTTCTATCTTCTGTAATTATAATTTTCTCCAGTTATTTGAACATCATGTAAACGATAGTTGGTTGATGTTTGAATCCCCAATCATGTTGTTATTTTTTTGTATTCCATTATGTGAATGGTGTATTTCCAATTGGAATGTGATGGTCTTTGAACATGGAAAGTTCATGCAAGCGGAGTAGGAGTTTGAGGGATGATCACCATGAAGAATTGTGACCATAGTGGAAGTTTGATTCTGTCATGGAGTTTGATGATGGTTAAACGCTTTGACCAGCTCCTATGGAAATGAGAATTTTTCCAAGATTTTGGCTATTGACCTCAAATTAATTAATTCAATGAGATGCATGATTACAGATTTCAATCTATGAATTAAGAGAGTTATTGTTGTGAAATCATTTCAATCATCAGGATAGGTCACTACTTCCATTTTATGTTGAATTTTGCTTCCTATTTCTATATTTTTCAAGACTTTTAGTTTAGAAATTAGTTTTATTAAATACCTATCTTAGAAAACCCCTTTAGAAATAGATTATCTACACAATAATAATAAAACTGTGAAAAAACTCCTTCAATACAGTCTCATTGGGAGACAACTTTGGTTGCTGCTATATTGTAGTAGTTAGAAGATAAAAAAATTGAATAATGTTTTAATGATTGAAAAGACCTCTCACAAGTCATCACAACTCCAAATTAACTCAAAAATAGTTTTAAAATTATATTCAATGAATTATTTAACAAAAATAACTAAAATAGTGTTATTAAAATAGATAACCACTCAAACAAATATCTTTTCATCATTAAAATAGAAAAACACCAATTTCTAACAGGTCATCCAATGAATAACCCATTTAACATCTAATAAATCAAAATTAAATAATTCCCTATTTAAATCTCATCTTGGCATTAAAAACATCTTAAATTCCTAGTTATGATTTGCAAAATTGTATCCATAAAACACCTCATCAAATTTCCTCAGAGTTGCAATTTTTCTTATCCTCAAGTTAAAAAATTCTACAAACTCGGGATAAATATAAATATCATGAATGAAAAAAATGAAGTTCCACAAAGTAAGATTTTTCAAAAGGACTCTACCCTAGGGAATCTATCGTGTAGAAGAAGTTTTAGGAATATAGGCTCAAAGGGGGTTGTTTTGACCTTGTTGGGGGCTATTCATACTTGGGTTGTGAGAGGAGAGAGGGGAGTATTCTGGCTGGGAGGGGGACTGTAATGGACCGGACCCTCCTGGTCTATTACTTTGCCAATCTTCTGGTGCTTAGGACATCGTGGAAATAAGTCAAGATCTGAGGAGTAGTGTGTGGGTGGCAGTATGTCACCGTGGTTTCCCCCATCGGTGACACCGATCGGTGCTAGAGGGGATTTTCGGGTTTCTTTTCCCAGTTTCTCTATAACGCCACTCCTAAGTTTTTTCACCTTTTTAAGTTGGTTCAAGGTCATTTTTAAAGACATAGACAACATCTTAAATCCCTAGGAGTAGGGCGACCCTCAAGAGACCAGTTATCCTCTCTTAAATAAAATCCTTTAGCGCACAACTGTTATGTCCACCCCTCCAATGGGAATTATTAAATAAAAATTAATCCCATCATGTGTAACCGTCCAACCGCGTGGTGAAACCACGATCCTCCTTTAAAGCCATTCAAAATTATTATCCCATAACACGAGGATATCGCCTTTTTATCGCACTGGAATTCCTTATTTCTTCTTCTTAGATGGTTTATTTCTTTCCTTGGTGCGTTTGGAGCCCCCTTTCTCGAGGCTAGTGGTGCACCTATGCTGGAGCCTTTACTGCTCATTCTTGGAGTCCTCAGAGTTCCTCCCCTGCAAGTGACACATCCCAGTTATTGGTGAGAGGAGAAAAACATCGATTTTTGATCATCAAAGTAGGTTTTTTCCTTCGTCTCTCTTAACTGTGTATCATGCGGGGTGGGTACGATAATGTTTCCTATGGGGATGGATGAATCCAAACTTTAACCAAGATAATAAATGGATTTAAAGAATGAAGGGGTGTGTTTGATAATGTTTTTATACTCTTTTATCTTTTCCTATATGTTGTGAGTCAAATGGGCTTATGTCCACAGGAAATAGTGGTCGTTGGTGGTCCTTTCTTGCGCACTAATGAACCTCTGTTTTCTATATGATCATGTCATTAAATGGCAGTAACATGGAAACTGGATAATCACATAAACTTGGTTGAATAAATGGATGCTGAATGAATAAGAATCCTTGTGTGATCACCCTGGTTAACCAAACAAAAATACATAACTAAATGAATGGCATATTCAAATTTGAAAACTCCCTTTCTCTGTTCTGGTGATGTCTACTGTTGATGCTTATGAGGTGACATGGATGAGGATGGGATCCCCTATTGAGAAATAGTGGGTTTGTGGACCTAAGGTCGTGTGGGGCCGTATGTTGGGGCTTGTTTTGGTTCCAGTACTTTGAGGGATCTCACGGATCCATTTTGTTGTTGTGAATTTAAAAGAGAACCTAGTGTGAATGCTTAAATTGATGCTTGACTATTTTTCCTTCCTCGGCTTGTGGCTGTTCCTTTTAGTTGCCCAGAAGTGAAGATTTATCTAAATGGAATCACTTGAATAAGAAAACAAGAATGGGTTCAAAGGAGAATTTTTTTTTCTAGGAATGAGTTTTGACATGGTTGTGGTTTTGGTGCTTCTTATGAATGAATAGTAACAAGGGTGTTTGTATATGGGCTAGTTTTGGAACCCCTAGTATGGGATGAGTTCTTGTTACCTATATGTATAATTTTTTTTTCTGTTTCTTATTCAATCCCCATCCAAGTTGAGCACTTCATGTTGAACACCCCCATTTCATGGGGGTGACTGTTTTTTCCAACACTCCTATGAGTGGCTATTTATTAGCTTCTTTCTGCTCCCTTTCCCGAGTAGCCCAAGATTATTCGGGCAGGTTGTGACGGCCTGAGGTCCATTATAGCACAAGATTCATTGGTAAGGGTAGTTGTGGTGGTTGACCCAAGTGTTTGTGGGAAGATTGGTTCCCAAGTGTCTTCGGGATGAGGCCTAGGTGTCTTCAGGCATGGCGGGGTTGTTATGGACCAAGTGTTTGTGGGCGTGGTTGCGTGTGGTTTTAGACCAGGTGTTTTTCTATGGGATGTGTAGTTATGCTAGCCCAGGTGTGTGCGGGTGAGGTATGGCAATGGGACTACGGTGAGAATGGCGGGAAAGGTCTGACGCGTTGGATGTCTCCAATAACCAGTGGGAAAGTGGTGCGGGGTACCCAAACATCGATGTGTTATTACTATTACTTTACTTGAATTTAGTTATTTGGTGAGTGTTCCTTGGTGAGGTTTGGGTGGATAGTTTCATTGCTAAGTGCTCTGGTTATCTCCTATTCTCAGAAGGCATTAGCATGCCCCCCCCCCCACTTGCGCACGAGATCTTTTGGTTTTCCCTTCTGAGTATACTTGTATACTCACCCTACATATATGAAACTACTTTCAAGTTTCCGGGAGGGCTTCGAGGATCATGTGGGACCATACTAGTTCCGACTTGGGATAGTTGCAGTTGTAGTTGTTGTTTTTATTTTCTTTGGTACTTTCCTTGGAGTTTTCTTGTAATTTTGTAGCACTTACTTTTGGAACATGCATATAGGAATGGTTTGTTTTGTCATTACTTTTACTTCTAGTTTTGGTGTTGATTAGGGGCATACCATTTTATCTCCAGATCCTACTAAATGAAAAGGGTAATGCCTTCAATTTTGTGTGTGATTCTATACCTTTGGTGCTATTCGCCACTTTGGGACCTATTGAAGGTAGGTTTCGGGGATCATTATCTCTCCTTCAACTTGAGGAAGGAAGAGTCTGGAAATCCGCTATCCCTTCCCTCGTCTTGGTGAAGGCGGGTCGTGACAGAATGGTATCAGAGTCAGTGGTTGAGAGATAGGATGAAGCTTGGGGTTAGGCAGAGTGAGGAATGCATGGGATGGTAGGGAAACAATGTTAGGCAATCTTTGTGTGTGAAATAGGTCAGGGAAGACTGGCTAGGACACGGGATTTTAGGCCCCCCCCCGTGATCCGAAATAAGGACTCTGGACCTACCGAACAACCAAGTGAGGCTACACTGATTTCAGGGTAGAGACCCTAGTAAAAGTACATGCATCATAATGATTTGTGTTATTACATGTTCTTGGCGTTCGAGGAATTTAAATAAATAAGTAATAAGTTGAGAAGAATTTAATGAAATTGTCTATACTACTCGGGTTTAGGAATTCCTTGTTTACCTTGCAGCTATGGCACCTGGATGATGACCAAAAGTTGTGCAGGAAATCGAGGCCCAAGAGGCTGATTTGTCTGATCCGAAAAGGGCTGCCCGAGAGGAGGAGGATGAACAGTGGTAGAGGAAACTTCATGCCTTTCAGCGACAGACCATCGGGAAGGATGAGGGTAGCGTCTCGGACATTGAGACAGAGAGATAGCTTGAGGAACTCATGATATATTTTAGCTTGATTTGGGCTCAGGTGGAGTACTGGGTTCCCCTAGCTATAATCCAGATGCGTGGAGCGGCGGATCAGTGGTGGAATCTCTATCTTGGGGAGAAGAGGGAGGCTGAAGTTTCGTGGACTGACTTCGAGAGGGAATTCCGGGCGGAATTCTTCTCTTCCACGATGAAGGAAGAAAAGTGTCATGAGATAATCTCCCTTCAGTAGGGGATCATTCCAGTAAGGGAGCTGGGAATTAAGTTCAAGGATATCCTTCATTTTTCTCTAGACCTTTTTCAGGATGAGGAGTCTCAGGAAAGATGTTTAGAGGAGGTACTCTATCCTTCTCTTCAGTATGTTGTTACTCCCTTCACGCTACCGACATACTTAGAGGTCCATAAGAAGGCTGAAGTCATGGAGAGGATGCACACACTGGGAGGTGTGCCATGAGAGGGGGGCCATTTGGGCTCATCAAAGGGGAAATCCATCAGTAGTAGGCCTCCAGCGTCAGGGCCTTCTAGGTTTTAACCAGTGGAGAGCAGGCCCCAGCAGTTCCAGTTTCGATCTCCCGGTCCTCTCCCTTTACTTGTAGGCCCAACACCGAGGTGATTCATCTGTGGGAGCCATGGGCACCTTTGGAATCAGTGTTCGGACAGAGTGCAGTACAGTGGGAGTGGATAGGTTCAGCTCCCACCTCAGCAACAACAGTTCCCAGCCAGGACCTTTTAGCAGCAACAATAGGGACAGTGAGCTCCCGCTCCTCCGAGAGAAGATGTGGTAGGAGGAGGCTGACCCCAGGGTTCTCGTCAGGGACCTCAAACATGGCATGGTCAAAGAGGAAGCCAACAGCCGAGAAGTAGAGGATCTAGACATGGGCAGTTGCACGCTGTAGAGGCAGCAGTTCCAGCAGGGCTGGAAGTCGTTTGAGGTATGATCAGCTTGTTTAACACTTTTTCCTGTTCCTTATTTGATTTAGGAGATTCACACTCTTTTGTTACACCCAGTCTAGCCCATGCCTTGGGCCTAGACATAGAGATACTCTCTATGCCCTTGGTGCTGAGTACTCTAGTTGGGGGTCATACCAGTCTGTTTGATGTATGTCAAAGATGTAGGGCCACATCTGTCTAGAGGGGATCTCATTCTGCTAGAAATGCATCCATATGATGTCATCATAGGTGACAACTGACTATTTTCTGTGTATGCTGTTATCGACTACTTCCGGAGGAGAGTTATGTTCTCCGATGTGGATGGCCATCGTGTGGCTTTTATTGGAAAACAGAGTTGTCAGGTGGGGAGATGGCGTGTGGAGCCTCCTCTTTCTAAGCTGGCTGAGCTTTTAGCAAAATCAGTAGATGCAAGATGGTGGATGTTCCGAGAGTTGTTAGAGAGTTCCTGGAAGTTTTTCCCAAGGAGGTTGTGACTCTACCCCCTTAACGTGGCGTTGAGTTCGGGATAGACTTACAACCCAATGCCCATCCGATTTCCATGGATCCTAATTGGATGGAGAATTCTGAGTTGTGAGAGTTGCAGATTCATATTGATGATCTGATGAAGAAGGTTTTTTTCCGACCTAGCATGTTGCCATGGGGTGCTCTGGTCTTGTTCACAAAGAAGGCAGATGGTGGTCTCAGGTTGTGCATAGACTACTGGAGACTGAATCAGGTAATGGTCAAGAACTATTACCCTCTCCCGAGGATAGATGATCTTTTTGACCAGATGAGGGGAGAAGTTTGGTTCTCTTAGACTGATCTGTGTTCTGGGTATCACTGGTTAAGGGTGAAGGACAGTGATATCCCGAAGACTTCTTTCAGGTGCAGGTATGGGAACTTTGAGTTCGTAGTCATATCGTTCGGTGTTATGAACGCACCTGCTGTGTTCATGGGGCTCATGAACTCTGTTATCCACAAGTTTCTGGACCGGTTCGTCATTGTGTTCATCGATGACATTTTGATCTACTTAAGATCAGAGGAGGAACATATTAAGCACCTCAGGATGTCCTTGGAAATCCTTCAACATCACCAGCTCTATGGAAAATTTTCCAAGTGTAAGTTCATGACACAAGAAGTACATTTACTTGGACACGTGGTGTCTTAGTAAGGGGTAGCTGTTGATCCGTCAAAGGTGTAAGCGATTGTTTCTTAGGAAGCACCCAATAATGGGACGGAGGTTCATAGTTTTCTAGGTATGGCAGGCTATTATCGGAGGTTCATACCAGACTTCTCTCGAGTTGTAGATCCTTTGATAGCTTTGACCAGAAAGGACCAGGCCTTCGTATAGAGTGAGAAGCGTTAGACATCGTTCAGCTATCTGAAGGAAAGGTTGGTCAGCGCTCTAGTGCTCAGGTTTCCAGAGGAAGGGGTTTTGTATGAAGTATTTTGTGATGCTTCTGGACTTGGCCTAGGGTGTGTGATGATGCAGCAGGGTAGAGTGATATCTTATGGGTATAGGAAGTTACGTCCTCATGAGCGTATCTATGCCACCCATGACCTAGATCTTGCAGTGGTAGTGTTCGCATTGAAGTTGTGGCAGCATTACCTCATCGGGGAGCACTTTATGGTATTCACAGACCACAAGAGTTTGAGGCATATCTTTACTCAGTGGGACCTAAACTTGCGACAATGAAGGTGGGTGGAGTTTCTTCAGGACTAAAACTTCAAGATATCTTACAATTAAGGTAAGGGGAACATTGTGAATGATTCCTTGAGCAGGAAGTCACGGAGGGAAGTTTTTTAAGAATATGAGGATTCTTGGAAGTCAATGAAGAGTTGGCTTCCCTACACCTAGATGTAAGAGAGGATGGTGGTAGAGGTTGTATATTTCAGATGATAGTTCATTCCTCTCTATTGCAATAGGTGGATGAGTCTCAGTGTGGATACATAGAGAGTGAAGTGATGCACGATCGGTTTAACCAAGGCAACGCTCCGGAAGGGTGGTCGGAGGATAGTCAGAATCAAATGCTTTTTCGAGGGAAATTGTTTTTCCTAGAGATTATGCATGAGGGATTTCTATGTGAGTTCCATAACTCACTCTTAGAGGTACACCCTAGAGTTTCTAAGATGTATCAAGGCTTCAGGGAATAGTTTTGGTGGCCCTGGGTGAAATGGGCAGTGGCAGAGTTTGTGGCAAGGTGCCTGGTGTGTTAATAGGTGAAGGCTGAACACTGTGTCCCAGGAGGGTTATTGTATCCTTTAGATGTCCCCGGGTGGAAGTGGGATGACATATCAATGGATTTCATCATAGGAGTACCCATGGTTCAAGGAGGTTGTGATGTTATCTGGGTAGTGGTAGACTGGTTGACGAAGTTAGCTCACTTCTTGGCGATCAAGGAGTCGAGTGTGGTGGATGCCTTAGCACGGAGATACGTGGATGAGTTAGTCTAGTTTCATGGAGTTCCTAGGTCCATAGTATTGGATAGGGATGCACGGTTCACCTCATGAGTCTGGTGGGGATTGAAAAATGCTTTTAGCACCCAACTACGTCTTAGCACTGCTTTCCACCCCTAGAAAGATGGGAAGATAGAGCGAACCATCCAGACATTGGAGGATATGCTATGGGAATCTGTTTTGGACTTCAGGGGATCATGGGAATGACATTTTCCATTAGTATAGTTTGCCTATAATAATATCTATCACTCTACTATTGGCATGGAACCGTTTGAAGCCTTGTATAGGAGGTCGTGTCGTTCACCCGTGTGCTGGACCGAGGTTGGGGAGACAAGTGTTCTTGGCCTAGAGGTAGGGAAGAGCACAACAGAGAAGGTTCAGCTTGTGAAGGCAGCCCAGGACTGGTAGAAGCCATATTCTGATCGTAGGAGGAGACCCTTGGAGTTTGAGGTTAGAGACCATGTGTTCTTGAATGTTTCCCCTCTACATGGGAAGCGAAGGTTCAGTAAGGGGAGAAAGATCTCTCCTAGGTTTTTCGGGCCTTTCGAAGTGTTGGGGCGAGTCGGTGAGGTTGCATATTAGCTAACGTTTCCACCTCAATTGGAAAGGATCCACGACATTTTCCATGTCTCCCATCTTCTCCGATATCTACCGGGTGACTCCCATGTCATTGACTGGGGAGAGTTGGATATAGGGGAAAACGCTACGTTCTTGGAACGACCAGTGAGGATCGAGGATCGAAAGGAGAAAGTGCTTCGTGGATGAACCATCTCTTTGGTTCATGTGTTGTGGAGGCACGGTGGCCTCGAGGATAGTACTTGGGAATGAGAAGCTCAAATACACGCCTAGTACCCAGAGTTGTTTTGAGTTTCTATCCCAAGCCTTGTTCGTGTTTTGTTTGTGATGTAGTGGTTTACCTTGTTAACCATGAAATGTGTCATTTTCCTTGTTCTCTAAATGTCCATGAAGATTCCTGACTGTGGAGAAGGAGAGGACATGATCCCTAATCAAGACGCATTAAAGTAGATGTTATTGAACTCGTGCGGGTGATTCAGTGCCGTCCAAAGCGGATAGTATCTTGACATGGGGAAGAGACTCCCTAATCCATGTGACTAGATGGTGTAAAATTATATTTTGTGTAATCGGTTTGGGGAGAGGTGTTCCTAGATGTCGAGAGTGGTTTGGTCATGAGAGGTATCTTTGGAGGTGGTTTTTAGGACCCCTCCCTCTGGACCGGGTTTAGTTTTGATTTTTGGGGACGAGAATAGTTTAATAGGTATCTGATGTAATGGTCCGGACTCTCCTAGTCTATTACTTTGCCAATCTTCTGGTGCTTAGTATTCCACGGATGTAAGTCAGGATTCGAGGAGCAGTGTGTGGGTGGAAGGATGTCACCGTGGTGTCACACATCGGTGACACCGATCGGTGTGCAACTGATAGGTGCAAGAGGGTATTTTCGAGTTTCTTTTCCCAAATTCCTCGTAACGCCACTCCTAATCCTTTTCACCTTTTTAAGGTGGTTCAAGGCCATTTTTAAATCCATAGACAACGTCTTAAATCCCTATAAGTGGGGAGACCCTCAAGAGACCTGTTCTTCTCTCTTAAATAAAATCCTTTACCGCACAACCTTTATGTCCACCCCTCCAATGGGAATTATTAAATACAAATTAATCCCATCGTGTGTAACCGTCCAACCGTGTGGTGAAACCACAATCCTCTTTTAAAACCGTTCAAAATTCTTATCCCATAACTCGAGGATCTCGCCTTTTTATCGCACTAAAATTCCTTATTTCTTCTTCTTGGATGGTTTCTTTATTTCCTTGGTGCGTTTGGATCCCCCTTTCCTGAGGCTAGTGGTGCACCTGTGCTGGAGCCATTTCTGCTCATTCTTGGAGTCCTCAGAGTTCCTCCCCTACAAGCTGTGCATCCCAATTTTTGGTGCGAGGAGAAAAACGTTGATCATTGATCATCCAAGTAGGGTTTTCCTTCGTCTCTCTTAACTGTGTATCATGCAGGGTGAGTACGATAATGCTTCCTATGTGGATGGATGAAACAAAACTTAACCAAGAAAATAAATGGATTTAAAGAATTAAGGGGTGTGGTTGATAATGTTGTTGTACTCTTTTATATTTTCTTATATGTTGTGAGTTGAATGGTATTATGTCTACTGGAAATCGTGGTTGTTGGTGGTCCTTTCTTGCGCACAAATGAACCTCTGTTTTCTTTATGATCATGTGATTAAATGGAAGTAACATGGAAACTAAATAATCATGTAAACTCGGTTGAATAAATGGACGCCCAATGAATAAGAATCCTTGTGTGATCACCCCGGTTAACCAAATAGAAAGACAGAACTAAATGAATGGCATATTCAAATTTGAAAACTACCTTTCTCTGTTCTGGTGATGTCTATGGTTTATGATTATGAGGTGACATGGATGAGGATGGGATCCCCTATTGAGTAGTCATGGGTTTTTGGACCTAAGTCCATGTGGGGTCATATGTTGGGACTTGGTTTGGTACCAATACTTTTAGGGATATCACATATCCCTTTTGTTGTAGTGAGTTTACAAGAGAACCAGGTGTGAATGCTTAAATTGTTGCTTGACTATTTTTCCTTCCTTAGCTTGTGGGCATGCCTTTTAGTTGCTCGGTAGTGAAGATTTATCTAAATGGAATCACTTGAATAGGAAAAATGAATGGGTTCAAAGGAGAATTGTTTTCTGGGAATGAGTTTTGACATGGTTGTGGCTGTGGTGCTTCTTATGAATGAATAGTAATGAGGGTGTTTGTATATGGGATGGTTTTGGAACCCCTAGGATAGGATGAGTTCTTGTTACCTATATGTATATTTTTTTGTGTTTCTTATTTGCGCCACATCAAAGTTGATCACTTCGTGTCGAACACCCCCATTTCATGGTGGTGGGTGTTTTTCCCAACACTCTGTGAGTGGATGGTTATTAGCTCCTTTCTGCTCCCTTACCCGAGTAGCCCAAGATTATTCGGGCTGGCTGTGATGTCTTGAGATCCATTATAGCCCAAGATTCATAGGGTGAGGTTGTTGGGGTGGTTGTCTAGGTGTGTGTGGGCAGATTGGTTCCCAAGTGTCTTTTTTATGAGGCCCAGGTGTTTTCAGGCATGGCGGGGTTGTTCTGGACAAGGTGTCTGCGGGCATGGTTACGTGTGGTTCTGGACCAGGTGTTTGTGGGTGGGATGTGTAGTTGTGGTATCCCATGTGTTTGCGGGTGAGGTATGGCAGTGGGAATGTGGTGATAATGGCGGGAAAGGTCTGATGCGTAGGATGTCTCCAATAACCAGTGGGAAAGTGGTGTGGGGTACCCAGAAATCAATGTGTTATTACTACTACTTTAATTGACTTGAATTATTTGGGGATTGTGCCTTGGTGAGGTTTGAGTGGATATTTTCCTTACTCGGTGATCTGGTTATCTCCTATTCTCATAAGGCATTAGCATGCCTCCCCACTTCTGCATGAGAACTTTTGGTTTTCCCTTCTGAGTATACCTGTATACTCACCCTAAGTATATGAAACTGTTTTCAAGTTTCTAGGAAGACATTGAGGATCGTGTGGGACCTTACTAGTTCGGAATTGGGATAGTTGCAGTTGATGTTGTTGTTTTTATTTTCTTTGGTACTTTCCTTGGAGTTTACTTGTACTTTTGAAGAACATACTTTTGGAACATGCATATGGGAATGGTTTGTTTTGGCTTTACTTTTACTTTCATTTTTGGTGTTGATTAGGGGTGTACCATTTTATCTTCAGATCCTACTAAATGAAAAGGGCAATTCCTTCCATTTTGTGTGTGATTCTATACCCTTGGTGCTAGTCACCACTCCGGGACCTATTGATGGCGGGTTTCGGGGGTCATTATCTCTCCTTCAACTTGATGAAGGAAGGGTCTAACAATCCTCTATCCCTTCCCTCATCTTGGTAAAGGCAGGTCGTGACAGGGCCCGCCTGAATTTGAAGGAGTTGGGATGTTAGAGTAGAGAGGGGAATATTCCAGTTGGGAGGGGGACCACTTGAAGCAAT
This sequence comes from Viscum album, assembly GCA_963277665.1. Lineage (NCBI taxonomy): Eukaryota > Viridiplantae > Streptophyta > Magnoliopsida > Santalales > Viscaceae > Viscum > Viscum album. Next base: position 113,529,628 of record OY728149.1, read on the forward strand.
TGGTTTGTTGGAGGAGAGGGGAATATTCTGGCTGGGAGGGGGACCACCTGGAGCAGTTGGTTGGTTGGAGGGGGTTGGGTGGGACTTTAAATAAAGGGGTCCAATGTTAGTAAGTGACATTGATTTTTCTGAAATATTTTCATAGAAGGATACTGTTGAGGGATGGTTCATTGGGATGACCAGCAGGAGGCTCGAGTGTGGTCTTTCATAGGTTTCCTCTCTTTCTCTCACTCTCCTTTCTTTTCTCTCTCTCTCCTTACATTGCTGTATTTTTGCTAGTTTTTTTCTATTGCAATTCTGATGCTACTTTGAAATACACAATTTACTTTTATTTCCTCCCACTCTCATTTTTACATAAAAAATTGGCGACTACTTTAGGGAATAAAGTGGGAGAGATGATTGAAGAGGGAGTTGTACACTGCTATGAAGTCAATAGGACGATTGTATCTTAGTGATCGTCGTGAGAAATTCAGCCAGTAATTTCCGTAGGAGCAGCTTGAGCAGAGAGGCAAATGTCGTTGTGGACGATCGCAGTGTGATTGGGGAGATAACTCGAGGGAAGACAACCTAAGCTTGTTGAAAACTAGAGATAGAAGTTGTTGCTGAGGGGGAAAATTCCAGTGTGTTGTAGCGCATGTTCTTCCTCTTTATTTGGATTATTTCCTGCTCTAAAAACTGTTGTAGAACCGTCATCACTACAGTGAAGTTTGGACTTGGGGGAACCAGTACATTGAAAAGTGGACACTTACTACTATGTAGGCTTGTATTTAGTCTGGGATTGAGTCAAATTTTTCTACAAAGGTACAATATATTCAAACTCAGACAGTCATGATACAAGAGCTACTATCAGTTGTAAAGGAGAAACTGTTGTTCTTAGAAGAAGAAGCAAGGGAGATTGACATGCAAGAGTCTTATTGCTAAGATTCTGGGAAGCAAGGTGATGTAGCTGCTGCTTTTACATTTGGTAGCAACTCTACAGAGGAGCAGCATCTTGAAAACAAACCAATAAGTCCCGAAAAGGTGAAATTTAACCCATATTTTAGCATGAAAGTGGATTAGAATGCAATGAATGGAGAGACAGAAAGCTTGATGGGTATTTAAGCTAGACAGAAAGGGATCCACAATGAAGAGCTTGAATAGAAGATAAAATCATTCCTGGAATGGCCTGACGTGGTAGATTCTGATCCAATTTCTTCAGAGGATAAGTGTAAAAGGAAAATTGAGGAGTGGCATCATGTTCCTATCCTAATGGAACCACTATTTGTGGGGAAAATAGTTTGAAAGTGCTACCCGAACAAAGTGCGGAGTAGTAGAAATTAGCAATAACATATGAGTATTTTGTTTCTGTTGAAGAAGAACCTGTGGAACTAGAAGTGTTCGATGTTGGATCTGTTATGGAAAATATTGCAGAGGCTGGCAGAGTTACTGAGAAACGACTGTGTATTGCCTCTACAATCTCTTGGATAGACTATGAGCATTGTTTTTCTACCAGTGGCAGTGAGGGCCAAACTATTCTGACAATAAGTGCAACAACTGATGAGGATACTTACGTGTTTTTCTGAAGATTCCTATAGAATCATAATCCATACCAAGCAAGGCCATGGATTCTTCCTCAAGCTAAGAGGGTTCTTGATAGGTAGTCACTGGTCACTGCAAAGGAATTAGAAGGCTACAACAAGGGAGATGTTGCACCTAAGTTTTCAAAATATTATGGGTTACCTCTTGGATTGGTTTGCAACACACGCAACCACTGTAATCAATTTCTAAACATGGCAGTGTGTTCCCCTAGAACTAGTTTGTGGAAAAGGAGGTCAATGCTGGATGAGAAGTTGCATACTCCATTTGTGATAGCTCAATTTTATGATGTTATTACAGCAAGCCTTTCCCAATGGTTTTTGAGTTTTACTTATTACATGATGATTTCAAACCTTGTAGAATTGTTTTAAATAACTAGATACAAGTTATTTATCCTCGTAGAAGATGAATAATTTGAATAGATAGTAATGTGGAAAGCGCAAGATCAACTGGAATTGTCATGGATGCTGAAGAAAAAATTGGCAAGGAAACAAACAGGCCAAATCACTATCGTTCTTGAGGATGCCAATAGGATATTACTACTTCTATTTTATGATTTTTAGCTACATTATAATTGAAACACATATTTGGGAATCCATTTTCTGCTGCTTTCAAAATTATGCTCGTTATAAATGCAACACAGAAAAGTTTTCTGGTAGTGGTTTACTTGAGGAATACTGGAGTAAAGGCTACTACAGATGCAGGTGAGGTGTTTCATGTGCTTCCTTTGGGAGGGGACAAATTTGATCTTTATTGTTCTTAGACAACTGAGGTTTTCACTGGAGGGAGAAGAAACTTTTTGAAAGCTTTAGAAAGTGACTCTCAAGATTTGAGAATTCTCCTACCTTTACCCAAGAAGTAGTGTACACACCTAACTATAGTCTCCCAAGGACGGGGAAATACCTTTGTTTTGGTCTATAATTCTTGTTACATGCCTCCATATAAAGTTTCTTTTCTAGATGAAATTACTGAGAAAAGGGAGGTAGGAAATTCCTAGAGTCATTATTCTGTTCTCAGACTCCACACAGATCCAAATGGACAAATATTGGCTGAACCAGAATTTATTGTGCTAAATGCTGCTAGGATTCATGGATCCTAGAAAATGGAGCATGTTTGGGCAAGATTAGGATTGACTATACTTTATAGAAGTTATACCCCTAAATTAAATAAAGTAACCAACAAAAGAAATTTACAGTTTCAGTCATGTGGTCATGTTTTAATATCAGAACTGATACTCTTGGTTAAGCTTGAAGGAATTGATTTAAGCACTGAATAAGAAGTAGATAGAAAGAGGAACAAGGAACTCAGTTTTACTATGGAAGGAAAATTAGTCCGAGTTGTGGAAGAGTTGTTGGACCTTCAATATGAGCATCCAGAGGAGAATAATTCAGTCCCTAAAGAAGTGGTATTTGGAACCATCTGGATTTCTTCAAGCATAGTACTGGAGATGATTCTACAACCAGCCTGTTGTTCCCGAATTCAAGTTTCCCATCCAAGATTTGAATTTGTTGGTGATACATGGGATAATGGAGACCGAAAAGGGGCGCACGAACCACCACACTGAAAAGCACATCATCATCGCAAAGGTCCCAACTGAGTAATAGAGACCCACCTTGAAGATAAGGTTGTTTTTAAGTACGGGGGAAATGTTAGGAATAGGGACTAGCAGGGGTTATTGGGTCCTTGTTGGGGGATATTCATACTTGGGCTATTAGAGGAGATAGGGGAGTATTCTGGCTGGGAGGGGGACCACTTGAATTTGAAGCAGTTGGTCTATTAGAGGAGATAGGGGAATATTCTAGTTGGGAGGGGGATAACCTAAATTAGTTGGTTTGTTTGAAAAGAGGGGAATATTTTGGTTGGGAGGGTGACCACCTGGAGAAGTTTGTTGATTGGAGGGGGCTGGGTGGGCCTTTAAATAAAGGGAGACAGTGTTAGGAAGAGACACTGATTTTTTTGGAATATTTTCACAGCAGGTTGCTGTCGAGGGCTGGTTCGTTGGGATGACCAGCAGGAGTCTCAGGAGTGTTCTTCCATGGGTTTCCTCTCTTTCTCTCACTCTCCTTTCTTTTCTCTCTCTCTCTCCTTACATTTTTGTATTTCTACCAGTTTTCTACTATTGTAATTTGGCTATTACATCGAAATACACAGATTACTTTTATTTCCTCCCACTCTTGTTTTTACATAACAAGAAGTGATTTCTCTCTTAAAAAAATTGATTAAATCCAAGGTTGGTTTTGGTTTTAAAAATATTTTTGAGATTGATTTTTTTTCATTTTCATAAACAAGAATCACATTGAATTTAGCTAAATCATCCAAACTTCACTTTACCTCATGTTGAAAAGAAAAAAATAAATTATTAGATAATAATAAATACACTATTGGATTGGAATGGAAGAATATTTTTTGGTGAAATTAGTATCCCATCCAGAAAATATAAAGAATAAAAGGTCATCATTTATTAGAATTTTCATTTCATTACTTATTAAAATTCATATGTTAAATTTTTAAAAACTTATAAAAACTTAAATTCCATCGATGATTGTAAATATTTCTCCCAATTCTTGACAAAAAAATTGAAATAGGAAAAATAAAATTATGATCCCAATGAAATCTATGGGAAAGTAGGGAATAATAACCTCTAAAAAGTCACAAAGCAAACCTCATACTTCAAAAAAAAATTAAACCATAATGTAAAAGTATTAAAGCTCTTGAACAAAAAAAATTAGAAAAATATTATGGGTTTTTATATGTACATTAATGAATTACATTAAAGAATATCTGAGATGATTTACCACACTTAAAACACAAAATTTTCCAAAATATTGATTCATAATATTGTAGAAAAAATTAAGATAGTTTTCTTCAAATAAATTATCAATTCAAAGGATTAAATGTGGTTAAAAGATGTCATGATAATTTCCAAAACGTCCTAATTTCCAAATTTAAAAAGTAGTTATTAAAATAGAGTCTAAAATTTTAGGCTTTTACTTTGAAAACAGAATAAAAGAATTTATAATCCTAGCTTAAAAAGATAGCATGTTAAACAATGATTTACACATGATGTAGAAAATTTTAAATTCCAATGTAATTTTAAGAGTTGTTACAAGGCATTAAATTAATTTCAATTTCATTTTAAACAACCTAGATATCAAAAATCTATAAAAAGAAAAAAGAACATCATATTCATTTAATTTAAACTAAAACACTAAAGGGTATCACCCCCATAATGAATTCCCAACAGCATGAAGAAATGGATGAATAGAAATAATTTGTGTAAAAAGAATAATCATTCCATTTTTAACAAAATCATTATCATTCAAATTAGTTTAAAAGTTCTCTACATTATTTTCATTGATTGAATTCTCTGGGATAGATTGTTCCAGATCCTAAAAAAGCACACAAATAGATATAAATGTATTGAAATTAATTATCAAAGGAAATTAAAATTAGTTATTTGCATTTTTGGATGTTTTTATCATGATTATCTAGCTTCTCAAGTTCTCCCAAGATGTATACGGGAAAAATGCTCTAAATTTTCAACTAGGCACTAAGTATCTCAAATCTGGACAAGTTTATGACTAACCATGGTATATGATAGTAAATCAAAGCAATAAACCATATGAAGAAAATATAGGAGTGGTTTTTTAATTGGACACAAGAAGATACAGAATGTTTCTGTACTAAAACAATGAAATTCATATTTAATCTACTAAGCACAACAAGAAAATTTGATAGGTTATAAACCACAAAAAAAATCACTATCCTATGAAAACTAACCATGAGTGTAATATAACATGCCAATTGAATGGATGAACAATACCTAAACTGAACATTCCAATAACATTGACCATATCTAAAAATTAAAAATTCAAAAAAGTCTGTCACTGGCCCCATAAAAATGAATTAAAACCTACAACAAGAGATAGGTGATTGAAATAAGGGAAAATTTCTCCAAGTTCATCTTGACCACACATTAAAATAGATTTGTAGGTCAGACAAATAAGATGAATTCTTTCAACAATGGGATAATAATGTAATAACATGGACCATGGGATTACTACCATGAAGCACTGTGATTAATTTCCCTAATTATAAATGGTGCATTCCCAATACTCATGTAGTAATAAATAGTGTATGGAATAGACCACACGGTCTTCAGTTTATCCCAATAAAATCTTCAACCTAGAATTTAATAGCAAGAAACTCTATCTAACCTTAATGTCATTTTTATGAGTAATAGAGTCATGAATGGATTTTTTTTAATTCCTTGTAAATCTGAGTATTCTCATAAAAGTCACTTATAATTTCTTAGAGCTCACTCAACTCCAAATGTAATCTCTCACCAGCAGACATAAAGTCATAATTTAGGACTTTAATAGGGAAAAGAAATTGTGATGCAACTCTGCAAGAAAATAATATGTTTTCATAGAGATAATTATACAAGGATACGCCCATATGGGGGTGTTATAATTTGTCCTGTAGGTCCACATTTCCTTATCCAACATAATAGACTAGTCCTTTCTGGAGCTAGACAATGTTTTATAAATAAATTCATAAGCTCTCATTTAGAACCATAAAATGGATAATTAGTTTTTTTATTATTTGTAGTTCCAATTATAGGAGTACAACCATAATTTTCCATTAATGATTTTAGCTTATAATTCTTAAAATGTGTGTCATTATTAGTGATGAGTTTCTTGGTCACCCCAAACCTTGAGATGATATTCTTCTTGATTAACATAACAACACTAATAACTAGGTTTTTTAGAAGTTATATGTCACGACCCGCCCTCGGGGTCCGTTCCGTGACTACCCCAAGCCCGCCTTCCATAGGCCAGGGGCTGGCGACTAGCACCAAGGCGTAAATCCCGGTAAAAAGGGAAGGCATTGCCTTTGTAAAGTAAACAAACACCACAGAGTAAGCAAGCGGAAAGTAAACACTAAACAAAAGCAGAGTACAACTGAAAGTGCGGAAAAGTAAATGGGCCAGAATACAAACCCAAACTGAAAGTAAAGTACAACTCGAAAGGGGAAAACAACAACTGAAAGGTAAATGCCGCTACACCGAGCTGTCCACTGGAAATCCCACCTGAAGGGTGGGTACAGATAGCTCTTCTGCTCCACAGGTCCCGTCGTCTGCTCCGTGCACGTCCCGCCCAGTGGTCCACCTCTGGGTACCGTCCCGCTCTGCAAGCCTCAGCTAAGGTCAACGCTGTCCGTCGTCTGCAACCAACACAACGTAGTGCGGGCAAAGCCCGTGCAGGGGTGAGTATAAGCTACTCAGTAGGGACCCCGAGACCCCTGAAGGTCTCTCAAATCCACAAAGGATAAACCACGAAGAAAGGTATAATCACGAAGTAACAACCGACACTGCTTAGGTATATGCCCATACATATACCTAAGTCATCAATTCAAATACGCTCCAACCTCTGAGCCCAAGTACAACTCAGTCCACACAGGAAAGTAAACGTATTCCACACAGGAAAGCAAAACGTAATCCACACAGGATTGCACAACACAATCCACACAGGAAAGCAAAAGGATTCATCTCACACAGGTATACTTCTTCAAAGGACGATAAAGATGATCACTGATCCATCTAAGTCGTCGGACCCACGAAGGATCGATAGGTAACTAACCCCCGCAAAGACCCACACAGGATCGGACCCACACAGGACCTGTAGGCGCTGGTTCACACAGGACCGCTGAGCGCAAGGACCCACACAGGATCGGACCCACACAGGATCGGGCCCACACAGGACCTGTAGCACTGATCCACGTAGGATCGCTGAGTGCTGAAGTCGTCGTCGTCGAATCCACACAGGATCTCTGTACTGTCGTCGTCGCTGTCACAGTAGCAGTAGTAGCAGTAGCAGTCACAGTAACAGTCGCAGCCAGCACTAGGGTTCCTGCACACAGCAAGCTCGTTCGGAGAGTCCGCTCCACGAGCCGAGAGGCTGATACATCAACTGTCACGAAGACCAGAGTTGATGTAACCAAAAGTTCCGTATCGTCAACAGGAACTCAACGCAACAGACGGTGCGTCGATCGGACGCTCGGTCTGAGAGTTATTGGCATTTTCGTCCCCGGGGCCCGGTTGGTTTTTAAGGCAAAACCAACCCGACCGTACTCCACCTGCGTCCAAACCTCGGGCGGAGTATGCCAAAAGATCCGTCTCACTAAGAGGAACACAACACGGCTGACGGCACGTCAATCGGACGTCCGTAGCTCTAGATATGAGCGTTTCCGCTCCGAAGGCCAGGTTGGTTTCGTGAACGAACCAACCCGGTCGAACTCAAAGTAATCCGAAACCTTGAGTGCGATATACCGAAATGACCGTCCCGATCCAAGGATCGCGTTGCCGCATACGGTTCGTCGATCGGAGGTCTGTGGCTCAAGTTATGGCCAAAAGACCGAAACTGCTTCGAAACGGGGGGGTCCGGGTCCGGGCCGACCCGGCCCGACCCCCCCTGGGTCGGCCCGAACCGGGTCCGACCCGGCCCGGCTGACCGGCCGGCCGGCGGCGCGGCGGCCCGGCGGGAGCGCGGCGGCCCGGCGGCAGGCGGGGCGGCCTGGCAGCACGCGGGGCGGCCCGGCGGCACGCGGGGGGACAAAGCCCCCGCTGATTGAGGGGCGGTGCGGCATATAGCCGCGCCCTTTTTGCAAACCGCCCCCCCCCCCCCACGTGGGGGGCTTGATTGGTAGGAAACGGGGGGCCTCCTGGCCCCCCTCAAGGAAACCGCCCCCCTCATTAAGAGGGGGGTTTTGATGAGCCGGCCGGGGGATTAATTCCCCCGGTTTACTGCCATCCGGCCGGCCAGCTGGCCAGCCGGTTTTCTCCAACGGGACCGGAAAATCCGGTCCCCTCTTCGGCTTCCGACGCCGGTGGCCTGGCCGCCGGTCTTCTCATCCCACCGCGGCCCGGAACCGGCCGCGGTTTTCGTCATCCGGCGCGGTGCGACGGCACCGCGCCCCTCCGCCGCACCTCGATTTCTTTCAACGTGGTGCGACGGCGTCGTGTTCTTGAAGATTCTTCCATGGCGCGGCGCGACGGCGTCGCGCAATAAGGATTGGCGAATATCCGCGTGGTGTGACGGCACCACGCCACCTTGATTCATCCACCCGCAAGCAATTCAACAAGAACGATGGAGGGGGGTTCGGCCATGTTCGTGCGGTCCGGCCCCCTCACGTTAAAAAAATAACTCAATTTAAAATATTAAAATTCCTCACGTTAGTCATGCGAACCATGAGCAAGAATAGAATAATTAAATAATAAATAACAACCCCTACCTTGGTATAAGGTTCGAAGATTTGTCTACGTTCCGCAGAAGACGACGTCGCGGAGGTCGGGCGTCGCGGTCGTCGTTCGTCAAATCCGTTGACGAAGAGATGCGTCCGATGCGATACGTCGTTGGCGAAACTTCTTATGTCGACGAAGGGAATCCGAGGAGGAAGCGACGTTCCCTCTCGTTGACACGGAAGACGAAGAAGAGCGGAGCGGCGTTCTTCGTCGGAACTTGAGCGTTCTTCGTCAAGTTGAGCGTTCTTCGTGATCTTCGTCAGAGTTGAAGAAGAAGAAGGAAAAGCTCTCCACCTCTCAAGAAGACAAAACAATTAACCAAAATAAAATAAGACACTATCTTATTTTATTATCACATCAACACACTAGAATTTCAAAATTTTGAAATTCAAAAGGATTAACTCCAAAATTAAATAACTCATGTCATTTAATGAGGGGTTAGGGGAGTTGGGAGAAGTTGAAAGGTTGGGAGCTTCGTGTGGGCCCCACCACACTTAATCCTCCCAAGGGAAGTTAAGTGGATGTGGGTCCCACTTCCAACCCCCTTTGGTAGGATTTAACAAGTTAAAATAAAATTGTTCTTCACGAATTTTATTTAACTTAAACTAAAAACCCAAAAATCTAACTTTCAACCCGCAACAAACGCAACTTCCGAAAAGGTCTCTTTAAGCGAATATTGGCGTTGCGAGTTCATCGGTGCCCTCGGATTTCAATTCCGAGCACCGGATCAAAAGTTAGGAAATCCCGCTCGTTCGTTCACTGAACGTACCCGAGCCAAACTTCAGAAATTGATTCCGGGCACTCCGGGCCTCGAAATCAGGTGCCGTCAGAAACCGCGCTCTTGTAAAATTCTAAAGAAAATTAAGAAAAAATTTCCCTTGAATTTTACGGGTCTTTACATTACTCCCACCTCATGGCTTTACGTCCCCGTAAAGATACATCAAAACTAGGGAAACAAATGAGGGTACTGAGCACGCATCTGAGCCTCCCGCTCCCATGTGCTCTCCTGGAGATTCTCGTGCTGCCATATGATGCGCACAAGAGGTATCGATCGCCCACGCAGGACTCGCTCCTGTCGATCCTCTATCTCCACCGGGACCTCCGTAAAAGTCGCCCCATCGTCAACGTCAAGCTCCCCATGGTCAATGATGTGTGTCGGGTCGTGCACGTATCTCCTCAGCTGAGATACGTGGAAGACGTCGTGCACCCGGTGCAACTGAGGTGGTAGAGCCAGGCGATAAGCCACCTCACCAATCCTGCTGAGAATCTGGAAGGGTCCGATGAAGCGCCAAGATAACTTGTCGCCTCGGCCAAATCTCCGAATACCACGTCGAGGTGAGACCCGCAAGAAGACGTGGTCGCCATCCTCGAACTCTAGTGGCCTCCGCCTCCTGTCAGCATATGACTTCTGCCGGCTCTGAGCTGTCCTCATCCGCTCCTGGATGACTTGGACCTTCTCTGTCGTGGCCTGGACCATCTCCGGTCCCACCAGTGCTGACTCTCCGGGGTCTGTCCAGCACAAAGGAGATCTACAAGGTCGGCCGTACAACGCCTCGTACGGTGCCATCTCGATGGTGGAGTGGTAGCTATTGTTGTACGCAAACTCCACCAAGGTTAGGTGGTCCTCCCAGCTACGACCAAAGTCGAGGACACATGCGCGGGGAATTTCCTCGAGTGTTTGAATGGTCCTCTCCGTCTGACCATCCGTCTGAGGATGAAAGGCTGTGCTCAGACGTAGCTGCGTCCCGAACGCCTCCTGTAACCCCTTCCAAAGCCGGGAAGTAAAGCGAGCATCTCGATCGGAGACGATAGATGATGGCACGCCGTGGAGCCGCACAATCTCCTGAACGTAGAGACGTCCCAAGCTCTCCACTGAGCCCTGCTCTCTGATGGGTAAGAAGTGTGCCGACTTGGTGAGTCGGTCAACAATCACCCAGATGGAGTCGTGACCTCTGGAAGTGCGTGGAAGTCCAGTCACGAAATCCATAGATATGTCGTCCCACTTCCACTCTGGAACCTCCAAGGGCTGTACCAAGCCTGCTGGTACCTGATGCTCAGCCTTCACCTGTTGGCAGGTGAGGCATCGAGAAACGAACTCTGCTACAGCCTTCTTCATGCCCGGCCACCAGTGATGTCGTCTGAGGTCCTGGTACATCTTCGCCACTCCAGGATGTACCGCCAAAGGAGAAGTGTGAAACTCTCTCAGCACTTCCTCTCGCAAAGCAACTGGTACCATGGTACGTCCTCTGAAAAGGATGTCATGCTCTGCTCCAAGGGAGAAACCATCAGGTGCCTGTCCCGAGGATATCTGTGCACGCCGTGTCTCACAGTCAGCGTCCTCACGTTGTGCCTCCCTGACCCGCTACAGTAGTGGAGGAGTGACTGTGAGAGACTGAAGAAAGGCTGCTCCATCCCTATCCACGAAGGATATCTGCAAAGAGGCTAGCTGCTCCGTCGCCTCTTCAAGTAGCTGAATGTCCGTCCTCCTGCTGAGGGCATCGGCTACTACGTTCCCCTTCCCAGGAGTATAGACTATCTCAAAGTCATATTCCTGGAGGAACTCGAGCCATCGCCGCTGTCTCAGGTTCAGGTCCTTCTGAGAGAAGATATACCTGAGGCTCTGATGATCGGAAAAGACTGTAAAGCGCACGCCCATCAGATAGTGTCGCCATGTCTTCAGAGCGAAGACCACTGCTGCTAGCTCCAGGTCATGGGTAGCGTAGTTCTGCTCATGCGGCCTCAACTGACATGATCCATAGGTGATCACGGCCCGCTCCTGCATCAGAACACATCCGAGTCCGGTCCCTGATGCATCGCAGTAGACTACGTACCCTACTCCCTCCTCAGGCAACCTCAAGATAGGTGCGCTAGTCAATCTCTGTCTCAGCTCCTGGAAGCTCTGCTGACATCTGTCAGACCACACGAAGGTTTTCCCCTTCTTCGTCAAAGCTGTGAGTGATGCCGCAACTCTAGAGAAGTCTGGCACGAATCTCCGATAGTATCCAGCTAGTCCCAAGAAACTCCGAACCTCAGTCACGCTCCTGGGTGGCTCCCATGCTAACACAGCCTCAATCTTCGCGGGATCCACTGCAACTCCCGCCTCAGAGATAACGTGACCCAAGAAGTGGACCTCACGTATCCAGAACTGGCACTTCGAGAGCTTACCATAAAGCTGGTGCTCTCGGAGTGTGTCTAGTATAACTCGCAAGTGATAGGCGTGCTCCTCCTCTGACGCAGAGTAAATCAGAATGTCGTCGATGAAGACCACGACGAACCGATCGAGGTATGGCTGAAAGATCCTATTCATGAGAGCCATGAACACTGCTGGAGCATTGGTTACACCGAAAGGCATAACCAAGAACTCATAGTGGCCATACCGACATCTGAAGGCCGTCTTCTGCACATCCTCGTCTCTGACTCTGAGCTGATGATAGCCTGACCTGAGGTCTATCTTCGAGAACCACCGTGCCCCCTTGAGCTGATAAAAGAGGTCATCAATCCTCGGTAGCGGATACTTGTTCCTCACTGTCACCTGGTTCAGGCGACGATAGTCAACACAAAGTCGCAAGCTCCCGTCCGCCTTCTTGGCGAATAAAATCGGGGAAGCCTAGGGTGAAACACTGGGTCGGATGAACCCCTTGCCCTGCAAGTCCTCCAACTGTACCCGTAGCTCTCGAAGCTCGGCGGGGGCCATCCGATATGCTGAAGTGGATATCGGGGCTGTCCCGGGGTACAAGTCAATATAAAAGTCTACCTCTCTGCGAGGAGGTAGCCCTGGAACATCGTCGGGAAAAACGTCCGCAAACAGATCCACCACTGCAGGAAAACCAGGACTCCGCACGTCAACTGCTCCAAGGATAAGGCTAGCCAACTGATGAGTGATGGGCTGTCCTCACCTCCGCGGAAGTCCATCCTGTGCTGCAAAGGCTCCCTTCTCGCCGGTGAAGGTGAACCTGCTCCCGTCGGTGCGTACACATCGCACCTTGCGCCTAAAACAGTCAATCTGTGCATGGACCGTAGATAGCCAATCCATGCCCAAGATGACGTCGTAAGGCCTCGACGCTGCTACAAGAAGATCCCAGCCGAAGCTCTCGCCTCCTAGAGTAAGCTCACATTGCCGGCACCAGTGCGTAATCATCGAGTCTGCTCCCGTGGGAGTCTCTAGCCGTAAGGATCGAGCCAACGGCTCTGTCGGAATCTCCGAGCTCTGAACAAGGGCAGCGGCTATGAAAGAGTGACTCGCTCCTGTGTCTATAAGAACTGCAGCAAGGGTGGAATAGACAAAGATAGTACCTCGAATCATCTCGGGTGCACCGTGGTCATAGGCCTCTGCTGCCTGGAGCTGTGCCTGTCGCTGCCCGCCAGCTCCCTGTGGTCGGGGTGGACCTCCTGGTGGTGGTGGTGGTAGTGCCTCAAAGCGTCGGCCACCACCGGCTGCTCGTCCAGCTCCTCTGCCTCGTCCGCCTCCTCCCTGCGGACCGCCACGGTCGACCCTCTGCCTCTGCCTCGGTGGTCCATCAACTGTCTGCTGCTCCTCGGCACGGCGGGTCGGGCAGTCACGAGCCATGTGGCCCTGCCCGCCGCACGAGTAGCACTGTCTGCCTCTCGTAAGACTGGCTCCGCGCTGTGTGCCCCGCACTGCTGAGCTAGTGCCCTGAGATCGTCTGCCCGAAGGTCTGGTCTGTCTGGACCCCTGATTCATCCGTCGACTGCCTGCTGCAGATGAATCTGCCACGTGCCGCCCTGCGGTGGGTCTCTGAGCTGGTGTAGACTCAGCAAGGAAGCTCTCGATCAGAAGAGCCTGCTCCAGTACTCCTGTCTGAGTCGGTATGCTGAGGGAGATCAGCGATGCCCTGATCTCGTGTCTCAAACCCTGCTCGAAGGTCCGGGCCCAGAAGAATGGGTCACGTACCATGTCGGTCGAGTAGCGCGAGAGATCAGTAAATCTCACCGAGTACTGAGCGACCGTCATGCTGCCCTGCCGCAGCTGTAGAAGCTCCTGGATACGCACCGCACGAAGGGTGGCTGGGACGAACTCCGAGCGGAAGAGGCTCTCAAAGTCCGTCCAAAGAAGAGATGCCTCATCGTGCACCTGGAGCATCAAGCTCCACCATCGTCCTGCTGCTGCGTGTAGTAGGCTCGCAGCGAGGATCACCATGAGGTCTGCCGGTGTCCTCACTAGCCTAAACACTCGTACTACTGCCTCCAGCCAGTCCTCTGCTGCCTGGGGATCCGTCTCCCCGCGAAACCTGGGCGGTCGCTGGCGCTGAAACTCATGCAGTGCGCTGAGGCGACGTGCATCGTCAGCGGCTGCTGCTGGAAGCATCGGGGGCTCGGCGGGTAAAGCTACCGCCGGTACCACTACTGGCAAAGGGCCCTGCACCGAGGCCTCGTCGCTCGGTGGGCTGTCGTCTCGCTCGACTCTCGGAACCCTAGCTGGCTGCCGTCGTGGAGCCATCCTGAAAAGGAAACAGGTGCGCCACGGTCAGAACAGTATACCTGGTGAGCTGATATAAGTAATCACAAAGAAAACTTTGAAACACACACGCAATCAATGTTTTCGTGCATTAAGTCGGAAATCAGAAGTCAGGGTCCTGGTGTACGGATACGTCGGCCGCCGCACCAACACTGGACTCCCTGGACTGATAACCACACTCAATACGCTAAACATTATTGCTTCACATAGAAAAGATCAGAGTTTGCGGTAGAACCGAACTCCTTTGATACCAATTTGTCACGACCCGCCCTCGGGGTCCGTGCCGTGACTACCCCAAGCCCGCCTTCCATAGGCCAGGGGCTGGCGACTAGCACCAAGGCGTAAATCCCGGTAAAAAGGGAAGGCATTGCCTTTGTAAAGTAAACAAACACCACAGAGTAAGCAAGCGGAAAGTAAACACTAAACAAAAGCAGAGTACAACTGAAAGTGCGGAAAAGTAAATGGGCCAGAATACAAACCCAAACTGAAAGTAAAGTACAACTCGAAAGGGGAAAACAACAACTGAAAGGTAAATGCCGCTACACCGAGCTGTCCACTGGAAATCCCACCTGAAGGGTGGGTACAGATAGCTCTTCTTCTCCACAGGTCCCGTCGTCTGCTCCGTGCACGTCCCGCCCAGTGGTCCACCTCCGGGTACCGTCCCGCTCTGCAAGCCTCAGCTAAGGTCAACGCTGTCCGTCGTCTGCAACCAACACAACGTAGTGCGGGCAAAGCCCGTGCAGGGGTGAGTATAAGCTACTCAGTAGGGACCCCGAGACCCCTGAAGGTCTCTCAAATCCACAAAGGATAAACCAAGAAGAAAGGTATAATCACGAAGTAACAACCGACACTGCTTAGGTATATGCCCATACATATACCTAAGTCATCAATTCAAATACGCTCCAACCTCCGATCCCAAGTACAACTCAGTCCACACAGGAAAGTAAACGTATTCCACACAGGAAAGCAAAACGTAATCCACACAGGATTGCACAACACAATCCACACAGGAAAGCAAAAGGATTCAGCTCACACAGGTATACTTCTTCAAAGGACGATAAAGATGATCACTAATCCATCTAAGTCGTCGGACCCACGAAGGATAGATAGGTAACTAACCCCCGCAAAGACCCACACAGGATCGGGCCCACACAGGACCTGTAGGCGCTGGTTCACACAGGACCGCTGAGCGCAAGGACCCACACAGGATCGGACCCACACAGGATCGGGCCCACACCGGACCTGTAGCACTGATCCACGTAGGATCGCTGAGTGCTGAATTCGTCGTCGTTGAATCCACACAGGATCTCTGTATTGTCGTCGTCGCTGTCACAGTAGCAGTAGTAGCAGTAGCAGTCACAGTAACAGTCGCAGCCAGCACTAGGGTTCCTGCACACAGCAAGCTCGTTTGGAGAGTCCGCTCCACGAGCCGAGAGGCTGATACATCAACTGTCACGAAGACCAGAGTTGATGTATCCAAAAGTTCCGTATCGTCAACAGGAACTCAACGCAACAGACGGTGCGTCGATCAGACGCCCGGTCTGAGAGTTATTGGCATTTTCGTCCCCGGGGCCCGGTTGGTTTTTAAGGAAAAACCAACCCGACCGTACTCCACCTGCGTCCAAACCTCGGGCGGAGTATGCCAAAAGATCCGTCTCACTAAGAGGAACACAACACGGCTGACGGCACGTCAATCGGACGTCCGTAGCTCTAGATATGAGTGTTTCCGCTCCGAAGGCCCGGTTGGTTTCGTGAACGAACCAACCCGGCCGAACTCATAGTAATCCGGAACCTTGAGTGCGATATACCGAAATGACCGTCTCGATCCAAGGATCGCGTTGCCGCAGACGGTTCGTCGATCGGAGGTCCGTGGCTCAAGTTATGGCCAAAAGACCGAAACTGCTTCGAAACGGGGGGGTCCGGGTCCGGGCCGACCCGGCCCGGCTGACCGGCCGGCCGGCGGCGCGGCGGCGCGGTGGCCCGGCGGTAGCGCGGCGGCCCGGCGGTAGCGCGGCGGCCCGGCGGCAGGCGGGGCGGCCCGACGGCACCCGGGGGGACAAAGCCCCCGCTGATTGAGGGGCGGCGCGGCATATAGCCGCGCCCTTTTTGCAAACCCCCCCCCCCCCCCCACGTGGGGGGCATGATTGGTAGGAAACGGGGGGTCTCCTGCCCCCCCTCAAGGAAACCGCCCCCCTCATTAAGAGGGGGGTTTTTATGAGCCGGCCGGAGGATTAATTCCCCCGGTTTACTGCCATCCGGTCGGCCAGCTGGCCGGCCGGTTTTCTCCAACGGGACCGGAAAATCCGGTCCCCTCTTCGGCTTCCGACGCCGGCGGCCCGGTCGTCGGTCTTCTCATCCCACCGTGGCCCGGAACTGGCCGCGGTTTTCGTCATCCGGCGTGGTGCGACGGCACCGTGCCCCTCCGCCGCACCTCGATTTCTTTCAACGTGGCGCGACGGCGTCGTGTTCTTGAAGATTCTTCCATGGCGCGGCGCGACGGCGTCGCGCAATAAGGATCGGCGAATATCCGCGTGGTGCGACGGCACCACGCCACCTTGATTCATCCACCCGCAAGCAATTCAACAAGAATGATGGAGGGGGGTTCGGCCGTGTTCGTGCGGTCCAGCCCCCTCATGTTAAAAAAATAACTCAATTTAAAATATTAAAATTCCTCACGTTAGTCATGCGAACCATGAGCAAGAATAGAATAATTAAATAATAAATAACAACCCCTACCTTGGTATAAGGTTCGAAGATTTGTCTACGTTTCGCAGAAGACGACGTCGCGGAGGTCGGGCGTCGCGGTCGTCGTTCGTCAAATCCGTTGACGAAGAGATGTGTCCGATGCGATACGTCGTTGGCGAAACTTCTTATGTCGACGAAGGGAATCCGAGGAGGAAGCGACGTTCCCTCTCGTTGACACGGAAGATGAAGAAGAGCGGAGCGGCGTTCTTCGTCGGAACTTGAGCGTTCTTCGTCAAGTTGAGCGTTCTTCGTGATCTTCATCAGAGTTGAAGAAGAAGAAGGAAAAGCTCTCCACCTCTCAAGAAGACAAAACAATTAACCAAAATAAAATAAGACACTATCTTATTTTATTATCACATCAACACACTAGAATTTCAAAAGTTTGAAATTCAAAAGGATTAACTCCAAAATTAAATAACTCATGTCATTTAATGAGGGGTTAGGGGAGTTGGGAGAAGTTGAAAGGTTGGGAGCTTCGTGTGGGCCCCACCACACTTAATCCTCCCAAGGGAGGTTAAGTGGATGTGGGTCCCACTTCCAACCCCCTTTGGTAGGATTTAACAAGTTAAAATAAAATTGTTCTTCATGAATTTTATTTAACTTAAACTAAAAACCCAAAAATCTAACTTTCAACCCGCAACAAACGCAACTTCCGAAAAGGTCTCTTTAAGCGAATATCGACGTTTCGAGTTCATCGGTGCCCTCGGATTTCAATTCCGAGCACCGGATCAAAAGTTAGGAAATCCCGCTCGTTCGTTCACTGAACGTACCCGAGCCAAACTTCAGAAATTGATTCTAGGCACTCCGGGCCTCGGAATCAGGTGCCGTCAGAAATCGCGCTCTTGTAAAATTCTAAAGAAAATTAAGAAAAACTTTCCCTTGAATTTTACGGGTCTTTACATTATAAAACCTCAAACAATGTATACACAAAGTCTATAACCACAATAATATATTCATTACCACAATATGTTAGAAATGGTCACATAAAATATTAGCCCAAATCATAAAATATATTGACATCTAGAATCCCTTTATGGATAAGCTTATATTTCTTACACACATTTCTAATATTATGAAATTTATCACACTCAACTACCAAACTCCTAGAATCCTTGAAAAGTTTAATATAATAGAAACCATCCTTCATTCATTTTTGGGTCATCCTCTCACTCCCATGTGGTTCACCCCATGATCGAGAGTGATAACTTTCAAGGATGGGAATCGTCTCCTCCTTAAAAAGAAATCCCCTAAGGGTCTCATCAACACACCATAGAATGATCAAGGGATACTAAAAAATTAGTACTTCAATTAATAAATAAACTTCATTATTTAGTTTAGTGAATGGTCCTTTGGCATGACATATACATCTAAAAAGATGGTAATGTCTGTAAATCTAGTATACTACCTTAATCATGCATAAAAAAATTGTTCATCAAGGAATAAACGGTTAATCTCATTTTATTCACCTATTTGGGTGATATAAAACCTAAATATATGTTCATTAACAATATTATCAACACCGTTATTATTATTTATTTCTGGATCAAAATCACATATATGAAGTTTCCATGTCATAAGTCTTGGTTTGGATTCCTTCTTACTGTGATGTTATTTTGGAGCCTAGTGTTTAGTGAAAAATGTAACCTTAGATACTATCAAATACTTAAAAAACATATTCAAAAAAATATAATAGCTTCTAGATTCTTTATAGTACAATTTTAGTCTTTCATCGAATCATCATCTTTCTTATTATCTTAGTAAATAACTTTAAACTTATTTTATTAGAATTTCTCTAAAATATGCCTCATTTTCACATCACTAGCATCACATATCACTTAAAAATGTAATTTCAAATCAGTAGTAGTAATAATTAATGTTGATATAAGATTTTATATAAAAAGGTTGAATTATTTTAAAAACCTCTCGTTAAGAATAAATGGAATGTCCTTGACTCGAAGTGAGAAAATGGGCTTAGTGATTTTGGAAAATTATTTGATAAACCCTTTATCCAAACCAAAATTCCATAAAAATCATATAATTCTATTAAAAGTATTAATATTTGGTATATTTTTTATCACTTATTCTACAGAATTATCCACCTCTATCCCCAACTTAGAGACTTTTTGACCAAACAAAATACCCTTAGTATCCATAAATAGAAGCTTTCCCAAGTTTAAAACAATTTATTTTTAGTATTATTCCAAAATAGTTTATAGATTTTAAATATTGATTTCAAATGTGTTACCTTCTATGGATAAATCATCCATGAATGCATTACTAATTATTTCAGTCATATCAAAGAATATTTCCATAATACACTGCAAACAGGTGGAAGGAGAACCACACAATCTAAATGGAATTAATTGGTAAGAAATTGTCCCAAATGGAAATGTGATGGTGGTATTATCTTATCATTCAAGGAATATGAGTATCTTTTTGAAACCAGAATAACTATCAAGAAAAGTTAAAAATTTATTTCCATCCATCTTCACAAGAATTTGGTCAAGAAATTGAATTTAAAAATAGTCATTCTTAGTAGAAGAATTATGTTTTATATAATCTATATATACTCTCCACTTGTTCATAGTCCAACTTCATATTTTCTCATTATTTTATTTTTTATAAAAAATGCCCCATAATTTTTTAGGGACTGCGTAAATAGCACTAACCCATGGGCCATCTGAAATGTGAAAAATTATTCAAGCATCAAGAAATATTTTCACTTCTTAACCACTAATTTTATATTGGGGTTTATTCTCCATCCCAATTTAATTATAGGGTCATGGAAAGGATACTTGTTTATTTTATTAATACAATATTATGGAATTATACCCATCATATCAGTTGTGATCCTACTAATAAAAATTTTAAATTGACACAAAACAACCAAAAACTGACCTCTTGACTTTCTTCTTGGTTAGATGGGTTGATAACTAGTGAGGTAGAGAAATCACAAAAAACATAGTATTACACATGGGTCGGGAGGTGTTTGAGATCCATGTTGGGTTATTTTTTGTAACACCCTAGCTCTAGAATCTAAAAGATAGTGGTTATTTTACTACATTGGCACAAGACTCAAGGGATGAAATGCTGAAGTATCGAATAGTTCAATAGTCCTGGAAGATAATATACATACACGATTCTCATGTTTCATTACAAAACATAAAATGCAACATAATATTCTTCTGATAAATTTCTCATTTATTCTATTATATCTATAATATCTGTTATAAATACTATCTTGGTATCCTGGGGAAGGAAAACATAATAATGGGTGAGCTCAAATGTACAGTAAAGGAAAGCATGAGACACAAGTAATCATAGAATAAATAAATCATTAATAATATTTCACAGATAAACAAAAATCAAATATTATGTATAAAAAATATCATAAAAGGGTAATATATCCATGGATGAAATAAACACATAAATTATCACATGAATAATAATAAAAAGTTTCATAATGATAGAATTCATAATGTCAAATATCATAATCTCATCTTCAAGGCCTCATTCTAGGATATCATACATAAATAGGAAATGTGTACTCTAAATATCCAAAATAGGTTGTCTCATAAGACCTACCTATGCACTGAAGGGCTATAACAGGCACTCCCATCACTTACTATGTCCAATGTATTTATCATATGAATAAAACTAATAATAATTCAATACAAAATCAATATAAACATTCTAGGTTCTAGGTGCAATGTAAGTACTATTAGAGACATTCAAAACTCAGATTTTTATCACAATCGATTGGTAATCCAAGATATACATTAACAAGTAATGACATGACCAATAAAATTGAATAAAAGATTAATTGACATGATAATCCTAGAACTAAACATAGGGCCATTACCTAATGATTTATAATTATGTATGTAGTTAAAGAATTACATTATTATAAATTCATTATTTATTGATGAATCTAACAATGTATCTATGTCATATAGTTATTGCATAATAGGAATTAAGTGTATATTCCCTCTAGTGGTGATCAATATGTGTACCTCAAACCTCTGACTATCACTACAGAAATCTTTGAGTGCTAGCATAAAAGATCCTAATTCTTTTGTAGTTCATATATGATCAACATGAGAATTGATTCCATGACGAATTATCCTTGTTCTCTCTATAATCACGAGTGGCGATGGAGGTGGATCACACTCTGTTCCTTAGGAAAATCTTAGATAGGGGCTCTATATGGCTTGAGAGAATTCTCCTTATCATTATTCACAACAAAAATGGCTAGACTTCTAGGTTGGAGGTAATATAATTGGGTTCAAATAGTGATAAGGATAGAAAATAAATATTTTATATGCACCCATTATGAAATAATAGTATTATTATTTTATGACATGCACAAAACTAGAGAATTAATTTAATATTAGTTCCTAAATAAAATGTTTAAATTAATTCAAATAATATTTAATATATATTATTTTCCCAGGGCTGTTAAACTAAGTCGTCTATTCATAAAAATATTTATTATGACATAAATAATGACTATTTGTTTTATAAATAAATAGAACTACATTATTCACCAATAAATATATATATACATATTATTTTCACTAAATTGAAAATAAATATTTATTTAATATGCTTCTCACAAAATATTCTCTTGAATAAATTGTGACTGAATATATATGATCAAGATAATAATAAATAATTATTAAAAAAATTATAAGATTAATATTTATTCAAAATTATAAATAATGAAAAAATATATTATTTGATAGAGGTTTTGGAAACACTTAGTGTGTGACCCTCTAGGACACTTTCTCATTGGAATTAGGTGAAGCCACCAAAATTCCAATATCAGCATCTAGAAACAATCCAAGACACCCGTAGAGAAATAAGTTGATGTCACGATGTCATAAAAACTATTATATATGTTTATTGTGTTATATAATTCCTTTATCATGATACCTCAAATCATGCAGGTTGTATGTTGGTGTCATCAACCTATGTACTTGATGTCTATTTCTATGAATTGTTTTAAATGAACCTTCCCATAGAACAACATGACCATTGATTTATTTAGCCTATTTCATTTCCATTAAAGGTCATGGGTTTATAACATCCCTTAAATAAAAAAAGGGATAAATCAATTCTCACATTATTCATTATTTAATATCAATTGTGATGCTCCCAACTTATCCTACTTCACCCCTGAAATATGTCATCATAGTTTTCATCAATATATCAATGTACATGACTAATAATATCCATTAATAATAATATTAATTTATATATATTAATAAACATGTCTATAGATATGAAAATCTAATGGTACAAATTAATGTGGATTTCCTACTCACAGTTCATGTTTTCATAATATTCTACACTAGAAATTGATTAAGGGAATATGCATCAATGTCCATTGAATATCCACCCATGATAGCCTATATCATTTGTGTTTCATCAAATTATATCATCCCGATATATAACATATATTATAATAATACTTTTTTGGAACTTTTGGGTTATCATTATAATGGGGAATAACTTTTTACCTTTTAGTACGAAAATTACCATTAAAGAATTGTCACAACTTCATCATGTAGAAAAAAATCAAGATATGATAAAAAGTTTATTAATATTAAAAAAATGAATATTGGTAATCATAATGTACATAGAATTTTGTTTTAGGGAACCAACTCCAATAATCTCTCACAAGAACTAGATCCAACTGCTAATAATTATTAGTCTTCTAACTCTTACATGGTACTCTTACTTCTAATAAGATATATATTTAGTCAAGGATTATATCATATTTTCTTGTGCGTAATGTCTTCCAACTACAACTTCACCCCTATGAGAAAAAAACCTCAAGCGGTGATGCTTCTAGAATATGTTATTTATTCATTGGTGTGACCTTATAATATTTACGAGATCCACCTTCACAGTATCATCACAATATGATTTGATAGGGTCTTTACTGCTTGGGTACATTAAGAATTGATATAATGTCTATGGAACTCCCACATGGATATGAAGACATGGTCTCCAGAGCAAGACATTGTATGTCATATACCATTGGATAACCACTAAATCAAAATTAAACACCACGTCCCAAAATTGTCCCACATGATTAATCTTTCTAAGGGGTTTCTCCTCGAACTTTTCATACATTCTAATGGTTATCTTCATGGGAGATAATTCATTCTCACCATATCCCAAATGTTACAGAGTCTATTCCGAGATACGATTGATCATGAAATCCACATCAACTAGTTCCCATTGAATGTAAATATTTTTGATCTTACTCATACCTTACAGGGGTCTGATATTCCCTTGAAATGATTCATGATCTTTCTATGTGAATGTGATAACAGTTTGAAATTCTGCTAAATTGATTTTCTATTTGAAGACCTTGGTTATGGCGAATTCTATCTCAAACTCGTGGGGGGATTTATAGAGTCTCAATAAGAACCTCCATGAGTTCTTTTAAAATATAGAGAGTATCTGGTATTTGGATCTTGGTTAGGATAAAAACTAGCTATTTTAAAATTTCATACTTCTACACCAGCGTTCAAAATTTCCCAATATGAGGGTTCTACTTGGAATGTGCCTTAGGGGATAATGTTCTTGAGGTAGATTGATATAGTTCATCGATACAATTTGATCTCTTAATTTTCATTAACATATTGATGTGAGTAGGTCTGTCAACTTGATTTTGTTGATCATATAGGTGCAAACCTACTAGCTAATAATCCAAAATATTTCAGTTCAAATGAGTCTTTGAATATTGTGGGGTGAGTTCATGCTTCATATGGGAATTCTAATGTTTTTACCATGATTTGTTTATGTCTATATGGATTTGTTGGGGATGTGGCTAGGGTATTAGACTCGACCATGAATGTGTCTCCCCTTGTTCCCTCTAATATTATAGACTATATTTGGATCCCCAGTTAGGTGTGTGGAACAAAATTTCATATTCACATTCATCATGAGATAAGTGGTTTTAGAAATGGATAACACACTAGTGTAGAAAACGTTTTTAACTTCACCATTTTTTATGTCGGTTATATATAACCGATGTGAAAATCTGTGATATGGGATTTTTTATGTCAGTTATAAAATAACCCATGTAAAAAATACTGAGAGTAAATTTTTTACATCGGTTATTTTAATAACCGATGTAAAAAATACCACGCGTTGGTTTTTTACATCAGTTATAAATTAACCAACGTAACAAACCAACGCTCGGAATTTTTTATGTCGGTTATAAAATAACCGATGTAAAAAAATGAGGTATCAAATGACTTTTTTACATCGGTTATTCATAACTGACATAAAAAAAGCAGCAGATGAGGCATTTTTGACATCGGTTATTTGATAACCGACGTAAAAACCCAACCCGAAAATTTTTTTATGTCGGTTATATTATAACCAACGTAAAACACCAACACACGATAGTTTTTACATCGGTTATAAAATAACCGATGTAAAAACTATGGTTTCTGATGTGTTTTTACGTCGCTTATAGAATAACCGACGTAAAAAACCAACACGCGGCTTTTTTTACGTCGGTTATAAAATAACCGACGTAAAAAATGATTTATCTGATACATTTATAACGTCGGTTATTATAATAACCCATGTTATAAATGTAATAAAATAGTTTATAACTTTGGTTATTAAATAACCGACATTATAAAACATTTAAAAAATTTATCACGCCCCGTGGATTGTCTTTTCTGATTTTTCGATCGACAGACCTACAAATCGTCTCTCTCGCGCGGAAAACCTATAATAGAATCTTCGATCTCATTTCGTTAAACTCATTTTTCCATCATCATTTATCATATTTACTCTCCTCATATCTATCATCTCCATTCGTAACACTCAGGTAAGCCTCCCATGACTTTATTTCGTTCATTTTTTTCCCAGATAGTCTATATTTACGTTTTGCAATTTTTTTGTTTAAAATGGGTAAGATTCTTCGATTTAGAACCCTCTTACCTCATTTTTCCATCATCATATTATTTATTATCACCAGATATATTATATCGACTTGCAATATTCAAGTAAGCCTCACCTAGTTCTATTTCGTTTGTTTTTGTTTCGCGGATGCCCTACATTTATGGTAATATTTGTTGTCATTAACTACTAATGATCTCATTCACCTATATTACTGCAATTTATATCTAAACCATTGTGATACACCCATTTCATGTACTAGTGTGATTTATTTTATAAGTATACACGATTTTTCATGGGGGGGATGTTTGTTTTGGATCCTTGGTTGTTTCTATTTTGGGTATCACTTTTTGTTGTTCCATAAACTATTTACGTCGCTTATTCTCGTGGACTATTATAAGTCTTCATATTCTATTAAAACCCGATTTATTGAACAATAAAGAATTTTAGACTAGTAGGAGATACAGTTCATGGTTCTCATTTTGAATAATGTCATGATACCAAAACTAGTAGCTTGAGGTTAAAATCTCTAGATATGCCAAAACTAGTAGATTGAGGTTAAAATCCCATGGTTCTGGGGGGCTTTCCAGAGGGTTGGGGGCTATCCAGGGGGTTGGGGGATGTCTAGAGGGTTGGGGGATGTTCAGGGTGTCTATGGAGGTGGGGGGGGGGGCAGTCCCGGGGTGTGTGTGTGGGGGGGGGGGTCCAAGGGGGTGGGGGTTTTGAAGGCGTGGGGGGCTATCCAAGGGGGTGGGGGCCTGTCTCGAGGGTTTGGGGGTTGTCCGGGGGGTGGGGGGTGTCCAAGGTGGTGGGGGTGGGGGTGGTTTCCAGGAGGGGTGGGGGTGTCCAAGGGGGTGGGGGTGTTGTCTAGAGGGGTGGGGGGTTGTACAGGGGGTTGGGGTTGTCTAGAGGGGTGGGGGGATGTTCAAGGGGGTGGTGGTGTCCAGGGGGTGTCCAAGGGGGTGGGGGTGGTGTCCAGAGGGTTCGGGGGGATGTCCAGAGGGTTGGGGTGTCCAGGGTGTCCATGGAGGTGGGGGGCAGTCTAGGGGTGTGTGTGGAGGGGGGGGGGCTGTCCAAGGGGGTGGGTGTGGGGGGGTGTCCAAGGGGGTGGGGGCATGTACAGAGGTTTTGGGGGGGTTGTCCAGGGGGATGTCCAGAGGGTTGGGGGTGTCCAGGGGGTGTCCAAGGGGGTAGGGGTGGGGGTGGTGTCCAGGAGGGGTGGGGGGTGTCCAAGGGGGTGGGGGTGTTGTCTAGAGGGGTAGGGGCTGTCCAGGGGGTGGGGGTTGTCCAGAGGGGTGGGGGCTATCCAAGGGGGTGGTGGTGTCCAGGGGGTTTCCAAGGGGGTGGGGTGGTGTCCAGAGGGTTTGGGGGGCTGTCTAGAGGGTTGGGGGTGTCCAGGGTGTCCATGGAGGTGGGGGGGGCAGTCCAGGGGTGTGTGTGTGGGGGGGGGGGGTCCAAGGGGGTGGGGGTGTCTAAGGGGTTGGAGGGGGGGTCCAAGGGGGTGGAGGGGGGGGCTGTCCAAGGGGGTGGGGGCTTGTCCAGAGGGTTTGGGGGTTGTCCAGGGGGGCTGTCTAGAGGGTTGGGGGGTGTCCAAGGGGGTATAAGGTGGGTGGTGGTGTCCAGGAGGGGTGGGGTGTCCAGGGGGGGCTGTCTAGGGGGTGGGGGTGGTGTCCTGAGGGTTGGGGGGTTGCCCAAGGGTGTGGTGGGGTCCAGGGGTGGGGGTGGTGTCCAGGGGGTGGGGGGGTTGTCCAAGGGGGTGGTGGTGTCCAGGGGGTGTCCAAGGGGGTGGGGGTGGTGTCTAGGGAGTGGGGGGCTGTCCAAGGGGTGGTGGTGTTGATTAGCCACTAAATGAGGCTAATATTCATTGGTAATATATATAATATTCATGTTCTTTATTATTCATAAACACCATTTTAGTGCATTTTACACTTTGAACATCATTTCACATTATGATTGTAATACCTTCTTAAAATGCACTATTATGTGGTACATTTTTGAACATCATTTAAAGTACCAAATGATTCATCTGATTATAAATATTTTAATTTGATAATTGATCTACACTCCAATATTAACATGTTTCATTCAGGGATCAATGGAGAATTCATGGAGGATGATGGAGATATTTGGCAATGAAAGGAAGCAATTCTGGAGAAGGCAGATTGGACACCAGCCCACTGATGAGACTGTGGGGCCCAACATACAGGCCCAATTAATCCCATGTTTCTTGTTATGCTAGAAGACATGTATAGGAACAAATCACTCTGAAGGAGTTAATGCTAATTCGGCCTCCATGGTAGTCATTTATGCGGACCAAATTAGAGATACAATTCTGGGCCAGATTCTGCGGCCCAGAAAAACATGCCACTAATTTGATCATATCTTGGGATAGACAACTCCAAATGGGACCACATTTTACAGAAGGTTATAAGACATCTGGAGCTATATTTTCTTCTTCTATGGCCCACTCTGATTCGGCCTTCTAGAAGGTCTTCCAGACGCGTCTGTTCGGTGGATGAAAACTGGCTGCCACCTCGGGTCAAACGTGGAAAAGTCCAAATTCCACAAGCTTTCCACCACCTATAGCCTACCAAAATTAATTAAGATGCTTTGTACTGTTGGTGGCTCAACCCAAGGCTCCCAAAATTCCTATTTAAGGCAGTGGTGATGAAGGAGTTTAGAATCTTGGATGCTTTGTTCAATTGTAATGTTATGCTGCATTTTTGTTGCCTCAATTTTGTCTTTCACATGTAAGTTGTTCAATTCACTTTAGTTCTTAATAAAAGTTCTTCTTCTACTCTTATTCTGTTGTTATTAATATCACCTTGATACTGTTGGATCAAGGTGTGAATTTATTCACACCAACCCTTGTGAAATTATTCACACAACGGTGGAGTGATCATTTTATTTTTGTTGTTTTCTTTACTTCTCCATTTCCTCCCTCATGAGTCTACTTTCCGCTTCCATTGAAACCATGGGATCAATGGAGGGCTAACCCACTTATGGGTTGATCCAAGGGAGTAGAAAGGGGCTGGATTGGATGTTATTTATCACCTAATTAATGTATAATCACTTCTTTAATTGGGATTTTTATTTGATGATTTTTAAACTCCATCGTCCTTGTTGAATTTAAGGCCACACACTTCAAGTACTAATATGATCCTTTACCTTGAAGTGATCAAAACTTTGATCCTTCAAGTGTATAGGTGATTAGTATTAGAGGTTGTAGGAATTAAACCAGTAAGTGATGATGTTGTTTTATCTCCTTAAATGAACCCATCTCAAATTTAAGAAATTGAAATCATTAAAAAGAAAATACGTCCAATCCACCCCGAGCGATAACCTAGGATCAACTCATTCTTTTAAATTGAATCCACTTAAATCTATTATATATCTTTAAAACCCATCTAAAATCAATCCAAGTTGGCCACTTCATAGCCAAAAATCCATCCCTTAGGTTGTGTATCTTAGGTATCTTCTTAGGTCTCTGTGGAATCGACAACCCAAGCTACACTACAAGGACCGTTCTACCCTTCTTCTCTTGGGTAAATTTGGGCGTGAACCAAATTTTGGTGCCGTTTCCGGGGACCAAGTAAGTAACTTATATCCAAAAAAACCTTCTTTCCTCACCTCCATTCTTCTACTCTCACCCAAGATCTCTTATCTTGTCCCTTTCTCGCTTTTTTTTGGCGCATGTCCGCCTACACCCGCGATTTCTCAAACAGACTAGTTAGGGTGGAAAGCCCTAGGATAGGGGATTCAAGTGCACCTAAGGTAATGTTTAAATCAGATTCAAATATTCTTGAAACCCCAAAGTCAGAACTTGAAACAAGTCCAATGGAGGGTCATCCACAAAATCAAATTGTAAACCTTGGGGGGAATCAAATGGGAAACCAAAACCAAGAAGCCCCAAACTTAGGGAATGTACTTAATCAAACCATGAACGACTACCTCACTCCAGCTTGGACCAATGCCCCCTCATTCATTAGACACAATTCCATAGGAGACACCAACTACATATTCAAACCCCATGTCCTAAACCACCTTCCAACCTTTCATGGGATGGAGTCAGAAATTCCATACCTTCATGTCAAAGAGTTCAACGACATTGTTGAAACCATGTGTCACCCACATCAACTAGAATCCTCTAAGATGAGGATATTTCCTTTTTCATTAAACGATCGAGCTAAAAATTGGCTAAACAACTTGAGACCTGCATCAATCCACTCTTGGGACCAACTGCAAAGAGAATTCTACAAAAAATACTTCCCTCATCACAAAACAATTGCACTTAAAAAGAGCATCCAAAACTTTTTTGAAAAAGAGGGAGAGTCATTTTATGAAACATGGGAGAGGTTCAAAGACACCCTAAACATGGTTCCACACCATGGGTTTTCCATACCTGAATAAGTGAGAATTTTCTATGAAGGGTTGGGTCCGGGTAATAAACAATTCATTGACATGATGTGCAATGGAACTTTTAAAAACAAGGCCCCAAATGATGCTTACGAGTATCTGGAAAGTCTGGCTGAACAAAACCAAACTTGGGGAACTTCACCTTATTCTGAAAAGCCACAAAGAACCACTGCAATTCATACACTTAGAGAAGAGGAAAGCCTTAGGGCTAAACTCGCAGCACTCTCTAGGAAGGTTGAAGAGATAGACCTTAGGAAAGTCCATGAAATCCAAAATGTAGACCTTGTTTGCACAATTTGTGAAAAACATGACCATAAAATAGAAAACTTCCCAACCATTCCATCCATCAAGGATGTTCTTCTAGGAGGACCCCTAGCGGAAGTCAATGCCCTAAACTTTCAAAAGCCCCAATACCAAAACACCTTCAATCCTAGGTACAATGACCACCCAAGCTTCTGATGGAAGGATAACCAACAACATAGCCAACCACAAGGGAAAAATCCTTACCCTCACCAGAACTACCAAACCCATAACCAGTTCCAAACCCAACCTATCCAATACCAACAGCCATCGGTCCATTTTAAACAAACCATCCCACCTCCAAAATATCCCCCTGGGATAAACCAACCTACTCAAGCACCAACCCAAACTGTTCCACAAAGCCTACTAGAACAACTTTGCAAACAAATGGAGAGGATGAACTCAGAAGTATCTTCCCTAAAACAAGAACTTCAAACCATCAAAACAGGAAAGGAACCCATGACTACTCAGGTGGTGCCATCCTCAACTTCAAGGGGAGAGTCAAGTTGTTATCAAACAACTCATGAACAACTAAAGGCTGTGACTATTTTAAGAAGTGGGAAATCAATTGAGAAACCTGAACAACTAATTCAGAACCCACCCGAAGATTCAAAATTGGATGAAAATTCAAATGAACCACAAGATAAAACTGAGGAAACTGATAACATTGTCAAGGAAACAACTCTTCAACAAACAACCCCACAACCTGCACCATTTCCTCAACGCATGAGGGGGAAACCCAAGCCTGAACTGAGTGAAACATTGAGGGAAATCTTCTCACAAGTCAAGTTGAACATTCCTCTTCTCGATGCAATCCAAACCATACCTTCCTACTCAAAGTACCTTAAGGACTTGTGCACTTTTAAAAGAAAATTTTCACATAAAAACCAAGTCCTTTTGGCTGCTAATGTGAGTACCACCATTCAAGGGACCATTCCTCCTAAGTTGAAAGACCCTGGTTGCCCTTACATCAATGTTGAACTAGGAGAAAGCAAAGTTGTCAAGGCCTTGTGTGACCTAGGTGCTAGTGTCAATCTCATCCCATATGTTGTGTACTGCCAGTTAGGCCTAGAAGAGCTCCAACCCACATCTGTCACACTTCATCTTGCTGATCGTAGCATTAGGGTTCCCAAGGGGATTTTAAAGGACGTTCTGGTAAAGGTTGAAAACTTCATCTACCCTACTGATTTCATTGTCCTTGACAACCATCCAAATTTAGGAAATAAGGAACAAACCCCAATCATCCGTGGTCGTCCTTTCCTTGTAACAATCAACTCTGTTATCCGAGTCCGAAATGGGAACATGACCATCACCTTTGGGAACATGAGTCTAGACTTGAACATCTATAATGCTAGCTCACAAATAGGGGATGATGAGGACATTCATGAAGTTAACATGATAGGAAGCATTGATAATGAATCCATGGAACATCAAGGAATATTTGATGAATGTTTAAGTCAGAATGAGATTGATTTACTTTGTTCATATAAAGGACGTTTATCTCCTTGGCTTGAATCATTTTCAAATTGCTCTTATGATGAAGTCTTAGGTCCAAAAATCAGTGAAACCTTTCAAGAAACCAATTTCATAGAGACCCCTCTAAATTCCTTCCCTAAATCTGATCAAGACAATCTAGTAGCTGAAACTTCTACATGTGAGGAATCAATCCTATCTGAACCTCTAAAAAAAGAAATTGATCTTGATCCAATGTCCCAAACTTCTGCTGAAATTCTGAACCAACCTGATCTTGAATTGAAGGAACTTCCTGCTGCACTAAAGTATTCCTTCCTAGGGGAAAATCAAACACATCCTATTGTCATTTCTTCTTCTCTTGAATCCAATCATGAGAGGATGCTTCTAGATGTCCTTAGGAAGCATAAGAAATCCATTGGTTGGACCCTTTCTGATATTCCTGGGATTAGCCCACTTATCGGGACTCATAGGATTGTTCTCGAATCTGATTCAAATCCATGTCGTCAACCTCAACGGCGACTCAATCCTAATCTCATGGAGGTAGTAAAGAAAGAACTTATGAAATTGTTGAAAACTGGTATCATATATCCCATAGCTGAGAGTGAATGGGTGAGCCCAATCCAAGTGGTTCCAAAAAAGGCTGGAATCACAGTGATAACCAATGAGGATGGAGAGATTCTTCCAACAAGGGTGAGTAGTGGATGGAGGGTCTGCATTGACTATAGGAAACTAAACTCATTCACCAAGAAGGACCATTTCCCCTTACCATTCATTGACCAAGTCCTTGAGAGAGTGGCAGGTCATGCCTTCTACTGTTTCTTAGATGGGTACTCAGGGTATAATCAAATTGAGGTCTCCCTAGAGGATCAAGGGAAGACTACATTCACATGTCCTTTCGGTACCTTTGCCTTCAAACGCATGCCCTTCGGGTTATGCAATGCCCCTGGAACCTTCCAGCGGTGCATGATGGGAATCTTCTCAGACATGGTAGGGGATTTTCTTGAGGTCTTCATGGATGACTTCTCTGTGATTGGGGATACTTTTGAGGGATGTATGCAGAATGTGGAGAGAGTCTTGTCAAGATGTGAAGAAAAAAATATGGTCCTAAACTGGGAAAAATGCCATTTCATGGTTAAAGAGGGACTTGTTCTAGGCCATCTGGTCTCGAGTAGGGGGATTAAAGTTGATAAAGCAAAGTTTGACATCATTCGTCACCTTCCATCACCCAAAACTGTCAAGGAAGTGAGGTCTTTCTTAGGACATGCTAGTTTCTATAGAAGATTCATCAAGGACTTTAGTTCAATATCCCGTCCCCTTTGTGCTCTCTTAGTAAAGGATGCTCCATTTTTTTGGACAGAAAACTGTGAGGGTTCATTATCAACCCTCAAATCCTCTCTCACCTCTCCTCCCATTATGAAATCTCCAAATTGGAACCTTCCTTTTGAACTTATGTGTGATGCCAGTGACTTTGCTGTTGGAGCTGTGTTAGGACAACGTTGTGATAAAACTCCTTATGTCATTGCTTATGCAAGAAAATCCTTAAATGATGCCAATATCAACTACACCACCACTGAAAAGGAGTTACTTGCTATTGTGTTTGCCTTAGAGAAGTTTAGGTCCTACCTCTTAGGATCACCCATCATTGTCTTCACTAACCATTCTGCACTAAAATACCTCTTCCAAAAACAAGATGCTAAGGCTAGACTGATTAGGTGGATCCTTCTCTTACAATAATTTGACCTCACAATCAAGGATAAAAAGGGAGTTGAAAATGTTGTAGCTGATAACCTCTCTAGGATGGAATTCAAAGACAACTCAAATCACCTTTCTGTGTCTGATTCGTTTCCTGATGAACACTTATACTCTGTGAGTGACTGCCCTTGGTATGCTGACATAGCAAATTTCTTAGTGACAGGAGTCA
The DNA here is from genome assembly GCA_963277665.1 of Viscum album. Lineage (NCBI taxonomy): Eukaryota > Viridiplantae > Streptophyta > Magnoliopsida > Santalales > Viscaceae > Viscum > Viscum album. The sequence continues at coordinate 113,562,769 of OY728149.1, forward strand.
TTCCAAAATTCTTAGGGACTCAAGCTCAAAGGAAATTCCTTTCTGATGTTAGACACTATGTGTTTGATGATCCATACCTCTATAAGTTCTACCCTGACCAAGTCATTAGGAGGTGTGTTCCAGAATCTGAACAAGAGTCCATCCTTAAATTCTGTCATAGTGAGGCATGTGGAGGTCACTTTTCCTCTAATAAAACATCTGGTAAGATTCTTCAATGTGGTCTTTTCTGGCCCACCCTCTCAAGGGACTCCTACACATTTTTTCAAAGTTGTCCTAGGTGTCAACAAGTAGGGTCCATCACAAAAAGGAATCAAATGCCACTCACTCCCATCTTAGTGGTTGAAATATTTGACTGTTGGGGAATTGATTTCATGGGTCCCTTCCCAAACTCTCGGGGATACCTCTACATACTCTTAGCTGTTGATTATGTCTCAAAATGGGTTTATGCCATTCCCACTAAGTCCAATGATAATCAAGTTGTGATTCGATTTCTAAAAGAGAACATATTTTCAAGATTTGGAATTCCTAGGGCTATAATCAGTGATCGAGGAACCCATTTCTGCAACCGCCCATTCGCTTCACTCATGTCTAAGTATGGTATTTCTCATAAAGTTTCCACTGCATACCATCCTCAAACCAATGGTCAAGCTGAGTTAGCGAATAGGGAGATTAAGCAAATTCTTGAAAAAACTGTCAACCCCTCTAGGAAAGATTGGTCTGAGAAACTCTTATATGCTCTTTGGGCCTATAGAACTGCATATAAAACCATTTTAGGAATGTCCCCATATAGGTTGGTTTATGGTAAAGCATGCCATTTTCCAGTGGAGATTGAACATAAGGACTTTTGGGAAATTAAGAAAATAGATTATATTCTCTCATTGGCCAGAACAAAAAGGAAATTAGATCTCAATGAACTGGAGGAACTAAGGATGGAGGCTTATGAAAATTCAAGGATCAATAAAGATAGAGTTCAAGCATACCAATCTAGGAATATCAAGGTCAAACATTTTGAACCGGGAAAACTTGTGCTCTTGTATAGTTCAAAACTTCATTTACATCCGGGAAAGTTAAGGTCTAGATGGTCAGGACCTTTCATAGTGCATCATGTATTCCCCCATGGGGCAGTAGAGATTCAAGATCCCACAAGTGGTTACATTTTCAAGGTCAATGGTCAAAGGTTAAAACCATTCATTGAATCATTCAATAAACAAGAAATAGATGTTGAGTTAATTGATCCAATCTATGAACCAGGAAAAAATTGATAAATTTGGGATCTATGTCGGGCTAACGACGTTAAACAAAGCGCTGCACGGGAGGCAACCCGTGGTTTTTATGTTTCTAATCTTTCTGAATAATCTTTTTTTTTTTCAAATAAGATTACTTAATAATTTTTATATTTAAAAATAAAAAAATAGACTTTTGACCTGTTCTTCTATTATGAGTATGGATGGGTACGAAAGAGGAGCACCATATTCATCTGTGTCACGTGGTGTGATCCTTGAGTAATACCTTACCCAGAAATTTAAAAAGAAGACAATGTATCATCAGTTTATTTTGTTTTTATTATTCAATAGGTTAAGAAAAATAAAAATAAAAATATAATAATACAAAAAAAAATTCCACGCCATAGGCCGTGGGGCAAACCCCGTCACAACCGTCGAAGCTGCGGGGACTCGAACCCGGGACCGAAGGGAGATAGGGGCGCGCGCTTACCACTGACCTGCGGCTTCTTGTGCTACCTTATTCTATAATTTTTATATATATTCTTATATTTTACTTCCTTTATTATATAAATATATATATATATATATTATTTGTTTTGTTTTTTTTGTTTGTTTTGTTTTTTCCTTTTTCCACTAGGGAACTTTGCAAGCGACATGGATATCAAAGGAATAAATTCGAGCGACAAGAACTTCAAACTTCAACCACCGGGTGACTTCATTCCATAATCCTCATTTTTCAATTTCCTTTTTAAATTTTTATTCCCTGCCTCTACTCCTTCTAATTTTTCATTTCTTCAAACACTGGGGACAGTGTTGTTTTAAGTTGGGGGGGAGATAAAATAAAAAAAATGCTTTTGTGTCAAAAACAAAAATTGAATGATTTGAAAAAAAAAGTAAATGGAAGGAAAAATTCCTTTAACTTTGAACATGGTAATACACATTGCACACTTTGAAACTGAATATCAAATAATTCAGCATGCCCTGATTCTGATTTTAATCCTTGTATAATTTCATGAGCATAGATTTTGGAAAGTGTGGTTTTCCAATGTGATATTTCATCATTTATATTTTCATCCAAATAAAAAAAATGCCACAATGCACGTCCTCTAGACTGTGTGGTACTAATTTTAATTTTTGGGGTCCCATAATAAATAGCATAGGATGGTTTTATTTTTATGAATAATATGAGTATTCAAAAAAAAATTTAAAAAAAAATTATTAAAAAAAAAAAAAAAAAAAAAATTTGCGTGTAGAGCAATGGATTGATAAAATGCGAGGATTTCGGCACTTGGGGATCGTGACTCCAGAGTTTTCTAGCCCTGAGTTTTTCAATCTATCTCTATTTATGGTAATATGACTTTGTTTTTTATTAAGTTAACTCGAGACGATGCCCGAGTATGTGGGCTTCACTTGGTGCCCTAAGGCCTTTGAGTCTGGGAGTCATCGGCAAAGTCTTGCTACATGGGTTAATTTGATTAATTGCAATCTCAATTACTATAGAAATATTGCAAAAAAAAGAGGGATGAAGAATACTCATATTAGGATTAAATGTGATTCCACCTAGCGCTTCCATTATTTTCCCCTTGAATGAAAATGAACCCCCATATCTATTGTGATTCACAACACATCATTACACCTAATTGAGTTGGATGAAGAATGATGATGGATTTGATCAAAGGAATGGGCTTGGGATTAGGATCTGCTTATGAAACTATCTCGTATTAAAATATTTTGATGGGTTTCATGATTGTTTGGTATAAGGTTTTTTGGTGATCATTGTGTATTAAAATGTTTTTGGAAAAGGGAATTCGAATTTCATTTTTGATGAGATATATTTTGCTCGGGACTAGAAAAACTCAAGTTGGGGGTGTGATTAGCCAATAAATGAGGCTAATATTCATTGGTAATATATATAATATTCATGTTCTTTATTATTCATAAACACCATTTTAGTGCATTTTACACTTTGAACATCATTTCACATTAAGATTGTAATACCTTCTTAAAATGCACTATTATGTGGTACATTTTTTAACATCATTTAAAGTACCAAATGATTCATCTGATTATAAATATTTTAATTTGATAATTGATCTACACTCCAATATGAACATGTTTCATTCAGGTATCAATGGAGAATTCATGGAGGATGATGGAGATATTTGGCAATGAAAGGAAGCAATTCTGGAGAAGGCAGATTGGACACCAGCCCACTGATGAGCCTGTGGGGCCCAACTTACAAGCCCAATTAATCCCGAATTTCGTGGGATTCTAGAATACATGTATAGGAACAAATCACTCTTCAGGAGTTAATGCTAATTCGGCCTCCATGGTGGTCATTTATGCGGACCAAGTTAGAGATACAATTCTGGGACAGATTCTGCGGCCCAGAAAAACAGCCCACTAATTTGATCATATCTCGGAATAAACAACTCCAAATGGGCCCAACTGTTACAGGAGGTTAGAAGACATCCGGATATCCATTTTCTTCCTCTATGGCCCACTCTGATTCGGCCTTATAGAAGGTCTTCCAGACGCGTCTGTTCGGTGGATGAAAACTGGCTTCCACCTCGGGTCAAACGTGGAAAAGTCCAAATTCCACAAGCTTTCCACCACCTATAGCCTACCAAAATTAATTAAGATGCTTTGTACTGTTGGTGGCTCGACCCAAGGCTCCCAAAATGCCTATTTAAGGCAGTGGTGGTGAAGGAGTTTAGAATCTTGGATGCTTTGTTCAATTATAATGTTATGCTGCATTTTTGTTGCCTCAATTTTGTCTTTCACATGTAAGTTGTTCAATCACTTTAGTTCTTAATAAAAGTTATTCTTCTACTCTTATTCTGTTGTTCTTAATATCACTTTGATACCGTTGGATCAAGGTGTGAATTTATTCACACCAACTCTTGTGAAATTATTCACACAACGGTGGAGTGATCATTTTATTTTTGTTGTTTTCTTTACTTCTCCATTTCCTCCCTCATGAGTCTACTTTCCGCTTCCATTGAAACCATGGGATCAATGGAGGGCTAACCCACTTATGGGTTGATCCAAGGGAGTAGAAAGGGGCTGGATTGGATGTTATTTATCACCTAATTAATGTATAATCACTTTTTTAATTGGGATTTTTATTTGATGATTTTTAAACTCCATCGTCCTTGTTGAATTTAAGGCCACACACTTCAAGTACTAATATGATCCTTTACCTTGAAGTGATCAAAACTTTGATCCTTAAAGTGTATAGGTGATTAGTATTAGAGGGTGTAGGAATTAAACCAGTAAGTGATGATGTTGTTTTATCTCCTTAAATGAACCCATCTCAAATTTAAGAAATTGAAATCATTAAAAAGAAAATACGTCCAATCCACCCCGAGCGATAACCTAGGATCAACTCATTCTTTTAAATTGAATCCACTTAAATATATTAGATATATTTAAAACCCATCCAAAATCAATCCAAGTTGGCCACTTCATAGCAAAAAATCCAACCCTTAGGTTGTGTATCTTAGGTATCTTCTTAGGTCTCTGTGGAATCAACAACCCAAGCTACACTACAAGGACCGTTCTACCCTTCTTCTCTTGGGTAAATTTGGGCATGAACCAGGTGTCCAGGGGGTGTCCAAGTGGGTGGGGGATAAGTGTTAGTTGGGATTGACTATTGCATCATGGATATTAGTGTTTCAATATGATTCTATTTGGTTATATATATTTTGACCAGTCATCAACTATGAGAAAATTATGGGTTATGGGGGAGACCATGTCGTGGTTTTCAAATATGCGTAGTTATCTTAACCCCATTATGCTGCGATGATTGGGTTTACATTGTGATTTTCTCCATCCGAGTTTTTATTTTAAATTTAATTTGATTCTCAGGTTTACTCCATTTTCTCCAATTTTCTATCAACCATTGGAGGCCCCATGGTTTTCTTTGATTCCATGGAATTTAAAACTATTATATCTAACTATATTTTCTTTTTAAAATCATATTCAAGAATATTTTTTTAAATACGCATAGATTTGTTTTATATTTCAAAAAAAAATTACATTCAAATTATGATTTTTTCATATAAACATATATTTTTCTTATCTTAAAAATATGTATAATTTTGATATTTGTTATAGGTAATAATGAGTCAAAGTTGGATTACAGCACATCGAATGAGCAATGAATATGAGGAAGGTGTTGATGCCTTTTTGGAATTTTCTAAATGAAATGTTCCAAGTAGTGACATTTTTTCTATCCATGCCTAAAATTTTTGAATATGGAGAAGTTGAAAAGTAGAGAGATAAATGATCATCTGATTTTTCATGGTTTTAATCTGAGTTACAGCCCTCGGATTTGGCATGGTGAAACTGGATGGAATGTCACTGATGATGATGATTTTCAAGATGGTGACTCCGATGGAATTGAAGAAATGATTCGCGATATTGCAGCAGAACAAATTGAGATAGAACCGACAGTTGTGCCTCTATATGGTGATGCTGGAAAACTATTATATCCTGGTTGTACAGATTTTACGGTTTTTTCGGTGGTGTTAAGATTGAATAACTTGAAGGCGAAACATGGATGGAGTGATAGAAGTTTTACAGAGCTTCTATAATTGATGAAAGAAATTCTTCCAAAAGAAAATGATCTTCCAGATTCACATTATAAGGCCAAGAAAATATTATGCCCGATGGGATTGGGATACAAGAAAATACATGTCTGTCAGAATGACTGTATGATATATAGGAAGGAATATGAATTTCTGTCAGAGTGTCCTAAATGTGGGACATCATCGTATAAGGTGAAAGAAAAATCACAGGATGATGTAGAGATTACAAAGATCCCTTCAAAGGTATTTTGGTATCTTCCTATAATTCATTGTTTCAAACGTTTTTTTTTCTAATTCACATGATGGAAAAAGGTTAAGATGTCATGCTGATGAGAAGTTATGTGATGGAAAAATACATCATCCAGCTGATTGTACACAATGGAAGAAAATTTATGAGTAGTATCCTACATTTGGAAATGAAATTAGAAATCTCAGACTAGGGTTGTGCACAGATAGAATGAATCCATACCGGGCCCTCAGTAGCACACATAGTTCATGGCCTGTTTTATTGGTAATTTACAACCTCTCTCTTGAAGTTTTCATGAAGCTCAAATATGTCATGTTGGGTATAATGATCTCTGGTCCGAAGCAACCTGGAAATGATATTGATGTTTTCTTGTCACCGTTGATTGATGATTTGAAACTTTTATGGGAGGATGATATTAGGGTGTATGATTCTTATAAAATAGAGTATTTTCAACTGCATGTAGTTCTTTTGTTCACTATAAATGACTTCCCAGCATATGGAAATTTTTCTGGATATAGTGTTAAAGGGAATAAAGCATGTCCAATTTGCAAACAACAGACGTCATATTGTCAATTGCATCATGGGAGGAAAATAGTGTACATGGGTCATCAAAAGTTTTTTCCTATGGATCACTCTTATTGAAGACTAAAAAAGGAATTCAATGGCCTACATGAATTTTATATTACTCCAAAACCTTTATCCCCTAATCTGTATTTTGAGAGGGTGAAAAAACTTGATGTTACATTGGGAAAGACACAGAAATATGGTAATGATAGACATATTTGGAAGAAAAGGTTAATATTTTTTGAGCTACCATATTGGAGATATCATGACGTTAAACATAATATTGATGTCATTCACGTGGAGAATAATATCTGTGATAGTTTGATTGGAACATTTTTAGATATTAAAGGAAAGAAAAAAGATGGGTTGAATGCAAGATTAGACTTACTATCAATGGGAATACGTTTGGAGTTAGTTCCCACTCCTAATGGAAGACAAACATTTCTTCCCCCATCTTGTCATACATTATAGAAGAGTGAGAAAATTAGCTTTTTTCAGTGTCTTCATGATATCAAAGTGCCTCAAGGATATTCTTCAAATGTAAAAAAATTTGTCTCATTGAAGTACTTGAAGTTGATTGGTATGAAATCTCATGATTGTCACATCATGATGCAACAACGTCTACCAGTTGCATTGCTTGGAATATTGCCCATCTGTGTCAAAAAGACTATAATGAAGTTGTGTTATTTTTTCAATTCAATTTGTAATAAGGTGATTGATGTGAATGCTTTGAAAATTTTGGAAAAGGGTGCAATTTTTATACTTTGTCAATTGGAAATGTATTTTCCTCCAACTTTTTTTGATATAATGGTGCATTTAATGATTCATCTGGTTTGAGAAATAAAGCTTTGTGGACCTTTATATCTTATTTGGATGTATCCTTTTGAAAGGTATATGAAAATATTGAAGGGGTATGTTAAAAATCCATATCGACCTGAAGCCTCCATTATTGAAAAGTATATTTCTGAGGAGGTTGAAAAGTTTTGTACGAGCTACTTGGCTACGGTGAAACACATAGGTTTGCCTCCATCTCTCCATGAACGCGTTAATAATGAGGGAAAGGGGATTTGTGGCTTGAAATTCAAATCTTAGTTATCTGAATATATGAATAAGTTATAATCATACATCTTGAATAACATAGCTAATACTCCACCGTATATCACAATGCATATTAATGAGTTGAAACAATGTCATACAAAGAAGAAAGAAATGTGGATTTTGAATGATCACAACAAAAAAAATTTGTCATGGTTTAAAAAGACCTTGCTTGGTAGATCAGATGTATCATAGACATTAAAATGGATAGTGGTTGGTCCATGTTTAAATGTGATAACATGGTCCGGTTATGACATTAATGGCTATACATTTCATACGAAAGCTCAAGACAACAGAAGTTCAGTTCAAAATAGTGGTGTATTGGTGTTTGTAGAAGCAATACATTTTTCGAGTGCTAAGGACAAAAACCCAATTTCTGCATCAAGTGCATATTATGGAGTGATTGAAGACATATGGGAGGTTGATTACTTTAAAACTAAAGTTCATGTTTTTAACTGTAAATGGTTTATCGGTAACAACAGTGTCAGACATGATGAATTTGGAATAGAAGTTGTTAATCTGAATAGATTGGAAGACACAGCTGATTCTTTTATAATGTAAACACATGAAAAACAAATTTTATATGTAGTAGATCAATCAGATATGTAGTGGGTTGTTGTTTTAAAAGGTAAAAACAATAAGTTGGTGAGGATGAATTTGATGAAGATGCTAATTTATGTGAGATCCTTACTTCCATGGAAAGATTAACAGAACATAATGATGAGCATGTTGAAGACATGGTTTGTGCCATAAGGAACGATCACGATGAAGGAATTTGGGAAAACAATCCATTTGTACATTCCTAAAATTACAGGTAACATTTGTTTATTTCTTGTTTACATTTATTATTTTCATAAAATGGTAGATATTGTAAGTTTTTTATTTATTAAAAAATGTATTAAAACAAAATAAGTATAAGTTTTTGTTTGTTTTATTTTTTGTTTTGTTTAATTTATCATGTTTACCATTGCATTAATTATATATCTATTGTTTTTGTTCAGTGACAATTAGTTTACCATGTTTACTAGGTTTACCATGATTTAATTTTGTTTAGTTTACTTTATCATGTTTACCATTACATAAATTATATATCTATTATTTTTTTAGTGACAATTACTTTACCATGTTTACCATGTTTACCAGGTTTACCATGTTTACCATGTTTACCATCTTGACTATCTTTACCATCTTTTCCATTGTTTAACATGCTTACCATATTAACCATGTTTACTATTATGTAACTTAGTATAGTTTTCTATTTTCTGATTACAGTAGTATTAAAATATTTGAATTTGTATATTTTTGAACTAATGTTTGTTTTTTTTTTTGATTTGAAGGATAATGACAGATCAATCAGTTGATCAACCACATGATTCTGGAGATGAGCATATTGGTCATACCTCTGGGGAGGAACATTCACATGATCCTCTTTATGTTCCCCAATCTTCCTCATGTGCTCCCATTACTACAAAGAGTTCAAGAGTTGGTAAATGTGGGTGCACACATTTACCAAAATTATCACTTGCATGTACGCAGGATCAGAGGATAATCATTGAGTTTGATGAGGATGATATTCCTAGAGGTCCAAATGCAAAAGATTTCAAGAGTTTTGTACCCATTCAGGGTAAGAGAAAAGTAAGCATTTTGTATGATGACTGGAGAAGTGTGGAAAAAGCGATAATCTCTCAGTTGTGGGAGATGATTTTGGTAAGATATTTTCTATTTTTTTCCTATTCTTTAAATGTTTCTAGTATATATAATATGTTTAAAGTCTTCTTTATGAGATGACATTTGATATTCCTGACACTGGAGGATTCAGGAAGAAATGCTTATCAATGGCTGCCAGGAGATGGAGGGATTTAAAATCAACCCTCACATCTGATTTCATTTTTGGTCATAGGAGTCATGAAAATCCATGTCGTATATATCCTTTCATAGATGAAGACACATGGAGACAGTTTGTTGAAAGTAGAAGAAAAGAATCATTTTGTGTAAGGGAAATGTAAAATTTTATATGATTTCTTATATAAATGATCTTATTACTATTTTGTTAATGATTTATTATTCTTAATTTACAGCAAACAAGGAAATATCATCAAAAGATCCAATCTAAAAATGTATACCCTCATAGTTTATCTCGGGGAGGGTATACATTATTGGAAGAACAAATGATGGCAGAAAAATTACAAAAACTAAGAGCTGAGTCTTCAAGCTCTGGAGAGGTGGCCCCTCCATCCCCTCCATCTAGACATGAAAAATGGAAGAGAGCTCAGATGGGCAAAAAAGGGCAATATCTTTCAGAAGATTCGAGAATCGTAGCTGAGAGAATTTTAATATATCTATTTTATTTATTTAAGTAAACTATTTTCTTCATATAATTTCAATCATTAAAAAAATGTTCAATTAATTAATATAGGATTCTCTTAAAGAGCAGAGCTCACAGGGGGTATTTACAGCTGCTGGGAGGAAAGATATTTTATCTGAAGCATTGGGAAAGCCCGAACATCCTGGTCATGTACGAGGATATCCGGCAGGTGTATCGGTAAGAAAAGTGTTTCCACGTTCCTCAACTACTTATGTTGATGGTTTTTATAAAAAAATAGAATCCTTTGAGGCTGAAGTTCATAATATTAATGCGATGATGGAGGAAAATATTAGACCGTCGATGCAGTCTATGTTTGCAGACATGCAAAGACAATTTCAGACTGAAGCTCCCACTCCTCCACCTCCCCTTGCAAACCCCGTTATTTATCCTCCACCTCCGCCAGTATCCCCCACTCCCCCACCTCAGCCCACATACCCCATTTTTTATCATTCTCCTCCACCGTAGCTTCCTACTTATTGCGAGTTGTATGTTGATGATCCTCAACATCATATAGTTGCTTATGGATGGGTATATTTTATAATAGATACAATTCATCATCAAAAATTAGAGGTAGAGAATCAAAGGGTCACTATACATGATATTATAGATAGATCATCTCAGGTACCATTACCTACAGACGAGGTGACAAAAATTGGACATAATATCAGCCATTTTTTAATTTGGCCATCCAGACTTCTTCGACTCATTACCATAGAGGTATGTATGTTATATCTTCTATTTTATTTTTTTATTAAAGTTGTTTTATCATTTGAAACTAATATATTTTTCTATTTATTTTTACAGGAATACTTCAAAGGTAAAGAAATACTGTATAGACAACAACAAAGACAAATGGCTATGACATCAGATACAGATTCAAGTGGTTTTGACAGATTGTCAAGATATTTAAATTTGTTGGCGGATCATTATGAGTTTCCAATAGAAGATCATGTTTTTGGACGTGCAATAACTATGTGGATTATGAAATCTGATATCATGGATCTTGTTACTAGAGATAAGTTGGGCATCAACGTGGTGAATATTTTTTCCATGTAAGTATTAACACCTTTTCCTTGTATTATATTTATTAAAAATGTATACTTATGCCTGTTTTGTATTAGGTATCTTTATAAAATTTGTGAGAAGAATGAGTGGACAGATGTATATGGGTTCATGGACCCGCATTTGATTTCCCCTGAAGCATGTGCATTTGATGAGGAACAAAGAATGGTTTATATTGCTAAAAGACTTGAACAGAATATAGTCACACAATGTTGGATGATTCCTTTTTGTGAGAGGTATGAAACAAATCTCTCTCAAAGAGTTCATTATCTTTTAACATAAAAAACCACTAACCTTAATTTTTTTTTTATCAGTGATCATTGGATGTTAGGGGTTTTTTCCCAAGGGAGAAGACACTTTATTGGATATGATAGGTCCATGGTGATGTGTGGGAAAGTTTTATGAAAATGTTGGAAAAGTAAGTTTCAATTTCTCAATAGTTTTCTATATTATAATGAATTTTAAATTTATCCCATTGGTATTATTTTCTAACAGGGTATGGGTCTACTTTCGAAAAAACACAAAGAAAAGGAGTGCAAAGATCAAATATGTAAATGTAAAGGTAAATATCCATTTATAATTTGTACTATTTGATTTATTACATACAAATAATATATTTAATTTACACTCATTCAAACAGAATTGTCATGAACAACAAGGCCTCATCGAATGTGGATATTATATGTTAAGATTTATGTACGAAATAATAACAACTAGGACAATTGTGAACTTTGACCTGGTAAGATTTCCTTTTAAACTTTTCCATAATATTTCATTTGATTTATTCATTATACATGTTAACTACTATCCTTTTAATTTGTAGCTATTTGATGACCCTCAACCCTATAGTGTTGAAGATGTCAAACACTTACAAGTGGAATGGTCAAATCATTTTACAGGTTTGATTGATTTTTAGGTGTTTGTAGTGTAAAATGTAATTTTAAATATTGTCATTGTAATTGTGTATTTGGTAGTCGTTTAGGTTGGATTTAGTTTTTTTTAAGTTGACATTGTATGTTTTGAAAGTTATATGTGTGAATGTTTAATTTTTCTCTACTTATTGTTTTGGTCTACTTATGATGGTTCTTATGGTATGGATTCTGGTCTGGGGGGAGGGGTTCCAAGGGTGGGGGTGTTTAATGGGGTGTGGGGGGTATCCAGGGGTGTGGGAGGGTTGTCCGGTTGGGTGGGGGGTATCCTGGGTGTCCATGAGAGTGGGGGGGGGGGGCAGTCTAGGGGTGGGAGCATTTCCAGGAGGGTGGAAGGGCTGTCTAGGGGAGTGGGGGCTGTCCAGGGGTTGTCCAGGGATGTGGGGGTGTCATGTAGGGTGAGGGGGGTTTCCAGGGGTGTGGGAGGGTTATCCAGTGGGGTAGGGGGTCCAAGGTGACCATGGGGATGGTTGGGGGTGGGGGCAGTCCATGGGGGTGGGAGAGGAGGCGCTGCCATCCCTCAGGGGGCTGAACGCCACTGGAAGATACTTATCACTCCCACATGTGAAAAATTTTGAGATCTCAAGCTTCGTATGTGGGAGTGATGAGTACCTTCCAGCGGAATGCCCCCAGAGGGATGGCAGCGCCTCCTCTCCCAACACCAGCTGTTTAGGTGTTGTCCAGGGGTTGTGCAGGGGGTGGGGGGCAGTCCAGGGGTGTCTAGGGGTGGTGGGGCAGTCCAGGGGCGTGGGAGGGGGTGTCCAAGAGGTTGGGGGTTGTCCATGGGTGTTGGGGACTGTCCAAGGGGTGGTGGGCAGTCTGGGGGTGTGGGGGGTGTGGTGGGGGCTATCTAGTGGGGTGAGAGGGTTCTGGTCTATTTTTTGTAACCTTTTGGTCTGTTTCAGGGGTGTGGGAGGGTTGTCCAGGGGTGTGGGAGTGTGTTCCAGGGGGTGGGGGTATATAGGAGGGTGGGGGATGTCTAGGGGTGGTGGTGATGTCCAGGGGTGTGGGGGTTGTCCAGGGGTGTGGTAGGGGCAGTCCAATGGGGTGAGGGGGTTGTGCTCTGTTTTTGGTAACTTTTTGGTCCTGATTCAGGGGTGTGGGAGGGCTGTCCAGTGGTGTGAGAGTGCTGTATAGGGGTGGGGGGTATACATGAGGGTGGGGGGGTTGTCCAGGAGGTGGTGGGGATGTCCAGGGGTGTTTGGGGCTATCTAGGGGGTCGGGGGGCAGTCCAGGGGTGTGGGGGTGTCCAGAGGTGTGGTGGGGGTTGTCCAGTGGGGTGAGGGGGCTGTCCAGGGGTGTGGTGTGGGGATTTCTAGTGGGGTAAGGGGGGATGTCCAGGGGGGGCTTTCCAGTGGGGTAAGTTTAAAATGTTGTCAATGTAAATGCTTAACTTTGCTTTGGTTCTTGTTTTGGTCTACTTCTATTTTTCTGATACGAATTCTTGGTTTGGTTTCTGGTTGTTTCTGGGGAGAGCAGAGGAATGCTTTCTATTTTAAAAAAAAATTAGTTTATCACATCTGTTATTTAATAACCGATGTGATAAACACCCCCTGCACTGGTTTATCACATCAGCTATTTAATAACTGACGTGATAAACACCCCCCCCCCACACTGGTTTATCACGTCGGTTATTTAATAACCGATGTGATAAACCATTTTCCAGGTGTTTATCACATCAGTTATTAAATAAACGACATGATAAACACCCACCCCCACTGGTTTATCACTTCGGTTATTTAATAACTGACGTGATAACCCCCCCCCCCCCCCCCAGTTTATCACGTCGGTTATTAAATAAACTACGTGATAAACCATTTTCCAGGATTTTATCATGTCTTTTATTTAATAACTGGCATGATAAACACCCCCACACTGGTTTATCACGTCAGTTATTATATAACCGACGTGATAAACCCTCCCCCCTAGTTTATCACATCGGTTATTTAATAACCTACGTGATAAACACTGCGATGTTATGTTTTTTACGTCGGTTTTTAAATAACCGACGTAAAAAACAATATTTATAACATCGTCTGTATTAATGTTGGTTAAAAACTGATGTAAAAAAATAAAAAATAACTGACGTAAATGACATTTTTTTCACTAGTGACAATAATAGATCCAAAGAAATTCTCTTCATTCGATGAGTATTATTTTTGGTGAGGTGAATATCATTCTCTAGATGACGAGGGAAATAAATCTTCTAGAGTTATATTTGGGTTGGGAGTCAAGTGAGGATCTTGTTCTTGTGATATATTCTACATCATGGAGTTATATCTGCCTCTAATGGGTGATTTTGATGACACACCTCTATTGGAACCAAGGATTTTCATTACTTGAAATTCAGTCATATTTGTTTTTATTTTCAATCCATGCAATGATGATCAGAGAGTTTTCAAGTAAAGTGATATTACAGTAAGTGAATTTTTTGTGTGAAAAAGTTGAAATTGTGAAAAATAATATTACATGCCAAATATGATGTTAAAATTAATTGTTCATAAGTGGTTTTTTGAGACCATCACATCAAAATAAGAAAAATTCATGAGTTACATGCAAAATATAAAATCGCGCAAAATTATTTTACGTGCCAAATATGACATCATAATCAGGATTGCACACACGGGGGAAGGCACACAAGGAACTTGCACACAGGGTCCTACAGGTATATAAATATGCGGGCACCACCTATATTCCAAGTAACTTTTCCTATGATGATTTGGTATCTATGTCGTGTGAAAGAGTTGTCCACTAAAGAGGTAAGTGTATAAAATCTTGTGCACCAGGTGTTGGTTGTGTCTATAATGACCAAGTGAAACTCATGGTATAGTTGAAAAAAAGATATGGGTTTCATGAAATTCATCTTTCACTATGATACCAAAAGTTGTGTGAAAGTTCAAGTGTTGCGTGAAAGATCTTGATTTGTTATACTTCATGGTTTTGAATATTCAGTTTTTTTTATTAGAGATTTCAAGTGAATCAACTTAGGACTATAGTGAAAGAATAGTATCGTGCAAGTTAGGCACAATGAATTAAATTCCAATCTTCTGAAATGAACTTCAAGTCCTTAAAACTGAGGAAGACATCACCCAATGTAGTGAGGTAGGGGGAGTCGACAGAAGTGTTTAGAGTGAGGTAGAGTTCTATTCCTAAAATCTTGTAATGTTAGTGTTCTTGGCATATAGTGACTATGTCAAAACTTTTATATTAAAAAACTAGTGAATATTAATGGATTTTGGTACAAATGACACACTTTTGGTGAATGCTCCTTATACTATCCCATAGTGGTGAACCATGTAAAATTGTTTTGTTGTCTATTAACTTGAGATTTTTTTCTATATGTTTTCCTCAGATAGGTTTAACAAGTTCCTACCAAACTGGAGACAAGATTCATTGATTTAAAACAAAAATTTGACACCCTGATTCACTCCCCTCGGGGTGTTCCGGGGTCCTACACCCTCGTTATGATGCAGGCAGTGTTGGGATGGTAATTTTTTGACGATGTTGTGCCTTTAGAATGACATGATCCTGATCGACTACCTTTTTGGTCATCCTATCATCAACCTTTTGTTCACCCCTAACTAAAACCTCTTTCAAGTCACCTTACTCTTCTAATTAGCTAGTGGAAACATGGGACATTTACCTTGGTAATTTTCATAGTATCAAATATATAGAATCAATAATACCATAGTGGATACTCTTAAAGTCAAAGGAGTCGTTGAAAGTTTGACCCAACCTTTGATGAAAAGGTAAATAGATTGGATAATAATTGAGAATGACCTTATCATGTTTATTAGGCTTCGAAAGCTTGAGGAGGTTGGTTTTCATGGTTGTGAGAAAATAAAATAAGGTTTTCTATTTATAATTAATGCATTTCTTATTATGTTCCTATAATTGTGGGAAACCATGAATCCTTATCTTTAGACAATGGTGATTTTTTTGTGGATGTCTCTCAGTGGGAGGTTCATGCTAATGTGAAGCCTTCTTGGGTGCTACAATAGTCACAGGTATTGGTTTGAGTGTGACATCAACTTTTTCTACATTTCTAGATCATTTACCATATGAAGTGGCAATGGGCCTAGATTTTTCCTTGGAAAACTAAATGGAAAATTCCAATTGTTTTGTTGTTTCTATAAATTCCCATAGTCCATTAGAATATTTCATTTCAATCAATGAATTCTTTAGCTCATCATAGAGGTTCTCTATACTGATTTCCAACAACTTCTCTGGTGGGAGTAGAATGCTAAGAAAGTATATTAAACCTTTCCATTTGGAGATAAATATAGATTATCCCTCATTTTCACTTTGTTTGATGTTCAATAGGTCAATGTTCATTGTCTACCTTTGCATGTAGCTAAATTTATAGATGAATTAATGGAAAAGGTTTTCCTAGATAATGATAGACCCTTATAGGAATCTATTATACCATATGAATTTTAACACCCCAAAAGTATATATAAAACACCTTAGTTTGGATACATCTTGTTATTCTTGTGTGCCCATCATGGATCCATATCAGGACATGAAGTTAGATAGATGTTTCTCTGGATCCCCAGAACCATCGAAGGTTTATAAGATGGGATTCCAAAAATTGGATGGAGGTAGAGTTTCACCCATTATTCAAGACATGTTTTCCTTTTGGGTTGTACATGGGAATTCCACCATTACTTGGATTCCATTATAGTTGTTATAGACTTGATATTATTGAGGAGTCCTATGGGTAATATTGCTGGAACAATTTCCATAGTGCAAGCAGTGGGTGAAGCCTACCATGGTCACCCTGTATTCACTATGTGAAAATTTTCAACTCATGTTGTGAATGTATTATTATCCCAATATGAGATAGATTTATGCTGTAATGGTGGAATGTCTAAGTTTTCCTTAATTATCTTATTTAGGTAGACCAATTTTTTGGTTCTAGAGACAACCTGATGCTTTGATTTCAATCCTATGGGTAAATTAACCTCCTCCAAATGTGTGGGAGGAGAAATATTTGCTATTAATTGGAGATGATACCTAGTGGTAATATTTCCTATATTAAATTCTCCATTAAGGAGTCTATGATTGAGTGTCTTGGACTCATACCATGCCAACATATCTTCTATGATGGAGACATATGATTATTTTGGTGGTGAGTATGGAATCACTATATTTTTCAATTTATCACTATAGGAATGGAATTTAAGGGGTGGAAACACTTTATTTAAAGTTACCAAATTCTGGTTCTTCCTCTAATTCTAGGTACGTGTGGCCTTGACCTATGAATTGTTTCAACCTACCTCATTCATCATTATTTACGTATCATGTCCCTTGACATCCCTGTCTCAATTTTTTATATACCAAATTGATTGTGATGCCTGAATGGTTGGAAGGCCTTCATTTTTAATGATTTTTGATAACCCCCTTTTAAGGGATGAGGGGGAACTTTTACAAGGCCCGTAGGATCAGAGATTACATGGACTGTAGGCTTAAGAGATTACATGACCCGCAGGTCTAAGGGAATTCAACTAGACTATCTACAAGGAACTGCCCCTCCCCAGCATCTGCATCATGATAGTAGCTCTCCACCTTCACATGACCATTTGGCTAGGCTTCACATGCAAGCACAGGATGGACCCGATGTCATAGCCATAACCTCTCATTCTGAAAAATCCATTTGGCTCTACTCTGGTGAGTGCACCTGCTCTGAATCCTCTTCTAGGGCTGCTCCTTTTTTTGTAGTGTGTCAAGGGTAACTGCATATAGCCCGATGGCCTTGAGGTGGCCTGAAGGCCTTAAAGGTGGCCTAAAATCCCTAATTACCTGAAATCCTGGGTGGCTCGAAAGCCTTAAGGACTCCAAGCCCAAACTAGTGGCTCAAGGTGAATAGTTATAACTGCTACAGTACCGAACAGTACCTGCTACAGTCCCCACACAATGTACAGTTCTTCTATAGTACCTGTATAGTGTACAATTCTGCTAAAGTACCTGCATAGTGTGCAGTGCTGCTACAGTGCCCCCGTAAATATGCCTATACCTGGTTTTGAACCTGGGTCTTGTGGATGCACTTAAGGATACCTCACCAACTAGGCTGAGGCTCATGTGCAAATTGATGGTGATGAAGTTCTATAATATCATGGGGGAATGAAGCATTTCATTTTCCACTGAATAAAAGAGTAACTCTACATTGCCTACTTCCCCATCAATATTTACATCATGGTTCTCTCCTTGACCCTTTTTTTCACCATCCCATTTCATCTTGTGTACCTTTCTGGATTATTTTCTCTTCATCAGATATTCCCCTAAATTTGGTCTGTGAATGGTGACCCTATGTGGTTCGTTGAACATCCATGGTGAATAGTCCCTAAATGAAAGGGGTTTTTGGTTTTGAAGTAGGGGAAACTTGGTGGAATTCTATTGGAAATCAATACCCTATTATAAAAAAAATCGATCTCCTTGAATAAGAAGATAATAATTCTCCAATCCCCGATGGACGGGGCAGATATGTTCCCCCCACCGATACTCCTTGAACCTATAGAGAATTTGAGGGTTTTCTATGTGGTGGTCATGTCAATAATGACACATACCTATGGGTTGGGATTGGATAATGTTGTTGCTGATATTTCCTGAACCCAATGAAGATTTGAATATATGATAGGTAGTGGTGGTGATAAAAAATACTACACCCCTATGGGATAGGGTTTCTTTTGGGTGTCTTTTATGGTGGATTCCAAGGAAATATTCTAAATTTTATGAATTATGGGTGATACTCTCCATGGGGATCTATCTTAAATCCCGAGATTTTGTCTCTCGTACCTTAGGTGTGTCACTAATTTATTAGGAGGCCTAGATTAAGATCCTTAAAACTACATGCTCTCTCCACTCATGGAATTTTCATGCCTTAATAAGATGAGTGTTTTGTTGGATTGACCAAATAAAATGCATGTTTGTTGGGCATGTGACCCCTTCGATGGAAATGATGCTACATGATATTTTTTAGGGGAATATTCTATCCTAGGGATGAGTTGATGTATATGGATCTATACTCATCCCATCCTAAGATGTGTACATATGACAAGGACTCAAGGATTATTTTTTGGGGGGATACTAGGCTACGAAGTCAATAATGTCATATTATCATGCATTACCATCCTACAATGAGGTTCTGATCCATGGAGAAAGTATAAAGCTATGTATTGTAGTGTATCATATTCATGGACTTGAGATGATCATCATTTGCTTGGTAGAGAAGGTTCACAGCCTTTAGTCATTGAACGATTTCCCATAGGTTCTATCATAAGTAATGAATGTATTCCTCTTATAGATCATCTGATATGTCATAGCCAAAAATGGAGATGATCTAGAACATATTTGGGAGATTGTTCTTGGCTAATGAAATCCATACATCCATTCCAAATTCTTCATCGAAGCAATATTCCTCCACCTAGATAGACAACAGTGGATTATTTTCTTTATATTGTGGATCCCAACCTATAGAAGGTATGGACACTACCACAAAACCTGGCAAGGGAAGCACTGCCCTTTATTAGCTCTAAGCAGAAAGCACTGATAAAGGGGTGAGCCTTTATCAGCGCTAGCTAAAAGTGATGATAAATTTTTTTGTTATTAATTTATATAAAATTATTATATTTATATTCAAAAATAATTTTTATTTGTATACATTAAATAAAAACAAATGTTTATCATTAATATATATTTTTTAATAATTCCAAAAAATATATATAATATTTTAATTGAAAAAGGTATTTCTAAGATTATAATTATATATATATATATATATATAATTATATAATTATAAGATTATAATAAATTAGATTAAATAATAAATATATTTATTATATTTATTAGAGATTTATTAGATTAATTAGATTAATTCATTGAATTTATTTTATTTGTTATATTTAATATATTTATTTTATTTATAAATATATAATACTTTTTAATATATATATATATATATATAATTAAAATTATTGAATATATATGTGTTTTCCAATGAATTTGTTCAATGAATATACGCGTATATGTTATGTATCATATGCATGAATGTTCATTTGTACATTACATGATGTGGTATATTGATTAATTCATAATGATACTCATATGAACTATATATGTTCTAAAAAATGTACTTATAAAATTACATTAAATATATATAAATAATGAATATATTTTATTATATTTTTAATTATATATATAAATACTTTTCAAATACAATTGTAATTATAATTTTATTAATATAATTATATTAACAATTATATACCAATATTTATAAATATATACTATTTATAATTATAATTATAAATAAATAAATATATATTTATCCTATATATCATTTTAAATAAATATATAAGAATATAAATAAATTATTAAAATTATACCTTTATCAGCGCTTTGTTAGCACTAATAAAGGAATATATTAATCAGCCCTAAAAAGGGCTGATAAAATAAGTATTTATTGGTGATTTTATTTTAGTGCTGATAAAATATACCTTTATCAGTGCTTTTAAATAGTGTTGATAAAGGTTCCCATGGTTTTTATAAAATAACCCTAACATGCCCCTCCTCCCTCACAACCATTCAAGCCTTTATAGAAGTTGAACCATGTGCTCTCAACATCTCCTCCGTCGTGACCATCCTCCTCCACCGCCGCTGCCTTCTCCTCCTCCTCCACCGCAATCCCTCCTTCTCCATTCCCCTACTTCTCCTCCTCCACCACTGTCACTACCTCCTCCTCCTCCTCCTCCTTCTCTAGTCACTGACTCATCCTCCTCCACTGCAGCCGCCTCCTCCTCCTCCTCCTCCTCCGCCTCCTTCTCCTCCTCTTCTGCGCGTGGTCCCTTTGTCCACGTGACCTACTCCGGCGCGCCCTCCTCATCCGACGACCATCCTGACAGCCTCCTCTACAATGCATGGATTCCCCTCAGTGATTCTATTATGTAATGAATTTTTACTCTTCTGCATTAGAAAGACAGTTGGTGTGCAGAGTTAGGTCTAATGGACCCTATAGTGGTATTGTTTCATGTTATTAATTACTAATAGCCTAGGTTGAAACTGTATGAATGGGATTATGATCAATCATGCTTTAAGGGTCATGGGTGGAGGTTTCTGAGAAGGAATAATTATGGTAATCACATGTAAAAAGGTCTTTATATTGATTTTTAATTGGGGTATAGTGATAGTGATGTGAACTTTATTGGTAAAGACCATCCCATTACTAGAGATTTAGCTATCTTGAGTTGTGGGACTTTGTGTTAGTACTGCATCGTGTGATTGGGGGGATTCCTTGGTGGGTACTAGTGATGGAATAATCAATGGGTAGGTTTTTGTGTGAGATATATCAAGCATTATTTTAAATCTTATATCATGTTGAGTACATGGTTTGTATTAATTATCCCATAGAAAATATTTATCATGGCTATATGAAATTTTGACATCTCCCATAGAACCCTTATAGGCACAGTACATGGAAAGGAGTTGATTATGATTTTAGTGGAAATGATAATGTGGATTCCTTATGACCGTAAGGGTAGGAAAATCCACACATGGGGTGGTGTATCTTGGTATCTAAATATGAATAAAGAGATTTCTTGTTGATATATTATTACCTATAGGGATTGAGATCATCATGATATATTTTCTAACTTTAGGTTATACTAATGATGGATATGTTTAGTGAGGCTGCTTAGGATGGGTCATGTATGAGCTTCTTATGTAATAGCCTTTTGCTCAATGCTAGGTATCAATCATTGGCTAGTTAAGATCTAGGATTAGGCTTATCTTCCATGCTTGTTCATTATATCTTAATCGTTATTATATATATATGATGAGGATGAGGCCTAGAGACCTTAGTGGTTTAGATTATGTTGAAGGTTAGCTATGTTATACCCTCCCTAGGATCTATTTTATGTATGTTCATTTAGCCAAGGGATATGTCTTACATTGGTAGTCCTTATCAAGCAGTAAGTTGTCTATTTTATGACCTTCTCATGATCCACTTTTAGTATATCTTATTAGCCATGAAAGAATACCTTGTATTAGTGATTTAGATTGTGTTAGAGGTTATATTGGTTATTCCTCTTTAGGTCCTCCTTTATGTATGTTAGTTTATCCATGGGACACACCTTATGTTAATGGTTTGGATCATATGGGCGGTTGTCTATGTTATTCCCTTCATACTATTTTTTGGGGGATGGATGTTATTACATGAGGAATTTAGTCACATCACAATTCATGCTCAAGATTTAATGGTTCTGCCTAGGGGATGAGTGTTGCAGTGTATACCTTGTGGTAATTCAACAATGTGACATCATAGGGTGTACTATGAAACAGACGCGTAGGCTACACCATAATGTACCATTTTCTTGAAATGAAAATAGATTTTTAGCCTTTTTAATGAGGTTCCCCTATTCCTTATTATCCACTCGACCCCATCACCCAAACCCATATTCCCCATAATTTCTCCCTCTCATAATTCAGTCTTTAGGATCCCTAATGGTTGCTTCATTGTGGACAACCCACCCCCCATCCCTAGACAACCCACACCCCCCTCCACCACACCCTTGCAGCCCCCCCCCCCCCCACCTAGACAACCCCCTCTCCCCCACCTAGGCATCCCCCCCCACCTCGGACAACCCACACCCCCTCCCCCACACCCCTGCAACCCCCTACCCCCCGAACAACCCACCCCTTTCCCCATTAAACCTTTTATGTTTTACTATATTTTTCCCTTTTTTTGTCTATAACCCCTCTGTGCTACACCACCCTCACCCTCCTCTCCTCTTGGGTGTTTCTCCCTCACTCGGTGTATGTTTCATCTTTAATCACTTTTATTGGATAGTCTAGGATAATTTTTACCTCTCTTATTCCTTCTATATATTAGTGTCTAACCCCCCCCCTCCCCAAATCCTATATTTAAATGGTCATCGGTCAATTACAATTGGAAATGTAATGATGTGACATCTCATTACTATTTTAGGTATTTGTAGACCCTCTTCTATTAAATTATTACGTTAAATGGAAAAAATGGTTTATCAGTGAAAAGTTTCATTTTTGTTAAACACATCGCAGAATGGTAAAATGCCAAATTAATACTCTGAAATATTAAATTAAATATTTTATGAGTTAAACAATGAGTAAATATGAGTTTTCAAGGTCTGCAAATCCTTGGGGAAGACAGAAAAAAATTATTCAACATAATATATTAAGCACGCACTTTTTATTCAAAATATTTGGATAACTCCAAAACGATGTGCCATTTAAGAAATATGAGACCATTTTTATGTCCTAAATATGGTTATTACCCTAGGAGGGGTATAGAATTCGAAGGTTCCAAACATTTAGATGTCTTTCTTGTGATATAAAGTTATTGAATAATATTTAATAAATTATTTATTAAAAATAATTAAATATCTCTAAAACGATATGTCGTATTGAAAATCTAAGACCACCAATGGATCAAAAATGAGGGGTTTACCCTATAAGGGGTATAACATTGGTAAGCATTGGGCATTTGGATGCCTCTCTTGAAACAATAACCATTTTTCATTTTAATTAATTATTTAATCCAATTTTTATATAATAAATCATTAATATCTCTCAAACGGTTCACCGTTTGAGAAATTAGAGACCACCGTTGGATCCGGAATGGAGTTTTTACCTTATGTAGAGTATAATTTTTATGTGCAATGGATGTTTTGTAACTTTTAATATCTAGGTTAAATAATTAAAAATAATAATTTAATTAAAAACGGACGTTTCTGTACATCCTCTCCCCAAAATGGACTTTCCACCATTGATGACCGATTAAATTTCTAAAACCTTCATTTTTCAACCATTTTGAATGGTTGCAGTTACAATGCCTTAAATTGGTGAAATAAATGAGTCCGTAATGAATTTAACGTGAAATGGAATATTAAAATGAGTGTTTAAAATTGTGGTTTTAATTCATCTGATTTTGGGATTTATTAAATAACTGAATTTTTTCGCATTCATTGTTGGTTGATTTCTTCAAATCTGTATGGTCCTGAGACTCTGCTGTTCATGGTCGATGAAGGTCTGATGATCTTCTGCGATCGACGACTCATATTCATTTTTCCTCTTTGGTGCGTGTGTCGACCATTCCATAGAGAATGAGGTGTGTTTTAAATTAATTTATTAATTATTTATTTTTATTATTCTTACAATCTTATAATTTCAATAACTTATTTGCTATTGGTTGGAATTACACACTGTGTGTTTCATTGGACTCGTACCAACAATAAGAATCTAAATCATACTTTTGTTTTGAAGGTAGAAAGGTTTTGATTAATATGCTTTTTCACATTTTAAATGGGTTATTTTAAATAAATAATTACATGTATTATCAAAAGATAATTATTGAAATAATTGTAAAATATAATCACACGGTTTTATCTAATGATAATTTATAAAATTATTACACAATAATTGTTTTGAATTATTAAGGGACAATTACACATCTTACTGTAAATAATTATAAAAAAATTATTAATGGATAATTATAAGGTATTTATCATGTGACATGGGTTATTGAAATTATCATGGGATAATAATGTGTTTTATTAAATTATGATTGCACTAAATTATTTAAAGGATATAATTATCGAACGAGGTTTATAATTATTCATGTGGATATTTTATATAATAAAAATCATCGTAGGATAATTTATAAGAGATTATTATATGATAATCGTCAAAGATAATTTATAAAATTATCAAGGGATATTTTAATAGTATTTATAAATAATAATTACAATAAATTATCAAGAGATAATTTTTAAATGATGATTCATAATAAGTTATTGGTGATTAATTGCGAGTGCATGCGTTGACCAAACCAAGAACTTAAAATTTTACATGAATGATAAATATTATCACATGTGATAATTATCATTGCATGTCATAATATATATGTAATTTGAAACATATCCCGGTGAGATAAAATATCATCACAAGTGATAATTTAAAAGATAATTTGAAAATTATCCAGGAGAGAGAAAATGTTATCACATTTGATATTTAATTTCCTTTTGAAATAAAATAGTTGGTTTTGGTTCTAGGACCCCATAATGAACATCAAAAGTTGGTGTTTATATGCTTACACTAATAAGGTCGTGAGGAGGCGTATTGAACCACACAGTGGTTTATCCATACCGCTGACATCGATGACCTTGAGGTAGGTGGTTCTATTATGATTAGCCAAATTGATTATCCTTGTATTTCTTGAATTATTTCAATTATTGAATTAAATTTAATTACACAAATTTTCTTTCAATTAAATTGATAAAAACTTGATTATATTGAATCGAGATATTTGAAATGGTTTTGGCATGAAAATTTGGAAGACCCCCAATTCCATTGAATTGGTAGTGTTTATGAAAATTGGATGATTTAAATTGTGGATTTGATGGAAATTATTTCAATTAAATTGTAGAAATAAATTGTAGAAATAAATTGTGTAATTATGTAATTGGTTTTGAATGGATTTGAAACCAGTGAAAATGGATTAAAATGATTTGATAGAAACCCAGTGGTTTTATCTTGTGAAAAAGGCATGTTTTTGAAAAAAAAACCTGTTTTGGTTTTAAATAGAAAGAAATTGGCACTTTTGAAATGGAAGAATGGGATTGATCATACTTTTAAGCAGTCTTAAAATAGTTTAACTATCATGTAAGAGCACATGTAAGCCTTAGATAGTTAGTGAGTTATTTGGATACACTCTATGCTACGACAACGTTCTAAAACTTACTTTTAGTGAGTCACATCCCCGATGGATTGGTGATGAGTCTCCTTTGGCTAGTGTCATAGGGACGTGTGTATACACATTTTTCTGAGTTCACATAGAGACTGCAGAATCCTATAGCTGAGTAATATTATCATACCTTTTGGCAGATGACCATGTTTCTCTCTTGTTTATTTATATTTGAGATATAAATGTATGCCAATGTTTGTTTGAACTGCTTACATGCCTGCTGAATTTATATAAACTATTTTATATAAATATTTCACATAATCCATTGTTTTAGATATATTCCATAATTTGTAAAATCATTGCTTAAAATATTTATTTCAATAATTTAAAAATTTATAGCATGATTTGTTTAAATATGCTTTTGAATTTCCAAACCTATTTATTTAAAAATTGAAAACTTTTCTTTGGATAATTTATATTTTGTATCTGTTATGGAATCTTTGGTGGTACCCTACTGGGCTTAGGCTCACACCCTACTTTTTCCTTTGGGTGTTTGTAGACTTTCTTCTTCCAGGTTTGAGCAAAGTGAAGGGATATCTTATAGGTGGATCTAGCTATTGAGATTTGGTCTTGGTGAGTTGTTTCCTTAAGGACCTTGGGGTTGTTTTTCCATTTTGTACTTTGGATTTTATGCCTCTTTGTATTCCAGTACATTACTCACAGTGGAGTTTCTTCTGTTATGTATATTGTCTTGTTTTTTTTCTTCCACATTATTGGTGGAAAAATAATTCCCACTTGTATGTTGTGTGATGTCATGTGCTAGTCGTCAACTCATTGGGATCAGGAATCCCCTTCAGACTATGTCAGGGCTGGATCGGTTATCGAGTTAGTAGGTTACCCAGGCTGGTTTGTGAAAAAATGGTATCAAAGGGAGGTTGAGATTTTTTCTTGAAGACAATATGATTTTTTGAAATCTTGTCGGGATTTAGGAGGTAGTTGCGAGTGAGTGTCCGGACAGCTTTCACCACAATGAACCTTAATTCACCATGGGTGGTTAGAGAAATACTTCTTTTGTTGTAGTTCCATTCTTTTCCCTATTGTGATTTGGATATAGTGAAATCCAAATCTTGTTTGTTCCTTCTGTTGAAAATAATTTCTCTCATTACTCAGTCCAAGTGTTAACCTAATGTCTTTCTATTGAAGGTTGATGTTGTATAACTAAATTCCCCTGAGAAGACATGCGAATCAGATCCAGGATGAGGATGTTGTTGAACCTCAGCGATCAAATCATGTTGTGGATCTGAATCTAGTTGAGTTGAGATCATTAAAACCATTAAAAAATTGCGGGGAAATCAAATGCTTCACCCATAAAAAGGTTCCAGCCACAGGCATCTGGAACGAAGCTTATTTATGAAATTAAAGAGTCTCTAAAGTAATCTGATATAGGTTCAGTGATTGTGATAGGTATCATTACTATATCTTTGTCTTTAGTTACTTCTCTATTTGATACAAGTGCAACTCACTCATTTTTTTTCTTTTCAACCCATACTATAAATATTCTTAATATTCCTATGGAGCTTTTATCTTTTGCAATGGATATTACTACACCCCTTGGCATGATGAGAGAGCAGGGTCTCCATAATCCTACTTGTTTCCTCTCTCTATCAGATTTCAAACTTTCTTGTAGTTTTTTGGAATTCGACATGAATTCTATTGACGTCGTATTTGGGATGGATTGGCTTGTTTCCAATAAATCTGGATTGATTGTTATCTTCGATGAGTTTACCTTACCAAACCTAGTAGTTTGTCTCTTGTATTTCAAGGAGAGTGATACTCAAGGTAGAATAGGGCTAGGCATTCTTATCTAGAGTTTAAGAAAGTAATATTAGTGTTTTATTCTGATTTGAAGTAGTGATCTCCCTCCAGTTGTCGTTGAGTTTCCGATTGTGTTTCCTTTTGATTTTTCTGGTTTACCACTAAAAAGAGAGGTTGATATTTCCACTTAATTGATTGTAATTCCTCGACCCCAATTACCCAGAGTCGGTACATTATTACATAACATTGACATGATTCAAGGAATCAGGTCAAGAAAGACTGATCAATTTAGTAGCTTTGGAAGTACTAGATACATTCATAAGTTTCACATTACATCATGAAATAAAAACATCAACAACATTTTCCCCTTTTGAACACACTTATATCATTATCCTATCCTTGTAGGTCAACTATAAAATACTTCTTCACATCCTGGGAAAAATAAAACATAGAAAGGGATGAGCTCAGATACTCAGTAAGGATAACAATATAGCGGAAACTTTCATAAATAAGAATAAAAATTTAAGGCAATGTATAATACTAAAACAAAATCCTTTTAAACTTAAAATTCAGCATAATATGTAAAAGATAAAATAAAATAATTTCATTTACTTAATCACATAGATATTCTACTGGTCAAATAATCACATGCAATATCAATAGCCACTTTCATAATGATGGAATACATAATGTCAGACTTCATAACCACATAGTGAAGGCCTTGTACCAAGACTACTAATAAGATTTTGTCAAGGCCTTGTTCCAAGACACTAGTTTGTCTCATGAGACCTATCGATGCGTCGAGGAGCTATAGCGGGCTCCACCCATCACTTACTAAGTCCAATGCATTCCTCATATGAAAATGTTTAAACATAACATAAACATTCGTATTAAAACTAGAATACGAAATGTAAATACTTTATCCATAAACCATGAATGGTTTAAAAATAACACATCCACAATAAAAAATATCACAAAACCTTCAATACAATATGGAAGTTTTGTATCATAATAAATCAACTTCAAACAAGCTTAAAATCCATCAAAGGATGATGACATAGATGAAATCAAAACTTTTTTAGAGAAATATATCTTTCTATTTTAAAATCATTTAAAATTCAGATAATTATAAAAGAAAATATTTATTTTGAAAATATTCTTATAATCTTGTATGGGAAACTTTGACGATTATATAACGGCAGAAAATATCCACACCCCGTATAAGTTTAAAAAAAGACATTCTTACCTTAATTTTGTCGAAAATGTCATAAAGTACATTGTTTGGAAAACGACGGAAAGATTCCTTTCAAAACATATATGGTCAAATAAGGGTATAAATGAATTTAACCCATAGTATAGTAAATAGTAAAAAAAATTTGAATTACATTTTTAAGATAACACGAATATGGATGATAAAGAGGTCCCAGCAGATACTTACGTAAAAAACCTCGAATAATAATGATATTTTGAAATTAACCCTTACCTTGTAATTTTCCTTAGTCGATGGTATGTTAACCTCCTGTATAATAGTTAAAATATTTTTATTAAATTATAAAATAACTATATACATAAATATGACATCATATATGATCCTATAATATTTCTTTGTTAATAATATTTCAGTAGTATCATCATTTTGGGTGTTAACTTATCTGTTTTCCTTTATATGCTCGGTTACGTAAGCCATGTTTGTTATGGATAGGATGTAATTTATTCATATCTAGAATTATATTAAGTTCTTAAAAATTATTTTTAATCATAAAATTAAAGTTATTCTTGAATGATTACAATGGGGAATGAATCTCATCGCGTTCATGGAGACGGTAATCCGTACACATGCACAAGCGACAATATCATTATATTGATGGTGAAATCGTTTGTAATTGGATGGTATTTCATATATAAAGAATCATTAACATTTTATATTTATTATTTAAATCATTTATACTCATTATTATACCCATCCAAGTAATGAAGTGTTTGAATAACAAACTACACCACGATGTGGAGACGGTAAGCCGTGCGTACGCACGTATGGTGACTTTGTCATTCATATGATAGATAGAATAATGAATATGGATGTAATATTTTTATAATAAAATCAAAATATATATAAGATAGTTGATTTATTATTTTAGAATGTAAACAACAAAGAAAGAGGAAGTGGAAGAAGAAAACAACTTGAAAGAGGGTGGTGGAATTATTACCTCTTCTTCAGGTGTTTCCTTTTGAGTTGATAAAAAGAGATCCTTATGTTGGATTTATGATAAAACTAATGCCTCTAAGTTTAAGTGAGGGAAATTGGGAAGATATTTGGGTAGGGTTTGGCCAAGACAAATGGCTTTGGAGGTGTGATTTTGAGAGAAGGGGAAGTGCCCTTTTATAAAAGAGGTGAGGGGCACCTTAGGAAAAGATTGAAATATTATTTTATAATAAAATCATTTTCAGTTTCTAATGGATTCAAAATGATTTATTATGAGGATAAGGTGGGTATGGGTCTAAAACCTTTCATCCAATAGGTTTTAGATAGGTTTGGGTCACCATATTAGCCTTATATTTTAGGATTAACTCTTAGTTAAATAGTTTAACTTTTACCATGTATTCTTGTGTTATTATAATAATTGGTTAATAAAAATACTATAAAATGCCAAGAAAACCTCAAGTGGTTAATTAATTATATAACTATCATTATATAAGTTATTTGGAAGAACATTATATTTTTAGGACTATTATATAATTTAATAATATAATATTTGTTTTAAAAACTCATTTTTGTCAATTTTGACACTACTTAGTATTTGGCTTTTGTGAAAGTCATCACAACTTGATTAATTCTAAAAAAAAATACAATAAATCAACTCTAACATGCCATATTCACCTATAAAATTCATGTATGTCATAAAAACGTTGAAATTATATTTATTTTAATGTTTATAATACCATTTATTTGATTCTTTCATTAATAAAGTAATTACTGCATCACCATTGTGTCATAAATAAATTTAATTATTTAACGTTTAAAAATTATAAATAAAATAAAATTATGTAGGAAATATTTTTAGATTTATAATGAGTAATTATATTCAAAAATATAACTTATATAACTTCATTTAAATTTTTTCTTACTAAAAGATATATGTTTATGTCATTTTTCTCTTTACTTTAAATTAATTAATATAAAGTGTCATTATCACTCTAAAGTGGCTCCATGAGGAACCAAAATCAACCCACAGATGACCATGTTAAGACATGTATCAACCAATAAGAATAATACACATGTTAGGGTAATTTAATATTATTATAATATTATTTTTTACCCTTATTTATCGGATTAACCCTTTAACCATGGTAAATAAAATATTTACTGAAGTAATTATTCATAATGTCTCAAAATAAAAGTTGCCTATAAACAAAATTTGGAACTCATAATTCCAAATATGGAATCCATTTTTCCAAATTCAAAACACAGAAGTGACAGAAATTAATTTAAAATTAATTCTCGTTGTCAAAACAAAATGCGTGTTTTTAAGAAATAATAAATATCAAAAGATTGACACTTATTTATGTCCAGTTTAAATGTGGAATTACATAAAATGACATAAATTATATTAAATGATAAAAATATAATATAATTATACTTTAATACCACTCAAATGTATAATTTAACACTATAAATTATTTTTATTAAAAAAGTTGTTTTTAATTAAAATTTAGTATTTTTCACCATTCATAAAAAATTGAAAGTTTTCAGAAAAGTACCAAAAATTCACCCTAAGATAATTTTGATATTCTGAATTCAAAAATGTAGTCCATTTTGGAAAATAAAATTTACAAAATTTCAAAAAGTGTTTATTATTTATAACTGCTAGTTTGATTGGTCGTGGTGTGTTAAAACTCAAAGTTACGTACAATGCAAGCTACTGCATTATTCAAAGGGAAACATATCATGGAATCTTGGGGTGTTACATT